>JAJHZJ010000426.1:8709217-9909217 GCA_023548195.1 Bettongia penicillata ogilbyi | reverse complement strand
TGTTCCTAAAATGAATGGACTGGGCAGGCCTTGCAGAATCTTGACTGTCATGGCGAGGACTAGGCCCCTACTTCAAGGAACTCATGGACTGTTCAGGGTATGAACTCTGAGAGACTACTGCTTTTGTTCTCCAATCAGGGCTTCCTCTTGCCATACACTCAACTCCTGGGCTGCCCCTGGTATTAGATTTTGCCCAGCGCCCTTTCCACCTCCTTCTGGTGTGTGCTAGTGTATCCCCCACTTCTGTTTTCTGGGACTGGTCTTTGCCTAGGGCTCCCTTCTCCTGTGGGTCCTGCTGGGTGCTGGACCTCTCCAGTTGTCTTGGGACTGCTTACCCTGACCTTTTGATGTGCTCCTGCTTTTCTGTTTTAAGGTATCTACAGGAATTCTGGTGTTTGTATATTTCCTGGTCAGGGTGGACAAATCTACAAATGATTCTCCTTATTTTGACAAATTATTGATGCAATTTTAAGTTTTTTTGAGGTGTTTGTAGGGCCATCTGGGTTTCTCTAGGTCCTAGCAAGATAGTCTGTTTGCATAATCCTCTATAACATCATAGTAAGTCTTTCTATCTCTCTTTCACATGTAAAATTCAAGTTATCTTTACTCCTTTGGATATAAAACCTCTGCCTCTTGTAGAGTTTCTCTTCTTCAGCAGTATTTGTGATACAAATTTATAAATGTGTAATCTTAAGCATGATCATTTGAGTTTATTATTGGGCTGAGGGTTTTTTTTTTTTAAACCTTATTGTGTTGCTTGCTCTGAAGGTTAAGGCCCAGTAGAATACAAGTATTTGAGAATATTAATGATACCTAACTACTGACTGTTCAGGTGACGTCTCATCCAGGACTTCTTGGCATAGCTTCAGAATGCTACTATGGATATCTGAAGAACCTTGTTATGTATTCCTCCCCCGACAAAAGAGAAAACTTTTGTGGGATTTTGGTCCAGGAGGATATTTGAAGTGTAATGGGGTAAGCGGGATTACATTTTTAGTTTTCTTGGTTTCAAAGAGTGGGTTTCAGTCAGTGAGTAGAAGTTATATAGAGATATATTTAAAAGGATTATAGATTTAGAGATGGAAGTTACCTTAAAAAGGTTATCTCATCTAAACCCTTTCTACTGTAAAAGAGGAAACTTCAAGGAAAATTCCCTATAGGAAAGCGCACTCCAGTTAGAAAGGCCCAAACTACACAGGTAGAGCTTAATCAAGACATCAGGAGAGGGGAGCTCCTATGGAAGAGACTCTCCTAAGAGTCCAATTCAATATAAGAAATGTCATCTTAACAATTAGTGTTGTCAGGAAATAAAAGAGTTGTCTTAGGAGACAGTGTATTCTATTTTATGAAGTATTGAAGCAGAGACTGAGCAAGTAATGGAAAGAATTTATGCTTTAAGGTTTGGAGGTAGATTTGATGACCTCTGAAGTTCCTTTCAACTTTAAAATTTTAAGATTTTGTGAAATGGTGGTTGTCTTTATCATTCTGGTAGAAGATACTTCTGTGGAATCGTTCAGACCTAGTCAGATTACCTTTCTTTACTTAAATGTGACTGAATCACATTTATATATAGGAAAATCTCTATATAGGAAATCTTAATATAGAAATATATAATAGAGTATAGGAAAATCTTAAGTGCGGTTAGCTTTCATATACTGGGTTTTTATCATATTTAAGATAGTTCTAGAACTTTGCCTTTTTCTGTAATAAACAACTTTCTAGTTTTATTCTTGTGCAGTAAAGATTACTACAAAAGTTGCTGAACTAGTAAAGATGCATAGAAATTTTTTTAACTTTATTGTATTGCTTGCTCTGAAGGTTAAGACACAGTAGAATGTCTTTTATATAATGCTTTTTCATTATTAATACTTTTAAGTCTTAGGAAACATTAAAATCCTAGTTTATTTTTACATGGATTCAGGAATTTGTGAGATTATTAAGGATTAGGTATATAGTTTAAGTTAAATAAATGAGGGTTTACTGTTTGTTTCATAATGTATTCTTTTTAACTTCCCCTTCTTTCCTTATGCATATAGGCATAGAAGGGATGAAGTTTTGAAGTGTAAGAAAAAGTAAAGGGTATCTGTGGGTAGCTTTTCCTCTAAAAGTATTACCTTTATTAAGCCAATGAGTTAAGATGTGTTGGTGATTTTACTAATTAGAATAAGATAAAAAGCACAGTAAAATTTAAGTGCGTGATTACAACTTGATCATTACGGCTCTTCTTGTTTTAGGATTTATTGTGGCTCCTGTCAGATTTAGCAAAACACATTTACCCATCTGGCAGCGCAGAATTGTCTCATCAGCTGAACCTAATGGACTTAGTGATGAATGTCTTTTGTTTGTAAAGCCTGACTTTGAGTGAAAGGAGACAAAAGAGACTGGTTTTGCTGTAGATCATGATAGACTGTGATGACAGATGCAGCTCTATTGTTTTCTAAAATATATCTTTGAAATATAAATATTAGCTAAATAGTGGGATATTAGGAATGGGAAGGTCACATGAAAAATTATTGCATTGAAGAAATTATTGTGTAGAAATCTACATGGAAAAATTATACTGTGGTAAGTAAGAGGGTCACAGTATTAACTTTGAGTAGTTTATGCTTTTTTGAGAGATTTCACTCATTGTGGCTTTATTTGGGGACAGGAATGTTTAATCACATTTAAAATAATACTTAAAATGCTGTTAACATATTTTTTTCTTTTTTGATTGTTCTCCATGTTAAATGAATTCATACTTGTTCTTTAAACTATTTATGCCATATGTTTTATAACTGAAGGTGACTCCATATTTAGTGTTCATTATTCCTCTTTGTAGAACCCGTTTCATTGTCATAAACAGGAAACCTGAATTTGATCATTCCTGTGTACTGAAAAGAGTTTTTGAAGTAGCTTTGCATTGGAACATTTAAGTAAGGCAATTAGTTACAAATTCTTCAAAATTTTGAAGTTTGCACGGTTTTATATGAATAAATTGTCAATTACTGATTTAAAATTTTAATTTCAAAGAAGATTATGAATACTTAAAATTACATCCAAAGCAAACTTGACTTTTTCTTAAAATCTCAGAATAGCACAAAGGTATTATGATCTCAAAATATATAATAAAAGTCTGCTTTATGAAAGCATGAACATATTTCTCAGTCACTTATTTATATTTTAAAAACCTACCTAATGTGATACTAAGTAGAAATTGGAAAATGCAAAGATTAGGTGTGAATACTATTCTAACAATCTCTGTCTTGCAGGTGTCCCATATTCATATGATCTTATCTGAAAGTTAAAGGAATCTATTTCAGAAAAATTTGCTTGGGGATTAAAATTTAAACTCATATTGTGATGCCTAGTTCATATTTTTAATACTTTGTAGTTCTCTTGAGGTCATTTTTTACTTTTGGCTTTAGAGAAATAGTGTACTTGAGTTAATATGTATGCTCTTAAGATCTTTATACTTTAAAAAACCAAAATAAAATCTTAATGACCTAAAATTTCATAAATCATCTTCTGTGAAGTATTGTGTTGATCTAAGATTTAGAGTCAATGGATTCAGTTCATTTGAATCAGTAATTTACTATTATTTTAATTGATTTGAACAATTGCATGTGACATAAAGACTTAACACACAAATTTGCTAAATTTGTATGAATACTCGAACTTTTTACTGTGTTCTAATTTTGTCAGATATCTTATCAAATCTTTAAAATTTTACATAGAGCATTAAAGGCAAACATCTTGGCCACAACTGTGATCATTGTTTTGTGGAGCAAGCTAAAAGTTTACCTCTTTCACCACTACTTTTAAAGACAGACACATTTAGAAGTTGGTGAATGTGGTCAGATTTTTATCACCTGAATTGTCTTTTCATTTTTCATATGAGAGGTTTTGGATTTATAAAAATAGTAAATGAGAACCTTAATGCCTTTAAAATTAATCAGAAACCTTTTTGTGAATTTAAGAGGTATGTGAAAAGTGATGACAATATTGGACAAGAGCAGTTACTAAAATAAAAATATATCCCAAGAGAAAAATGTCAACAGATTTTGTTTTCTTTCTTTCTTCCTTCCATTCATTCATTTATTTATTTATTCATTCATTCATCCTCCCATTTATTTATTTATTTATTCATTCATTCATTTATTTACTTATCTATTTATTTATTTATTTAACTTTTTACATTCATTTTCACAAAATTTTGGGTTCCAAATTTTTTTTCCCCTTTTAACCTCTCCCCCCACCCCAATACCCCAAGCAATCTAATTTTCCCTATCCCCAATCTGCCCTCTCTTCTGTCATCCCTCCCTTCTCTTGTCTCCATCTTCTCTTTTCTCCTGTAGGGCAAGATGACTTTCTATTCCTCATTAACTGTATGTCTTCTTTCCTGGTAGCAACAACAATACTAAACAATTGTTCCTAAAACTTTGAGTTCCAAATTCTCCCCATCCCTCCCTCCCCACCCATTCCCTTTGGGAAGGCAGGCAATTCAATATAGGCCATATCTGTGTAGTTTTACAAATGACTTCCCTGATAGTCGTGTTGTGTAAGACTAACTGAATTACCCTCCATCCTATCCTGCCCCTCATTGTTTCTCTTCTGTCTTTTGATCCTGTCCCTCCCCAAGTGTTGACTTTAAATTGCTCCCTCCTCCCCTTGCCCTCCCCTCCATCATCCCCCCCTTGCTTATCTCCTTCTCCCCTACTTTCTTATACTGTAAGATAGGTTTTCATACCAAAATGAGTGTGCATTTCATTCCTTCCCCTAGTCAAATGTGATGAGGGCAAACTTCCTGCCTTTTTTTTTTCCTCAGCTCTCCTCTTTTTCCCTCCACTAAAAAGTCTCCTACTTGCCTCTTAAATGACATATAGTTACCCTCTTCCATTTCACCCTCTTTCCTCCCACTACATTTCTCTCTCACCATTTACCTTAATTTCTTTTAAGATATGGTGCCATCCTATTCAGTTCAATCTGTGCTCTCTGTCTCTGTATGTGTGTGCATGCGTGTACATGTGTGTGTATGGACCCACCTACTACCCAGATACTGAAAAGTTTTAAGAGTTACAAATATTGTCTTTCCATGTAGGAATGTAAACAGTTCACTTCTGGTAAGTCCTTTAAGACTTCTCTTTGCTGTTTACTTTTTCATGCTTCTTCTCATTCTTGTGTTTTTCAGCACTGGTCATTTCATCAAGAATGCTTGAAAGTCCTCTGTTTCATTGAAAGACAATATTTTCCCCTGAAGTATTATACTCAGTTTAGCTGGGTAGGTGATTCTTGGTTTCAGTCCTAGTTCCTTTGACTTCTGGAATATCCTATTCCACGCCCTTTGATCCCTTAATGTAGAAGCTGCTAGATCTTGAGTTATCCTGATTGTATTTCCACAGTACTGAAATTGTTTCTTTCTAGCTGCTTGCAAGATTTTCTCCTTGACCTGGGAGTTCTGGAATTTGGCCACAATGTTCCTAGGAGTTTCTCTTTTTGGATCTCTTTCAGGTGGTGATCGATGGATTCTGTCAATACTTATTTTGCCCTCTGGTTGTAGAATGTCAGGGCAGTTTTCCTCGATAATTTCATGGAAGATGATATCTAGGCTCTTTTTTTGATCATGACTTTCAGGTAGTCCCCTAATTTTTAAATTGTCTCTCCTGGATCTATTTTCCAGGTCAGTTGTTTTTCCCATGAGATATTTCACATTCTCTTCCATTTTTTCATTCTTTTGGTTTTCTTTGGTGATTTCTTGGTTTCTTGTAAAGTGATTAGACTCCATCTGTTCCATTCTAATTTTGAGAGAACTATTATCTTCAGTGAGCTTTTGAACCTCTTTTTCCATTTGGCTAATTCTGCTTTTGAAAGCATTCTTCTCCTCATTGGATTTTTGAACCTCCTTTGCCAATTGAGTGAGCCTATTTTTCAAGGTGTTAATTTCCTCAGCATTTTTTGGGTCTCCTTTACCAAGGTATTGACCCGTTTTTCATACTTTTCTTGCATCTCTCTCATTTCTCTTCCCAGTTTTTCCTCCACCTGTCTAACTTGCTTTTCAGAATCTTTTTTGAGCTCTTCCAAGGCCTGAGCCCACCCGACATCCCCCTGGGATGTCTGGGGTACTGAGGCCCCGCCTTCCACGTCTTTCCCTGATGGCAAGAATATGTCCTCGTCATCAAATCCAAATGTCGGGATCATTTGCATTTGTTGGAAGAAACTCTCTATAGTCTTATTTTTCTTCCCTTTTCTAGGCATTTTCCCAGCCAGTTACTTGACTTCTGCGATTCCTGTCCACCCCCGCCTAGATCCGCCCAGCTAGCACTTGGGGTCTGAGATTCAAATGCGCCTCCCGCCTCCTGCTGATCAATGTGAGCTTTAGTTGTGGTGCTGGGGCAGGGCCGCCTCCCAGGCTCGGCTTCCTCAGGGGCTTTATGCAGAGACTTTCAGGAATGGAGTGGGTGGGTGGGGAGCTGCCTCCCAGGCTCAGTTCCCTCAGGGGCTTTATGCAGAGGGCTTCAGTAGTGGAGCAGGGTGGGGCAGGGCCGTCTCCCAGGCTCAGCTCCCTCAGGTTGATTATGCAGAGACTTTCAGTAATGAAGATCCTGCCTGCTGCTGGGGGAGTCTCCGGCCCCCGCCGCAGCTGCTGCCTCTGCTGCCGCCCACGCCTCTGCCTCCGCCGCTTCCTGCCCCCGTCTCTGCCGTTGCCGCTTCCTCCCGAGGGGGCCCGAGTCACGGAGACACCCCGCTGCTCCCCTCTTCCAGCCCAGGCGTCTCTCCCACTGACCTGCAGCCTCTGTGGGCGGAGGGACTTTCCCGGCTGCTGGAGCTTCCGTCCCTGAAACCTGCTCGGGTCAGCTTCTCTGGGACCGCGGCCAGAGCAGCGCTGGGGTGGGGTCCGCTTTCTGGGGTGCGACGGACCCTGGGGACGGCTCTCTGGAACGGAAATCTCTTCCACTCCGTTTCTGTACACCTTTCAGTGGTCCAGAAGTTATGGGGGTCTCTTTTTACATTAATTCTATGGGCTGTGGTTTCGGAGCTCATAAACATGCGTCCTTCTACTCTGCCATCTTGGCTCCACCCCCCCAGATTTTGTTTTCTTTTAGTCATGGCTTTTATAGCTGGTTAGGTTGTGTGAAAGAGTGAAAAGAACAGTGGATTTGTTCTTTAATTACTTTTTACCATTGTCATTTCATTTTTCTACACAAGTTATAGCTGTGGGGCTTGGAGCCTCTTACAATTCTGGATCTTAATGGTCTTTTCCCCATTTGTCCAGTTGGCTCTCTAGCACAGTGAAGGGGTGTGTGTAGGAGTAACTGAAGGAATATTTGTTGATTTACCAAATGTTTTCTTTCTTTGTCTTCTTTCTAAGACTAGATAGGTGAAGATGTCCCATGGAATTTTGCTTATCATTCCTGCTTTCTAAGTGACTCATAGGTGATTCCTATTAGGTGAAAATTTAATTTACTTTGCAGAGTTCAGTTAGGAAAACATAAAGGCTCTAGCAAGGACGTAGACCATTTACAGTTGTTAATTTTGCCTTCTCTTTACTCTATTTTGAGAGGATTTGGGATAATTAGAATGGAATGATGTGGCCTTTGAAATTTCAGAAGAAAATGTGGTCAGATTTCCCCCTTAGAATTCAGAACCATTTGTTTGACTATCATATTCATTCATTATAATGTTATGTCTTTGTGCTCTGTACATGGGCCACACTAGTTCTTCTCTAATAATGTGAATACATTCAATTCTATTGGAGTTAGAAATCCTGTTTAAAAAGCATCTATTCATATAGTGTTCTAGCCAGTTAACTCTTGCATTTTTGATATAGTATGTGCCCTAATCAACTGTATTTGGAAACTTGTCTGATATTAAATACTCATAATAGGCTTTGCCTCCTGCCCCCCCAAATGTGTTATCATTTCATCTTTTGTGTGAAACTTTTCTTGATCCAACTGCTGATACCTTCTTCAAACTACTTTGTACTTACTACTTTATATGTATTTGTATTTATTTACTATATGTAAATATATGTATTACTATATATATTAACAGCAAGGTTAAATAATTTGCCTAGGATTACGCTGCTACTAATGTTGAAGCTAAGATTTCAACTGAGAATTTCTTGACTTAATGCTTTTCCACTGAACCAAGCTACATTACTGTATGAGAAAGGTAAATGTCTATGTGAAACACCCAATTGTTTGTTTTTATATATATGAAAAATTGAGAAGATTGAGTTTTTCTCTTTCATTCAGATGTATTTACACTATGTAGTCAATGCACAGTACTTCATCTTATATGTTACTCTTTCTGAGTGTTCATCAGATGTTAGATAATCTACAATACTGATAAACCTTTTATTGTTTCTTTATTATATTTTATTTGTTATGCCATTAAAACTAACTTTTCCTGCAAACTTTAAAAACTGTGGTTACAGAGGGGATTCTAGAATGACTTAGACCTTTAACATGCTAATAGGCCATGCAGGTATGCCTCTCCCAGCCTACCTAGCTTTAGGTGGCATGGTGTCCCTAGAAGTGGTAATGGAGGAAGAATAAAGCTACTGTTCCTCCCTGTGATTTATTCCCTCTCCTTTTAATTGGTAGGTTGGGTCTCAGACTTCAAACCCTTTTTCCTGTGATATAAAAGGGAGTAGGTGCTCAGAGATATGCTAATAGCTCAGATGCAGTATTTTCTGATTTATGGTTAAATTTTTGATGAGAGAGATATGTGTGGATGATAGTAATAAAAATAGATAACTGTCTCTCCAGCTTCAATTGCTTCTGTTCAAAACATACATTAATGATTTTAAGCATAGGTAAAAGAATACTACTTTAGAATTATTTCATTGACATTTTTGTTTTCTTCTGCTCATTAGCTACATGTGTTGTGAATGATAAAATTATCAATTCAGAGCTGGAAGAAGCTTTAATGGTGATCTAGGTCATTCTTTTGACTTTACAGATGAGGAAACTGAGAACTAGTTGGACTTGTCTAAGGCTACATGGGTAGTAATTCAGTTAACAAACACTGATTAAACACATTTTTATGTCAGTCACCATACTAATAAGTACAAATGCAAAAAACATACCATATCCTCAAGGAACATGTGTGTGTGTGTGTGTGTGTGTGTGTGTGTGTGTGTGTGTGTGTGTATTCTAATAAGGAATATATATTCTAAACTTGTAAATAGCTATGTAGATAACTTCAAATCCAGCACTTTCTGTTGTGCCAGAGTTTAGTTGTGGAGGCATTTGAGGAAGAAATATAGGATTACAGGGTTGTAGATTTAAAGCTGGAAGTCCCATGAGAGTTCATCTCAATAAAAAGTCTTGGCTTTACAGAAGTTTGAAGCTCAGAGAGGTTCCGTTATTTGTCCAGGGTGACGCGGACACAGTGAGTGGAAGAGCCAAGTTTTGAATTCAAGTCCTTTGCCTCTAGATCAGGCCATCTTTCTGCTTGTTGTTGTCATCCTTTTGTTTATGATTCTTCATGGCCCTGTAGACCATTTACAGGGTTTTCTTGGCAAATATACTAGTGGTTTGCCATTTCCTTCTCCAGTGTATTAAAGCAAACAGAAGTAAAGTGACTTGCTGAAGGTCACATAGCTAGTTAGTAAGTCTCTGAGGCTGTATTTGAACTTAGGTCTTCCTGACTCCAGGCCCAGCATTCTATCCACTGAGCCATCTATCTGCCTCCATTTTTCTTCTCCTCAACAAAAAGCAGCATAAAAATGGCTTTGTGACTGATTATGTTGCAAGTCTTAGAGATGGTTTAAATTTGTTCATAGCTGCTCTTTTTTTTTGGTGTAAGGCCTACAAATTGGGGTCATGTACTGAGTTTGACTCTTTTCCCTTTCTAACAAAATCCACGATGAGATCCAAGTTATGTTGAGCTTGAAATGCCTAGGATACATCAAGCAGCAGGTAATGCAGGCCTGGAATTCAAGAGAAAATAGCCTGAATATATAGATTTAAAAACCATGTACATAAAGATGGTGATTCAACCCATGGGATCTGATGAAATCACTGAGAGAATTTTCAGAGAGAAGAGGGCCAAGGGTAATACCTTGAAGTACACTTATAATTGGGGGGGGGGGGTCTTTCAGAAACCTGAGAGTTGACTTTGGTTTCTTTGTGGTGCCTGTACATTAGCATTGATCCAGGCTAAGTAGCAGTTTTCCACGCTTCCTTTCCCAGGTAAGCCCCCAAAATGATAGACACACAGCCCAAGAAATGTCAGTAGTGGTGGAGAAAGAGTTCTCACACATGGAGTTCTGAAATCTCTGTATCCGTTTCTAGCCCTGGGGTGGTACTGATGTCGAAGCACTTAACAAGTGCACAGGTTCTCTTCTTTACCAAAACTCTCTCAGTGATTTCATCAGCTTAACATTTCCAAACATTTCCAAATCTTTATCCCTATTCCCACTTTCTGTTCTATTATGGGCACCATCATCCTTTGCAAGTTTAAAACTTTGGCTTCTTCCTTGACTTTTGTCTCTCCTTTAGTGTCAGTATCAGTTATTACTATTTCTTGTTGATTATATCATCACATCTTTCATATGTATCCTTTTTTCTCAATTCTCAAATCACATCTTGCTTGGATTATTGCAGTAGTCTCCTGAGTAGATGGCATATCTCCTGTCTTTTCTTCTGTGTTTATCCTTCACATAGCTGCTACATGAATATTTCCACAACATACTTCAGATCACATCTTCTCAACGGCTGTCTGTTGCTTCTAGGATACAATACAAAATCCTAAGCCTAGCAATTAAAGCCCTTCAGAGTCAGTTTACCTCTTACATCTCCAGATTTATTTCACATCGCTCCCTTTATACATTCTCCGTTCAAGTCAAATTGACCTGCTAGCTGTTTATTGAGCTCAATATTCTTTCATGCCAGTGTCTTTGGACCAGTGGTTTTTCCATAATATCAAGAACAATGTATTTATTCTTCATTTGCTCCTAAGGAAATACTTTTCAACTTCTTAAAAAATCATATTTGGAAATATTATTTATCTGGAGGAGACCTTAGACAGATGACATCTTGCCAATCTCATTTTACATTATTAATTAAATCTTAGTTTTCAACATTCACTTCCACAAGATTTTGAATTCCAAATTTTCTCCCCATCTCTCCCCTCTCCCCATCCCTAGACAGTGTGCACTCTGATTACCCCTTCCCCCAATCTGTCTTCCCTTGTGTCACATCCTCCACTCTCTTATCCACTTCCCCTCTATTTTCTTGTAGGGCAAGATATATTTCTATGTCCCATTGCCTGTATGTCTTATTTCCTAGTTGCATGTAAGAGCAATTTTTAACATTCATTTTTAAAACCTTGAGTTCAATCTCATTTTACAAATGAAAAAACTAAAGCTGAGAAAAGTCATGTGATTTGCCCATGTTTACTCAGAGCAAGTGTCAGAGCTGAGAATCTCATCTGGTGTTCCTTTCATCCCCTGGACTGTGTTGTTTCATACTTGTGATCTATTTTAATTAGATGACAGGAAGAAGACTTCCTTAATTTGCATCTTCATCTTTTGATTAATTAAGTCCCTTGCATTCTTTGTATACAAGACAGTTTTGCTTGCAAGTACCCTACTGTTTCATAAATATATTAGTTTTCTGTTAACCTTCAGTCACTTTTGTCTTGAATGTTCAGGTCAGTAAATTTTTATTAAGAATCTGTTATTTACAGGATGTAAGTCTACTTAGTAATGTCTTTCTTAAATTGTTAACTCATAGAGACCTAAAGTGGTGCCACATAATTGAGAACATAAGAAATGTTGTGACTGAACTGTAAATGGGTCATCTAGCTGAGATATATATAAAATAATTGCAACAGGAATCAATATGAAGTACTAACAATTTAAGAATAAATTAATTTAAACTTTTAGTTAGAAGTCATTATTCACAGAAACAGAATCTACTAGCTCTGTACAGGTAAAACAAAGTAGTAAAAGCCTTAATCAAATCTTCAAGCCTCTACAAAATTAGAATCTCAAAGGCGATGAGGTTCTGGGGTGAAAACATCCTATCTAGAGGAGTAGACAGATTTTCCTGTATTCTTAGTGTTGTTTAGAACATGAGAGAAGAAGCTTGCTCTTAAGAGCTTGGCCTTGGATATAACCTTTTTTGGAGAGAGCTGAGTGGTTTCTTTAAATGACAGAAGCTAGGAAGAGTATGGGTTGGAGAGAATAGGGATTGGGGTACCAGAGTATTTTCTGAGTAGCAAAATGAAAATTGCTTTGTGCTTGATATCTACCATTATTTCAAGTATTTGCCTAAAAGCTAGAAAAGATCTAGACATAAGTTCATTCCCAGAAGGAATTTTGATGAAGACAGAAATGATCCAAAGAGGTGTACTTTGAGGGAGAATACTCCCAATATTGGATCCACTCTCTGTAAATATAGAGCTTGAGATTCTGGGCCACAGGATTATACAAAGGAGAGGTAGCTGGAACATAGGATTTTCATCTTAAAAGATGATTCTGAATTAAAAGGACAAAGGGAACAAAAAGGAGTTTCTTAGCCATATGATGGACAGTTATTTGATGCCCTCAATTTTAGGGGAAAGTTCTTTGATGACTCAGTACAAAATTTATGTGTGAATAGTGGTGGTCCCTTGCAAGGCTTGTTAGCTCCAAATACTGGGAAACTCTATGTGGTAGTGGCAGGGACTTGTGACTTGGCATCTCTCAGTAAATGCCTTTGTGATTCCTCCTGTTTGCCCCCCATGACCAGATTGAATTTATACTGAGCACTAACTACATAGACTCATTCAAAGATGACAGTCATAACCAGAATGTAACCTAAACTTGGAGCATGTGTTTAAGTTGCTAGGCTTTGAGGCCCTTACAAGTCTCTGAGTCTGTGGTTTATCTGAGACTCTGGATCTCTTGATTTATCTGAGCCCTCTTTGATAAAAGCTATCTACTACCTCTGTTTCTCTTAGTCTCAGAATTTATTACTTTGAGATCCCTGGTGGTTGTAAATGGTTACATCTCAGACACTATCTTGAGCATGAAGCCTTTACTGATTCTCCAACCACTGATCTTTCCCATTCTGCTTAGTAATAATTAAGTACTTTGTATATATTTGTATTTTTCCACTTTATTTGTTATTCAGTCATGTCTGTCTCTATGTGACCCCATGGACAATCCATGGGGCTTTCTTGGCAAAGGTGCTGGAGTGGTTTGTCATTTCCTTCTCTAGTGTGTCCCCGTTTTACAGATGAGGAACTGAGACAAATAGGGATTAAGTGACATAACCAGTCATACAACTAGTAAGTGTCTGAGGTTAAATTTGAACTCAGATACTCCTGACTCGAAGCCTAGTACTACATCCACTGTACCATCTAGCTATACTTTGTCTCCTTTCTGCCTGCTGCATACATATAGATATAGATATGTCTTAAATGTAAATGTAAGATCTTTGCGAGTTTCAGTCCTTACACTTGAATCCCCAGTACCTAGTACATACAGTACCTGACACATAGTATTTGCTAAATAAATGCTTATAGTTTTTAAAAATAAATTTTATTTATATCTTCTGTTTTTACATTGCCTAAATTTTTCCCCATATCTGTTTGTCTTCCCTACCCTTTGTAACAAATTTTTAAGTGGAAGAGGAGAAAAAAATTAACAAAATAAATCAATACAGAGAAAAAGTCTGAGCACACCTCCGTACCTCTGCAGAAGCTGGAGGAGGGAGCCTTCTCATGGCTCCTTTTCGAGCCGGGCCCTGCTTGTTGGGTGCAGCTCTGCATTGTTCACCTCCACTTGTTTTATTGCTGTTTTTCCCGTTTACATTGTTAAGTTAGAGGAAATGTTGTTTTCTTGGCTTAGCTCGCTTCGCCCTGCCTCAGTCCGTGTAAGTCTGCTCTCTAGTCTTCTGTAGTTTCTGGAATCTCTGTAGTACTCATATTTGTAATTTCTCATAGCACAGCAATGTTCCGTTATATTCATATACCATAATTTGTTTAGTAATTCCATAATCTGTGGAATCTTTGTTTATGCTACAATAAATATTTTGGTGTATATTGGGGTTTTCCTGTTAGTTTTTTCCTTGAAATATATGCCTGGTAGTAAAATTTTTATGTGAAAGAATATTTTGGGTTAAAGTGACATTTTAATCTTTATTTACATAATTCCTAATTACTTTCCAAAGCGATTGTACTGATTCATAGCTCCATCAAACAATATAATAATGTTACCCATAGTCCCCCAATGCCTCAGCGTCAACTGTTACCACACTTTGTCATCTTTGCTAATTTGCTGTGTGTGAAGCAAAACCTGAGGGTTGTTTTGATTGGGATTTTTCTTATTAGTGATTTGGAGATTTTTATATACCCACACACATATATACATATATACATACATATTTGCCTTCAGGTAGCATGTACCTGGCAGTTCAAACCACCACCACTATCTTGACCACCATCTCTATCCTTGGATGCTAAAGGGGACAGCTTAGAACCCTAAACCCAAGAGCCTTGGGATTAGCAATGTTAGCAAAGCTAAACTAGCCTCTTTGCTGTTTGTTGAACAAATTCTTTCCGGCAGCTATAGACATATTCTCTGGTGTTCTCATGCCTGGAATGTTTTCCCTCTTCATCTCTATCTGTTAGCTTCTCTGGCTTCCTTTAAGACACAACTAAAATACCATCTTCTACAAGAAGACTTTCACAATCCCTCTTCATTCTGGTGCTTTCCCTTTCTTAATTATTTGCTATTTATCCTCGATATAGCTTGTTTGTACATATTTGCTTATTTTCTCCTACATTGGATTATGAGGTCCTTGAGGGCAGGAACAATTTTTTGCCTCCTTTTGTATTTCTAGTACTTAGCATGGTGCCTGGCACATAGTAGGTGCTTAATAAATGTTTACTGAGTGACCACCAGACCTGCTTCCAGCCTCCACCCCAAGCCATTGTTGAGAGGATAAATTATTGTAGAGAAGTGACGCACCTTCCTAATAATCACCAGCATGACTGTTGACCAACTACCACCAACAGACAATCTAGGATTCTCAAACTATGAGCCTTGAAAATAGCAATATTTGCACCCCAGGACCCTCAGCAATCATTCTGGGAAGCATCCTCTCTGGAGATGCAGTCTTGCTCCTGTAGGTGCTTCAGTTTTAATGCTTACATATCTAGAAAATAACAGTAGTAATACTAATTGCTAACATTTATGTAACACCTACTGTGTGCTAGGTACTATATTAAACATTTTACAAATATTCATTTGATCCTTACAACAGTCCTGGGATATAGGTGCAATTATAGGCAGTTAGGTAGGATGGAGGACAGAGTGCCAGGTATTGAGTCAGGAAGATCTGAGTTCAAATGTGATGTCACATGTTTCCTGAGTGAGTCAGTTAACCCTGTTTGCCTCAGTTTCCTCATCTATAAAATGAGTTGGAGAAAAAAAATCCCAAACTACTCCAATATCTTTACCAAGAAAACCCCAAATGAAGAGTTGGACATGACTGAAATAACTGAACAGCAAAGGTGCTATTATTATTCCCATTTCATAGATGAGGGAATTGAGGCAGATGGCGGGTAAGACACTTGCCCAGGATCACACAACTAGTAAATGGCTGAAGTTGGATTTGAGCTCAGGTCTTCCTGACTCTAGGGCCAATTCTCGGTGTGTTATAGCACCATCTACAAACCAGAAACAAAAGTCAAACAGTTGTACATCAGAAACAGTTATGACTTTTTAGTGGAAGTCATATTTAAAATAGGGTCACCGTCAACTTTGCTGATACACATTAAAGATTATTGGACCTTTCCATCCAATTTGCAGCTGAAACTTTCCATATGTGTTGTCTCCTGCGTTAGACTGTGAGCTCCTTGAGAGCAGGTGATCCTTAGTGCTTAGTAGCACTAGTATGTACTTTGTACATAGGAAATAATTAATTCAGTTCTAAAAGCAAGAACTTTCTGAAAGTCTTGGAAATGTGTGTGGGGTGGGGAGAGATTTTTCTATATATCTCAGGTACCACATTCTTATCAGAGAAATTTTATACAAAGTTCCGCCCCCCCCCCCATTTGTGTGCTTCCCTCCTTAACTTGGATTGATTAGGTTTGGGGGGATTTTTGACACAGAAATTTTTCAATCTCATGTCAACTACATTATTTATGTTTTTTGTGATGATATCCTTTGTTCTTTGTTTATAAATACAACTCCAACTTATATCTGTGAAAGGCATATGATCTGCTTCTCTTCAGTTTTTTTATAGTAAATCTTTTATGTTCATGTATGTATTTTGAATTTATTGTCGAATATGATATAAAATGTTGATCTAAGCCTAATTTCTATTAGTTTTCCAGTTTTTCCAACAGTTTTTATCAGATAGGGAGCTTTTCTTTCCTGAGTAATTTAATTCCACATTTTTGAATACAAAGTTATTCTATTGTTTCTCCCACGTTTAGTCTATTCCATTGATTTATTTCTCTGTCTTTTAACTAGTACCAAGTGGTTTTGAAAACTACTGGTTTTTATAATGTATTTTGAGGTTTCAAAGTACTATTTGTCCTTCACGTGTACCTTTTCCCCCCATTATTTCCCTTGAAATTCTAGATCTTCTGTTTTTTCAAATAGATTTTATTATCAAGTTCTGTAAAGTATACTTTTGATATTTTGTTTGATACAACATTAAAAGTATAAATTAATTGTGGTAGTATTGTCATTTTTATTGTGTTGAACTGGCCTGGCCATATGTACTAAATATTCCTCCAGCTATAAGTTCTTTATTTCTTTAAGGATTACTTTACAATTGAATCTATCTAAATATTTTGTTAGGATTTGGTAGATTTATTCCCAAATGTATTCTCCATGTCACAGTTATTTTGAATAACAATTCAGCATTATTCATTGAATCATTTTTGTGTCACTAAACATCAATAAATTATTTTCTATTGTTACCTCTTGAATTTTTTTATTATTTTAATACTGTTGATTTTTGTGGATTTCTTTGATAATTTGTAACTTTGCTAAAGCTACCGTTGTCTCAGTATCATTACTGTTTCCCTAGCATTGTCTAAGTAAACCATTGTGACAAAAGGAAATGGGCATTATTTTCTACTCCTGTCTTTCAGGATTTTAATCAGATGTCTGCTTGTCCATGGATATTTCCTTGCTCCCAAAATTGTGGATTCTGTTGAATTGCCCATAGTTATTCCAAAGTCACAAGCACTCATAATTGTCCTCAAGTACCACCTGTATATTAAAAAAGTCAAACCCAGCCCATTAAAACCCTAGCTGGGAAGCTTAATTTTGCCACAAAATTAGCATACATCATAATTTCTTAAAAAGTTCCTCATGTCAGCATTTCTACAAATCCAGTATTTAATATATAACTCCTCATGGTGTATTCATGGTACAACTTTACTCTTTCCTGATGATTTGCTGAAAATGAATAATCATTGGAATAAAACTTTATTTGGGAAAAATATTTGAACAATCAATTCTGAGATGAACAACTTTGGTCTTCTTTTGTTCTTACAGATATTTCAAGGCTTTGCTTTCTAAAAGGTAAGAATGAAATCTCTTTTTAACATCTTTTGTGTCCCAATTTAGAAAGGTCTATGTATTTTTTAATAGTATGAATTAGAATTGCGAAGCAATGGATGAAGTCCCTCAACCACTTGGAAATGGTTGCCTTTCAGATTCCCCCCTTTACTTCATTTTAGTATGTATTGTATTCTTTGATTCTTATGTGAAAATTTATTCTTGATTCTTCTTCCCACTCTCCAAGTTGCTTAAAATCCTTAATTCTTTTCATCATTATTTTTTTTCTAGGTGACTCACTTTCACTTGATAGTCACTCTACAGTAGTTTTATGAGCAGTATAACATACATCTTTGGTGGGAATGTATTCACCTCTCTCTTAGAATCTGACTAAACTTCTCTAGAAGGGAATTCTACAGAGTATCTCTGAGTCCTTGACCTGTTACTGATAACATCTGCTTGGTTAGATTAATGATGGTAGAAACAACCTTCACACTTTTCATAGTATTATAAAATTATAGAGTATTAGATTTAGAAGAGTTAGCATAGGTTCCTTTATAAAGTACTACCCAACTTTGAGAAAACTGAATTAACAAATACAAGCTTAGTGATTTTTTGTATTTCTTATGTAAAAAGATATAAGCACATAAATGGAGCACTTTACATTTCTAATTGCTTTTTTTTTTCATGAATCTGAGTACATTCTTACATGTTTGAGTGTGAGGGAAGGCATTCTAATTTCTATTTTGCAAAAACAGAAACTGAGGCTTGGAGGTCAAGTAACTTGCCTTAGGTAACATGGTGGGTCATTGATCTAGCTGGAATTTGAATTTGGGACTCCAGGACCTTGGTCCAGTATTGTTTTGATAATCCCCTGTGGCTTCTAATGAATATTCGTAATATGTTTGAAGGTTTGGGGTTAAAAACTATTTATTTTCTCTTTCTGTGGGGCTAATAATTATAAATAAAAAGTTAAAAACCTTTAAAATGTTTATCCATGTCACCTTTGAAAGTAGAGAACTATCATGGTAGAGTGGATGGTACTTGTCTTAGAGTTAGGACTTCTCATGTGACTGTGGAGAAATTACTTCACTGCTAGGCATCTCAGTTTTTTCACTTGGAAAATGGAGATAACCTACTATAGTACCTACATTTTCATAAGTTTATTTCAAGGCTCAGGTGCAGTTATGTATAGGTGTTTGCAAATTTTAATTCAATATTAGACCGGTGCCTATTTTGGAGGAGGGGAAGATGCTTGCAGCATACTCATTCTTCCAGATCATTCTGTCAAATCTGAAGGTGTTGTGATACCACCAGTAGTTTCCATTGTGTTAAAAATAAAATATGTCATGTATCTTGAGATTGAAGTAAATTTTAGGTGCTGCTAGTTTCATGTCAGTGACACAGGAAATTATAGCTGTTTACCTTTCTGTATCATGGAATAGGGAGGGAATCTTAAGACTATCTAGTCTGACTAGATATACCAGAAAAAGAAGTCTTACTCTAATACATGTTTGCACAACCGACAGGTTATTCAAGCCTGCTCTAATATAACAGTAATAGCACCTCACATTTACATAGTGTTTTGAGATAAATATGTTATCTTGTTTTATGTGGTAAGTGGTTATCCAGCCTTTGTATGAAGACCTTCAGTGAGGCAATTATCTCCTGAAGCATCCCAGTCTACTTTTACATAGCTCTAATCATTGTGAAATTTAACCTTTTATCAGGACTGTTCCCCAACATTCATGGGGTTATTCCCTTTTCTTCCTTCAGGGAACAAATAGAGTCCTTATACTATGTAACCTACTTGAAGACATCTATTATATATCCCCTAAGTTTTCAGAGTAACATTTCAAGTTTTTTCAGCAGATCTTCATATGATAAAAACTAGGAGCACTTCACCTTGTTGGCTGCTCTTTATTTCCCTTTCCACTTGGTTTACTTTCTAAAATTACTTTTACTGAATACTTATGTGTAATTCATTTTCATGTAGTACTTATATAGTACTTTCCTCACCAAAACGCCCCCAACAGCAACACACACAAAACACCCCTCCCCCCAAACCCTCTGAGGTGGTTACAAACATTATTTACTATCTATATTTTGCAGATGAAGAAACTGAGGCTCAGAAGGATTAACTCTCCCATACTCCTGGGATTAATAAAGGGCATAACTTGAATTAGAACTTGGACTCAAGCTGTTAGGTTCTGAGTTCAATGAAATGTTCACTGCACTGTTCTTAATAAAAGGGCTGGCCAAACTTGACAGTGGGTTTGGATTCCACAAGGAAGGAGGGATATGTGGAGGTAATATCCATTACAGTGGTTCATTAGCCTTGCAGGGGTAGGAATGACAGATCAGTGCGGTCCAGCAGTACATTGAGGTACTAACTATACACTAGCGGCAATGGGAGAGGTGATGTGGTGATGTGCACAGGAGGATGGGAGCGCTTATCTGCTCCAAGTTGCAAGGAGCCTTCTTCCCATGCAGCGTGGAGAGCAGCCCTGTGCTGTTAGAGCCTGAACCTTTTATGACTTCACAAGGGCTTATCAGGAAAGGAGAAAGTCCCAGCGCTCCTGCTAATGTTTTTTTTCCAAATGATGCCCGCATTCCTGGCAGGCCCCTCATCTCTAGAGGAGAGGGCCAGGAGCCTTAGTCTGGTCTTGTTCCCTTCTCAGCGCCTTACATGAATGGTCTTGGGAAGGATGAATACGCCTTCAGATGTATTAGTTGATTAGTTTGTTAGATCTTAACACCACATACTGAATCTATTTTTCCTTCATTGGTGTGATAACTGTGAAGCCTTTGTATGCTTCAATTTTACTTCAGTTTTAAGCTGACTATAAATAGCTCATATTATTCTGTATAGTATAGTAAACTATTTGAAAAACATACTATAGTTTATTACAACCATTTTCAGTTTTTCAAGGACTGATTGTCCAGACTCTGACTCCTTCTCCCATTTTGGGCTACCTGTGAACACAGGTACTGTATGGTAGAATGTAGGGTTATGGAATTACAGAGATAAAAGAGACTTCTGACATCATTTGCTCAGTCCCATAATTTTATCATTAATTTTTTAAAAATTAAGCATTTATTTTCTTTTCCTCTCAACTCTCCCCACCTCCCACTGGGGGAACAAGAAAAATACAACCCTTGTAACCATTATACATAGCAAAACAAAAGCAATTCCTCTAATAGTCATGTGCAAAAATGTGTCTCATTCTATATATTTAGTCCATCACCTCCCTGTCAGGAGACTGAAAGCTATAATTTTACAAGTGAATAAATCCAGTAACCTGGATTTCACATGGGAATCGAAACAATTTGTGTATGTCTCAGGGAGGGAAACAGTATGTAACATAATAGAAAAAATAAATACACACACACACCCCCACACGCAAAGTTTGAGGAATGGAGGGTGACAGTGGTGGATGCAATTCTAATATGAAATGCTTTTTGTTAACAGCGTAGCAGAGAGATCAGTGGAAAGGTAGGTTAGCTAGAATAGAGTAGAATAGGGACACTGGAGGGATGGAACTGACATGAACTGGTATGATGGAATAGGAAATGGTGGTCAGGAGATTTAACCCATTTAGACAATGCTTCAATCACCTGGTTTTTTTTCTTTTTTAAAAAATAAAATTGATTTATTTTCAGTTTTCAACATTAACTTCCACAAGATTTTGAATTCCAACTTTTCTCCCCATCTCTCCCCTCCCCCCACCCCAGGACAGCATTTACCCCAATTACCTCTTTCCCCAAGCCGCCCTCCCTTCTGTCAACCCCACTTCTCCCATGCCCCTCCCCTCTATTTGCTGTAGGGCAAGACAGATTTCTATACCCCATTGCCTGTACAATTTACTTCCCAGTTGCATGCAAAAACAGTTTTTAGCATTCATTTTTAAAGTTTTGAATTCCACATTCTCTCCCTTCCTCCATCCCCACCCATTCTCATTGAGAAAGCAAGCAATTCGATATAGGTTATACATGTGTAGCCATGAAAAACACTTCCATAACAGTCATGTTGTGAAAGCACATTTCCCCCTGTCCTGTCCTGCCCTCCATTTATTCCATTCTCTCCCTTGACCTATCCCCCCACAATAGTGTTTGCTTCTGATTACCCCTTCCCCCAGTCTGCCATCCCTTCTATTATACTCCCTTTCCTATCACCTTCCCCCTGCTGCCTTCCTGCAAGGTAAGGTCGATTTTCATACCCAATTGAATATGTGTTATTCCCTCCTTAAGCCAAATCCAATGAGAGTGAGGTTCACCTATTTCCTCTTACCCACCATTGTAAAAGCTCTTTCTTGCCTCTTTTATGTGAGATGATTTATTCCCTTCTTTCTTTCCCTACATTCCTCTCAACACTTAATTTTATTTTTTTTATGTATCCTCCCTTCATATTCAGTTCCCCCCCACACATACATACACACACACACACACACATATTCCGTCTAACTACCCTAATATTGAAAAAAGTCTCATGTGTTGCAAATGTCATCTTTCCATGCAGGAATATAAATAGTTCAACTTTAATGAGCCCCTTATGGCCTCTCTTTCCTGTTTACCTTTTATTGTTTCTCTTGATTCTTGTATTTGAAAGTCAGATTTTCTATTCAGCTCTGGTCTTTTCATCAAGAATGCTTGAAAGTTCTCTATTTCATTGAAATTCCATTTCTTTCCCCTGAAGTATTATTCTCACTTTTGCTGAGTAAGTGATTTTTGGTTTTAATCCTACCTGCTTTGACCTCTGGAATATCATATTCCAAGCCCTCCAGTCCCTTAGTGTAGAAGCTGCTAAATCCTGTGTTATTCTGATGTTTTTCCACAGTACTTGAATTGTTTCTTTCTAGAGCTATGGAATTCAATTGCAGAATGTAGCAGATCATTTTGTTTTGTGAGTGTGAGTGTGTGTGTGTGTGTGTGTGTGTGTGTGTGTGTATTATGCTTTGGTTTGTTATGTGATTTCTCCCATTTATTTTAGTTCTGCTACACAGCATGACTATAGTGAAAATGTATTCAGTAGGAATGTATGTATAGATCCTATATAGAATTGTATGTATATATGTGTGTGTGTGTGTGTGTGTGTGTGTGTTTATGTAAAAGAATTGTTCCTTTCTGGCTACTTGGAATATTTTCTCCTTGACTTGGGAACTCTGGAATTTGACAATATTCTTAGGAGTTTTCCTTTTGGGATCTCTTTCAGGAGGTGATCAGTGGATTCTTTCCATTTCTCTTTTACCTTCTGGCTCTAGAATGTCAGGGTAGTTTTCCTTGATAATTTCTTTTATTTATTTATTTATTTGACTTTTTACATTCATTTTCACAAAATTTTGGGTTCCAAATTTTCTCCACTTTTATCCCCTCCCCCCACCCCAGTGCCTCAAGCAATCTAATTTTCCCTATTTCCAATCTGCCCTCTCTTCTGTCATCCCTCCCTTCTCTTGTCTCCATCTTCTTTTTTCTCCTGTAGGGCCAGATGACTTTCTATTCCTCATTAACTGTATGTCTTCTTTCCTAGTAGCAACAACAATACTAAACAGTTGTTCCTAAAACTTTGAGTTCCAAATTCTCCCCATCCCTCCCTCCCCACCCATTCCCCTTGGGAAGGCAGGCAATTCAATATAGGCCATATCTGTGTAATTTTGCAAATGACTTCCCTGATAGTCGTGTTGTGTAAGACTAACTGAATTACCCTCCATCCTACCCTGCCCCTCATTGTTTCTCTTCTGTCTTTTGATCCTGTCCCTCCCCAAGTGTTGACTTTAAATTGCTCCCTCCTCCCTTTGCCCTCCCTTCCATCATCCCCCCCCTTGCTTATCTCCTTCTCCCCCACTTTCCTATACTGTAAGATAGGTTTTCATACCAAAATGAATGTGCATTTTATTCCTTCCTTTAGTCAAATGTGAATGAGGGTAAACTTCTTGGTTTTTTTTGTTTTGTTTTGTTTTCTCAGCTCTCCTCTTTTTCCCTCCACTAAAAAGTCTCCTACTTGCCTCTTAAATGACCTATAATTACCCCATTCCATTTCACCCTCTTTCCTCCCACTACATTTCTCTCTCACCATTTACCTTAATTTCTTTTAAGCTATGGTCCCATCCTATTCAATTCACTCTGTGCTCTCTGTCTCTGTATGTGTGTGCATGTGTGTATGTGTTTGTTCGTGCATGCGTGTACATGTGTGTGTGTGGTCCCACCAACTACCCAGATACTGAAAAGTTTTAAGAGTTACAAATATTGTCTTTCCATGTAGGAATGTAAACAGTTCACTTCTGGTAAGTCCTTTAAGACTTCTCTTTGCTGTTTACTTTTTCATGCTTCTTCTCATTCTTGTGTTTGAAAGTCAAATTTTCTTTTCAGCTCTGGTCTTTTCATCAAGAATGCTTGAAAGTCCTCTGTTTCATTGAAAGACCATATTTTCCCCTGAAGTATTATACTCAGTTTAACTGGGTAGGTGATTCTTGGTTTCAGTCCTAGTTCCTTTGACTTCTGGAATATCCTATTCCACACCCTTTGATCCCTTAATGTAGAAGCTGCTAGATCTTGAGTTATCCTGATTGTATTTCCACAGTACTGGAATTGTTTCTTTCTAGCTGCTTGCAAGATTTTCTCCTTGACCTGGGAGTTCTGGAATTAGACCACAATGTTCCTAGGAGTTTCTCTTTTTGGATCTCTTTCAGGTGGTGATCGATGGATTCTTTCAATACTTATTTTGCCCTCTGGTTGTAGAATGTCAGGGTAGTTTTCCTTGATAATTTCATGGAAGATGATATCTAGGCTCTTTTTTTGATCATGACTTTCAGGTAGTCCCCTAATTTTTAAATTGTCTCTCCTGGATCTATTTTCCAGGTCAGTTGTTTTTCCCATGAGATATTTCACATTCTCTTCCATTTTTTCATTCTTTTGGTTTTGTTTGGTGATTTCTTGGTTTCTCGTAAAGTCATTAGACTCTATCTGTTCCATTCTAATTTTGAGAGAACTATTAAATTCAGTGAGCCTTTGAACCTCTTTTTCCATTTGGCTAATTCTGCTTTTGAAAGCATTCTTCTCCTCATTGGCTTTTTGAACCTCTTTTGCCAATTGAGTGAGCCTATTCTTCAAGGTGTTATTTTCTTCAGCATTTTTTTGGGTCTCCTTTACCAAGGTATTGACCTGTTTTCCATACTTTTCTTGCATCTCTGACATTTCTCTTCCCAGTTTTTCCTCCACCTGTCTAACTTGATTTTCAAAATCCTTTTTGAGCTCTTCCCAGGCCTGAGCCCACCCGACATCCCCCTGGGATGTTTGGGGTACTGAGGCCCCGCCCTCCACATCTTTCCCTGATGGCAAGAATACGTCCTCCTCCTCGTCAGATCCGAAGGTTGGACTCATTTGCATTTGTTTGAAGAAACTCTCTATAGTCTTATTTTTCTTCCCTTTTCTAGGCATTTTCCCAGCCAGTTACTTGACTTCTGAGATTCCTGTCCACCCCCGCCTAGATCCACCCAGCTAGTGCTTGGGGTCTAAGATTCAAATGTGCTTTCCGCGCCGCCTGCCTGCTGATCAATGTGAGCTTTAGTTCTGGTGCTGGGGTGGGGGCAGGGCCGCCTCCCAGGCTCAGTTCCCTCAGGGGCTTTATGCAGAGACCTTCAGGAACGGAGCGGGTGGGGGGGGCACCTCCCAGGCTCAGTTCCCTCAGGGGCTTTATGCAGAGACCTTCAGAAAAGGAGCGGGTGGGGCAGGGCCGTCTCCCAGGCTCAGCTCCCTCAGGTTGTTTATGCAGAGACTTTCAGTAATGAAGATCCTGCCTGCTGCTGGGGGAGTCCTGGGCCGCTGCGGCTGCGCCGCTGCTGCCTCTGCCACCGCCCCCGCCTCTGCCGCTGCTGCTTCCTCCTGAGGGGGCCCGAGTCACGGAGACACCCCGCTCCCCTCAGCCAGCCATCTCTCTCACTGACCTGTAGCTTCTGTGGGCGGAGAGACTTTCCCGGCTGCCGGAGCTTCCGTCCCTGAAGCCTGCTCGGGTCAGCTTCTCTGGGGCCGTGGCCAGGGCAGTGCTGGGGTGGGGTCTGCTTTCCGGGGCGCGACGGACCCTGAGGATGGGTCTCCAGGGCACTCTGGAACGGAAATCTCTTCCACTCCGTTTCTGCACACCTTTCAGTGGTCCAGAAGTTATGGGGGTCTCTTTTTACATTAATTCTATGGGCTGTGGTTTCGGAGCTCGTAAACGTGCGTCCTTCTACTCCGCCATCTTGGCTCTGCCCCTCTCCTTGATAATTTCTTGAAAGATGATGTCTAGGTTCTTTTTTTGATCATGCTTTTCAGGTAGACCAATAATTTTTAAATTCTCTCTCCTGTATCTATTTTCCAGGTCATTTGTTTTTCCAGTGAGATATTTCACATTGTCTTCTATTTTTTCATTCTTCTAGTTTTGTTTTGTGATTTCTCATAAAATCATCAGCTTTCATTTGTTCCATTCTAATTTTTAAGGAATTTTTTCTTCATTGAGCTTTTGGACCTCCTCTTCCATTTGGCTCATTCTGCGTTTTTTTAGGCATTCTTCTCCTCATTGTCTTTTTGGACCTCTTTTGCCATTTGGGTTAGTCTATTTTTCAAGGTGTTATTTTTTTCAGCATTTTTTTGGGGGGGGGTTCTTTTAGCAAGCTGTTAGCTCATTTTTCATGGTTTTCTTGCATCCCTCTCATTTATCTTCCCAATTTTTCCTCTACTTCTCTTCTTTGATTTTCAAAATCCTTTTTGAACTCTTCCATGGTCAGAGACCTTTTCATATTTTTCTTAGAAACTTTGGATACAGGAACCTTGACCTTGCTGTCTTCTTCTTGGGGGAATGCTTTGATTTTCCTCTGGTTGTATGCTTTGATCTTCCTCACTGTAAGAAAATATTTTTTCACCAAGAAAGTAACCATCTGTAGTCTTATTTTTTTTCCCCTTTTTGGTCATTTTCCAAGCCAGTTGCTTGGCTTCTGAGCTCTTGTTAAGTGGAGGGTGGACTGACCCACATTTCAGGATTTTTTTACAGCCGTTTTCATATTTTTAGGGACCTGTAAATTCTCAGTTCCTCCAGAGTGATATGATCAAAGGGGAGGTGTTTACTTCTCTCCTGGCCAGCATTTTGGTCTGTGAGCAACCACAAGCACTCTTTTCTACCCAGGATCTGCAAGTAAGATTCCCTCTCCACAGCTGCCATCAGCTCTGCCACTCCAGTGCTCCTCCTTTCCACAGGACTGCAACCCAGATCAGCTGCTCAATTCCCCCAGTCTCTGTAAGCAGAGAGCTCCAGAAGCAGCTACTACTGCAGCAGTGGCTGCTATTGCCCTGGGGATGGACCATGTTGCTCTTTTACCTAGGTGAGAGAGCTTTCCCACTGTTCTTTGAAACTGTCTTTGGAGATTGTGGGTTGAGAAGTCTGGAAACTGCCTCAGCTGCCAGGGATTCAGCACCCTGAGGTCTATTCCAGTCTATTCCACACTGGGGTACACTACACTCTGAGCCCGGGGCTGTATACCCTTCCTGTCAGCCTTCCAGATTGTCTTGGGCTGGAAATCTGTTTCATTCTGTCATTTTGTGACTTCTGTTGCTCTAGAATTTATTTAGATTCATTTTTACGGGTATTTTGAGGAGCTTGTTGGGAGAACTCGGGCATGTCCCTTCTTCTTCTCCGCCATCTTGCCTCCATTCCCACCTGGGTTTTAAATGGAGCTATAGTGCAATTTATTTTCATATCTCTCACAGAAGCATTGGTAATGTTGATTTGATTGTTATTCCCTCATCTGAGCAACAGATGGAAATAGTATGGAGTATAATAAGTGAATTACTGTGTTCCATGGCCTTGTCTGGTGGTCTAGGACTTGACTGCTAATAAATAATAGGTTGAGGCATGTTTGAAGTAGTCACCTTCCAATTTCCAGCCAGATCAGCTCTATTCTAATATTGAATAGATTCTCTCTTCCAGAATGGGGAGCTTCAGAAGCAGGGTCTTTGATCTTAAACTGTATAATTATTAAGTGAAGAAAAGCTTTTTCTTTAGTGTATTTCTTACTGCCCTTAAACTTATGTTACCACTTCTCAGGAGAGTCAAATTAGATTACCCAAGATAGATGTTTGTTTAGCTGCTCCACTTTTCTTTCATGTGTTCAATTTTTGTATTTTATCCTTATGGTTGCTACTTAAAATTTTTGAGCAGACATGGTGTGGTCAGATGTGTGCTTTAACAATATCATTTTAGCACTAGTGTGGCTTATGGATTGGATAAGGGAGAGACTGGAAGGAGAAATTAATTTGGAGGCTATTTTAGTGATTTGGTTAAAAATTATCCCCACTTTCTGAGTTTTGATTTCCTTACCTTTAAAGTAAGGAGGACTCTTCCATGTGTAAATCTGTGTTCCTTTGATCATTTCTCCCATCATTTTTTTTGGAGTGGGAGCAAGACTACCATCCACAAGAATAGGCAGGTTTGACCATTGACTAAATAGTGGGGACTAGTGGAGATCAGTCAATTCACAGGTAATTACTAAGCACCTAGATCTAGGCGTATTCTGTAAGACTATAAGTTTATGTGTGTGTGTGTGTGTGTATGTGTATTTGTATTTGTCCTTCGTTGCTGAAGAAGACCATGCCATCAGAGAAATGACATGACTTGCACTTGACTTGGTTTTGAGTGAGAGAGGGCTGTGCAGGTCATCAACCTCACTTCTCCTCCAGAGCCATCTGAATCCAGTGACCAGATATTCATCAGGATGATTGGAGATGACCCAGGATGAGGCAATTGGGGTTAAGTGACTTGCCCAAGGTCACACAGCTAGTGAGTGTCAAGTGTTTGAGGTGAGATTTGAGCTCAGGTCCTCCAGACTCCTGCGCTGGTGCTCTATCCGTTACACCACCTAACTGCCCCAGGACTGTAAGTTAAAACTGAAATGAAAGAAAGCTCTGAGAGACAGTTTCTGGGTAATTAATAATCAGTTTATTAATTAGGATAGCTGAGAAGCAATAAATTGATAGTCAGTGGTTTTTCTCAGTAACCAGAGACCCCAAGGGAGACCCTAAAATGCCTTAAATCCCTTCTGAAAAGGAACTTCTCTGACAAGTGAAAATCAACCCTGATTGGTGAGCTAAAGTCTTCAGCTCCTCTGGCTGAGAATGTGATTTCTCAGTAGCCTCAAGATATGTGGGTGAGGAAAGCCATTTCCAGGTTCCCCACCCCTGTTCCATGATAAAATAAAAAATCATCAGCCTGTCATTTAGAGGCCTCTCCAAATATGGAATCACTCTGTTCTCATCTTCATCTCTAGTGGAATCTCTAGACCTTCAGTGTACCACTCAAATGCCCTCTCCTCTGAGTAGCTTTTCTTGATTACTTCCTCACCCCAGTTACCAGTGCTCTCTCATTCTTCAATTTATTTCCTATTTCTTTGTATTTACTTGTGTACATATTAATATCTTTCACCAAAATATAATTTTTTTAAAAGAATTGAATTTGTGTGTGTATATGCGTGTGTCTATATACCCCCAGTACCTAGAACTGCATATTGTAAGCCTTTAATAAATGTATATTGGATTGAATTGAACTGATAGCTGTCTTCTAGTATTTGAAGAAGGAATTGACTAGTCTACTTGTTCATAAGGGGCAGAAATGGATAAAAATTGCAAAAAAGGCATATTTAGACATGATAAAAGTAAACATTTCCTGACTGTTGTAACTATACAAAAAATGGAATGGGCTGCCTTGAAAAGCAGCGATTTTCCTCTGATTAAAGGTCTTCCAATGGATTTTGTTAAGGGTACTTAGGGTTATATTGCAGAGGGAACTCTTTTTTGGATAGGGGTTGAATTAGTTACTTTCTCACTCTGAAACTCTCTGAGTCTGTGTATGTGTGTATGTTTAGGTACATGAACTCATGTGAATCATAAGCATAGTAGCACAGAACCAAAACAACTGGCCCAGAAGAGGTATATTTAATGGTAAAAGCTGTGACAAAGATATAGTATAAGACCATTCTATGAGCAGTGTTTGGAAAGAAGAGAAACTAAACTGAGTTACTTAATCAGGGGATAGAAGTGAGATGAGAGGACCTAGGTTAGTAATATAGGTATTGATATGTTTCTTGATGTCACATCTCAGAGCAAAATTTATAGTAACATAGGAATATGTTGCTTTCCAGATTTTGATTAAAGGTTATGGAGCTCTTGAGTTTTAAGAGACCTTGGATGGTGGTGATGTTGGTTATCAGTTCATTTGTGATTTAGGTGATATCTGGTGAACAAGCAAAATTTATGTTTTCTGCTCTTTGAGTACTCTTGTGAGATTGAAAATTGATTGATCATTTGTTCATAGTGAACTGATTGAGTCTTAGTACTGTGTATTGATTGGGCCCCTTCATTGTGTGAGTCTAAACCCCCTTAAGTCTATAACTTCTGTTGTCTACTCTGTTCTTGTGCCCACTTCCTGCAAGATTCCTGACAACATTGGTAGCAACAGAAGAAAGCAAATTCTAGGTGCCTTGTTCCTAATTCCCTTTTGTCAGTGTTTTCTAATTACAAAGGTTCTAATTTTTATTGTTCACTTGTTTTCAATCATGTCTAATTCTTAACGACCCCATTTGGGGTTTTCTGGGCAAAGATACCAAAGCAGTTTGCCATTTCTTCCTCCAGCCCATTTTACAGATGGGGAAATAGGCAAACAGGGATAAGTGATTTGCCCAGAGTTAGACAGCTAGTAAGTGTCTGAGGCCAGACTTGAATTCAGGAAGGTAACTCTTCCTGACTCTAAGACTGGAATTCTAACTGCTGAGCCACCTAGCTTTCCTCACAAAACTTCTAAACCCATCCTTAAGTACAAGCATGTAAATCACAAGCCTCCAATCCTGTCTTGGAAATTGTTGACATGTAACTTTCCAGGGGATATGAGTCAATCTGGCAAGAGAATGTTTGCCCACCAATGTATTTTTTCTATACATTGTCTATTCATTATTATATTATAGTATGTTGGTCTACTTGGTGAGAAACTGATGTGAGCAGCACCAAGCAATGAGAAGGGAAATATGTCTATGTAGTAACTGTGTAAATGCCATGCAAGAGTTACTCTGCCTGTCAGTTTTTCCCTTAGATACTGAGGAAACTTATTGGTAATTGGTAGCTTTGTTAATAAATTGAATATGCTCTCAACTTTATTGCTTCAGTTTCTGTCTATCACAGATTTTTATTGTGACAATTGGCACCCAGATGGGACCCAAGTGAGGGCCTCCAGTCCCCGGGACTGCCTCTCAGAGGAACTCTTCCTGAAGGACTGCCCCGGAGAGTGGACTCCCCCTTGGGCATAAACCAGATTATCTCTGAACTAAGGTAAGCCCCTGAATGGAAGAATCTCATCAGCAGGAAGGGGGATTTTAATCACAGATGGAGAAACCTTTGATGCAGACAGGAGAATCTCTACTTCAGATTGAACAATATTTTCTCAGAAGGAAGGAGAATTGTTTTTCCAAGACACTAAGAAATCCCTCTTACAGATAAAGCAGTTTCTCCTACATACAGGAGGCATCTAAATAATAACTATATAAGCAGAATTAAAATTGACAGAAAGGTCTTAGAATTGTTTGTGCATACAAATTTGGATTAAAAATTTTTTAAAGGGAAAGAAAAATTTGCAAGTAACTTCCTTCTTGAGTTGAATTTCTAACTTCTGGCAGAAAGGAAAGTAAGTGAGGCTCAAAGCACAATTTGTAGTCAGTTATTTCCTCTTTTATTCAGTTGCACTATAGCCAAAATTCAGGACACTTTCACAGTTTAGGGAAAGACCCCATTTTCAGTTAGCTAGTCAGAGTTCATATTTAAGTCCCTTGAAGAGGTGTATCCCTTTGATAAGGACTCTCTCCAGAAACATTTTGGGAGACTCCCTTCATGGAGATTCTTGTGGCAGACATCTCAGGGAAATTCCAGTGAGAGTATTCTCATAGAAATTCCCTTTTGTGATTTGGCAAGGATTTCATGGCATATATCTTGAGGAGATTCCAGCAAGAGTGAACTTCCTTTTAGAGATTTGTTGGAGATAAGATGCTCTCCTTTGGGCCTCAGGAGAAGTGACAAGGTCCAGCGTTGCAAAAGGATCCCCTCTAGAAAAGTTTCTTATATCTTAGAACCAGGGCACACTCCCAATTTAACCAGAGATGACAAAAAATGTGCTATTAAATTAGGTGTGATCTGGTCTAAGACTACTAGAGGTTTAGATGGCCTTTGGTACCTTTGATTACTGTACGTTGAAAAAGTTGAGATTGGCTATTGAACAATCTCACCCAAAACAAATGATTTATTGGGAATGCTGAGGAGAGCTCTGTCTAATGAACTATGCCTGCTGTCTTCTACAGGGCCCTCTTCTGTCTATGCTGCTTCACCTTCTGCTTCTTCTCTATCTTCCACTTTTGTACCTCTCCCTTCTGCTTCTGTGACGACACTGCTGGAACTCTAGTCCCAATTAGGCACCATCATCCTTTCAGTCCCTCTGGCTTTTTTATGTGGAAAAAACACACCCTTAAGTTTGATGAAGATGGTTACAGCTGTTACAGCCCAATTCAAGGCCATATTCAGAGGTTATAACTCCACCTGGAGAGATGCATATGATTTAATGGAGAACTTTCTCTCCCCAGGAGAAAAATCTATCATTACAGAAGCTACAAATAGACAAACTTCTGAAGTGGCTACTCCTGCATCTTGGGGGTCTTTCCTGATTGGCCCTTATAAGACCCACATTAGAACCCTAATAATCCAGCAAATTATACAATGTTATTACATGCTAGAGACTTCTTGATTTGAGGTATGATGGCCTGTGCTGTCTGCCCCAATAATTGGAGAAAATTTCAAGAGACAGATGAGACCCCTTTTGAAGGTTTTATGATAGGTTATACCAAAGTTCCAAGTACTTTGCAGAGTTTGACCCAATTAACTGTTGTGATGGAGGAATTAAAAATAGTGCCTTTGTTAATCAGTCTTAATCAGTTTTACAGTAGTATTTTCACAAAAGTTGTTCTAGGTGGCGTGAGAAGAATGTGAATGAACTCAAAGCTATTGTCTGGTATGTTTATGAAGGAAGGGATGCAGAAAAGGGAGAACCTAAACAAGGAAGAGATAAAGATCATGAGAAAGGACAGTCTAAGCAAAGGACTTAATTTATCTTGGCCACTGTTCAGCTTGCTCCATCCCCTTTCCTTTCTTCTAGGCAGCTGTGAAATGCACGAATGTTTTTATTGTCATAAGAAGGGACACCTAGCTTGGAGCTGCTTAGAAAGGAAGTGGGACTCAGAATGCAAAGTGCACAGGTTGTAAGAGAACTCAGGAAAGGACCACTGCATGAAGGTGTGGAGAGGGAAGGGCCACACACACATTCTGACATAGATCCTTTTGTCTTTGCTGAGCCAGATGTTCTTTCCCCAGTCATTCCTATCTTTGCCTCCCCATGCACTGGAGAACTGGGTATCACCCTTAGAATTGGTGACACCTTCCATGATTACCTGATGGTTACAGGTGCTCCTAGCTCAATTTTTAATGAAGAAGCCCAATCTCAATATTACCATTTTATACCATATATTGCCATTTATATATTACCAATATATTACCATTTTGTCTTCCTAAACAGTGACTGTTGACTCCTTCTCGGTATAACATTCTTTTCTTTTTATGCCTGAAGTCCCCTATGAACTTGTTAGGGCATGATCTACATAAACTATGAGTTGCTCTTTCATGCTTTCCTGATGTCTCTTTGTCTTTGACTCTCCCAGATGGATTTTCTTCTTTGTTCCCTGTATTGATGAATTTTTCAGATGATTCCAATGAGTTCTCTCACTGTTTCTTATTGTAAATGAAGGGGTCCTTGTATCATACCCAACAGAAAACCCTAATTCTCCATGGGCTACTTCATCTTCCAATGGGGATGGTTAAAATCTGTTACAATCTTAGAGTAGGATACAAAAAGACTTTAACCTTCTCATTTCTCTTTTACCCCATGTGCTGATGCCTGTGTACCAAATGGGAGTGCCCTGTAAACTTGTTGGTCATAAGTGAAAGTAAATTGTTACTAGATTAAGCCTGGTGGTCTTGAGGTCATTTTGACAGCTTTCCCTTTCCATTCAAGGGAGGCTTTGTTACTATATAATTGACTATAGCTGCCTTTGTTGTTAAAGTGTCTTAAGGAAATTGTGCTAGCATTTTCATCTTACCTGTATTATAGACCAGAGAGAGTTTTACCTCTAAAAGGCCAATTACTCCTAAAAGTATCCTATGAAAAGTTTTCAACCTGAGAAGTAGTTACTTGTTTTTGTATCATCTCCTTATTTACTAGGTCTTGCGCCTGGAGTTGGAAAGATAAAGCAAATAAATTCTAGATGTAATACTGCTTTTATGATGATGCTTGACCTATTTATAACTCCTGGTTGGTGGAGACACTTTGTTGTTCTATGGACAGATGAAATAGAGTTTTGAATTTGTACGGTAAAGAACTTTGAATGAACCAGTGGAACTTAAACTACCTGAGAGGGCTTTCTGTACTGTTGACAGCATCAACCAGTATTGGAGAAAAAACTTTTTGACTATTCATGAAAAATTGTAGTATGTGCTTTTTCTTCATCATCTTCTGTTTTAAGATGTAAGTACCTATGTTATGGTTGACATCGTATTTCCAGTGAATCAGAGCTGTGGTTCCAGGTCCCTGTTATTGCCATATTACTTTTGACAGGTGACAGGTCATTAGGACCCTAAGGATACTATTGATATTAGTTGTATTTTGTCTTTTGTACTGATAGCAAGCATTAGAAGGTTGCTTTGAGAAGAATGAATCAAGCTTCTTGTAATCAGCTGTCTCTTGCTTTTGTAATTGTTGAATTTGCCATATTAGTATGAATTGCATGAATCCTTGATTATTAACATGAGTGATCCGCTGAGGGAATGTCCTCAAAGGATCACAGGGGGAATTGTGGGATTGAAATTGAGCATTAATATTGTTTGATCATTAGTACATGGTGAGCTGATTGAGTCTTAATAAAGTTTCCTCTCTGTTTCATTGGGCTTGACCAATTTACTGTGTATTGATTGGACCCTCTTATTGTCTGAGTTTGAGCTTCCTTAACTCTATAACTTCATTTTCCTACTTTACTTTTGTAACTTGCCACACATATCCCTTGCAAGCTGCCTGAGTACATTGGCAACAGAGGAAAACAACTCTGTGTGCCTTGTTCCTGGTTCCCTTTCTCTTAGTGCTTTCTAACCATCCCTAAGTACTCCCATATAAATCACAAGCCTCCTATTCTCTCTCTTCCCCCTGCTCCCACCCCCTCCCCCTGGAAATCATCAACCATGGTCTTTTGTCGGGGCTCTATGAGTCAATCTGATGATAGACTGTTTTCCCCATGGAACTTTCCAGATGATGTTAGTCACAGATCATTTCTCCACCTGGTGAGAAACCAATGTAAACTGTGTAAATGCAAAAAAAAAATTGCTCTCGTTATCAGTCTTTTTCTTTGGCTACCGAGGAAACTTGGATCCTATTTACTGGCAGTTTCTAGCTTTGCTAATAAATTGAATATGCTGTGAACATTATTTCCTCAGTTTCTCTTTATTGCGGATTTTTATTGTGACACTCTTAACATAAGGTGGCCTTTTAAACTGTATAAAATATGACCTTAAAGTAATAATATCTGTGAACTTATACATCTAAATGAGTTGTTATGCATAGAGAGTATATGCTTTTTTATACATTAATTTTGAGGAACTACCAAAAATCATATGAGTAAAGGTGAATAATCAAATGGGTAATACTATTGAAATGTTCTCTCTAATAGTGCCTTCCCCTCCTCAATTCATACCAAAGATGGAGTTCTCCAAGGAGATGACTACTTCCTTAGGCTCAAAGGCAATGTGGGTCTTCACTCTGAAAATTATAGCTCATAATCCCCAACCAGTGATGCACAGCTCAGATCAAAGGCGATTTAGTAAGTTGGCAGAATATTTTCCCCATAAACCCGGGATATACTCTCCCACAAATTTTTGCAGTGTATATGGGACCAGTATGGACCACATCTGGCCAAGGTACCTTATGCCTCTTCTACTTGCAGGGCTCCAGTGTCCTTTTTTTAGAACAACTTCATGCTGCTCTTATGACAACCCTAGGAGGTAGGTACTGTCATTATCCTCATTTTTACAAATGAAGAAACTGAGTCAGGCAGAGGTTAAGTGACTTAAAATCAGAGCTAGTAAATGTATGAGGCTGGTTTCCTGATTCTCTGTCCAGGACAACTGTACACTATAGTGCCTACCTGCCTCCCTCCTTGGTGCAGTATATGTCCTGTGTGAGCTGCTCATCTGGGTTCCCTGAGCTTGTCCTCAGCTATCTAGTTCTTGTTTTTTCCATAGGTGTCTCTCTTTGCTCCAGAGACCTTGCTTTTTTGCATTTACAGGTCTCAGTCCCCTGCTGGATGTGGTATCTTCTCCTAGATGACTGTCTGGCTTCAGTACCATTTGTTGGGAATGATAAGGGAGAAAGGATTATCTACACACAGACACACAGACACACACACACACACACACACACACACACACACCGAGCTCTTTACCTCCAGCACTCTCTTGGGCTGACAGGAATAGTTTTTTTTAAATTTTAATTAATTACTTGATTTTTAGTTTTCAGTATTGACTTTCATAAGATTTTGAGTTCTCAATTTTCTCCCTTCCCCTCTTCTTGCCCTTCCCCAAGACACCATACACTCTGATGTAGGCTCTACATATTCATATTAAATATATTTTCACATTAGTCATGTTGTAAAGAAGAATGAAGAAACAATGGGAAGAGCCACAAGAAAGAAGAAACAGAGAGAGAGAACGCAAATAGTATGCTTCATTCTGCATTCAGACTCCATAATTCTTTTCCTGGATATGGATAGCATTTCCATCATGAGTCTTTTAGAGTTCTCCTAGATCCTTGCATTCATTGCTGAGAAGAGCTAAATCTATCAAAGTTAGTCATAGCACAATGTTGCGGTTACTGTGTAGTGTTCTCCTGGCTCTCCTCACTTAACTCAGCATCAGTTCATGTAAATCTTTCCAGGTTTTTCTGAAGTCTACTTGCTCATCATTTCTTAGAACAGTAGTATTCCATTACATTCATATACCCCAACTTGTTCAGCCATTCCCCAGTTGGTGGACATCCCCTCAATTTCCAATTCTTAGCTACCACAAAAAGAGCTACTATAAATATTTTTGTACATGTGGGTCCTTTTCTCATATTTATGATCTCTTTGGGATATAGCCTTTGGTATTGCTGGGTCAAAGGGTATGCACATTTTTATAGCCCTTTGGGCATAGTTCCAAATTGTTCTCCAGAATGGTTGAATCAGTTCACAACTCTACCAACAATGTATTAGTGTTCCAATTTTCCCACCTCTTCTCCAACATTTATCATTTTCCTGTTTTGTCATGCTAGCCAATCTGATAGGTGTGATGTGGTACCTCAGGATTTTTTTGATTTGCATTTTTCTAATCAATAGTGATTTAGAGCATTTTTTTATATGACTATAGATGGCTTTCACTTCCTCCTCTGAAAACAGTTAACAGGCATAGTTTTTAAAAGGCTTCCAGGGCCTCCTCCTCCAAGAGCCAGTTGGATGCTAATTCTAAGAGGGAGAATTCCTTCACACTTCATAAATGGATAATAGAGCTTAGACTAGCCTTTGCACTTAGCTTAACATATTCACACTTCTGTTTTTGTATGTAAGGGAATATAAAAAAGTATTTTTATTTTCTGTTATAATATCAGCCGAGAATGGGAGTTGTCTCTCCTTTCTCCCCTCTTGTATTTTTGATGACAGAAAGCAAATTATGGTTTACTGGACCTCCTTTTTACTTCATAGGAATTATTGTGTAGTGGAAAGAATGCTATTTTTAGAGTCAAAAAACTTGGTTCAAATTCTAATTCTGCTACTTGCTGTCTGTTGAGCAAGTCACTTCACTACTGCCTTAATTATGACTCACTCATTATTGCCTCTCTTGCCCTTTATGATGGAAGAAGCACTAGAGAGCTAGATCAGAGACATCTCTCTCTGTGGCCCCCCCTTCTTGTTTGTTTTTTTTCCCTGACCACCATCTACAAAGTGCTGTTTGAATCTCTTGTCTTCAGACTCTTTTATTGGAGAGGGAGAGAGAAAGACAGAGGGACTGAAAGGGTGTGTGTGCCCTTGAATGCAAGCACATACAAAATACACGCTTAAGGGGGAAAAATATAAATTTTTTGAGCTTCTATTTCCTTGTTTTCAAAATGAAGATAATAATGTGCACAGTCTGCTTTCCCATAGAATACCTTGTAAAAACTAAGAACGATACTTTAACCTTGAAGCCTCTGTAAATGTGTTGCTGCTTTTAAATAGTTATGTCCCATGTTCCTGTCTCAGAGGCAGATTTGTGTTGCTGAAACATCTGTAATATATTCATCAAGGTACTATAGAGAACATTGAGTCTTGAGTTCAAACCTCGTTTCATATCCCATTTCTATGGCAGATGTTTTTGTGACCATATCACCAAGTCACTTAACTTCCTAAGGCCTCCCTCTAAAAGGTTGCTTGCATCTCATGATCTCTCTCACCTTTCCCAATCTCACTGCCCATCTATCTAGGGGGGTTCTCAAAAATATAAGTTTTCTATAGATAAATTTATTAAAAAGAGTATTCTTAAATTTTTCTAAATTTCACAAACTTTTAAAATTTCATATGGTTTTGGTGTTTCCCTTTACTAGTGGAAAAATTTCTGAAATAGTTTCTTAAATAGAAATGGTTTCTCAAACTTGTGATATATTGTATTTTGATTATATATACTTAGATCAATAATAATAGGGAAAGGATGAATTTCCTCTTCACTGGAGGTCTTCTGTTGGAATCCAGGTGACCATTTCTCAGGGATGTGGTAGTGGAGGTTCCTATTCAGTTACTGGTTGGACTAGATTCTTTGGATATTACTTTCATTTCTAAAATTCTATGATTTGAAAATTTTTTGTTTGAAGCACTTATCTTGACTATTATTAGTAATGATTCTTTTAAAACCTATGAAATGGTGCATATTTTTCCTTAGTTTGTACAGTTCCTGGTGCTTGAATTCTAAGATCTATTTTCACGTATCAGATCTTAAATGATCTTACTATAACTTTATGTCTAGGAGTATTATCTCTGGTCTTAAGTAGGAAGGCCCATACATTACTGTTTTGAAAGCCTCAGGACTTGGTGAACAAGGGTAGGGCATCAGTGCTTTTTTGTGGACTAAGAACCATCCATATATACTTGAGACTTTTGTTACTGGATGATAGAATCATAGAATTAGAAGGGACCTCAGAGGTCATCTAATCCAGCATTATTGACATATTGTTTTTACTTGAAGGCACTTAAAGAGCAGGAATCCACTATTTCACAATGCAGCCTGTTCTACTTTAGGGTTAACTGTTAGGAACTTTTTTCCTTATGAAAGTCTAAATGTGCTGCTTGATCCCACAATAGCCTTGTGAGTGAGGCAGGTACTAATCATTTCATTAAGTCTATATTGTGCACGCATCATGTGCATCTGTACTTGGCTGGCAACTGGGAAAAGAGACAATTTTTAAAAAAATCTATACTGTCAAGGAACTCATATTCTTCTATAGGTAAAGATACAACATGTACACAGATAAGTAATTCTTGTGCCCTTTGCAGTATGGCTTTCAACTTTATTGCTCAACTGAAACTGCTTTCCCCAAGTTACTTGTGACTCCTAGTTGCCAAGTCAGGGTGGTCTTTTTTCAGTCCCAGGCCTTTATCTGCTGTGTTTGAACTGTTGACCACCTCCTTTTCTTCCTATATACTCTTTGTTTGGGTTTTCATGATTCTGTTCTATCTCCTAGTTTGCCTTTGCCTGTCTAAACTCTCCAGTCGCCTTTGCTGGCTCCTCATCTATAACCTGCTGCCTAACTGGGTGTTCCTCAAGGCTCTGTTCTGAGCCCCCTTCTCTTCTTTCTCTATATCCTGTCTATAGCTTCACCAACTCTTCTAGGTGTAGCTATCTTGATACAGATGACTCTCAGATCTATTTATCTAGCTCTAATCTCAAGACCTTCATTCTCATATTTCATCTGTCCATTAGATATTTCATACTGGATGTGCAGGGGCATCTTAAACTCAGTCTAAAACAGGTTATTATCTTTCCTAAACCTTCTTTTCTAAACTTCCTGTTTAAAAAATTCCAAAGCCACTACCATCCTTCTAGGGTCTCAGATTCATAAGCTCTGTATGTTCCTGGATTCCTCTCTTTCTTATCAGTTGTCCAGTCTTATTTCCACAACATGTCTTGCGTCTTGACCCCTTCTCTCCATTCATCTGATTGCCACCCTAGTTTTGGTCTTCCTCACTTCTCTACTTAGCAAGTCATCAAGTATTTGAAGACTGAGGTGGTTTTTATTATTTTGGTCTTCTCATTGTGACAGTTGCTTTCTATTTGTTATACTTCTGTAGGACGTTGTGATACTGTTGATTCCTCTTTTTGGTATCATTTACTTTTTCAGATAGGTCAGGTTGGAGATGTCATTACATATAATATTTTCTTCTTATCTTTTCCTTCTAGGATAATTTTGATTTTTATCTTTATTCTAACAAATCAGTGATCTGACTATACACAGATTTTGATAACCAGTTGTCTCTTGCCTGGTGAGGGAGGGAGGGTGTGTGTGCGTGTTGATATTTGATGCTCATTGTATACAGCACCTTCCAACTTTTTGCTTGAATACATTCGTTAGAAGTGGCTTGTTGGTCAGTGGATAGAGCTCTGGAACTGGAGTCAGGAAGAACTGAGTTTAAATCCAGCCTCAAACACTTAATAGCTGTGCTGCCCTGTGAAACTCATTCAGCCAGTATAGTAGCATCTACCTCACAGGTCTGTTGTGAGGGTCAAGTGATAGAATAGTTATGAAAGTGCTTAGCACAGTGCCTGACACACAGTAAGTGCTATATAAATACTTATTCTCTCCTTTTTGCCTACCCCGTCTTCCTGATAGATAAGCATGAATCTTGTGTAGTCTTAGACCTTCTTGCCCTATTTAGTTACATAAAACAGAACCCTGTTTTAAGAACCCTGTTTTTTGTTTTGTTTTGTTTTGCTGTCTTATTTTTTGCTCACTTTTATGTTATTGGGGGGGGTCTTCATAGAATTTCCCCATTTCTTTGTTACAGAAAATTGGTGCAAAAGCTGTAGCTATTGTCAGTGTCAGGCTCTTTTGCTTGTGGTCATCAGGGGTACTGCAAGGTCAAATAACCAAATGTCCTATAAAATGATGTTTCTTCTTTTGGGATGACATTTAATTAAATTGTGCACATTCCTTTATTGAGGAAATTGTGGGTCATTTTTCCACTTAGATGCAGTTTTGTTCTGTCTTGTAGTTTTGACTATAATAAGGATGCCACTATTTATTGCTCATTTCCTTCACGTGAATGAAAGGTGCAGAGAATATCATGTGTCATTGTTTCTTGTTTGTTGGTAGTGGTGGGAACTTTAGAAGGAAGAACTGTGACATCTTTGGATTTGTGATTGGGAAGAGGAAAACAATGCATAATCTGAGATGTATTCCTGAACTTGGGAAATTTTACTGGATAAGTAAGCCTCAATATACATCAGAAGCTTTCAAGAATGAAATTCCAAAGACATAACAAAAAACATTTCTGAAGAGGAAAAACATAAATTGTTGTCCAAAGAGATAAACATGTGTAGAAAATGACAGCACGGGAAAACAACAAAGGATGAATATGAAAGTTTGGCACAGTCCTGTATGAATAGGTTCAGGAGTACTAAAGCTCAGAATATGTTGAGGCTGGTAAAAAAAAGTTAAGGAAAATATTTTAAAATTTTTGTGTAGGTAAAGAGGAAGATCAAAGAAAGATGAGGACAGCTTCTCTTTGAGAGTTCAAGAAGGATGAGGACTGACAAACCATCAATATTTATTCCCCTTTTCTTTAATAATGTCACCTAGAAATTTTGAAAGGATCGAATTCACTGGCCTTTGGATTGCATATTCCAATGTCTTCCTTTTTTTAAAATTGGGATAATATTTGCCTTTCTCCATGCCTTTAACAGCTCTCCCTTTCTCTCTGTTCACTCACAAGGGTTCACCAATATATCATTGACTCTTTCAGTACTCCGGTGAAGAATAGTTTTTCTGGGCCTAGTGAATTTAAGCTCCTCAAGGGCATTATTACTCTTGCTGTTTTCCTACTTTTCTTGGATATCTGTGTCTATTTGTCTATTATAATTTCTCCTTTTCAGTTTGAATATTATTCTCATAAAGTGATTATAGAGTTCATTTATTCTGTCTTCTCATTTGTTGTGAACATCTCATCTACCTTGCATAGTGGTCCTATCCTTTCTTTGAGTTTTCTCTTTTCTTAGGATATAACAAAACCCATAGCTTATATCTAATTTATCTTGAATATATTTTGTTCGTACAGAGTTATTTGCATGTTGTCTCCATCATTGCCTTGTAAGCTTCTTGAGATCAGGGATTATCCTTTGCCTATCTTTACATACCCAGCACAATGCCTGGCACATAGCAAGCACATAATAAATGCTCATAGATTGACTGAGAAAGGCGATACTGCCATCGATTGAAATAGCATGTAGGACAGTCTTTTTAGAGGAGTGAGTTCAGATTTAGATATTATGAATTTGAAGGGTCAGCAGGATAGCCAGGTTATGCCTATTAGGCAGTTTGAGAGCTTGGCCTGAAGCTCAGGTGAGATATTATGTTACTGGAAATATAAATTTGATAATCATCTGTTTACAGATGGCAAGGAAGAGAGGAGGGCTGAGGACAGTCCTTTGGGGGATACCCACATCTAAGGAGAAGAATGATATACTTTTTAGGGAGATGGTGGAATGGTCTTACAAGTAGAAGGAAATTTAAATGATCAAAGTTTCTAGCCTAGGACATGCAATAAATAGCAGTACCACTGACAGAAATAAGTCTTGACAAATAAGAGTTGCCACCTACTTATTTCAGTGAAAGAATATAATCCTATTCTGTTCTTTTCATGAGAATTTATTTATTGATTTGATTTGAGTTGCATTGAATTGAAATGGATTCAGAAACTGAATTGAATCTGTCACTAATGTTGCAGTGTGTGCTTAACTATGAGTTATCCATAAGTACCATCTGAGACGTAGTTTTAATTTCTATCCTTATTAATAATGCTCTTCTTTTGCCCTGCATTCTGTTCCTTTCACCTTGGTTTTCAGCTGGCTAACTAATAATGTCATCTGGTATGCCTTTTTTTTTTTTTTTGTCTTAAAGAAGGTTACCTTGTGACATCATTAATATTAGTAAAATAACATCAGTGCTGATATAAGTGCCAAGGAAAATGGAAGAACATTCTTCCTTTCCAACTCAAAAAGGAACCCAGGTAGATTTGAATGTAGTTTATGATACTTAGGCATACTAATGGATAGTTAACTTTGGCAATACAAATAGATAGTACTTACTAGATAGTAGTTTTCAGTCTTTTTAATTTCCTTTTGAAAGAAAGTGTGATAAGAGGTTGTATGTGTAGGTGTATTGACTTGCTGGTTCCCTTGCTGGTGGTCCTGTATTGCTCCCTAACCTCCTCATCTATTAAATGGGAATAATAATAGCTGTTCAACAATGATCATATATGTAAAAGCATGTAATTATATAATGTAGTAGCACAGTTGTATAGTACTCTATACAAATAGAGTGTTTTCTTAAAAATAAATATGGGAGGTAGATTTTACAAATATCCCCTTTTTATCCCCAGGGTAGTTTAGATTCACAGAGATAAAGTGACTTGGCTAAGATCACACAGCTAATTAAGTAATAAAGCTCAGGTGCAAACCCAGTTCTTTTGATCAAATCCAGTGCTTTTTTGTTTCATTTTCGGTATTAGATGCACCTTTATTTAGAAATCTTTTTCAGCTCTGAGTTGGAACTCTGAGTGTTTTGGATTATGAGGGAAAGGGAATAAATATTTATTTAGCACTCACTTTATGCCAGGCACTGTGCTAAGTCCTTTAGAAATTATCTCATTTTATCTTTACAACCCTGGGAGATAAGTGCTGTTATTATTACCATTTTACTACTGAGTAAACTGAGACAGAAATTAAGTATTTTGCCCAGACTCACACAGCTAGTAAATGTCTGAGGCTGGATTTGAACTCAGGTCTGTACAAACAAAAATGTCTTGCCTCAGAAATTCACATAGAAACCAGTGTTGCATAAGGTTTTGCAGAGAATGTATACATTTAACCTCAGCTTTTATTCTGTTTCCTGAATTAATAAATATTTATTAAGTGTCTACTTTGAGTCCATAAGTGGCAACCTGCATCATTCTTGAGTGTGGCTAGAGCCAGATTAAAATAGAATTCAAAAATATTTAAGAAAATAAAACTACAATAAAACACAGATAACACATTTACAAACTGAAGTATGCTGCCATAGGAAACCTTACATGTGGATCAGTGGTCCCTATTTCTATTTGAATTTGACATTACTGATATAAATGATCTTTTTGGGGGCCTTTTTCTAGTATTCTTTCAATTTTTGTAGTTACTTCTATATTCCGGGGAATAAAGATAAGACCAAAAAAAAAAAAAGCACAGATAATCCAGAGAAGCAAAGATTCAGCCAACGCTAGGCATATGTTGTACTAGACTTGACTTAAGAAAGACTTCTCATACACAGGGGAAAGTCTTAAAGCAATTGGGAGCTTCTTAAAATCCCACTAAGACTTTTTTTGGACATCGTGTATATACGTAGTTGGGAGAAAGCAAACCTGCCTTTCCAGTCATTTTGCTGCCTTTTTTGATTTAAATGCCCTGGGGCTTTAGGATAGCTTCATCAGGGGGCCCAATAGGTTGGTTCTTAGCCAACTGGGGCTAGCTCTGTGGGGCGTAACTGCAGGACCTAAATTACCTCCAAATTAGGTTGATTGTGGCCTGGTTTATCAGCACTCTGCCCAGGTAATGATTCAAATTGGATATCAGGCTGTTCTCATTGGGCTAATTCAGCTGTCCCATTCTGCATCATTGCTCTCTGCTTTATGCTTCTGTCAGTGACTAGGGTGTTTTGTAGACCAGAAATTATCACCTTCCCTCCTTACTAGTAAAAGAAGCCTGATAAAAGTCACTACTCTGGTAGACGCATCTGCTTAATTTTTCTGCTAAATTCTTGGCCTGCTGTTTTTCTGTTACACTCACCAGAACTGCCTGAGGTCAGAGTTCAGAGTTCAGACTAACAAATGGTGCCTTTTCACTAGGACATTAGAAGTTGCTTGCAGTTCTGAACTGCTGGTGTTAGTTCCCTTGAAGGCACAGTAGGCTTGCTGGGACAAAACCATGGTCAAGAGCGGCTAATCATGCACATTTTAAAATAAAGCTGATGTTAGGCAACATTGGCCAACCCTGTGAGCATCCTCTGTTCTAGTTACAGTTTGTGGAAGTGCTGTTTTCGCTGTACATTGCCAGCATTAATGAATTTATTCTCTTAAAGTCTTCTTGATTATTATCAATATTTTCTTTTAAGAGATCAAGTGATTAAGGCAAACAAAATTTAACCATCTTTCTTCTTTTCATTTTGACAGCGCTTTTAGTGTGATATCTTGATGCAGAGATATTACTGAAACGAAAGATTTTGTGACTTGCTTAGAGGAAACTAGACAGCTATTTTGCAGAATGAGAAAGTTGTCCGGTTTGTAGGTTTATACGAAACAAAAATAATTACATTGATATTCCTTGTACTAGGCAAATTTTTAATATACATAATATGACTTTGTATCACATAAATCTAATGAATGAGGACACAAAGTTCCTAGTTATTTTTTCTCTTACAACTGAAGTAGAATGTTTTTAGATAGTTACATTTTTAAAGATGACCTTTGTCTTCACCCAGTTTGAATGGAAAAAAGTAAGTTGTCCTTTGTTAGGAGGGGAGCTAGCTGTGGTACTGATTGTGAGGATATTTTGCTGTCTTACTCCGTATATGATTTCAACGCTCAATCATATTTTGTTTAGGAGATTAGAAAAAGTATGTCTTGAGTCCATCAGTATTCTCTAGGATAATTTAACAAGACTGTAGCTGCCATAGCTTTTTGCTTTTTTCATTTTTTGTTAAGCTATATTTATGGAGAAAATGTCAATTTGATAGAAAATAATTTGGTATCAGAAATCTTTAGCTTTTCTGTTTTATTTTCCAGTTGTTAATCGGGGTAATTATTTTAACTGCACTAATTTTGCAATGGTTTGGTAAAATGCTAGAGGCAAGAAAGTGAAAAACTACAACAGAAATGGCTTAAAGAGCCATATACAAACCTGGCCTGGGTCAAGCTTGATTTGCAGCTCAGTCACTTTTGTAAACAGGAGTCTGCTGGGTGAATTGAACAGAAGGGTGAGATTAGCATATTAATAAGGTGCTTTCTAATCTCCTTCTCTCTCTCCTCCCTCCCCTTCTCCCTCCTTCCCCTTTCCCTCCCTCCCTTCCTGAATGAATCTAGGAATACAGACCCACACGGTCACATTACTAGCTGGTTGCATTCTGTTCAGTAGCTCTCTGGCAAGGATGGTCTGTGTTTCAAATTGCGGACGCATGAGAAGATTCTGTAATTGAAAAGCATTCTTCCTGCTGCTGGAAAATGTTACAGAAGTGATACCTACCAAATTTCGATGCAAACTATCCAAACAGGAACAAATGTAGGGGAAGCTTAGCCTTACTTGTGGATTGAATGCATTCAAGTGATTAGCTTTCCAGCCCTCCTACAGGAGCAAATACTATTGGAGCACTGAATTGGGACTTTGTATGCTGAATCCTGGCTTGATCTCTATACAATTGTGTGTATGTTGTTGGAACTGGCTGGCCAACCGGCCCTGAAACCAGCAGGTGCTATCTATATGGAGAAAAGCGGCTGTAGCCCATTTCCAATATGCTGGGCTAAAGGTATAAATAATTTTAAAATCTATTGTTTTTTGTTGTCTTGAAATTGTATTTTGGCATAGAAAAGTCTATTAAGGTTTTTCTTTTCAAGAAATTATCTCCAAAAGGAGAAAAACAAAAATTAGTAAAGAATTTGCAATTATAACCATAACAAACTGGGTATTCTTTTATGGTTGCTAAAATATTTAAATGAGTAAACATTTATTCTTTTATCTGTTGTACTTACTTTTTCTTTGTTTAACTTTGTTATATCATTTTTATCTTGTTAATTTTCCAATTTGTTTCTGTGGAAGTTTTCAAGAAAAATAAATGACTAGTTTAATTAAAATAGGATGAAAACTTCCTGGTTTTTTTTCTTATGGTTTTAAAGTTGGTACCCTTTAGTGGCAGGTAATCCAGACAAATAATACTTTGTAATCCATATGATGGCAAAATGGATTTATAGTTATTGAGTCAAAGATTACTACTTTCCTAAATTTTTTCACTTCATTTAAAAATTTAAATTAATTTTAAGGAAATAGAAACAGTTTCTTGGTTGTGTTCCAGGCAACATTTGGGGCATATTTGTTTAAAATATTATGTGGGAAATTCCATGCCATGTAAATAAGAAGAAAACCCTAAGGAGTGTAATATATAACTGCTTTACTTTAATAGGGGAAAAATATCTGTCTTAGCAAAGGTGGTCCTTTATGGAGGATTTAGTTAAAACATTTATCATAAACATGGATTATTTTAAACATATATATATATACTTAATGTCAAGCCAACTCCATCTCAAGTTAGATTTTTAAAATCTAGTGCACTGGAATAAGCCCTATTGCAGTATTGTAAGTAGAGCTATAGATTGATTCCACCTAGCTTTTAGTTTAGGAAAAAAACTATTCCCCCAGCTAGGGTGTTAAAGTGTTAGCTCCTAACTATTAATTTTTCTTGATGCTTCCAGTTTATCCAGTAGTAATTTTTATCCATTTGGGTATTGAAATTTGCCTGGCTTTTAAACATTTAAAAACATATTTGACTTTGGAGTTTATGTACCACATGAATATGAAGTAATATCTAATATGTAAATTTAAAAATTACATTGGGTTAATCATTGGGCACAAATAGAAAAAGACCCATTAATTTTGTTGTCTTTTTAAAAAAATGAAGGTCATGATATGCTTTTTAAAAAATGCTTTACATTTACATACATCCACAGACTGTTTTTTTTTTTGTTTTTTTTTTTTCATAATTCCTGCCCATTGTTTGAGAACATTTGGTTTAGTTTTTATGGCCGCGGCTAAATTGTCAATCCACACATCCTAGCAGGCCCAGAATTTGAACCAGTTTAACCAAATGCTAGGGTTTCTTTTTTCTTTTTTCCCAGGAGCTGTTGGAAATTAGTACCTAACTTTTGGAGTTGGATAGAGTGAGCCTTCCTGTTTACTGAGAAGACACTAATTTGAGCTTGACCTTGTTAGCTTTCAAAAACAGGAATAATTTTTTTAAATGGAAAATATTTTTGGAAAAAAGTAAACTTTTAAGATACAGAAATCTGAGATTGCTTCTACTGGTCAGGACATTTAGCAGACCTGCTTTCAGATGTAGAACTGACTCTGTCTCTTGTGTAGGCTATTGCTACTTTTGGATTGGCCACAAGAGGTGGCTCTGACAATGCAAGGCTCCTCCTGTTAACCCCGCCCCTTTCTCACTGCCTCCTCAGTGATCACATAACATGTAGGGTTCTAGTAAACTTCCTCTTGCCCTTCTCATTTTACTGCCTTGCACCAGGACAACAGAACATACATAAATCTGTGTGTGTGCTGGTTCGATTCCTGCCTGTATAGTAAGGACAAAGGAAGAGGTGGGTAGAAATTTGCAAAAGTAGCCTTTTTCAAACGTAACTTTTAGGTGAAGAGAAACTAAAAGAGATTTTTAAGACTGTAAATCTCTGTGTGTCCTGAGGTAGAAGGTGTTCCATAGCCTCAGATGGAACTGTTGATCACATTAACCTTTCAGAAAATTAACAATGCTTCACTTTAAGAAAAGTCTTAAAATACTTACCAGGAGAGTTCAAAATTCGAAAGGTAAAAACTCAGCTGGATATTTTTCCTTATTATTTAAAATTAAGGTTCTCTCTTTGAAATCATGTTGATCTAGCATTTGACTAGTTAACCCTAGAACTTGTCTTCATCATTAAATACTGAGTTAATTTTTTTGTGAATAAGTCTTTCATACGCATGCCCTGAAGACCACCTTTTTCAGTGTTGAGACCATGCACACCCATGGGGCTATTGGGAATGAGGGTGAATTATTGCTATAGAAAATAATATATGCATTTTCACTATTTAAGACTATTTGTACTATAACACTATTCCCAGCATCCTAGAAGATAGTTTTGCCATTCCATGATATGGAAAATGTGACTGTTCACAATACATATTCATTTTGCCATATGTCAGCATGTACTTGGGGGCTAATACATTTCTGTTACGGTACTGTTGAAGGAGAAATAAAAACTTACTGAGAGTATTTTGAAAACATCTTTACAGACACTGTATTGTTTAACTTTTTTTTTAGGACTTGGGAGACTCTAAGATAGACAATCGTAGACATTACTAAGGAAATAATGTTATTTTGGAGAAAAGTTTGTGCACCACAACTTTCTCTTACTGGCTCATTCTATATATATATTGAATCAAGGCTGACTTTAAAACTCCAAAAAAATTTTTATGACTTTCATGGAGAAAATGGACTAGTTTCAGAAATGCTGCAGGAGGGAAAGGACATAATACAAGCTCTTAACATCAGATTTCCCACCATTTTACCTTTTCCTCTGAATAGGTAGTACTTTATATGTAGTAGACCCTCAGTGCATATTTATGATGGCTGTATAGACATAGATAGCATACTTAGCAAATTTACATATGACAGGGATAGGTACTATATTTTATGATAGGGTTAAAAAAACTAACTAAGCTAGAATAATCAGATTAACAAAATGAAGTTACGGCATCAGAATACATACTGAACCTGTGATACTGTTGAAGTAGGGAACTCCCAGGTGAGGAAACTCCTTCTTCCATTTGCTATCTTTCATGCAAATTATACTCATGAAGAAGGGGTCAAAATAAGAGAAAGGCAAGAATTAGAGGTTAAAAGAGGAACAGTACAGGAGAAGGAATAACCTACTTCAAATATAAAATACTGGTGTTGAGAAAATTTCTACTTTGCTCTACTTCATCTTTTGCAAAGAGACCCCAGATGGAAAATAGAAAAGAGGAGTCAGATATGAAGAAATAAAACAAGTAATTATCATAACCATGAACGGGATGAATTCACCCATAAAATAGAACAGAAACAGGAGAATAGATCAGAAAGCAGAAGCCAAGAACATGTTATTTACAAGAAACACACTTAAAACATTAGGATTGGCCCAGAATGTTCTCTAAATCCAACATCTTTCTGTTAGAAAGTACATAGCATGTTTTATTGTGTGTCTTCTGGAATTGTGGTTGATCATTGCATTGACCAGGACTTTCAAATCTTTCAGAGCTGTTTGTTTTTATAATATTGTTCTTACTAAGAGTAATAAATTATTCTCCTAGTTCTATTTATTTTATTCTGTATTGGTTCATAAAATTATTCCCAGATTTCTCTGATGCTGTCCCCTTCATTATTTCTTACAGCGTAATAATATTCCATTTCATTAGTATCCCGAAACAAGTCATTCCCCAGTGGATGATTTGCCCTTTTTTTCTAATGGATCAGATAGTTTTATGATTTCTTGAAAAACAATATCCAAGCTTTTTGTTTGGTCATAGTTTTTAGAAAGTATAATGATTTTCTTCAGTGAGCTTTTGAACCTCCTTTTCTATTTGGCTAATTCTGCTCTTTAAAGCATTCTTCTCCTCATTTGACTTTTTGGATCTCTTTTGCCATTTGAGTTAGTCTATTTTTAAAGGTGTTATTTTCTTCAGCATGTTTGGGTCTCCTTTAGCAAGCTCTTAACTTGCTTTTCATAATTTTCTTGTATTGCTCTTATTTCTCTTCCCAATTTTTCCTCCACATCTCTTACTTGATTTTCAAAATCCTTTTTGAGCTCTTCCATGGCCTGAGACAATTACGTATTTATTTTGGAGGTTTCAGATGCAGAAGCCTTGACTTCAATGTCTTCCTCTCTTGGCGTGCATTGTTCTTCCTCATCTGAAAGGATGGAAGAAAATACCTGTTCACCAATAAAGTAACCTTCTATAATCTTATTTTTTTTCCCTTTTGGGGGCATATTCCCAGCCTGTTACTTGACTGTTGAGTCCTTTGTCAAGTGGAGGGTATGCTCTAGGGACCTGTAAGTTCTCAGTTCCTCCAAGGTAGCACAATCAAGGGAGAGGAGTTTACTCCTCTCCTGTCCTATGTTCTGGTCTGGGAGCACCTGCAAGCTTTTCTGCGCAGGATCTGCAAATAGAATTCCCTCTCCAGAGCCTCCACCAACTCTACCAGCCAGCGCTCCTCCTCACCCCAGGGCCACCAGTCAGGGCTGAGATTCAGATCAGCTGTTTGATCCCCCCCCCCCCCCCCCCCCCCAGCCATTAGGCTGAGACATTAAAAAATGAATGCTGCGGCTGCTGGGACTTGCAGCTGCTGCAGGTGGCGCCTTGAAGCCAGCTCTAGTCCTGTCCATGCTGGGCACGACCCAGGCCCATTGTGCTGCGCTTATCTCTGCGCAGATGCTATAGACCTTTCCTGTCAGACTTCCAGGCTGCCTTGGGCTGGAAATTTCTTTCACTCTGTCGTTTTGTGACTTCTGCTGCTCTTGAATTTGTTTAGTCATTTTTTACAGGTATTTTATGGGCTGTGGGAAGAGAGCTTCTAAAGCTGAGTCCTTGTACTCTACCATCTTGGCTCTGCCCCCCCCCCCCTCCCCCCGAGTACAATGATTTTTAAAATTATTTCTACTCTGGGTCTATTTTTAGGTCAATTTTGAATGGTTAAATTCTATACATTTTCTGTTTTTCTCAGTCTTTTGACTTTAAATATTTCTTGTTATCTAAAGGAGTCACTGAATTTTAATTGCTTTTTTCTTTGCTTCTGGGAGTCTCTTTCCTTGAATAAGGTTTCCAAACTTTTAACCATTCACCTTTGACTTTGATCTTCTAAAAAATGAACTTGACATAATTCATCCCCTTGTCAATAACCTTGAAAAATCAAAGCTACCGCAGCAATAATAAGATCATCTACATATTCACAGAACTGTGTGCCTTTAAACTGCATAGTATCAACTCTGCAAGTATTATGAATATCTTCTGTGTGCCAAACACATGATAAAACTATCTTCTTCCTTTTCCTCCTTCTCGTCTTCTTCGTGTGTGTGTCTGTCCTTTGTTGCTGAAGAAGACCATGCCATCAGAGAAATGATGACATGACTTACACTTGACTTTGTTTTGAGTGAGGGAGGGCTGTGCAGGTCACCAGCCTCACTTCTCCTTCAGAGCTATCTGAATCATCAGGATGACTGGAGATGACCCAAGATCAGGCAGTTGGGGTTAAGTGACTTGCCCAAGGTCACACAGCTAGAGAGTGTCAAGTGTCTGAGGGGAGATTTGAACTCAGGTCCTCCTGACTCCTGCACTGGTGCTCTATCCACTGCACCACCTAGCTGCCCCTCCTTCTTCTTCATAATTATAACGACAATAAATGAAATAATTATCTTGAGAGGTAGTGAGTTTCTCATCATTAGAAGCTTTCAAGGTAACATTTAATGATTACTTAGATGTTGTAAAGTGATTTCTCTTAAAATATTGGTTATACTAGATGCCCTTAGATGACTTATCCTGCTTTTATATACTACCATTCTATGAGTTCTAAAAATGATGTCCGGTAAATAAATGGTAACAATAAAGAAGATAAACTCAAATTCAAAATTTCAACATTTTTTGGAACTGTCATATTTGGGTCTTGCATTCACACTACATATCACAGTTGACAAATTTGTTGTTATCCAGTTGTGTCCAACTCTTCCTGACCCCATTGGAGGTTTTCTTGGCAAGGATACTGGAGTGTTTTGCCATTTCCTTCTCCAGATTATTTTATAGATGAGGAAGCTGAGGCAAAGGGTTAAGTGACTTGCCCAGGGTCACATATCTACTGTCTGAGGACAGATTTGAATTCAGGTCCTTCTGGCAGGAGGTACCACCTAACTGCTTCTGACAAATAGTAGGTGCTTAATAAATGTTCCTTGACTGAGTGACTTCCACATTGTTATCTAGTGAAACTTGCCTTTTTCCTCTGTTTCTCATACAAAACACTGCATCTCATGTCACTCTCCCTTTGTATTGGCCAGCCTTCACTTCTACTGTGCTCTTCCTCCTTACTTCTGCCTCATAGGGTTCCTTCTTCCCTCTTTTTAGATGCAGCTCAGGCAATCATTTTTCTTACCTCTCCCCACTAACTGCTAATGCTTTCCTCCTCTAACTACTTAGATGTAACATGTGCATGTTTTGTGTGTATAGGTGTATCTATTACCTTTATGTTCATGCTGTGTTTTTGTATACATTTGTCTTTCCTGCTAGAATGTATATTCACTAAGAGTAATGATTATTTCATTCTTTGTATTTGTATGCTCTGTGCCCAGCCTGGCATGCAATATGCTTTTTATAAATATTTGATTGATTGATTGATAGATAGATTTGGTTGTGTTGCTTCAAACTGGTGTGACTGGTTTCACACTCCCCCATTTGCTTACTTCACTTGTAGATTTTGGTGAATCCCCAGAGGCATGTGATTCATACATGAACCTGAAGATTGTCACATGTCACCAGTCTGGTCTTCTGACAGAATAACTTGCTTAGATTTAATTTCTGGATTTCTCCATCCTTCACTGGGGAGTACAAAAAATAAATCTAAAAGTGTTTTCTACTCTGTCATGAATACATTATTTGCATGATATCCGGCAAGTAGTAGGGAAAACTGATTTACATGGATGATATTAAAAGGACTGGTCACCAAAAGAGCAAATCTAAGCTTCCTTGGACATAGTGTTCTATTAAGAGCTTGTTATTTCATCACTCAGAGTAACGCTGAAAAACTCTAAGCAGGCTGGGAGAAGGGCCAGTACAAATATATTTCTCAAAGCTTGCATTCCTCTCTGAGCTCTTACAGTGTGGAATCCCAAGGTTTTCCAGAAGAGTGAAGCTTCACCTAATTACCAGTGACTGTGAGATCAGATATGCATGATTACTACAGATAGTCACAGGCATTCCTTATTTGACATTTTCATTTGATTTCCTCTCCCGGCCCTCTACCCTCGAAACATGATTTTGATTGAAACAACTTTGGGGTTGGTGGGGTTCATTTCATAGCAACAGTATTTAGAGATGAGATAGCTGTTCTGAAGATAAACTATAAATGATCAACTATATTGTGTTAATAATGTTAATGTTGGCCTACTCTCCACCTCATATTCTTGCCCATAATTCCCTTCTTGTCTACGGGGAGGGGAGTCTAGAGATTTCCTACTTGGCCACTGAGGAGAGTGAGTGAGACCTGACCCCAATATATGTCTCTATATGTTAGTCAAGAAGCGTTTATTAAGCACCTACTATTGTATTAGGCACTGTCCTACGCATTCACCAATGCAGTGAAAAGCAAGAGACAACCCCTTTTCACAAGCTCACAGTCTACATGAAAACAAGCTAAATAGGGGATAATCATTAGAAGGAAGGTACTATTATAGCAGCTCTCTTGGTGGTGGCCAAGAAATGGAAATCAAGGGGATACCCATCTATTGGGGAATGGCTGAACAAGTTGTGGTTTATGAATATAATGGAATACTACTGTACTATAAGAAATGATGAACAGGAAGACTTCAGAGAGGCCTGGAAGGACCTATATGAACTAATGCTGAGTGAAAGGAGTAGAATCAGGAGAATTTTGTACACAGTAACAACCGCAATGTGTGAGAAATTTTTCTGATGGGCTTAGCCCTTCACAGCAATGCAAGGACCTAAAAAATTCTCAGTGGACTCTTGAGGCAAAATGCCTTTCACATCCAGAGAAAGAACTATGGAAATGGATCGCAGAATGAAGCAGACCATTTTGTCTTGTGTCATATTTTGTTTTGTTTTCATGGTTTCTCTCATTCATTTTAATTCTTCAGTGCAACATGACTAAAGTGAAAATGTATTTAATAAGAATGTATGTGTAGAATCTCTGTAAGATTGCATGCCATCTCAGGGAGGGAGAGGGAAAAATCTAAGATACATGGAAGTGATTGAAGAAAACTGAAAATAAATTAATTTAAAAAAATAAGGTAGGTACTAGCATTAAGGAAAAACAGGAAAGGCTTCTTTTAGAAGATAGGATTTTATCTGGAACGTGAAGAAATTTAGGGAAGGCAGAAGGTAGAATATTCTAGGCATGAGGAACAACCATTGAAATGCCCAGAGATAGGAGGAGAATAGAGTATGTAGTTCTAGGAAGAGCAAGGAGACTAGAGTTCCTCGACTGCAGAGTACTTAGTCACCACTGAGTGATGGGTGGGTGGCTAGGTGGAGAGATTTAAGTTGTTAAAAGATTAGCAAGGTAAGAGGTGCTAGCTTGTGAAGGACTTTGAATGCCAGAAAATATTTTGTATTTGTTCCCCGGGGGTGATAAGGAACCACTGAAGTTAAATGAGCAGATGTTGGAGTTTTGATAGGTGTAGGGAACAAGCCTTATCTCACTATGTTGAGATGGTTACCCGTGGCTTAACTCTTAGCTTTTTTGTTTTCAGCTGAGTAACAGGGTTTTGACTAGCAATGGCTATTGCCTGAGGATACTTCTCTGAGATAAGTCAACTCTCATCAGAAGCATTATGCTTCTTTCATTTTGTTCTTGGGACTCTGTTTTGTGTTTTTTTGTTTTGTTTTGTTTTTTGGTGGAGAATGTCCATTCTTACCCTTCTTAGCTTTTTCCTTAAACTCACTCTGTGTTCAATTAATATCAATAGCATTTGTTTCTGTTTTGGTCAGAAATCCTTAGGTCTTCCCCTCCCAGATTGATTTAGGTTTTTTTGACTAGGTAATAGAGGCCATTCTGTTTCATTTCTTAACCTAGCTTTAATCATTGAATAGGCATTGCCTCAGTCAAAGTGAGATCTATTGAAAACCCTCGTTTAAAAAGGCCAAGATCTCCTACTGCATCTAGGGCCATCTCCAGTTATTCTGTTCTATATCTTGCCACTGGACCCAGATGGCTCTGGAGGAGAGAGTGAGGCTGGTGACTTTGCCCAGCCCTCCCTCCCTTAAATCCAATGTATTTGCATGTCATGGCATCACCTAGCTGATGTCATGGTTCTCTTCGAGAAAGAGGACAAAGAACAAGAATGAATTATTGAATGCTATACTTGGGTTTCTGACTTTTATCTTTGGTGCTGTATTTGAATGCCCCATTTCATTAATCGTCTCCCATCTATCTCTTGTAGGGTGGCATCAGTTTTTGTTGTTGTTTTGAGACGAGTAGAAAGGGAGGTCTAGTTGAGTAGAGAGCTCAATATAACCAGTGAATTATGTTTCAGTAGTTTTTCATGACTAGTGAAATATTGTTATGGTAGAGTAGTATTGTGAAATGATGTTGTTTGGGACAAGGTTATGCTCCAAGTGGAAGTAGTTCATCCCTGAAGAGAAGTTGCTTAAACTTAGGCAGATTTCATTATTGACAGTACTTACTGGGCATCATCAAGAGGTCAAACATTAAAGCATGCATGTAACATAGCCTTGAACACTCATTAGGTAGTTTATTGAATTGAATAGAGATACAATTTTCATAGCATTCAGTATATACTTTGGTACTAGTCTTTTAATTTCTCTCTGTTAAAGGGGTAGTACTGTCATCCAGTAGAACCTGCAAAAGGTCATATTCCTCAGCTGTTTATTATTCCAGTTTTCTTTTGACACCTTTCATTTTTACTTTAGAATAGTACCTGAAAATAATTTAACCTCTCTAGTAGGTATATTTTATTATCTGTTCTCTGGGACCATTATTCGGTAACTTTTTTCATTTATTCAGAATTCAACTTCCATTTATTGAGGCCATATTGCTTCTTCTAAAATAATTTTTTAGTATTATTGTTTGATTTGGATATCACCTGGATCTCTTAGTATATCTGCTCCACTCTCCAAGCCCTTCTATTCAGAGCCATCCCTTATCAAATTAAAAAGAAAGGGAAAAAAAGCAGATTAGCAAAACTACTACCTTATCTGACAGTATGTACAATGTTTCTCTACTGTTTTCTTCTACCACTGTAAAGAATGGAATGAGATACACATTTTCTCATCCCTTTGGGGCCAAATGCAGTGATTATTATTTTGCAGTGCTCAGTTTCTTTAGGTAATTATTTTTTTCCATTTAAATCATCATCATATTTATTGTTTGCCTGGTTCTCTTTTACATTAGCACTCTGTGTAAGTTCATGTATGACTTCCCATGCTTGTGTGTATTCTTCATGTTCATCATAAGTAAAGTAGTAAATAAATAGTTCATTGTATTCACATACTTAATTTATCTAGATGGCCCGTATCTACTTTTGTTTCTTTTTCTTTGCTGTCACAAAAAGTAATAAATGTCTTATTCTATAATTAATCTGTAATCTATGTGAGATCATTCTATCTTTTGCCTCCTTGGGATATATGCCTAGCAGTGGACTTTTGGTTATTTTGGTCACTTTCTTAGTATAATTCCCAGTTGCTTTCTAGAATGGTTGAACCAGTTCACCGTTTTACCAACAGTGCAGGTTATCTATCTTTCCCTAGCTCTCTAAACATTTGTGTTATTATTTATTAGTGATTTGGAACAACATTTCATACAGTTGTTTTATTTTTGCCTTTCTTCTTGGAAAATTGTTAATAGCCTTTCATTATTTTTCCATGCAGAATTTTGATTTTCTACATTTGTGTTAGATGTGTCTTTATGTGTGTTGGTGTGTTTTATGTATGTATGTGTACTATACCTATACACATTATATACACATAAAATCTAACATGAATGAAGTAGGCAGCCAGGTGCGTAGAACTCTGGACCTGCGTTCAAACCCAACCTTAGATATTAGCTGTGTAACCATGTACAAGTCATTAACCTTTGTCTACCTCACTTTCCTCAACTGTAAAATAGAGATAATAATAGCATCTGCTTCCCAGGTTATTGTGAGGATCCAGTGATGTTTGTAAAGTGCTAAGCACAATCTTGGTGCATAGTAGAGCTATAGAAATGTTTATTCCTCCATATGTGTGTGATTATATGTAACTCTTTGTATATAAGGCACGCTAAAAATCTTGGTGCTGTTTAAGATTCATTTAATAACTTAAAACTACACTGAGTCTTTTGAAATACAAATACACACCCACCAACGTACACACACACACACACACCCTTATTAGAGATATTTGATGTAAAGATTTTTGTCCCAGTTGGCAGCTTCTTATCCTGGCTGCATTGATTTTGTTAATACAAGAGCCTTTCAATTTCATGTTATCAAAATGCCTATTTCATTTTATGTGATAATCTCTGTCTGTTGAATGGTTAAGAATGCTTCTTGTTGTAGCTAGGTAAGTTACCTGTGGTGATTGTCTTCTGATTTCTTAAAAATCCTTAGCCTTTAACATTCAACTCATATACCTGGTTTTGGCTTATTATTGTTACATAGCACAAGATGTTCTGAACTTAATTTCTGCCAAACTGCTTTCCAGTTTTATTAGCTTCAAATCAAATAGGGAATTATTCCCCAAATTACCTTCTGTTGTTACGTATTGGGTTCAGCTATTTTCTGATTCTTCTTTATTTAGCCTGTTCATCTGATCTACTTTTCTATTTTTTAACCAGTACTAAATATTTTTCTTGTGTGCACGCACACACATTATTTTCAGTGGGATTTACATTTCTATGATTTTCTTGAGTTTTGTTAATAACTTTTAAAAAATGCTATTTGTATCTGTTGTTTTGCTGATTCTTTTTAGGTTTTATAACTCAACAAAAGAAAATTTTGACATATGATAGGTCAATATGATTGTGATCTTCTTGATTAGTACTTAGAATTTGGAGGAAATTTTTTGTCAGGCCACATCTTAATCCATGTCATGTCACTTCTTAATCCAGTAGATACTGATATATGTTATGCCTCTCCTTGATAGTTAGTGGCATAATAGATTTTATAATCACTTATGAACTACAATCTCATAAATAATGTTATCTTTGACAAGAATCATATACCTTAAAATGACAGATGTACATTGAGAATATTTTATATTGACATCACTCTTAATCCTTTAAGTGTGAATAATTGCACATATTTCTGAAATGGAAGTCTATATTGTTAGCTAGACTACCAGACACAGTAATTTTTACATTTTGAGAATAGAGTAAAAAGGAAAGATATATAGAAAATTAAAAAAGAATGTTCCTAGTTTGAAATCGTAGGTATAGGTTTGGGTTTTTTTAGGCTTCTACCCAAATTCTGGCATAAGAATACTTATTTCATTTCCTGTCTCTTATTTTCACTTCTTGTTACCTCTTATTTGACACTATCCATGGTAGTATCGGCATTTCTCACAATGGCATTGGCATAAGTAAATGTTTGCACATGTGTCTTTCTCTTTGAGGAATTAATTTCTTTGAAAAGTTATAAGATGACTTAGATTATGTTTTACATGGAGTAGGAGGGTAGTTTACTATATAAAATAAATCACTGATGAATCCTTTTATAGAGAGGCCAAGAGTTTGATGCTTAGTTGGAAAACAGGAAAAAGTTGGTGTTAATCACCTTTCTTGCCAAGGAAAGTTTTCTCCTATATCGAAGTGACCAAAGTAGTGTTGGGACCTGAAAGGAATTTTATTTTCTTTAATCTGAGCTCAAAAATAGGATGGATTCAAGGAGAACCAGCTGAGATGAGAAAAAAGTAGTTTAAAAGACAGCTTTACTGCCCAAGGGATTTTTTGCAGGACAGTGAATCGAATCACATAAAACCTTGAGATAGCCCTGGGGCTGGGATACAAAATAGCTCATATGTCCCCTACACCATGGATTTTAAAAGATCATAGCAGCTATGATTCGGTAGACAGCCGGAAGATGGAAGAAGCTGAGACCCAACCCAAGCAGACTTAGTTGAGTCACTAATCAAGTCATGCTAGAGCATGTAGTTGAGGAAACAATTATAAGATTGTGTAGGATGGAAAACTTTTTAAAGTTCCTACTTTTATTTCTCACACAAATCTCTCTATTCATAGTCATCAATCTAGTACAAGCTGTGAGTTCTTCTGACCTTGACAACTAAAATAGTTTTTAAAAAATCTTTTATAGGAGCTGTTCCATATACACTATAGAGCACAAAAGAGTATTGCATCTATGAATCTGTATTTCATACTACTTGCTTTAAGAAAAGTATATGATGAACATTATTTTCAAACATTAATTTCAAACTTGCCCTTCTTGTCTATGGTTTCTTTGATATTTCTGATCTCTTATGCATTTTACTTATTTTTAAAATTTTAAAAAATTAACAAAAGTGTATATTCCTTTTCTTCTTCTTGTCCCTTCACTCCTTCATAGTGGGGGAGAAAGGAAAAGGAAAAACAGAACTCTTGTATCATATGCATAGTCAAGGAAAGCAAATTACTACATTAACCACATCAAAATAATATATCTCATCCTGCATTCTTAGTGCATTACTTCTCTGTCAAAAGATAGGGAGCATGTCTCATCATGAGTATTCTGGAACGTGGTTGATCATTGAATTGATGAGTTTTCAAGTGCTTCACAGTTGTTAGTTTTTATAGTGTCATTGTTATTGTATAAATAAATTGTATAAATATATATTGTATAAATATGTTCTCTTGGTTCTGCATCAGCTCATGAAGTCTTCCCAGGTTTCTCTGGAATTGTCACCTTCATAGTTTCTTAGAGTGTGATAGCATTCCATTTCATGGGATCATTTGTTCATCCATTGAACAGTGCCTTAGTTTCCAGATCCTTCTTTTCATGTATTTTTTTTCTTTTAATCCTTCATGATCAAGATGTTGTTTTTGCTCCTCACTGTTTCATCCTCAGTCTTATGTTCCCTCTTAACCTCTCCCACCTGTGTGTGTTTGTTTCCCTGTTGAGTTTGTTGTATTTATACATCAAACTGTATTGTGTGTGTGTGTGTGTGTTTTCAGACTTTGTTTCAAATAAAAGTGACTTTCACCTGATCTCTCCTACATGATTTATAGCATTTCCCCACTCCTTCCTTCATGTTTGTATACTTTTCTTACCACAATTATGAGACATAGCAAGTTTCACCTTTCCCTTCCCTCTTTTCTACATTATTGTGTTTCTTTTATCCTTCCTTCTCTTTCCTCTCTCAGAATTCTTAGAATAGAACCAACCTGTCTCTGGTCCTCTACTTTTTAAAAATTTTACTGCCTTGATATCCTTTAATAAAATCAAGATTTTCAAAGACCATTTGTTCTTCCCCATTAGAATGTTGGCTGTGTAATTATATAACCCAATTACTCAAATAAATTTTCCTTTCTAAGTTTCTTTGGACTCTTGTTTTTGTGTTTCATAGTCCTTACTCTGATATTTTCATCATAAATGCTAAACTAAAATAAAATAGATATTTGAAAATCCTCTATTTTAATAATGGATTTTTTACCCTGTAGGAATTTACACACCTTTTAGGGAAAATTATTCTTCGTCATAAAACTGTATCTTTTTCCTTTCAGAATATTGTATTCAAAGATTTCTTCTCATTTTTAGTAGGAGGTTCCAGGTCTTGTGTGATCCTGACCATGGCTCTTTAATACTTTTGTTTGTAGTATTAATTTCTTTTGTTGTGGGAGCTTTGGGATTTTGCTGTTGGACTCCTTTTCTGGAGTAATTTTCAGGGGGTGATTGGTGAATTTTTATTTTTTTTTATTTGTTCTCTCATTCTAATACATTTTAACAGGTTTCATTTGTGATTTTTTGAAATGGAGAAAAACAAATGTGCGTGTGTGTGTGTGCGTGTGTGTGTGTGTGTGTATGTATGTATAATCATGGTTCCTAGGAAGTCCAGTGATTTATCTGTCCTTTACCTTTTTTCCAGATCAATTGTATTTGACATCAGATATCTTAAATTATCTTCTATTTTTGTCCTTTGATTTTGTTCTCATTTTTTCTGCTATGTGTGAGTCATGGATTTTTGTTTAGTCTATTCTGTTTTTTTCAGTGAGCCCCATTATTTCGGTTAGGTTAGCACTTTCTTACTATCTTCCTACTCATTTACTCTAAAGCACTTATTTCATTTTTTAAAAAATATCCCCTTTTTTCCAGGTATTCATGTAGTACTTAGGAAAAATTCATTCCCCCTCCCTTGTATCTCTGCTTGTAGTTGTTACAGATTTACTTCCTCTCCTTCTTGGCTGTTTTGGGGGATGGTGGTAAGTGAGGATCTCTAGAACTACAATAAGTTTTTATAATGAATGGTCAGTGTTCTTGGTTTACTCGTTTTTCCAGTTTTAGTTCCTGAAAAAGACCCTTGTGCCAGGTCCTCCCCCTTTACCCTACAGTGCTTTTATTTGGATGTGGTGGTCTTACCCTGGGTCCCTGTGCTGACATCACCTCCTGGGGGAGTTAGACCCCTTGGACCTTTGAGATATTGAGTGCTAAGTTCAGGGTTCTCACTCTCTGATTTCTCAGAATTCTAGAGACCTGTCATTCAGTCAATAAGCACTTAATGAGTACTTGTTATATACCTGATATTGTGCAAAGGGTTGGGGATACAAATAAAGGCAGAAGACTGTCCCCACCCTTAAGGGCATAGTCTAATGGGATTGACTTGACAGTTGATTGGATGCTGGTGGTGAGGGTAAAGGAAAATCAGGGATTGCTACAGGGTTGTGAACTTGGGGAGACACTGCACACATGAGAGCTGCTAGCACAGGTTCACTCTTGATTTGGTCAGGCAGGAAAGACACTGAACAGGAGTAATAATCCTACATTTTTCTAGTCTAGTTCTCTCAGGGGAGGTTGCTGACAGTGAGAGCATAAACTTCCACAACATTTCCCAATAACCGTTCTCACAGGGGCCAGTGAGAATGGGGGGGCACCTACCCCTATGAGACAGGCACAACTTGTGCTTCCCCTAAATCCCCAAGCCTCAGTGGGGCCAGTTGAAGCAAACAGATTTCCCCCAAGCCTTGATGGAGGTTGATCAAAGCAAGCACAGCATTTCAGCTTGAGCATTCAACCCGAAGGGTTCCCCATTCATTGCCTAGTGACCACCTGTTTTATAGACCAACAGGTAAAGAAGGCATATTGCCAGCAATAAATAGCCTCACAAGTTTACATCACCTTGTCCCTGTATTTCAACTGTATAACTGCAGTGGATGTTTATGTTATTTATCATTATATAACTATGTGCAAGCATGGTAGAGATGTTTTGAACCCATATCTGTGGGAACTCATATCTAGTACCTGAAAACTGTTGATTCTTATGGCTATGAATCCTGGGAATCTGAACTCTGAGAAATAATAACAAAAAATTCACTTTACACACACTAAACTCCACCTTACTTACACTAAAATTCACATTGCATACAGGTGATCATAAAGGGATTTTGGCACTCTGATAGAAATAGGAAAGCTTGATAGAGAGATGGATTTTGGGGTGGGAGTTATGAGTTTGCTTTTGGACATGATAAGTTGGAGATAACCCATAGCATCTTCAAGTGCAAGTGTCCATCCTTTGCTTTGCCTTTTACCAAGAATAATGTTCTTCATGATAGGAGCCCTTTGACTTCATGGCAAAAAGATGTTTTCTATATTTCAGTGGTCTGTAGGTAATGAACTGGGACCAGAATTGAACAGGAGAGCAGGTTAGATTGCTTCAAGGAGTTTGTAGACCTCTTTAAATGACTCCTGATTTACCCTTAAAGCCAATGTTCATCTTTTTTTAATATCAGTGTTCCGATGATACCAGCTGAAATTCATGGAACGTTATATAGTCTCTGAAGAACTCAAATCGATTATCACCTAAAGAAACTTGGAGAAATACTTGGGTGGGCATGAGCAGTCTTCCACCCATTTCAGGGAAGGAATTACATAATTGCTATGCCAAGCTTATTATCAGAGAATTACACAATAGAAAAAGATTGACTGGTCACACATAAATAGCATGGATAAATAATGATTGGGTACTTCACATGCTCCGTTGGTATCATGATGTCAAAAGAAATTAAGAAAAACTTCAGGCTTATTGGTTGGATTCCTTTTTGTGAATTTAGGGAGCATGTAAATGAGAGTCACACAAGATGGGCAGATATGGGTGGGTTGCACTTCATCTTTTTAGGAAATGCATTAATGAAACCTAAGCTACATTGGAGTATTGTAGCCATACATGTACTAAAGAGGTATTTCTGTTCATGCTGAATAGTTTACATCTTACATCATAAATTGGTAAGTGATGTGTAATCTTAACATTTTTCCTTTTTTTGCAGAAGTGTAAACTAAAAACGTATAATACCTTTATAATAATAGTGTGGCCACAGTCTTTGCTGTTGAAATCCATAGAAAGCATTCAGAAAAAGTATGATAGGGAAGAATATTTTCTTTCTATAGTTTAGTGTTTTAATTCATCAATTTGGAAGGAGCATATCATCTGATACAACTGATTATATAAATATGGAACTGAACCTTTCTATTAGTTAAATGAAAATTGTGCAAATGCTTCCTGATTTAATTCCTTTTATGAATTATTGTATATGCTGTAAAAATTCATTATTTTGGAATTTTTCTTAACTGTCTACCTTTGTTTTTTTATCCCTTTTCCCTCAAAATAAAAATAAAATTTTCCATATAGGTATCCTATGACTTGTTTCTTAACACAAATGGATTTTTTAAAAATTTTCATTGACCCCTGACACTGCTAGGTGCTAAGAACCTGAATTAGAGAGTGTGGCCATCTGAATAGTGAAGAAACCAACGTGAGAGGTAGTGTGGAGGGGTACATGAAATGATCTGGTAATTGATTAGATCTGTGGAGTGAAGGAGGAGTCCAGTGTAATGCCTAAGTGTTGAACTTGAGTGACTGAAGCATGCTATTTAAACAGGAAAGTTTTGAGGGAAGTGTTTAAGAGAGGAGGAAAATCATTTTAAATTTTGAAATGTTTAGTTTGAGATGCCTAAAGAACACACAGTTTGAAATATCTAATAGGCAGTTGGACTGTATTGGGGATTAGAGCTCAAGAAAGAGAAATAGGGATTTGAGAATAATCTTCCTAGAGATGATTAATTTGATGTATGGGAACTAATGAAATCACCATGTGAGCGAGTGTATAGAGAAAATAGAAGATGGTCCAAAACAGAGCCTTGAGGTATGCCCACAGTTAGGAGATGTGATATGGAAAATGAACTATCTCAGGAGCTTGAGAAATATTCAGACAGATTAGACAAAAATCAAGAGAGAAGAAGAGTGTCACAAAACCCAATTTAAGATATCCATAAAACACTTGTATGATATGGATTAAGCTGTTGGAAACAAGCTTTAAAGAGAATTCAGGTTTGGAAATACCATTTCTTGGTATGAGAATCATGAATATTGTACTAGACTTGCTTGACTGCCTCACTGATATCCTGTCTTCCCTAAAGATTTAAAAAATAAAATGGTAAACAAGGTGGGATGTATGGCCCCTGTTTAATGGTTATTAGAAACATATTACCACAAAGGAGGCAATCCTGTCTTCTTGGGGTAGACATTGGAACCATTAACCCATAGATCCTCAGTGTTCCTAGGAAAAAAGAATCACTGCGTCTCCTTACTCTCTTCATTAGTTTCTGTAGTCTTTTGGCCCTTACCTCATTTACATATTTTAACAAATATTCATTAAAAGCTGTTGAATTTCTGGTTGCCTACTGAACTTTAAGTGAAGTCTTTCGTTATAAGGCTTTGCTAAAATATACACTGATATAAGGATTTCAAGCCTTGATTTTTATGCAGATGTGAGTAAGTTATCATCTATGCTTCTCTGAATTTGAATGAGTTATTTTGGGCTGTGCTTTATAAAAATTTTGATAAACAGGTGTGGATAGTAATGAGCTATATTGTAGTTTGTAAGAATGTTCTCTACAGCTGAAGGCTTTTAAATTGATTACCACCTGCTGTCCCTGGAAATGGTTAGATTGTACCCCACAAATTACATGTTTCGTCATTATGACACGATAGAAGAATTGGTTTTTGTTTTCGTGCTTGGAATGTGGCAGATAAAATTGTTGACTTTCCTTGGCAGCTTTATTTTCTTGTAAACGTTTATTTGGACTTGTATGTATATGTGTGTAAATATATATTTATGTTTTATGTTGCAATTACTGTAATAGTGTATTTTTGACACTGGATTTTATTTTTAGAGCCTTATTGTCATGATGTCATCTATTATTTAAATGCTTTGACTCCCAAATTGCTTGAATATTATATACCCTTAAAAATGTGACTTGCTTTTTCATTGTTCACTCAGTCAAAACTATAGCTTTATTGTATTATCTTGATGAGTTTTATTCAGGAAAGGCTATCCCTGTATTCTTTGCAGTGTTTACTGGAGTAGAGATCCACAAAGAGATAGACTTCAGTGATATTCTTTTAAAACATTGAAACATAAATGGATTAACATAAAAGTAGCAAAATAAGATAAGGACAATTCAAGATTATTTTATTCTGCCCATATTCAGTCATAAAAAAGAAATATTATTCTTATTATGTATTCAGAGATGTCTGTGTTGCTATAGTCATTGAATAGATGGAAACTTATTTCATTCAATGAATATTTACTAAACGTCCTCACTATGCCATGCACTGTGATAGGTGCCTAGAGAGATACAAAGATAAATAGACAGATAAAAATAAAGATTAGTGTAGAGATGAAGTATAGAATAAGTCTCTACATCATAATACATTTGAGCGTAAGTTCACAATAACATAGGAACAAAGTGCTGTGAAATAAAATTAGGCAAATCTGACCTGTTTCTTGGTTGGGTGGGGTATGACGCGCCAAGCTGTGGAGTATCAGAGAGTGCTTAAATGAAATGTGTGATTTTAAACCCTTCAAAAATATTAACAAGTAGAAAATATATAATTCAGTGGAATAAAAAGAGCACCTAATTTTATACCTGACCTGGATTCCCATCCTGGTTCTGTTCTTTAACTTGTGTCTTGAGCAAAGCACCTTACCCTCTCTAAGGCTCAGTTTCCATATATGAATGATGGACTTGGAATACATGATCTCTAAGGGCTTATCACAATCCGACAATTTGTGACTGAATGATTTTGTGAACTCTGACATGGAAGTTAGAAATTCACATGAGATGTGTTTGGAGAAGGTGCAAGTATTTGGTTTGGCATGAGTCTAGGTTTGGTGAGGAACTATATCATGAGAACAGGCTGAAAAAGGTAAATTGTGGCCACTTTGTGGAGATCAAACAATTGGATTTTAGAATTTAATTGGTCAGCAGTAAGGTTTTTGAGCATTGGAGTGACTGCATTACATAACTGTAATACAAAGAATGAGTTGTTTCTAAAGAAATGGATTAGTGAAAATTATCTTCTTGTAACTTGAGCAGGTACAGAGAGGCCAAAAGTTACATAAAGTTATAGTAGAAGAAAAGTTTTTATTGTAGTGTAGTTGTTTTCAGTCATTTCCAACTCTTCATAACTCCTTTTGGAGTTTTGTTGGCAAAAGATTCTGGAGTGGTTTGCCATTTCCTTCTCCAACTCATTTTACAGATGAGGAAACTGAGTCAAACAGGGTTAAGTGATTTGCCTGGGGTGTGTGTGAGAGAAAGAGAGAGAGAGAGAGAATTAGAATTGGAAACATCATCAGCAATTGAATATCAGAGTTGAAGGGGTCCTTAGAAGTTATCTAGTCTACCCTACTTTTAAATCTGACTAGCATCTAAATTTTCTGATTATAGATTTGAATGACCAGGCCCTGAAAAATATGGTAACCAATTTATTATTTTTTGCATGTATTATAGTTATTGTGGGCCTCAGATCTACAATTGCCACAATCAAACCCATCAGTCAAGCCCATGTACATATGGCATATAGTGGAAAAGAATATTCCTTGGTGTATCTGAACTTCCCAGTATAGCCAGTTATTGCTGCCCTTGAGTTCTACCCTGATACCTATTGTGCTGCATAATCTGGAGTTCTTAATATCTGCTCCAGCAGTAAATAATCTTTGCTTGTTCCTGTCCAAAGTGAAAAGATGTTGAACATAGGCACTGTTATATACTCTTTGTTATCCAAGGTTTAGAACACTAATTTCAGAGATACTCATCACAAAAGATGATGTTTTTCAGCTATAACACATCAAGATCATCTCCTAAGGTTTAGAAGAGTTACTATCTTTGTCAGTAGGATAGAATACACAAATGAATGGAGTAATGTTATCTAGAGTTTTGTTGGGATCAGGTTATCTTAAAGACCAAATAAGATAATAAATAGACTTGAAGTCTTTTTGAAAACTCATTTTATATAAATGCTAGGTGCTATACACAGAATTACAGAAGCTCAGAGTTGGAAGGACTCTCACAGCTAATCTAATTCAACCTATACCTAAACAAGCACAACTGGTGGTCATCTGTGACCTAAATAAGTCTAGTGAAGAGGAAACTCCCAAAGCAGTCCATTTTATTTGTGTACAGTTCTGTTCATAGACTAAATCTCTATCTCTTAAACTTCTACTTCTTGCTTATAGTTTTGCTCTGTGTGGCCAATTAGAAGAGACATAATCCTTCTTTGTGATCAACCCCAAACCCTTCTTTCCATTCACAGCATCTCCATTCCCTCCAACTGATCCACATTTGGCATTATCTAGAGGCCTTGCATTACCTTACTGTGTCCTTTATTTCCTCCTTTTTGACAGTGTCCTCTCTAAAATGGGCTACCCAGAGTGAGCATGGTACTCATGCTTGTTCTTATCAGGAAGAGTAGTATTACAGTGAGACTATCTTTTCCTTAGTCTTAGACGTTCCAAAACTTGTTACAGCTTTAGTTTGCTTTTGGTTGTTATGTGGTATCTTACAAAAGAGCTGATCTGAATCAGGAATACCTTGGATTCAAATTCTGTCTTATCACAGTGGTTTTGTAAACTCTGAGCAATTCATTTAATTTGTTGCTGCCTTAAATATCTCCATAAAACAATGTTTATACTCCAAATCCAGGAGTACCTCATATCACTGAAATCACATGGTCCAGTCTCTATCCCTATCCCCATCACAGTGGATTTTAAGTTTATTAAAATGCCCAGATAATTTTTATATAGACTTTTTGTCTACCCTTAACTTCTCCATCTTGTTTTTTGTGAGTTGATAATTTAAACTCAAGTATAAGACTCTACTTTTGTCCCTGCAAATGCCATTTTGTTTTTGTCTAGTGTTCTATCTTGTCAAGATCTTTTTGGCCTCAGACTCTGAGAGGCTATGTTTTGGCTATCTTATCATTATGTCACTACCTGTTAATTAGATAAATATGCTATGTTTTTAAATAATCATTGATAAAAATGTTGAACAGAATGTGGCCATATCCTTAGGGGAATACCTACCTTTTGGAGCTTTCCCAGTTTGACACTGAACCATTTTTGACTGCTCTTTGAATATGGTCATTCTACATCATTCCATATTTTCTCCAAGACTGACATGAGAAGCTAAGTTGAATGTTTTTAAAATTCCCTAACATACCAATGCAGTGACCTTATTCAAAAGAAAACAGAGTGTAGCATGGCTTGTTATTTTTCAACTGCATGTGAAAAAATTTAACACTCATTTTTAAAAATTTTGAGTTCCAAATTTTTTCCCTTCCTTCTTCTCTTTCCTGCCATTGAGAAGGTAAGCAATATGATATTGATTATACATGTGAAGTCATGCAAAACATATTTCCATGTTAGCCATGTTGCAAAAGAAAACATACACACCCAGAACAAACAGAAAGAAAGTAAAAAAGTATCCTTCAGTTTACAGTCAAAGTTCATCAGATCTCTCTGTCTGAAGGTGGATAGCATTTTTCCTCATGAATCCTTTGGAGTTAGACATGACTTGTTCTTTATGAAATATACAGGCTCTTTGTGATCGTGACTCTTTTTTGTAGTTGAGGCAGTGTAGTTTAATGGATGAAGTTCCACACATGGAATCTGTAATACTTGTGTTTAAATCCATCTCCTACTATTTACTATCTTATTGGCCCTGAGAAAGTCACTTTCTCTCTACATTTTTTTCTCCATCTATATATCTTATGTCTATATGGATAACAAAAGCACAACATATATTTTATTATGGGCATTATATCAGGTGACATAATGCCTTTCATATGTTTGGCAAACCTTAAAATAATGATATAGAACTTTAATTAGCTTAACCTTAATTACCTGACAAATCTTAAAGTAATAACTTTAGAGATAGTAGAAGTAGTGGTCATCATATTATATGGTCATATATAGTAGCTAACTTAACTTGATTCTTGTAAAGGACAGAAGTATACTTTCTTGTCTAATGAAAATTTTGAACTCTTTTGAAAATAAGTCAGTAAGCATTTATTAAAAGCCTACTATGAAAGAAAGGCAAAAAAGATAGGCTCTGCTCTAAGGGTGTGTGTGTGTATGCATATATGGATATATGTGTGTGTGTTGTATGATAAATTGGAGATAATCAACACAGGGGCTGACATGATCATTAAGGGAAGTCAGGAAAGATAGGATTTTCATTGGGACTTGAAGGAAACCAGATGTGGATGATTGTCAAGGAGAGAATTCTAGACATTGGGGGTATCTGAAAATGCAGGGAGATATAGATATAGGGAACAAGTAAGGAAGCTAGTGTCACTGGATTTCAGAGTAGGTAGAGGATAGTCAGGGTGGCGGATGGGGAAGGTGGGATGAGATGGAGGATGTGTATGGGATGATTGGGGAGGACTAGCACCTCTGGTGTCAGGGCTTCTCAAGAACTTTTCAGAGCAGCTTATCCACCTTTGGTGTCCAACTGACTCACCCAATTCATACCTCTGGCTCCAAGAAGCTGAAGCATGTGCATTGACCACACTCTGGTAAGACCATCTCTGCAGACAGACTAAACCAGGTTGAGGATAACTGATGGGCTTCAAACCTATTGGTGAATTATGGGGATGTCCACTCCAAGAACTGTGAAGATTTCCTTCTGTGAAATGGGCAGATGAGAACCATCTGTTCCAATAGCCATAAAGGTAGCTGAAGCAGGCACTGTGGAGTACTTAGAGCTTGGTCAGACATTGAAGTCATCCACTGCATTATGAACCATTGCCAATCATCTTGACTTTTGTCTTGTCACTGAACTTCTACGACCCTGGAAGAGAGCGTGGCAAATGTGTGCAACTCTGCCTCACTTAAATCCAGTTCACAAGCAAGTCAAGACATCACCCCATGATGTCATTTGGTCCTCCTCAAAAATGAAGGATGAACAACAGGTAGTGGATGGGTATAAGTTGTAAGAAGACGAGAAAGATAGGAAGGAGCTCAATTATAAAGGGTTTTAGCAACCAGACAGGATTGTAAATTTGATTTTGGAGGTGATAGGGAACAACTCAGATCTGTTGATTGGGGGGAATGAATAATGTGGTCAGATCTGTGATTAAAAAAGATCAATCCAGCATTTTGAGTGGATGATATACTGAAGTGGGAAATAGAAGAATATATGTTAATTTATTCAATTTTTCAGAGCCCTAAGTTCTTCTTCACAAATAGGGATGATACCATTCAGCAAATAATAAGTCCTCTTTGTTGTCACCCATTTCCAGGTATCCTAAAGGATTCTGGTGATATGTTACCATACATAGCTCAGAGAAACATGAGGGCTGGATTTATCAAACTGGTTATCATCTGCTTGGAGATGATAACTGATTCCAAGGGAGTTAATGGAATTATCAAGCTCATGGTATTGTAGAGTATGATATGCTAAGGAGAGAACTTTAAAGGGATCACCACAGTTCCTGGGTATGACATGGATGAAGGATCAGTAAAATAGACTAATAAGAAACTGCTGAACAGAGAGTAGGAATACCAGGGAGAGCAGAGCACTAAAAAACAGGAAGGAAGGAGCATCCTGGAGGAGAAAGTGATTGACAGTTTTAAATGCTACAAGGATGATGAGGACTGAGGAAAGGCCTTTAGAATTGGCAATATGGTATCATTCCTAACATCTTTGGAAAGATCGGTTGCAGTTGAATAAGGTTGGAAGCGAGATTACAGAGGTTTAGAAGAGAATGAGAGTGGAGGAAGCAAAGGCACTTGGTGTCTAAATTTCTTTCTTAAAAGTTTATCCATGAAGGGAAAAAATGATAAAGGAACATAGCTGTCAAGGATGATCATATCAATCAAAATCCTTTTTAAGGTTGGGGGGATACATTGGTATGTTTATCTGGGAAGGAGCCAGTAGATGGGACATACTGAAGAGAAACTATGGGAATGAGAATGGGGAAAACCTGCTGGGGAAGCCTAAAGGGAAGAGGATGAAGGGCGCATGGAGAGGAGTTGGCTTTTGTAAGGAGGAAGAACCCACTTCTTCATGTGAGACTATGATGAAGGAGGGGATAGTATGGGGAAAGCGTCTGAGTTATGTGAGATGAGGAGAAGGGGAGAATGAGTTCGCTTTGAGAATGAAGGCTTCAGCTAAGAGTGCCAGAGAGTCAGCTTCTCTGGGAAGCATGAGGAAAGAAAAGACGGTTTATGATAGCTGTGTTAAATGAAACATGGGATAGCAGGTCACTTATGAGGGAGTAAAAAATGTTTGCCTTGCTAGAGTAGGGCCCATTTGAGATTATATAACAGATTTTTAGTGGATCCAATCACAGCACCAAATAGGAGCGAAGGAGACAGGTGGGAGTAATTCCATTTTGGCTTTGGGCAAGGTTGTGATTGGGCTTAGTCCAAAACATACATGGGGATATGAACAGCAAATAGGCAAGTTTGGGTGCAGCTTAGAGTACGTAAAGGAGAATAATATTCCCATAAGCCTGAAAGGTAGACTGAATCAAGATTGTAAAGGACTGTGGACTAATACTGTTCTCTTCCTACCTCTCACCTTTTATTTTTAGGTGTCCTGTTTGTTTTGAATAGATTACATCCAAAGGCATATTTTAGTCAGGGGTTCCATCCTACTAATTTCTCTTAGTGATGCTTGTGAAGTCTATTCCCCGCTTCACCCCCTCTTTTCATGAGGATCTTCAGTTTACCTTGGTTTTGCCTATACTTTGTATAATTGTGTATACACCTTTGTTGCCATGGATTTTAGTTTCTGACCTCTTTCTTCCATTTTCTGGGTAAACTTATTATTACTGATCTTCTTCCTGAAATATGATTACTCTTTAAGGTACCTAATCTTGGAGTTAATATGGGAGATTTTCTTTTACCCTTCCCATATCACTTTGAATCTAAAGTATTTTTGATTGAATATGTATGATATTAGGGAAATTAGTGTTAGCACCCATATTAGGACATACCACCCACGGTCAAGAGCCAGTCATTCCTTTATTTTAAACTCTTATCCAGACATTTATATATGTATTGCATATGAGTTTCATTTTAATGATTGAATTTAATCATTATGCTGTAGAATTTATGTATTCTTTTATTTCCCCTTTCTGCAGAATATGACAGATACCTAGCATCTAGCAAAACCATGGCAGCTGCTTACCTTGACCCAAACTTGAATCATGCCCCAAGTTCAAGTACAAAGGCACACCTCAATACTGGGATGGAGCGTTCTCCTGGGGCAATGGAGCGAGTATTAAAAGTCTTTCATTATTTTGAAAATAGTAGTGAGCCAACCACATGGGCCAGTATTATCAGGCATGGAGATGCCACTGACGTCAGGGTAAGTAAAATTTTCCATCCGATAAATTGAATGTAATGCCAAAAAAACCCAAAAGAAAATAATTTTAATTTAAAGTGACAAACATTGCCAACAAATATTAAAATTCTGTGCAACACATAGCATGAATCATGTAGGCAGAGATTTAATGTATAGCATTTAAAAAATGTAAATAGTATTTTATTTTAATTAAATGTAAATATATAGTTTTCAACATTCATTTTTTATAAAATTTTGAGTTCCAGATTTTTCTTCTTCCCCTCCTTCCCATGATGACAAGCAATCCAATATAGGTTATACATGTGCCATCATGTTAAACATATTTCACAGTGTGTTCATCCTTCGTTGCTGAAGAAGACCTTGCCATCAGCGAAATGATGACGTAACTTGCACTCGACTTTGTTTTGAGTGAGGGAGGGCTGTGCAGGTCACCAGCCTCACTTCTCCTGCAGAGCCGTCTGAATCCAGATATTCATCAGGATGACTGGAGATGACCCAGGATGCACTGGGAGACCTTAATTTCACATTAGTCATGTTATGAAAGAAGAAACAGAGAAAAAGGAAAAAAAATAAAGAAAAAAGAAACAACCAAGAAAATTAAAATAGTCTGCCTCAGTCTGTATTCAGACTCCACAGTTCTTTCTCTGAATGTGGAGAGCATTTTCCATCACGAGTTTGAAATTGCCTTAGATCATTGTATTGCTGCTAAATCTATGGTAGTTGATCATCTCACGGTGTTACTGTGACTGTGTACAGAGCTCTCCTGGTTCTCACTTCACTCAGCATCAGTTCATGTAATCTTTCCAGGTTTTTCTGAAATCTTCTTGCTCATCATTTCTTAAACCACGGTAGTAATCCACTGCATTCATATATCACAACTTGTTCAGCCCTTCCCCAGTTGATGGGCATTCCCTCAATTTCCAGTTCTTTGCCACCACAAAAAGAGCTGCTATAAATATTTTTGTACCTGTGAGTCCTTTTTCCTTTTTGATGATCTTTTTGGGATATAGACCTAGTAGTGGTATTGCTGAATCAAAGAATATGCACAGTTTTATAGCTCCAGAATAGTTGAATCAGTTCACCACTCCATCAACAACAGTCCATTATAATGTGTCCCAGTTTTCCACATCTTCTACAATATCTATAATTTTCCTTTTCTGTCATGTTAGCCAATCTGATAGGTGAGGTAGTACCTCAGAATTGTTTGTGTTTCTCTAATAAATAATGATTTAGAGCATTTTTTCATGATTGTAGCTTTTTTCTTCTTCTGAAAATTGCCTGTTCATATCCTTTGACCATTTATCTATTGACTTGTATTATAAATTTGATTCAGTTCTCTGTATGTTTGAGAAATGAGGTCTTTATCAGAAACACTTGCTGTAAAAATTGTTTCCCAACTTTCTATCATTTTTAAAAGAAAAACAAAATACATTAAGTTGTTTATTACGCTAATGAAGTTATTGATACACTTTTCCTGTTTTATTGAATAAAAGAGAAGGGGATACGGAGTAACCGTATCATTGCAATGATGTGGAGAACTTACAGGTGAGGAAATTCCCTCTTCCAATTAAAATTGGCACTTACTCTGCTACTTTGTAGGTCATTGCTTTTGTGTTATGAGGTAATGATTAATTTGATCATATTTTTCATAACTAGTATTTTTGTGTGAAGCACTTTTTTGCTGTCTAGAAAAAGTACTTAAATTTTATCAGCACTACTGTAAAACAGTAAGATTAGTGATCTTTATAATTTCAACAAAGGTTTTAATGTTATAAATTATGAACATTATAGGATATTATAAATATAATGGAAACAAAGTCTTACCAGTTTAATAAAAGTTTACCATAAAGAAGGTATTAATAAATTAATATATATATATTATGATGTTTATTTTCAGTAGTATTTTTACCCAAGGGAAAGCAATTCATTTTACAATTCTACAATCATGATCTTCATTTGATACGGATGTAGAATTGTAGTGTAGAAAATATATCAAACCAAATATCTTATAGACATCTCAACATGTCTAAAACCAAACTGATTGCCTTTCTCCTCCAGTCCCTCCCTTCTTCTTTACTTCTCTTTTACTATTGAGGCTATTGAGACCTAGCAGTCACCAGGCTTACAATTTATGTATCATCCCTGAATCTTCACCCTCATGTCCAGTCAGTTCCTACTGTTTTTACCTTTGCAACATTTCTTGTATATACCCCACTTTTTTCTTCTGAAACTGTAACCACTCTCGTTCAGGCCTGCATCACTTCATACCTGGAGTATTGCAGTAGTTTGCTGCTTGATCTTCCTGCCTCAAGTCTCTCTCCACTCCAGGTCAGCGTCCACTGAGTTGTCAAAGTGACTTTCCTAAAACAAAGGTCTGACCATGTTAGTAGACTCCAGTGGCTTCCTGTTACCTCTAGTATCAAATATAAAATTCTCTGGCTTTTAAAGCCCTCATAACCTGACCTCTTCCTCCCTTTCCAGTCTTCTTTGTATCTTAGTCTCCACCAAATACTCTGTAATCTTGTGACACTGATCTCCTGACTGTTCCTCACACAAGACATTCCATCTGCAGACTGACCATTTCATGACTCAGCCTTCCCTATGCCTGGAATACTCTCCTCTTCATCTCTCTCTCTTAGCTTGATGTCCCAGCCAAAATCCCATCTTCTGTGGTGAATCGCTTCCTCTGTTAATTATCCTGTTTGTCTTGTATTTGACTTGTTTTTGTAGAGTTGTTTGCTTTTTGTCTCCCCAATTAGACTATGAACACCTTGAGGACAGGAACTATCATTTGCCTTTCTTTATATCCTCACTGCTTAACACAATGCCTGTATGTAGTAGACACTTAATAAAAATGTTTGATTTACTAACTGCTATAGGCCTTCTTTAATATTAAATATTCAGCTCCTCCTTTCTGAAACTCATTAATTCTGTATTTATATAAAAAAGAAAAAACAAAAAGTGTTGCATAAAATCTAAAAGCCAACATTATTGGGCCTACACATTTGCATTTAACTTAAAAGAGAGGAAAAAATTTTACTGGTTTTTTTTGGAATGTCAAACAAAACAAAATAAATCATTTTGCTTTTTGATTGTCTCTGTTAACAAATGGCTATCTCAATAAATGTGAAAAAAAATCTTGGCAGCCACTCACTACAAAGTGAATAGAATGACTGCTGAAAATAAAAGATGCTTGAGATTTTTTTTGGAAAGGAAACTATACCAAAGCCCCAGATGAAACATTGCTCTCAGCTCTATGTTGAATGATAATTATAGCTGTAGAAGTGGGGGGAAAATCTCTGCTTATAGATGATGTTTATTCATCTGAGAAGGGAAGGGGGATTAAACATTTTTATCGTGCTTACCATGTGCCAGGTACCATGATGTGGTATTTAAAAGGGTTCTAGGGACATGGTTTCTGGATAGCTTAATCATTTTATTAATGAGGCCAGAATGTTTATTAACGAAAAGATGGTCATTTGACCATTTCTAAGAGACCAAAGATGTCTCATGTTGGTTGGGCTGACAGTTTGTATACCCTTTGAAGAATAAGTGTTCCTGAAGGGTGGCAATCAACTCTGACGGGTTAACACTTATGATAAAATGAATATTGCAGTGAAGGTCTTGGGATATGTGACTTGGAACACCCAAATCTTGGTCAAAGAGATTTATCAATTTCATATCACCTTTCTGACAAAAGGGAAGATCAGCATTTTTCCAGACCTATCTGAGCAAACACAATGATCGGGAATGGACCCATTAGTCCAAACTTAGAATTTCTTTTACTGTCTTTGATTAGATTTCAACCATCCTGGTTGGCTGTGTCTTTTAGAAAGATTTCCCATTCTATTTTGATTTCCGGATGAGGAAGTAAAAAAGGGGAAACACTTTTCTTATAATACAGTAATTAGTTTTTAAATATCAAAGAGAAATAATCATTTTTCACAGTGTTAAGTATTTTTTTTTTTAACAAATTTTAGCTTGTTTCACCCTTACTTTATAACCTTGTGAGTTAGATGCTGCTATTTTATAATCGAGGAAACTGAAGCAGACAGAGGTCAAGTGACTTGCCCAAGGTCACACAGCTAGTAAGTGCCTGAGCCTGGATTTGAACTCATATAGTTCCTGATCTTCCTGATTCCTAGCCCAGTGCTCTTTCCACTGCATCACCAGCTGCCCCCGTGTGCCATATGGCACTTTGAAAGTAAAGAGTGTAACCCTTGTACCACTGAAAATGTAAAACCTCAATGAAAGATTCACTATACAGAATGTATAGAAGGATAGGAATCATTGAAAGACCATATTTTCCCCTGAAGTATTATACTCAGTTTTGCTGGGTAGGTGATTCTTGGTTTGAGTCCTAGTTCCTTTGACTTCTGGAATATCCTATTCCACGCCCTTCGATCCCTTTAATGTAGAAGCTGCTAGATCTTGAGTTATCCTGATTGTATTTCCACAGTACTGGAATTGTTTCTTTCTAGCTGCTTGCAAGATTTTCTCCTTGACCTGGGAGTTCTGGAATTTGGCCACAATGTTCCTAGGAGTTTCTCTTTTTGGATCTCTTTCAGGTGGTGATCGATGGATTCTTTCAATACTTATTTTGCCCTCTGATTGTAGAATGTCAGGGCAGTTTTCCTTGATAATTTCATGGAAGATGATGTCTAGGCTCTTTTTTTGATCATGACTTTCAGGTAGTCCCATAATTTTTAAATTGTCTCTCCTGGATCTATTTTCCAGGTCAGTTGTTTTTCCCATGAGATATTTCACATTCTCTTCCATTTTTTCATTCTTTTGGTTTTCTTTGGTGATTTCTTGGTTTCTTGTAAAGTCATTAGACTCCATCTGTTCCATTCTAATTTTGAAAGAACTATTCTCTTCAGTGAGCCTTTGAACCTCTTTCCATTTGGCTCATTCTGCTTTTGAAAGCATTCTTCTCCTCATTGGCTTTTTGAACCTCTTTTGCCAATTGAGTGAGCCTGTTTTTCAAGGTGTTATTTTCTTCAGCATTTTTTTGGGTCTCCTTTACCAAGGTATTGACCCTTTTTTCATACTTTTCTTGCATCTCTCTCATTTCTCTTCCCAGTTTTTCCTCCACCTGTCTACCTTGCTTTTCAAAATCCTTTTTGAGCTCTTCCAAGGCCTGAGCCCACCCGCCACCCCCCTGGGGTGTCTGGGGTACCGAGGCCCCACCTTCCACGTCTTTCCCTGATGGTAAGAATAGTTCCTGGTCATCAGAATTGAAAGGTGGGAACATTTGCACCTGCTCAAAGAAGCTCTCTATAGTCTTATTTTTCTTCCCTTTTCTGGGCATTTTCCCAGCCAGTTACTTGACTTCTGAGATTCCTGTCCACCCCCACCTAGATCCACCCAGCTAGAGCTTGGGGTCTGAGATTCAAATGGGCTTTCCGCGGCAGGTGCAGCTGCTATTCAATGTGAGCTTAAGTTCTGGTGCTGGGGTGGGGGCAGGGCCGCTCCCCAGGCTCAGTTCCCTCAGGGGCTTTATGCAGAGACCTTCATAAATGGGGCGGGTGGGGGCAGGGCCGTCTCCCAGGCTCAGCTCCCTCAGGGGCTTTATGCAGAGACATTCAGTAATGGAGTGGGTGGGGACAGGGCCACCTCCCAGTCTCAGCTCCTTCAGGTGGTTTATGCATAGACCTTCAGTAATGAAGATCCTGCCTGCTCGGGGAGTCCTGGGGGGCCGCTGCTGCTTCCCCTGCCTCCTCTGCTTCTTGCCCCGCCTCTGCTTCCACCGCTTCCTCCCAAGGGGGCCCGGGCCACAGAGACACCCCGCTCTCCTCTCGGCCAGCCCAGATGTCTCTCTCACTGAGCTGTAGCGTCTGTGGGCGGAGGGACTTTCCAGGCTGTCGGAGATTCCGTCCCTGAAGCCTGCTCGGATCTGCTCCTCTGGGGCTGCGGCCAGGGCAGCACAGGGGTAGACTCCGCTTTCCGGGGTGCGATGGACGCTGGGGATGGCTCTCCAGGGCTCTCTGGAACGGAAATCTCTTCCACTTTGTTTCTGCACACCCAGCAGTGATCCAGAACTTGTGGGGAGCTCTTCTTACATTAAATCCATGGGCTGTGGGTTCGGAGCTAACATATGTGAGTCTTTCTACTCCGCCATCTTGACTCCACCCGCCGAAGGATAGGAATCAGAATTAAGTCTTAAGAGGTATTATGATCTTCACTTACCAAAGGCTGTGTTCCTGTTGATGAGACCACAGATACATCCAAGTAATAGAGCTGAGTTTGGAAGAAGCACAGCACAGCCCACATGGTCCTCACTCTCCCAGTCTATCTGGTTTTGCAGTTAACAGTACATTGGAATGAGCAGATGCCCCTCACAGTCCCCCTGACCACTTTGTACATAGTTTAAATTCTTCACGATTTGAGCCAAATGAGTCCTTTTAGTGGTATTTGATGCCATGGAAATAGGATTGGGTTTTTCTTTAGAGAACTTGGACATGAATTCAAGGTCTGCTCCTTGTGTAATTGTTGTCAAGTCAGTTGACTTCTTTCAACTTTTTTTTCCTCAGCTCTCAAATGTGGGGGTTGGACAGTACGTTTCTAAATGCCTTTGTAGCATAGAGTCTGATCTTTTGTTCAGTATGAACCTTGTGAGGTACGTAGTGAATTCTTATTCTTGTTTTCCAGGCACGAAGCCTGGGGCCTGGAATTAAAGAGCTTTGCCAGAGGTAGCATAGTACTTGTCACAGTTGTGACTTGAAGCCTAGTCTTTTGACTCCAGTTCCTTCCTGTGTTATTTCTGCTGTACCCAGTATATACTGTGGGGACTTCTGGTACCGATCTCAGAAAGAGATTTACTACTGAGGGATGTGGATTTGGTATCAGAAACTGACATCACCAATCAAAGCATGTGCTGGCTCCTTAAATGGGTTATCCTGAGATGTGATGAATGGCCTGCCAAGTGTCATCACAGTTCATTTATTCTTTTTACTCTCTTCTGTTACACATGTGAATGAATAATGCTTCCTAGAGGAAACCTAGAATGTGTACCTAATCGTGAAGAAGAAAACTTAGGTTGTTTTCGTCTCTCTTTCAATTTAAAGACTATCATTTTTGGTATAAAAATTGGTATAGAAGCAGTGAACAGTTGGTGGTATAAATTATTTCTAAAGATTCCCATTTTATCCTCATTTTATACTTCTCTTGAAAACTTTGGCAACACCCAGTTGATTTTTTCAAGCATTGAACTTGACTCATTTTTTGATAGAATTTATGTTGTGTTTGTAGATTCTTTTTGTTAGGTTAAAGAAAGTATCATTTGGTAGGTCTTGTAGGAGAGAGGTATTGCAAACAACGTCTGGGTGAAATTCCATTTTCTAATAGAATATTTGAATATTATAAACACCATAGCAATGGAATATGTGTGTTAAGCATCGATAATACAAATTCGTAGTTTTACCCATCTAATACAACATTTCCAACTGAATTCTTTAGTGGTCAGATCACTTTTGGAAATGCTATGTTGAGTCCTGCAATGCAATGTATAGAACACTGGACTTGTAGTCAAGAAGGCCTGTATGGCCTTAGGCAAGTCACTTCACGTTCCTCAAGCCTCAGTTTCCTCATTGGGAATAGTAATAGCAACTACCTCCCAGGGTTGTTGTGAGGATACTGTGAGATTACGTTTGTAAAGTGTTTGGCAAATAATAAGGTGCTATATAAATGTTAGATATTATTATCATTATTATTAATACATTTTATGAAAGACAGACAAGCTAGAACTTGTTCAGCATCATGAAAGACTTGGAGATGATCTCTTAAGAAGGATTTTTTTGAAAGAGTTGGGTATAGTTAATGAGATATTTGCTGTGTAGTACATGATAGCTGTTTTCAAAATTATAACGGTTTATGATGCAGGAGAGGAGTTATACTTGTCCTCTTGATCCCAGAGGCCAAAACAAGGAGCAGAGTATATAAAGGCATAAGAAAAAGGAAGGAAGGAAATCAGCAGTTATTTAAAGTGCCTACTGTGTATAAGACAGTCTGCTCAGTACTTTAAAATATTATCTAATTTGATCCTTACAACAAGGTTGTAAGGTTGGTGCTGGGAGGTTGGTGCAGTTCTTATAATCCTTATTTTTACAGTTGAAGAAATTAAGGCAGACAAAGGTCAAATGACTTGCCCAGGGTCACACAGCTGTTAAGTCTCTTAAGGGGGCATTTGAACTCAAGCCGTTCTATCTCTAGGCTCAGCATTCTATCTACTGCACCACCTAGCTGTTATAGTAATTAGAGTTGACTAAAAATGAAATGAGATTGTGGGTTTTCTTTCACTAGAAGTTATCAAGTATGCTATGTTGTATTATCAATAATGTAGAAAGTCAGATATAGTCCGGACTAGATGGTTGGTAAGGTCTTTTCCAATCCAGGGTCTGTGATAGTTTTGTTTCTTGAATGGAAGAAGAAGTAAGAAAGGGAACTACTACTTTAGGCTGAACTTTGTCAACAAAGAGGAACTAGTTAGTAAAATGGAAAGTGAGAAAATATAAGAAAGTGCCCATGTCTTCTTGGTTCCAGTAACCAAAAAAAGGAATTTTTTTATTTTATTAATAAGTTTTTGTTGATTTTTTTTTTTACATCCCCAATATCCTTCTTCTCTCCCCTTCAAGAGAGCAATCTCATATAGCACATTGTATTTTCTGAGAGGGAAAAATATAAGTGCAACTGATGATACATTGAAAAAAGTCTAACCAATATGTGTAACACCTGTAGATTTCCCACTTTCACAAAGGGATGAGTTGGGAATATCTCCTTGTGTCTCTTCATTTATGTTGTGCTTAGTCTTTATGATTTTTGTTAATCCACTTTTGATTTTGGGGGATGTGTTTGTTCTTTCCATTTATGTTGTTAACAGTCACTGTGTATATTGTTTCTTGGTTCTACTTACTTTGCTCTGTATCAGTTCATATAAATCCTTTCATGCTTCTCTGAATTCATTGCATAGTAATATTTCATTATATTTATGTCTCAAATTTGGTTAGCCATTCCCTAATTGATAGGCATGTATTTTGTTTCCAATTCTTTGTTATCACAAGTACTACTGTAAATATTTTGGTGTTCTTATTGATAGCCCAAAGAAGAGAATTCTGAACCTAGGCATGCGTGCGTGCGTGCGTGTGTGTGTATCCTTGAATGTTGAAAAGCTTGTTTTATTTATTTTTATTTTCTTTTTAAGAGAGTTTCTCTTTTATCTTTATATCCTTTTCATTTTTCGGTGTGTTCTTACACCCTTTCCCTTCACAACTAGTTATTCTTTGTACAAAGAATAAATAAGAAACTTTAAAAGCAATTCTGCAAAATTAATTAATGTATGATCTTAGTCTCTCAGTATAAGTCATGTAACCCTCCTATAGTTCAATATTTCTGAAAAGAAAGAAGAAAAGTGTCTTATTTCCTTGTCGTTGTGGGGACAATCTTGGTCATAAATTATACAGCATTTAGTTTTTACATTTATTTGTGTGAGTAGTTATGGGTGTTTTGAAAAAGATTTTTTTAAAGTTCAGGGCACATTTAAAAGATATAGGAGTAGTTTCCTTGTGTAAATCTGAAGTTTTTGTCTTCCTATGAACTATCATGCCATATAGATCTTAATATACTGTGGTAGGCTGACTCTGACATAGTTTATGCATTTGACAATTATTTTGAATGGGCCCTCTATTATTTCTTCTTGGAGTTCTGTATATGGCTCACAGTTTTTCTCTCCTGCCCAACTCCTGCCCTTACACTAGGGGATTTCAACATACTCATTAACTCTCCTTCAAATTCCCAAATGACTCAGTTCCTCAATTTACTTATTTAGCCATGACCTACTACTCCATCCTACCCAATCACCCCAAAGATGATCATACCCTTTGATCTGCCATCACTGAATAATGTATATCTCCATGTTCAAGAATTCTGAAGTACCTTTATCTGACCATAATCTATTGGTTTTCTACCATTTCTTCTGCCTTTCACATTCTACTCTTGATTGTGACTGCCAATCTCTTGATCTTTCAGTTCTCACCTAGTCTATCTCTTTTTCACTTGCCACTCTTTTCTCTTTTCCCTTTGTGAACTGATTCAGCTCTGTACTGCCTCTTCTCTTGAGTCTTGCCCCTTTATCATATCACTAATTGAACCCTACCATGCCTAAGCCTTGGATGGCTTCCACCATCTGATACTTTTGTACCTACACACATACTGCTGCATAAAGGTTGAGAAAAATCACATAATTGTCGCTGGGTCTACTACAAATTTATGTTAATCTTTCTACACCTTCCTTATCAACACACTATCACATTCTCTAGAGCAACTCTTCCACATCTTTTTATTTTTCCTCTCACCTACCATGGTTCCACCACATTCCCATTATCTGAGCTGAAAACCTTGCCTCATATTTTACAGAAAAAAAAATTGAGGTTATTTACCTGAAGTTCTTTTCTTTCTCATCTCATATGATTCAGAAGCTTTCTGTTACTATCTCCTCCTTCCCCCCTGTTTCACATAAAGAAGTGGCCTTACTCCTTACCAAGGCCTACTTTACCTGCATAGTCATTCCTTCTCATTTGTCCCTTCTGTCATCTGCACTTCCTCACTTTAATCTCTCCCTGTCTGCTGACTCTTTCAATACTGCCTACACATATGCCCTTGTCTCCTGAATCCTCAAAAAACCCTCACTTGATCCTTCCATCTCCACTAAGTATCTTTTCTTCCCTTTGTGACTAAACTCTTTAAGGAGGCCATCTCTTACAGATGACCTTTTCTCAGTCCTCATTCTCCTTAACTTCTCTGCAGCCTTTGACAATCTCTTCTCCTTGATACTCTCTTCTTTCTAGGTTTTAATATTGCTCTCTCCTGCTTCTTCAGCCCATCAGGCCAACTGCTCCAAGTTTCTTGTTGGATCATCTTCCAGATCACACCTTTTAATCATAGGTGTCCCCCAGTGCTTTGTCCTGACTCTTCTTTTCCCTCTATGCCACTTTATGTGCTATCAGCTCCTGTAGATTTAACGATCATTTTTCTGCTGCTGATTCTCAAATCTACCTATTCTGTCTTAACCTTTCTACCAATCTTTGGTCTCACGTCTCCAAATTCAACATATTCAAAACTGAATGTATTATCTTTCTCTTTAAAACTACCCCTCTACCCCAGACTTCTCTGTTTCTGTAAAGAATACTACCATTCTTCCATTTTTCCAGCCTTAAAATGGGTCATCCAGGATTCCTCACCATTTCCCACATCCAATTTTTGCCGAGGCCTGTGTGTTCACCTTTGCAACATCTCTCATATACACCCCTTTTTCTGATACATCCACCACCTCATCTTCTCATGCTTGGACTATTGCAATAGCCTACTGGTTAATTTGCTTGCCTCAAATCTCTTCCCTTTTCGGTTCATCCTCCATTCAGCTGCCAAAGTGATTTTCCGAAAGTGCAAGCCCTAAAATGCATGTCACATCCTCACTTAGTTAACTCCAGTAGCTTTCTATTGCCTCTAGGATCAAATGCAGAATCATCTGTTTTTATATCCTACTCTCTACTATGTATTCTTGGATCCAGTGACATTACCTCTTTGCTATTCCATTAACAAGGCATTTCATGTCAGAGTTCTAGGCATTTTATCTGACTGTTCCGCAATCCTGGAATAATCCCCCTCCACAAGTCTGCTTCCTGGCTTCCATTAAGTCCCAGTTAAGATGTTGTTTTCTACTGGAAACCTTTTCTAACTTCTCTTAATTCTAGTACCTTCTCTCTGTTCATTATTTCCTATACGTAGCTCATTTAGAAATATTTGCTTACTGTCTTCCCCATTAGATTGTGTGTTGCTTTTGCCTTTTTTAGTATTACTAGTGCTTAGCATAATGCCTGGCACATAGTAATTACTTAATAAATGTTTATCGACAGACTGACTTTTAACCTAGTAACTACTAGTGCCCAGTAATTCCTTCTGCTGAATTTCTAATGAATCAGTTGAAATAAGCAATGAACTTTCTCATAGGTGACCTACATTGTTATTTGCATCCAGTAATGTGTCTGTTGGATGATAGTCTTCTAGACCTACTTTGAATAGTTTAAAAACTTTAAAAGAGTTTGAATCATTCTGCTTGAGTGATATAAAACACTTCCCATTTTTCATAGGAGTCTGAATTCTAATTTTTGGCACTTCTTAGACCTTTGAATGTTTGTTCATACCCTTTATTATACCCTGATTTTCTTTCAGAATCTGATCATCTTATTGAACTGATCTGAATCTTGGTAGTTAGTCAGTGTGTGTGTGTACGTCCTTCATTGCCAAAGACCATGCCATCAGAGAAATAATGACATGGCTTGCACTTGACTTTGTTTTGAGTGAGGGACTTTGTGCAGGTCACCAGCCTCACTTCTCCTCCAGAGCCATCTGAACCCAGTGACCAGATATTCATCAGGATGATTGGAGATGACCTAGGATGAGGCAATTGGGGTTAAGTGACTTGCCCAAGGTCATACAGCTAGTGGGTGTCAAGTGTCTGAGGTGAGATTTGAACTCAGGTCCTCCTGACTCCTGCACTGGTGCTCTATCTGCTGCACCACCTAGCTGCCCTAGTTAGTAAATATTCATTAAAAACCTATTATGTATCTGACACTGTGCTAAGTGCTGCTGGTACAAATACAAAAAAGAAAGACAGTCCCCTGCCTTTCAGGAGCTTACAGTATGATGGGAGAAAGTAGCATGTAAAATAAAGCTGAAAAGGAATGGGAGTGTTAGGTAGATAGTGCTTTCTGGTAGGAAGTGAAGAATGTCTGCTTACTGCATTGATTGTGCTTATTTTCCCCCTTCCTTTTTTAACCAAGTGGAAAACAAATTTCAGGAATAATATTAAATTACTGTGATATATAATAGATCTGTAGAGTTTTGGATATACCCATGTAAGAGGGAAACTTGAGTGGTTTCCTCTACTGGGCAACTACCACCTCAGGCAAAGATTCCCATCATTCATGAAGTTTGTGGAGCTAGAAACAAATCAAGTTTAAAAAATCACAGTTAAAAACAAGCATTTTCTTTAGGTTATTCAACCAATCAGTGCAGGTTTTAAAAATAAAATTTTTATTGACATCTTTTTTCATTATCATCTACATTTCCAAATGTATCTCTTCTCCTTCTTCCTAAGAGAAAGCAATATTTTATGTAAGAAAGAATTTAAAAAGTTGGAAGCTAATTTAGTTCATCAAAATTGACCGGCTTGCCCCAAAAGGCTGACATTTGGGCTATACCTTTAGTCTTCTGCCTCTGCTGAGAACTAATGGGAAGTATCTTTTATCTCTCTGCGGGCCAAGCTTGGTCATTGTAATTCATAGCATTCAGTTGGAATTGTGATTTTTTCATGTTTTTTCCATTTGCTTAGTCATTCCACAATCAGTGGACATCTCTTTTTTTTTTCCTCCTATTTTAGCTGTTCAGAAAGTCCTGCTAAAAATATCTAGATATATATGAGACCTTTCCTTTTGTCATTGACCTGGGCATAATACCTGAGTCAGAGCGCTTGAACATTTTTGGCACGTTCTTAGCATTAGATTAGGTGAACTGTTTCATAGCTACAGCTGCAAGGATTTACTGTGCTTCCCTTCCCATAACCCCTCTACCGTATTGACTCTTCTTTTATTTGGTCATCTTTGCTCATTTGCAGAATGTCAGATGAAACTTAGGAGCTATTTTGATTAATGTTTCTGTTATTAATATTTATTTGGGGCATTCTTTCATATTATTATTAACTAGTTTGTACTTATTTTGAAGATTTCTTTCTCATATACTTAATTACTTATCTCAAATGACTTGATTCTCTAGTTGTAGGTGCTAACCCAAGAATCTAGGCTTAGACTTTTATTTGCTGTTTAAAACTATTTTTTTCTATGTCTAGTAGTCATATCCAATGTCTGTCGAGTAAAATATAGTATCAAATCACTAGAATCTTCCTCTAATGTCTCAACTTGATGGGCAGTGACTTGGTGATCTTAAAGACTAGGTCAACAGAATTCAAAATATGGTAGATTCTGACACGATGCAGAAAGCTTTGAAGTTAATTCCCAGCAGTGTGTGAGGAGGCTTGTCACTAGAAGTTTGATTGAGAAATTTTTCTTTTGCTATAGCAACTCTTTAAGACCATAAATGAAGACCCAGTAGTAATATTTGTTGGTGGAGGGAGTACCCTTAGCAAAGAATTCACATATCTTGGAAAACATATCTTGGAAAATATGTTTAACATGTTATAAAAATGTTTCAGCAATTAGGAAGTTAAACTTTAATAACATTATTAGCTAGAAAATATTAAGAATATTGTTTTAAAACAAAGCTTTAATATCTGTTTTAACAGCATGCTTTGTTTTGGTATTTCTATCTAAACAGACATACCATCTCTAATATTTTTATTTTATTTTCATAAAGGAATAAAAAGAAAAGTGTATCATAGATTCACAAGTTGAATTACAGATTTTTTCAGAACTAAAAAAACTTAGTTATTATCTGTTCCAACCCACAAGGCGGTTGTCATTTACCCAAAGTCATTTAGGTTTAGTGAAAAGAAGAGTGAGTACTGCAGTAAATAGTTTTGTGTCAAATTACGGATATTTCAATAAAAAATATGTTATAAAATTCAGAAAAGCAACAGAATTAGGTAGAATCACACCATCTTTACATTTACTTCTAAAACCCCTGCTTCCTTCAGGCAATAACTGAAATGACACCTTCTGTAAGAGACCCTTCCACACTCCCACAGCTACCAGTGCCTTTCCTCTGGCGTTACCTCCCCTTATACTGTGTATATCTTGTAGACACCTTCTTATTGGCACATTTCTACCATTTGAATTTAAGCCCCTTGAAGCCTGGGGCTGTTTTAATTTTTCTTTGTGTGTCCAGTGCTTAGCAGAGTGCCCTACAAATGCAGAAATACTTAATAAGTGCCTGTTGATTAATCACTTAAAGCCCTAAAGAATCATAGATTCTCAGAATTGAAAGGGAATTCAGAGTTAGCACATTGATATGTGCTGCACCACGTACTAGGCACTGGTGATACAAACATAAGCAAAAATATCCCCTGACTTCAAAAAACTTACTTTCTAATGGGGGAGACAGCATGTAAACAAAATATATAAAAATGCATAAAAGAAACAGAATAGATGGAAGATAATCTTAGAGGGGCAAGTACTAGCAGCTTGGGTGCTCCAGGAAAGGCCTTCTACAGAGAATGGCATTGGAGCCAAAGCCTGAAGGAAGCCAGGGATTCTGAGAGGTGAGTGGAAGTTGGGAACAGCAGTTTAGGCACGAAAGACACTGAGCCCGAAGTCACAGTGATGGGAAATGATACATCCTGTAAGAGGAACAGCAAGTAGCTTGGTCTTGTCTGGGTTGTTGTGTGTGGAAGGGAAGAAATTTGTAGAGTAGGCAGAGGTCAACTTGGTTAAGAAAATCTTCCTAACAGTTAGAGTGACCCAAAATAGGAAGAGATGTTAGTAGGTTCTCTTTCACTAGAGATCTTCAAGTAAAGGTTTAACAAACCTTTGTTGTGTATGTGGGCTGTGGAGTGGGAAGCAGACTGGCTTGTGTAGAGCTTTGAATGCCACCAGAGTTGATGATTGATCCTGGAAGTAATAGTAGCCAGTAGAGTTTCTTGAGTAGGGTGTAACATGGTCATGCATATGCTTTTTAGTAAAATCCTTTTGGCAACTGGGTGAAGGGTAGATTGGAGCAAAGAGAGGCTTGTGACAAGAAGGCCAATTAGAAGGTTGTTGAAATAAGATAATTTGAGTTTATTTTTAGTGTCTATCATTGTTGAAAGAAAGAAATGACATAATTATCATAATGTAATTTCCAGGAAGAAAGTGTGGCACGTGCTACACTCAAACAAAATTTTGTGGCGGTTTAGTATAATACTGTAAAAGTATCACTTCTGTTCCCATAATAAGTTATTCTCTCAATTCAGAGTATTGCTGCATCTGATGGGAATGGAAAAACAAGGAGGTCCTTGGGTATTATCTTTGAGGAGTAACTAAACTAGAAAAACGTACCCATCTTAGTCCAACATAGGTTGTTTCTGTGACCCTTCCTCTCTTTGGAAACCATCTTCTGCTCTCCAGCTCACTGAGATCTTTTCCTCTGTATTCTGACAGTCTGATGCATGCTATGTCCTGCTTGTGTAGTTATTTAAGTTTTTTCCTTTGTGGAAGTCTTGTCTTCCCAAGAAATTTTAAGGGCAGAGACCGGATCTTATTTTATCCTTTTATTTCACACAACTTCCAGCCTGGTGCTGAATATAGTAGGTCCTTAAAAAATACTTGAGTAAAGAAGGAATTTTAAGTATCACAGATGTGTTAGAACCAACAAGGTAAAAATCTCATTAAGTTTATGAATTCACTAGCTTATAAAATATTAGCATTGATTATTTTAATAAGCAGCTTTGCATTTGAAAAACGTTATCAGCAATATCCAAAGTATTTACTAAATCCCTTAAATGACAATGCTGATTTTTTGTTTATTAATGACGAAAAATACACAGATGCAAGACCAGCATTCCTTTCTGCACAGTATATGCACATATATATAATCTGTGTAAAGTTTTTGTTTAAAATAACTTACAGCATGAACTAAACTACTTAGATGGATTTCCCAAACAGCGAAAGAAATAAAAATTCCCAATAAGATATAGGTATACTTCTTTAATTTGATAATGACAAAGCTTCTAATGCCTGACTTTAATGTAGAACTTGTAATAAATGTTTTTAATAATTGTGCTTTCTTTTTTTGGGGGGGCACATTTCAGGGCATCATTCAGAAGATCGTGGACAGTCACAAAGTAAAGCATGTGGCCTGTTACGGATTTCGACTCAGTCATCTTCGTTCAGAGGAAGTTCACTGGCTACATTTGGATATGGGTGTTTCCAATGTGAGAGAAAAATATGAACTCGCCCACCCACCGGAGGAGTGGAAGTAAGGTTAAACTTTCCATTTTGTTGTGATGCCAACTTACTTCATGTTTTAAACTGTATATGTGAGCCAAACATCTTTTGTTACCTTGATTTCAGTCTCTTCTTTAAAGATGCCTCACAACTGACTTCTTTTTCAGTTATTCTGTGCAGCAATTTTCTTTTTCCTATACCTGTATGAGGGGTGCCTAATTCCTTATTACTGTCGCCACTCTTTGCTTTACCTCACTGTTCCTAGCAAAATATGGCACAGACTAAAAAAGAATGAAATGGTATTTAATATTTATATGGGGAATTATAGTTAGAAGATGATCTTGCAGGTGGCACTAATGAGTCTGGTGCTACAGTGATATGGGTTACATAGACATTCTATTCCCCTCTTTTTCCTAAGATTCAGTTTGATAAACTAATACAAGCTATTGCTCTTAGAGCTGATAATGCTTACGTTTTTAATACTTCCGAGATCTACAATTTTATGTCTTTGGTAATATCTTTCACCAGCATAGATCACCCTTCCACAGTTAGTAGATTTTCGTTGTGTGTTACCTCACTTTTTAGAACATTTACTGATGAGCCTGTCTAAGCTTAGTTTGGCTAGTTTTCAAGCAGTCTTTTGCTGGTAGGATCTGCCAAAACTTATGTCCCGTGGTCTTGGTCTTTGAGAGTTTCTTCACTCCATGATGAAACATCAAAATAAAACTCTGTTTGGGTTATAAAAAGGAATGGTGACATAGTCTCTGCCTTTAAGAGGTGTATGTTTACAGTATTCTATAGGACCTTTCTTGTCCTATAGGAGTACATCTTAGAACTCTCTAATATACTTATCAGGTAAAATTATGTGTTATATTTATTTGTGTTATTTTTTGTCTTAATTGTAAGCTCAGTGACAACAGAGATTGTTGTATTTAAACTTTGTATTTACCTCATTTCATAGGATATACATCATAAGCTTTTGTAGAATGAATGAAATGAATGAAAAAAATTATTATAATGGTAGTTAGAAAAATGTTAGGTGCTCAGTACAGGTCAAACATAATTGCTTGAAAGATACAAGATGGGGGGACTTATACCTGGGTAAGCAAAGAAGGTGGCACATGGGCTAGACTTTGAAGCACGGGAATGATATGAAAAATTGGAATTAGAAGAAATGGCATTCCATGCATGGACACTGGTATGTAAGACAGAATTTATCATTCAGTCAGTCAATAAGAATTCATTAAACAAAAGCTTTGTGTCGTGTTGGGGATGGAAAGGTTAAAATAAAATAATCCCTGCGCTCCAGGGGCTTACAGTTTATCAGAGAAGACAACATACACACATGAAATAAATATAAAATAAATGTATGTAAAGCAAATATTGGGTAATTTGTGGGAGAGACCACTGTAGTACAGCTGGATCAGAAAAGGCCTCTTGTAAGAGATAGAAGTGAAAGTAGTGCATTCTAGACATGAGAAACAATCTGTGCAAAGGTATGGAGACAGGAGATGAAATGTCATGAAAGAAATAGGGGAAAGACTAGCAAAGAGGATGTAATGGGGGAACTCTAAAGCTGTAAAAATAAATGGGAGCCAAGTAGTGTAGGACTATAAATGCCAAACAGAATAATTCTTGTTTGCTTCTGAAAATACGGGTGTTTAGAAACTTGAGTTTATTAAGCACAGAAGTGCCATGGTCAAACTTGTGCTGTAGGAAAATCCCTTTGTCAGCTGAATGTAGAGGTAGAATCATCTCTAAGAGAAGATTCTCAGATATATTTGTCTAGCCATAACCTCTCTTCTGACTTCTAGTCTTCAACTGCCTTTTGGACATCTCAAACTGAATGTTCCATAGATGTCTTAAATGCCCATGTCCAAAACTGAATTCATTATCTTTGCCCCACCAAACCTCTTTTTCTCTTACTAACTCCCTATAACTGTTGAGGGCATCAGCATACTTCCAGATTACCCAGACTCACAAAGTAGGTATTGTCACTGACTCTTCACTCCCTTTTCACTGCTCCCATCCAATCTGTTGCCAAGTTCTATCTACTTCACCTTTTTAACATCCCTAGTAAATGTCCCCCCAACTCTTTTCTGATACTGCTATTACCCTGTGGAAGGCCCTCACCTGGGCATTGTAGTAGCCTTCTGGGTGGTCTTCCTTCCCCAAGTCTCTCCTCACTCCAGTCCATCTCCCACTTAGCTGTTAAATTAATAATCCTGTTCAGTAAACTTCAGTGGTTCCTCTTACCTTCAGGATCACATATGAAATCCTAAGCTTGGTTTTTTAAAGCCCTTTTTAATCTTGCTACTTTCTGCCTTTCCAGTCTTCTTAAACCTTATTGCCACATATTCTACAATCCAGTGATATTTCCCCCTTTTCTGTTCCTTACACTGTCCCCTCACTCTGCATTTTTATTGGCTGACTGCCTGCCTGGAATTCTCTCTTCCTTTACCTCCACATTCTGGCTTCCTTGCCTTCCTTCAAGTCTTAGCTAAAAGCCAACCTTCTGTAAGAATATTTTCCTACTCATTTTTAATGTTAATGCTTTCCCTTTGAGATGATCTCCAGCATATCCTGATTATATCTTATTCGTACATAGTTGTTTGCATGTTGTCTCTCTAATTTGACTGTGAGCTTCTTGGGAATAGGAACTATTTATTTCTTTCCCTACCCCACTTTCTTGTATCTCCAGCACTTCTCTCTGTGCCTGACACATAGTAGGTGTTTAATAAATTATTATTGATTTGACCTGACTTGGAGAATGAATTAGAGTGGGGAAAGACTTAGGCACAAAAACCAAACAGAAGGCTATTTGAGTACTTTAGGCAAGAGGTAAGGAGAATTTGAGCAAAGGAAGCTGTGAAGGAAAGGCAGAGGATATGATTTATATGCATACACAGGGGTAGGGAACCTGAGACCTTAAGGCTGCATGTGACCTTCTAGGTTCTAGGCCATTTGATTGAATCCTGGTTTTACCAAACAAATCCTTGTAATAAGGGAATTTATTCTGTGAAATTTGGATTCAATTAAAGGGCTACACCTGAAGATGTAGAGGATCACATGTAGCCTTGAGGATGCAGGTTCGCTTGGCCTGGATTGTGCCTACTGTGTGATAGATAACTATGCTAAGAGCTTTTATGCATATCTTATTGAATCCTCACAACAATAGGTGTTAGTGGAGAGGAGATGACTGATACAAGAGGTGCTGTAATTGTGAAACTGGCAAACTTTGGTGACTAATTGGATATGTGAGGTTATGAAGAGCGGGAAATCAAGCATGATTCCAGCCTTTCAAACCTGGGTGACTGGTAGAATGATGGTATCCTTGACATAAAAAGGGAGCTTTGGAAATGGGTTAGGAGTGGGAGGAAGGAATTCGAGAGGAGGAGGATGGGGGGCAGAAATAATTATATTTGAACTGCCTATAAGACTTTCATTTCCAAATGTCCAATAGGCAAATTAGTGATACAAGACTAAAGTCATCCATGTTGACATGATAATTGAACCTGTGGAAGCTATTGAGGTTACTGAGAGAGAAGAAAAAGGGCTAGAACTGAGTCTTGAACTGCACCCACAGTTTGGGGTGTAACATTGATGACAATGCAGCAAAAGAGACTAAGAAAAAGCAGATAGACAGGAGGAAAACAAGATGAAGAAAGGGTAATAGAAACTCAGTTTGCAAAGGAGCCGGCTGGTCAGCGGTATCAGATGCTGGGCCCAAGATGGTTAAGATTAAAAAAGGCAATTGGATTTTACAGTGAAGAAAATATTGGTAATTTTGAGGTGAGCAGTTTCTACTGAGTGATGATAGTTTTCTCATTTTCATTCATTTAGTGTTAAAATAACAAATTACCATGCTTACATGTATACCCTCTGGGTTGTGGGGTTTTTTTTGTTTGTTTGTTTGTTTTTTGGTCTCTGAAATATATTGTAGCACAATCAAATACCTGATGTGTATAATGCTATATCTGGGTGATCAAGAAAAGATTAAATTGTATTCAGAGTTCTCTGTTCACCATGGAAGTAAAGTATGTACTATATTTTGGAAAGATTTCCAGTAACACACATTGCAAGTTTTTAAAGAAAGCATCAGGTACTGGGAATCTTCACTTGTGAACAACCTTTCTTTGCACACACATACCCCGCATAGTGCCAGATAGATAAAATCTATTTTGAAAACTATCCAGAATTCTAAATTCTGGGATTTTAGTGCCAGTTTTGGGAGAATTAACATCAGTTAGATTCTGAGAATTGGAGTATTTAGGTCTTATGCAAATTACTGGCTTTCTGTTCAAATAAACAAGAGCATTTCAGTTGCTATCAAGATGAAGCTCACATTCTACTACTTAGCCTTCCCTGTTAAATGTTGGTCAGCAGTTCCTCACAAGCCAAAGAGGATATTTTTCCAGTTCTTTGAAAAAAATGAGCTCTTTATGTAGAAGAAAGGTGTCTTTTTCATAGGGGAAAAAAAGCATCAATACTGAGAGGAGAACACTGTCTAAAAGCAAGACACAAGTTGGTTTGGTTTGTTTTTTTCTAAAATAACATTTCATTTTCTTTCTCTTTTAAAAAAATTACTATTTAATTCTTAATTTATAGTATTTGTAATCTAGTATTTATAATGTAAGATTTATTTAAGATATTATAGTACATTTTATTTTTAAAAAATATTAAAGAGAACCTGTGATGAAATGTACATTTTATTAGTTATCTTGCTATAAAGAATACTTCAACGTCTTTTATATTTGTGTTTATAGACTCATAGAACTGAAGGAGCCATTGAGGGAATCTATTCTGACTCACTAATTTTATAGATGAAGAAAATGAGGGCCAGGGAGATTAACTAACTTACCCAAGGTCACTCAGGTAACACACAATAGAGGTGATATTTAAAGTCAGAGTGTTTTACTCTTAATCTAGCATTCTTTGTTTTCATAATTTAATCAGGTGGTTTGTTGATTATAATTGTATATAGTTAGTAGTTAATATGTTCAAGGCACTGTACAAGTTGGGGATAAAAATAATTAAGAATAATAGCTACTACTCTGCAGCTTACATTCTTCAGGAAGGATAAAACATGGTCGCAGATAAGTTAATATAAGAGGTGTGTGTGTGTGTGTGTGTGTATACAATATTAAATTATGTAACATATTGATTTATAATATATTAAATATATATTTTTGTAAAAGAGATGTGCATGTACACACACACACACACAGATACAAAATTATTGAGGAGAGGGTTATAACAACCTTGCCCTTGAGGAAAATCCTCTTGCATGAGGTCAGATTTGAACTATGACCTGAAAAAAACCTTGGTTACAACAGGTAGGGGTAAGGAGTGAGGAAAAAAAAAAAAATGGGGAGTGATTGTTGAAATCGTTTCAAATTTCAGGTCTTCTTAATTTTTTTCAGTGTAAAAGTTGTCAAATATGGACAACTGAGGGAAAACACTTGAATTTATAAACAGTAACATTTTAAGTGTTTATTATTAAAGTGTTTTATTGTTTTTCAAGTGGGAATAAAAATTGACATCCATACTAATAGTGGATTCTAGTTTTGTGATACTTTATGAGAATTTTTGCTGTCCAGACTCACCTTTGGTTGAACATATGTTGACAGTTTTTTGGACTATTGTATTATGTAGATTAAAGTAAAAAGAAGTGACAAAAGTTGTGAAAAGAATCTTTTTGAAAGCTAAGAAATTATACTTTTTTACTTCCATTGTATCTTGTGGAGGGAACTATTTGTTAACAAAGAGGAAGAAATTACTGTACAGTGCTGTTGTACCCTATGGATACTTATCCCCTTTTGTTGGATAAATTCCTGGTACTTCAGCACAGTTGGAATGGTATGAACTCACAGTTTTACTCATTTTGTTCACTTATTCCCCTATTCGTATATACCAAAGAACCGCTTCAGTACTGCTCAGATTGAGGGGACCAAGAGCATGGGGAATGAGTGATCTTAAGAATTGAAATTGGGAATAAATGCAGTGTAGTGTCTAGTATTATGGTCAGAAAGAAAGACTTTGAGTTCCGATCTCTCCCATGATGCTTGGTTTTCTGTGTAAACTTTACTTCTTTGCAATTTGAGCATCTCGTTATGTACCAAGTCATAGTCATAGGTTCCTGGTTTATAGAGGGAGTTCAACTGAGGAAATTACAGATCCTATTTGTATAATAAAAGATACTGAAAAACATAAATCTTTGATGAGTTTATCTGACAAACTTCAAGATACATGTTTTCTTTCTGTGCTATCCAGACTTTTATTTATAGCTATTATTTTTTAAATGGAACTCATCTTTATCCTGAACTATCCTTCCTAACTTCCCCCTTTTCTATTGAGAGCACTGCCATCCTTATAGTTAACCAAGGTTTACAACTGGAGAGCCATTTTCTGCTCTTCACTCTCCAGCTTCTCTTAAATCCATTTCCTTCCGTACCTATCATGCTACTCCAGGCCATCACCATCTTTTATTTAGACTCTTATGTAGCTGAAAAGTTGATAGTCCTAAAACACAGATGTGACTGTCACTGCAGTGCTCAGGAAGCTTCAGGGTTCACCACTGCCTCTAAGAGAGTAGTTTTTGAACTTAATGTAGCAGTGGACTCCTTTAAAGCAAAACCAAAACAAAACAGGAGGAAAAAAAATCCCACTGTCTCCCACCACCACTACCACTTTTTGATAAAATGCCCAATAGAAGGAATTTTAAAAAAAACAAACTTTTATTTTATTAAATTAAAATTTATTTCTTTATTAGAATTGTTGTAACAAATTTTAAGCATGAAGTAGATTAGTGTATAAATTAATATAAATCATCACTGTACTGCAGTCACTGTCATAGGATCCTAGATTAAAAGAAGGAAAGGATTTTTGAGGTCATCTGTTCAGACTCTCTCATTTAGTGATAGAGGACACTGAGAACCTGAAAGCTAAAGAAGTTAAGTGACTTTTCCATGATCACACAGTCAGAAAATGTCAGAGCCAAGATTTGAACCCAGATTCTCTGACTCCAGTTCTGTCCTCCCTTCCCCTGCACCATATTGTCTTTTAAAGGCAAAAAAAGGCCACTACAATGGTGGCACTGATTCTCCACATCTTTGAACCTTTTTACTGTGACAAACTTTGTACCTGGTCCCCCTAATGGCAGGAAGTAAGGAGATCGAAAGGCATGAAATTATCACCCCTAAAAGTCTACCTAACTTTCAGGGAGCTTCTGTAATCCCTTTTTCACAAGGGGAGGGTGGGACATTTGATTAGATAGCATCAGGTTGCACTTCTCTCTTCCGAATCCTGAGCCTTTTCCTACAAAACAGGAGCCTCCAAGAAGATCTGTGACCCATCCTTACCATGGATCCTGCAAGAGATATATATATATATAGTCTTTATTCTGTATCCCTAGAAGTTTGAACAAATTGGTATTTTTTTGTGGACTTTGACTATGCATTTATGTAGAAGCTGTATTTGAAAGCATTCCGTAAAATTTGACTGTTATACTCCACTCCTTAGTGACTGTGAGTCACTAAGGCAGTCATTAATCATTTATTACATGCTTACTGTGTGTCAGGCACAGTGCTAATTGGGGTGCATACAAAAAGAGGCAGATCATAGTCCCTGATGGGAAGGAACTCCAAATTTAATTGGGAAGACAGCAAGCCAACAAATATTTACAAACAAGTTATATACAGGCTAAATAGGAGATAATCAACAGAGGGAAGACCCTGAGATTAAGAGGGGTTAGGGAAGGCTTTCTGTAGAACATGAAATATTAGTTGGAACTTAAAGAAGCCATGAAGGTCAGTAGTCAGAGTGGAGGAGGGAGAGCATTCTAGACTTGGAGTAGAGCCAGAGAAAATGCCTGGAGCTGAGAAATGCAATATTTTGTCCATGAAACAGCTGGAAGGCCTGTGTCACTGGATTGAAGAGTACACCTCTTGGGGAGTGAAGTGTTAGAAGACTGGAGAGGTAAGAGGAGGCTGAGTTATGAAAGACTTGGAATGCCAAACAGAGCATTTTGTGTTTGATCTTGAAGATGATAGGAAGCTACTGAAGTTCATTGAGTAGCAGAGTGATGTAGTTGGACTGGCTTTTTAAGAAAATTATTTTAGTGACTGAATGGAGAATGTTCTGGATTGGGGAGAGTCTTGAGGCAGGCAGACCCATTAGCAGACTGTTGCAGTAGTCTAGGCATGGATGGGGTAGGGGCCTGCACCACAAAGGTAACAGTGTCAGAGGAGAGAAGGGGGTATATGTGAGAGGATTTTCAAAGATGAAGTTGAGAGGCCTGAGCAATAGATTGGGTACAGGGGTGGGTTTGGGGGTTAAGCGTGAGAGATAGTGTAGAGTTGAGGATGACTCCTAGGTCACAAGCTTTAGGGAATGGGAAGAAGTTTCCCTCAATAGTAATAGGGAAGGTGTGGTTGGTGGGGGGGATAGAGTTTAGGGAGAAAGATAATGAGTTTGGTTTTGAACTTACTTAGTTTAAGATATCTATAGGACATCTAGTTTGAGATGTTTGAAAGGCAGTTGGACATGTGAAATTGGAACTCAAAATGGGGAGGGGACTTCAGGGAGCTATTTTTTTGCTTCTCTTGAGAATCATCTTAATAAGTTTTCCTCTAGATCTTTTGATGTAGCATAGATACTAATGGAGCATCATTTATCCCACGCTGCTGTCACTCATACCTGTATGCCAGATACTATCCATGCCTGGTGCTTGGGATACAAAGACAAAAATAAAGGTGCCCCAGATCCCAAGGAACTTGATTCGGAGGAAACTACATGGTTATGTGTAAATATATTCAAAATAAAAATTAGGAAGAAAGGGACCGTAGCAATTAGAAGGATCAGGAAAGTTCAACCCTTTTTCTGAGCTTCTGTGAAGTGGAGATGAAAAGGGAGAGCATTCAGTTCAAGGGCACTAGAATGTTTGTACTGTGAGTGTGCTGTATATGACGAATAGCAGAAAGGCCATTTTGGTCGGAACATAAATTAGGCTCAGAGGAGTACAACATAATTATAATACCTAGGACTAATATATATGCATATATGTAATATGTAGGCATAGTATATAATTATAATAGAAGTTAGAATGGCATAGTGAATCCAGGCTGGCAGTGTCTTTTTCAAGCCAAGTCAAAATTATATTTTATCTTATATTCAGTAGGGAACTTCTGGAATTTAAATGGAAGAGAGACAAAGTTAGATATATGCTAAAAGGAAATCATTTACACAGTTGGCCTGAAAATGGATCGGATTAGAAAGATAACTTCAATCAGGAACACCAGTTATGAGGGTATTATAGTTGTCCAGGTCAGAGGCAATATAGACCTGACCTAAAGTGATAGCTTTGAAGGGGAACAGATGAGAGAGATGTGGAGTTATCAACAGTGAGATTTGGCTACTGCTCAGATATTTGGAGTGAGGGATACTTGATTCCAACACTAAGGTTTAAAATCTAGAATAGAGACTAAACCAATAGTGGTGGCTTCAAAAGAAATAAGGAAATTTGGGAAAGGAATAAGTTTTTGGGGAAAGATAATGAGTTTGTTTTGTATGTAGTCAGTTTGAGATGTCTGTCGGACATCCCATTGACTATTGTCAAAAAATCTGTACATTTTGTCAGAGAGAAAGAAACTTTGGAGTTATTAACAGTTATTTACAGCAACGTGTCACCTCTCTCATTCATTAAACTTCAGTAGCTACCTCTTTAGCTCCAAAATCAAATATAAAATCCTCTCGAAGTTAAAAACCTTTACAACTTGAAACCTTTTTACCTGTGTAGTCTAATTCTTTACTTTCCTGCATGTATTCTAGATCTCGCTACACTCTTTTTCTTGCTGTTCTTCAAATGCAACATTCTAGTTTTTGTCTTCTTGTCTCTTAACTGGTTCTTTCATATACCTAGAATATTACTGCTTAACTTCTTTCAAGTCTATATTCAAATCCCACTTTTTTTTCAGGAGACTTTTCCCAGTTTCCTCCACTCTGTTCCATACTTCCTCCATACTTTTGCCAGCTGATCTAAATTACCTTCCATTTATACTGTTTGTATTCTGTATTTATGACTTTTTTTTTGGCGTGCTCTCTCTCCCTTTAGAGAATATGAGGTTCTTGAGGGCAGGAATTATGTTTTTGTTTCTTTGTATCTGCTGAGTTTAGCACAATACATGGCAAAGAGTGAAGGCTTAATAAATGCTTGTGGACTAACAGAGGCAATTCAGCTTACTTTCTTCTTCCAATTCTGAGTCTAGCTCACCAAGGATTTCTCGTGTACATCCAATATAGAAATATTGATGGACCAACATGATGTTGTCTCTCTTGTTGTCTAGCATAGACTTGGAAATAATCTTTCTTTGTCTGTTTGGCTTTTTTTCTTTTCTTTTTCTTTTTCTTTTTTTTGTGAGAACAGGCCAAGCCCTTTTTGAGCTGTTTTTAATTTCCTTTAAGAAGCTCTGAATTGTTTGGCGCTTTCTGCAGCCTGTGTTAATTGGAGGGATGTGTCCTTGATGGTTACAGCCTTTAAAGAATATCATGTCAAATGAAATAAAATGTGTAGTGATTTACAAGCTTTAAAAGTGATTTATTAAATGCTGGCTATTATTATTTTGACAAATTTATGTAAGAGGATTTTAAAGGAAGAAATTTAAAGTAACATCTTCTAAATTAATGCTTTATTTAGTTGTAGAGGCAGCCAGGAGTTGAAGTGGATGGAGAACCAGGAGTTCAAATCAGAACTCAGACATTTATTAGTAGTATGCCCTTGGGCAAGTCACTTAACCCTGTTTGTCTCAGTTTCCTCATCTGTCAGATGAGCTGGAGAAGAAATGGCAAATCACTTTTTGTCCAGAAAACCCCAAATGGGGTCATGGAGAGTTGGACTCAACTAAAATGATGAACAGCAATAATACCAAAAATATGTAGTTTCCTGTTTGAATAAAACATGCTTGTTTCTTTCTCAAACCTTAATTCATGATACCCCAATGATTGTATAGGCTATTCTTATGAAAATTTTATATGGAAAGCTGGTATATAAGTTGGTAGTTACTGATATTTTCTTAGTAGAAAAGTCAGATTTTCTCCCAAAACATTTAACCCACCAAGGACACCCTCCTTTCAGATATTTTGAGACCAGTTTCTCAACCCTAACCAAACTGTGTCAACTCAAGCATAGACCTTCTTAATGTTAATAATGTTAATATTATGAAGTCAAACATCTCTTTTTGCTGTCTTAATACAAAATTAGAAATATAGAATTTTAGAAGGAAAATAAATCTTAGTTGGCATCTTAACCAACTTCTGTAATTTATAGATAAAATAATGTGATACAAAGAGATGTTAATAACTCACCTTCAAGATTCCATAGCTCTAATTATTTGGATGGTTTCTCCTTTTGTTGACAAATGGGAATATGTTTTGAGAAAAAAAACTTAGGAAACTTTTTTTTTAAAGATCTTTAAAGGGAACTGTATTTTTCTATGTGGAAGAATAGTAGCTATCTTCAAGGATTGTAAAGGCTGCTGTCATAAAGAAGAGAGATCAGGCTTGTTCCACTTGACTTTAGAGGACAGAATTAGAAGCAATGAGAGGAAGGTACAATAAAGGGATTTTGGTTGGATGCAAGGAAAAACTTCTTTACAATTAGAGCTCTACAGAAATGAAATGGGCTGCTTCAGAATTCTTTATCATCTGAAGTTTTCAAATGAGTAATAATTTTCATTATTCATTTCATATAATAAATAAATTTCATTATTCATCAATAAATTTCTTTATTTCAAATCTTTCAGATGTGCACATGTAAATTTGGTTTTTACAGCTCTTTATATGATCGGTGCTGTTATTGTCCTCATTTTACAGATGAGGGAACTGTACCTTGAGACAAGTCATTTTTCCAGACTCATATAGCTAGTAATGAGGCTACATTCAACTCAGGTCTTCCTGATTCCAACTTCAGTACTCTATACCATCTGCTGCATAGGTGAATATTCTAAGTTTACTTATTGGCAATGTTGTATTTGAGATTGAACTGGATTACTCCCACCTGGCCTCACAGCAGAGTCCAGAGGAAGAATCCATGTGAAGAAGGTATCCTCCATCCTGGCCATCCCTCCTCTGCCCAATACCATCTGCTTACTACCTACCATCAAGGAGACAGCCAAGTCAGTTTAGCTGGAGCAGCAAGGTTACTTGAGGGAAGGTCAAAAGGTGCCATGTGCTAACCAGCATCTCCACTTTGATCACCTCCCATTAGTCTCCACTAGAGATATTCCAGGGCTCTTTGTTCAAGAGCTCCCTTGATAACAGTACCCACAATATCACAAGCTTTGCTTCCAGCTCCCCACCTCTACCTCCCACTCCCAGCCATTGCTGAGTGAAACACCAGTTGTGGCTATATGACCTGGCAGTCATTGTGGCAGGATTAGAGTCCCTGTGTCTTGAGCAGCCACAGCTACTCAAGACTCAGAGAAAAAGTTTTGTACTACCTAAATCCTTAGTGTCAAAAAGATTCAACATTATAAATGAATTTACTTTTTTTGTTGAAAATAGATGATTGGAAATAGATGGAAAGGATACTTTACCATTGAAAGCTGATTGGGCAGTGGTGGGGACCTTGCAGCCTGCATGTGGCCTTCTGGGTCCTCAACTACAGCCAAACTGAATCCCCTTAATAAAAGGATTTGTTCTATAAAACTTGAACTCAGCCAAAAGGCCACACTTGAGGATCCGAAAGGTCACATGTAGCCTTGAGGCCACAGGCTTCCTACTCCTCATGTTGGAGCTTTCCATCTCACTTGCAACTAAAATATATGTGTTTTCTTTGCCTATTAGAGTATGAGTTCCTTGAGAAAATAAACTCTTTGCTCTTCTTTTTGTGTCCTCCACACTTCCAACAATGCTTCCCATTATAAGCACTTAAGTAGTTTTGCATTCATGTATGATTTCTGGTGTTGTTTCCAATCTGAGGATTCTTTTGAATCGTCCTCTCTGAAACTCCCTAAAACCCCCCTTTTTTCCTAGTTCTTTACTGCATTGCAAAGTAGAAAAATCATAATGTAACACCTAGTCCTAGAAGATGCTTGGAGGTCATCTAGCACAACTCCTTTTATTCACAGGGAAATTGAAGCCCAAAATTAAAAGCAAGATTAGAACTGATGGTTTTTGTTTCTTGAGCCAGTGTTTTTCTTTTTACTATACTGCATCTATGCCTGTCACCGTTTACAAAGGTTTAAAATATCTCTTTCTTGACACATGAGTAGTTCTTAGGGCCATAATCTTCATTTCAGCCGTAGGATACAGAATTGATTCATATTTAACATTGGCAATAGCATGAGTCCTAGATCAGGAGTCAGGAGAAATTTGGATTTGTCCTGGCTTTTCAGTCAGGTCTTGTTGTTTATGAGAACTTCTGCAGGTCTCTTTATCGTCATGAACCAACTTCCTTATCTACAAAATGGGAGTGATAATGCTTGAGATATAGTCCTCATATAGAAGATTGCGATGAAAGCACTTTGTGAACCATTATGCAAATGAATTCTTTTTGTATAAGGAATTTTCATCATCATTATTTCTAACTAATTTTTTTCTTTTTTTTGCTCTTCCAGATATGAGTTGAGAATTCGTTATTTGCCAAAAGGATTTCTGAACCAGTTTACAGAAGACAAGCCTACTTTGAATTTCTTCTATCAACAGGTACACCAAGCCATTATTATTTTCATTTGGTCATTGAGCCTTCGACCCCTTCCATATGCATTATGTGCTCTTAGACCTGTCCTAGGGTTTAGATTTGGAAGGGACTATGGATCATAAAATTTTTCTTCTTCAATTTACAGTGGAGGACATTGAGGTCTGGTAATCATAAGTAGCAGACCCTTTCCAAATGTAGTGCTCTATTCAATACACCACTTAGCAAATGGGAAATTAAGAAAACTTATAATAAGGGAAATACAAATTATGATAACTTTTCTTTATGGAGGGATATCTGCCAGGCACTGTGCTGATCACTTTACAAATATTATCTCATTTGTTCCTCACAACCATTCTATAAGAGAGGTGCTAATATTGTCCCTATTTTATAGTTGAAGAAACTGAGGCAGACATAGGTGAAGTGACTTGCACACAGTCACACAGCTGTAAATGTCTGAGGCCAGATTTTAAATTTTAAATCAGATCTTCCTGACTCTATGCCAGAGCTTGATCTGCTGGGTCACTTTGAGAGAAATTATCACTAAGGCATTTTGTGTTTACATGTGTTTTCACAACATCAATTACCTTGAATTTTTTTTTCATATCATTCAAACAACACACATTTCATTGCTAATAGTATTACAGGCATGGTGCTAAGCACTTGGGGCACAAAGTAAAAACAGCATCCCTGATTCTTAAAGAGCTTACATTGTAAAAGTGTGGCCAACATCAAACGTGTGAAAATGAGAACATACAGAATACACTGAGAGAAGCTGCAAGGTAACCTTAGAGAATATGTCACCAACACCTGGTAGGATGTATTCAGAAAGACCTTTTGAAAACAGGAAGTACTTGAATCAGGTCTTAGAGGAAGACAGGAATCCCAGGAGTTGGAGGTTTAGAGATAAAGCATTGCAGGCTTGTGTGGAAAGGCATGGGATCAGAAGGTGGAGTCATGTACAAGGCAGTTATCATGGAGTGTGTGTGTGTGTTTGTGTGTGTGTGTGTAAGTAGAGGGGAGGGCAGTAAAGGTAAGAATCTTGGAAAGATAAGAAGGGATCATGTTTGAAGAACTCTGATTGTAGAGGTAAAAGGCATACCCTAGATACTGACTAGGGGATGATAGGATTGAACCCATACTTTCAGAAAACTGATCAGGCAGCTTTGTGAGGTATGGTTTGGTCTTGGAAGAGACTGGAGCCGGGGAGATCAGGTAATCAATTGCAGTATTCCAGATGAGAGGTGATGAGGACCTGAGCTGGAGTCATAGCTCTGTGGGTGAAGAGGCACTGGGGACAACATGGATAAAAGTACTGTACCTGGAGACAGTAAGACCAGAGGTCAGATTTGGCCTTAGTTTACTGACTGTGTGATCCTGGACAAGTCATTTAATCTCTGTTTGCTTTAATTTACTCACCTATAAAATGTAAGTAATAATAGCACCTGCCTTTTAGAGTTGTGAGGAACAGATGAGATAATATTTGTAAAAAGCACTTAGCATGATTTTTAGCACATAGTAGATACTATATAAATACTGATGCCCCACCCTTTCCTTTATTTAGATTTAGAGGGGTAAATTACAATATTTGCTAACTGATTGGATTTTTTGAGTTAGAGAAAAGAGTTGAAGGTAGCATTGAGGTTGAAAACCTGGGTATCTGGGCAGATGGTATTAACCTTAACAGTAACAGGAAAATTCAAAGAGGGAAGAGTTTTGAGGAAAGATAAAGAATTTTGTGTTGGACCAATCCAGTTTGAGGTACCTCCAGGACATCTGTTTTGAAAGGTACCATAGATGGTTCATGATTCTGTACTAAAATTGATGAGAGAGACTGGGGTGGCATATATAGAACTGAGGATCATCTCCATAGAACTAATGAGATTACCAAGTGAGAAATGTTGGGAAAAGAGCCCAGGATAGGTAGAGCCTTGAGCTTCATGAATGGTGAGTGGGCTTGAAATGGTTGATGATTCAGCAAAGGAAACTCAAGAGAGGTCAGACAGAAGGAAATACAGTGAATAGTGTCACAAAAACCCAGAATGAAGATTTCAACAGTGTTACATGCTTCATAGAGTTCAAGAAGGAAAGAGGAGTGAGAAAAGGCTTTAGATGTGGAAATTAAAACATATTGATAACTTTGGAGAGGAAATTTCAGTTAAAGTCACATTGTAGAGGGTTTAGAAAAGAATGAAAGGGGAGGAAATAGCAGTATCAGATATAGAAGATTTTTGATGGAATTTTGCTGAGAAAGGAAAGAAAGACAGGGAGATATATCTGGTGGGTATCATAGGATCAAATAGTTTTTTTAATGATGAAGGGACTTGGATAAGCATGTAGACAGCGAGGTGGAAGCTAATAGATAAATAGACACTGAAGGATTAGAGTGAGAGTATGGATAATGGAGGGAACAATTGACTGGAGAAAGTGGAATGGAATAAGATAAAGGATATGAATAGAAGGGATTGGACTTGTCAAGTGAAAGGGCCACCTTATCATTGTAGACTGGAGTAAAGGAGGAACTCTGTGGGGGATGTGAAATGTCAGAATTTTTCATGAATGACCTAATTTTTTTTTGATTAAACATGAAGTGAAGTTCCCAGCATAGCAGGGGAAAGAGGGAGAGTTGTGACACATTTACAAAGATAATTCCTTTATGTTGTAAACATGTGATTAAACAGCCCATGATTTAACAACTTCCAGTATATTTATAGTGCCAAGAACAAAATGGGACTTAAAATATTTTTAAAGTTTTCCCCAAATATATGTCAAGACAATTATTTATTTTTAATTTGCAACATTCACTTTTATAAAATTTTGAGTTCTAAATTTTCCTTTCCCAAGGTAGCATACACTCTGATGACATAGTCTATAAATGTACGGTCACATAAAATTTATTTCCACATTAGTCATGTTGTGAAAGAAGAATCAGAATTGAAGGGAAAAACCACAAAAAAGAAAAAAACAAAACAAAAAAGAGAAAATAGTGTTCTTTGATGCACATTCAGACTCCATAGTTCTTTCCTGAATGTGGATGGCATTTTCCTTCATAAGTCCTTTGTCTTGGATCTTGGATCAATTGTCTTGGATCATTGTATTGCTGAGAAGAACTGATTCATTCATAGTTGATCATCATGCAGTGTTGCTGTTACTGTAATGGTTTCCTGATTCTGCTCACTTCACTCATCATCCATTCATGTTTTTCTGAAATCTGTCTACTCATCATTTCTTATTGCACAGTAGTATTCCATTGCATTCATATACCATAACTTGTTGAGCCATTCCCCAATTGGTGGGCATCCCCTCAATTTCCAATTCTTTGCCACCATGAAAAGAGCTGCTGTAAATATTTTTGCTTATGTAGGTCCTTTTCCCTTTTTTATGGTCTCTTTAGGATACAGACCTAGTAGTGGTGTTGCTGGATCAAAGGGTATGTACAGTTTTATAGCCCTTCGGGCACAGTTCAAATTATTCTACAGAATGGTTGAATCCATCACGAGTACATTAGTGTCCCAATGTTCCCACATCATCTCCAACACTTACCATTTTCCCTTTTTTGTCATATTAGCCAATCTAATAGATGTGATGTGGTACCTCAGAGTTGTTTTAATATGCATCTCTCTAAACAAAAATGATTTAGAGCACTTCTTCATATGCCTGTATATAGCTTTGATTTCTTCATCTGAAAACTGCCTCTTCATATCTTTTGACAGTCTATTAATTGAGGAATGGCTTGTATTTTTACAAATTTGACTCCGTTTTCTGTATATTTGAGAAATGATGCCTTTATCAGAGACACTTGCTCTGAAGATTGTTTCTCAGCTTTCAGCTTTCCTTCTAATTTTGGTTGAATTGGTTTGTTTGTGCAAAACCTTTTTAAATTTAGTATAATCAAAATTATCTAACTTCCATTTCATAATGTTCTCTCTCTCTTATTTGATCATAAACCTGTAACTCATTTAACTTTTCCCTTAAGAATTTGGATGCTGTCCCACAGAGTACATATATGTTTAGCATTGATGTTGCTTCATTGTCTGTGGTACCTTTTATCAAGGTATAGTTTCCTTCCTTGTGTCTTTTAATTAGTTCTATTTTTGCTTTTGCTTTGAGATCAGGATTGCTACTCCTGCTTTTTTTTTTTTTACTTCAGCTGAAGCATAAAAGATTCTGATCCAACTCCTTACCTTTGCTCTGTGCATGTCTGTGCTTCAAGTGTGTTTTTTGTAAACAACAAATTATAGGATTCTGGTTTTTGATCCACTCTGCTATCTGCTTCTGTTTTATGGGAGAGTTCATTCCGTTTACATTCACAGTTATGATTACTGTGTTTTCCCTCCATCCCATTTTTTCTTCTGATTGTCTTCTCTCTCCTTTCACCCTTTCCCTCCTCCAAAGTGTTTTGCTTTTGTTTACTGTCTCTCCTGGTCTGCCTCTTCTTCTGTCAGTCTACCCCGCCCCCTCCCCCTGTCTCCCCTTACTTAATCTTCTCCCCTCCTACTTTGTTGTCAGGTAAGATAGATTTCTATGTTCAGCTTACTGTGTATATTATTCCCTCTTTGGGCCAATATTGATGGAAGTATGGTTCAAGTGATGCCCATCACCCGCCCTCCCCATCTTTCCCTCCACTGTAATAGATTTTTCTCACTTCTTCATTTGTCATAATTTACCCCATTCTACCTCTCCTTCCTTCTGTACCCAGTGGCCTCCTCTTTCTCATCCCTTAGTTATGTCATTCCCTCAAATTCACCGTATACCTATACCCTATGTTTTTATATATATATATATATATATATATATATATATATTCCTTCTAGCTGTACTGTTAGTGGTTGGTTAGTTCTAGCTGTTAGTGTTACAGTTTTTAAGAATTCTAAGTATCATCTTCCCGTGTAGGGATGTTTAACAGTTGAGCCCCATTGAATCCCTTATGTTTTCTTTTCCGTTTATACCTTTTTAGACTTCTCTTGGGTCTTGAATTTTTTGTTCAATTCTGGTCTTCTCCTAAAGCTTGAAATCCTTCTATTTCATTGAATGACCATTTTTTTCCTTGAAGTGTCGTGCTTAATTTTGCCAGGTAGGTGATTCTTAGTTGTAGTCCTAGCTCTTTTGCCTTCGAGAATATAATCTTCCATGACCTCTTATCCATTTATGTTGCAGCCACAAAGTCCTGTATGATCCTGACTCTCTGGTATTTGAATTGTTTTTTCTGACCATTTGCAATATTTTTTCCTTGATCTGACAGTTCTGTAATTTGGCTGTAATATTCCTTGGAGTTTTTATTTTGGTATCTCTTTCCTGAGGTGATTGGTGGATTCTTTCAATGCCTGTTTAGCCCATCTGGTTCCAGGATATCAGGGCAGTTTTCCTTGATAATTTCTTGAAAGATACGAAGTCCTCCTTTTGATTATGGCTTTCAAGAGGTCCATTGATTCTAACATTGTCTCTCCTAGATCTATTTTCCAACTCAGTTACTTTTCCTGTGAGATATTTTACATTTCCTTCTTTTTTTCCATTCTCTTGAATATCTTTGATTGATTCTTGATGTCTCAGATTCATTAGCTTCCAATAGCCCAGTTCTAACTTTTAAGGAGGTATTTCCCTCAGTTAGCTTTTGTACTTCCTTTTCCATTTGGCCAGTTGTACTTTTTAAGAAGTTTTCTTCAGTAGACTTTATATCTTCTTTTCCATTGGTCAGTTCTACTTTTTATGCAGTTCTTTTCTTTTTCTAAGCTGATGACTCTTTTTTCATAATTCTCTTGCATCACTCTCATTTGTTTTCCCAATTTTTCTTCTACTTCTCTTATATGATTTTTAAATCCTTTTAGAGCTCTTCCATGAGTTCTTTCTGGGCTTCAGACCACTTACCATTTTTTTTTAGGGTTCTGCCCATAGGTGTTTTGACACTGTTGTCCTCTTCTGAGTTTGTATCTTGATCTTTCCTGTCACCATAATAACTTTATGTGGTCAGATTCTTTTTTTATTCTTTTTGGTTTATCTTTTGGCCTTTTTCCTTTCTTTTAAATTTGAGCACTGCTCCCGGGTGAAAAGGACAAGATCTCTGTCTTTTTGTGCCAGGGTCTGCAGGCCCTAGCTGTTTGCCTGGTGCTGTACTAAGGGCCTGAGGCCCATGGGGGAAACTTGTGTCTAGTGCTATGCTGAGGAGATAGGAGGTGGCACTGCTGGAGGCCATGGGGGTCTGGCAGTTTACCTGGTGCTGAGCTAGGGTCCTAGTGCTGATGTCTGGCATGTAGTGAGGTTAGTGGGATGTTTCTGTGTTTTCCTGTAGGCTACATTGAAGCATGTGGAGGTCTGACTGCTCGAGGCTGCCTGTTTACTTAGGCACCACTAGGTTGGTGTTTGCCCTGTTTGCCTTGGCCTACCTTGAAGCATGGGATGGTTCTCAGAACTGGCTGTTCCCCTGTCTGGGGAACCTGGGGGTACCTGGTGTTGGTGTTTGCCTGCTCTGCAACTCTGTGGCTCAGGATCTCCCACTGGTTCGCCACGGTGAAACTTGCTGCTGGATTGCTGGGATGCTTTCTGTCCTGGACTGTGTTCCCTTTTTACCTGAGTGAGACAGCCCTTTCTTGCTATCTTCCAAGTTTCTTGGGCTAAAAGATTGTTTCACCGTGTGTTTTTGCTGCTTTTGCTGTTTTAGGATTTGCTTTGGGGTGCTATTGTATGGTGAGTTGGAGGTGAATATGGGAGAGTTACGGTGATTTCATGCTTCCTCTGACATCTTGGCTACCAGAAGTAATGTTTCTCCCATTTTTGTTATTTTGTGGTTTGAAGATCACTTGAGCCAAATTTTGCTAATGATGCATTCATGGCTACATAGAGATAGGTACTGAACCTGTGGATTTATTTCAGTAGGGACCCCCCTGCCAAGTTAGGAAACTCCTTCTGCCAGTTGAGTTGGCACCTCCTTTATAATTGATAGTTGTAGAATATTTCCCACAACGTTAATGTCAAACTTATATGGAAACAAGGACCACTAAACTGTGCATAAGGGTCCCTGTAGGGCACATAATTAACTTAGAAAACTGTGTATTCATGTTATCTCTATTGTTTTCTATTTTTATTAGTTTTGCTACATTTGGGAGTACTGCAGCCATGTGATTGATACCTGTGACCTAGAGCATTACCAAATGAAATGGTTTGTCCGTAGTCAGCCAAGATTGAGGCAAGAGTTGAACACAGGTCTTTGTACTTTTAAGGCTAGGCCTCTAGCTACTGTGCCATGCTACTTTTCATGGCATTATACGACAGTGTAAAACTTTATAGACTCTTTTAGTTGAAAACAGCTTTAATCATCATAATCATATATGTAATCTAGTTCCCCAGAGACAAAACTCTAATATTTTTCCCAAATTAGCTCTCAGTAGTTGAAGTGATATGAAACAGGAGCAAGGAGTAGAGAGAAAAAAACAACTTATTAAAGAATCTCTAGGTTTTAGAAAGTGAAGAAATTTCATAATCAGAGTTTTATCGTCAGGTAAAATTTGCCTTACAGTTTGGCAACACTTATCTTGCACTTGATTACATCAGTACTAGATATATGAATTTCTCTCTTCACTACAGTAACCCTGAAAAAAATAATACTGAATCTTGTCAATTTTTGAACAGTTCTTATGATGGGAAATTTGTTATATTTTAAGGCAAACTTCTTCTGCATACATCTCTTTTGTCAGTGTCCTTCCCAAATTATGAGGCCTAATAAGCGATGTCAGCAGGACAGACCACCTGCCCACAAGTTGAGAGTTTATATGACTTTTTGTCTGGGATATTATAGAAGGAACTGATTTGTGCTTCAATAAAAGTTGGACTACATGGTTTACAAAAAGTTCCTTTCAATTCTCACATTCTAGGAGCCCCCCAGTAATTGTTACAGATAATTTCCTTATTCAAATTTAGCCTTGGATTTGCTTTGCTTATTTTCTTTGAAAATTCTTTAGAAATTTCTTAGATGTTTAATAAAAGATGTAAATGTTAGTGTTCATTTTCTCAACTCAGATTCTTGCCTCACACCGTTCTCACACTTAGCAACTTTGTTTCATTATTTCATGCTATTACTAACTTGCCCTATTTTCTCTGATAATTTTGGAGAATCTTGTTTCTAACTATAGGATTAAAAAACAGTATTAGGCATTCCATTGTATCCTAGTGTGAGCTTCAAAGAAAAAAGTATTAAAGGGCACGGTTTAATGATTCTGAGGTATGTTTGCTCCTCTCACAAGAGGTCATATGTTACAATGAATAAAGCATTGGGCTTGCCCAAGCATCTCCTTCTGAGTCACATCAGTTGATCTATGTGACCTTGAGCAAGTCACTTTATTTGTGAATTTGTGATGATTTTTGTATTAACTCCCTCATAGAATTACTATAAGGAAAGCTATTTACAAATTTCCACATGCAGAAGAAATGTGAATTACTCTGTTGTAGATTATTGTTAATAAATTTGAAAATTAAAATGCTGTATGAGCTGCTGTTATTACTACAGAGTAATGTATCACAAGCAATAAAAGTTATTTTACCCTTTTTTATAAAACATCAGTAGTAGTGTGTTATATCATAAGAAATTTTCTTCCCCCAGGTGGATAAATGAAAAAGCATTTATTAATCCCTAACTGTTTGCCAAATACTATGCTAACAGCTGAAGATGCAGATTTTTAAAAATGAAAGCAGCCCCTTCCCTCAATAGGTTTGCATTCTATTAGGGAAGGATACTATACACAGTGGAAAAGTGATTGGGAAAAGATATTTTATGTTGGCAAGTTATAGTGATGGTGAGTAGAGGCACAGAGGAGTAGTTTAAGAAATGTATTTCAAGACAAATGACAGTTAATTTGACTATTGCTCCTTGATTTGATTATGATTCTAGAACTGGAACTGGGGAGAAGAGGGCAGGTTGGGATGAAGATGGCTCGAGAGGGGAATGAAATGTGGCTGAGTCTTCAAAAGGCCGTAGCATGCATGCACACACACACACACACACACACACATACACACACACGCACACGCACATGCACACACACATAGGTATGTATGTATTCCAGTAACATTGCCATTCTTCAAAAAAAGATTTTTGGAAGACTGTTCAGATTTCTTTCTGAGCCTGGTTATGAATCCTAGGGGTTTGCAAGAGGACCCACTTTGTTCATTATACATTTACCTTGGTTCTGAATAATCTTTGGTTATTTAAAAATAATTTCTGTCTTGAAAAGAGAAATATTTGTCACCATTGAAATTGCAAGAAAAATGGCTTCTAGATCATTCTAGAAATTACTTTTGGTTTCTAAAATTTGTATTTCACAAATATTTTTTGGATAGTAGCAGTGATATGTAGTGGAAAGAGCTGGAACTTGGAAAGAGCAAATAGGATCATTCTCTAGAAGAGGAACTAACTTGTTCAATTGGTTTGATTAGTTGTTCTTATTAACCCCAAAGACCAGAGCTGGGAGTTGTAGAGTAAGTGAGCGGTCAGTTTCAACTCCAGGTGAAGAAAACCTTTCTTACTCTTAGAACCATTCAAAAGTCTAATGGGTTGTACCTCCCTAGAGTTCTTCAATCCCATGCTGATATTGTTGAGATTTTTGTCCCAGTGAGTCACTGACTCAGTTTCTTATTGGGGCCCCTGTGATTCTGAGAGTCCCAGCACTATCACTTATTGTGAAACTTTGACCTTATTTCAACCCTCTGGGCCTCCATTTGCTTGATGGCAAAATGAGAGGATGGGGTGGGGAACTTGTGGCCTTAAGGCCACATGTGGTCCTCTAGGTCCTCAAGTGCAGCCTTTGACTGAATCCAAACTTCACAGAACAAATCCCCTTAATGAAAGGATTTGTTCTGTAAAACTTGGACTCAGCGAAAAGGTCCCACCTAAGGACTTAGAAAGCCACATATAGCCCCTAGGCTGCTGGTTCCCTGCCCCTCGACTAGATAATTACTAATGTGTCTTCTAACTGGCAGCACCTTTGAAATAAATACATATGACCTTCCAGTATGACTATAAAACCGTTCTTGACTTCAGATAATTTGATTTGTGATTTTTTTATCAACTTATATTCAGCAGGCAGCATACAAATGAATTTACTTCCATTCTACTTCCTCATATGGTTCATCTAATGCTTCCCTCCTCTGCTATCCCTAAATGTGATTCCACAATCCCTAACCTTATCCCTTATCCCTTATCTATAGGAGATACAAAATGTTTCATCTCATCAGTGAGGAAGAAGACACATTAAAGCAAATATTAAGTCTGTCAGAGAAAATGCAGTTATGCACTCTAATTTGTTCATTTATTCCCAGTTTGTTGAACAGGATGTGTTTTTAATTTTAAAAAATTATTACTAATTGTGTTGATAAGTATATTTTATATAGATAGGTTTTATTTTATTCCTATCAGTGACCTCCTTAGGTTGTAGGATCACTGGCGTAAATATTTTTGGAGCTCTTATTGTATAATTGCTTCCTAAAAGATCAAACCAATTCATAACCATTTCAATGTATATTATTATTCTTCCCACATCTGCATAAATATTGAATTTTACTGTGTTTTATTATCTCTGCAAAATTGCTGTTCATAGAGTGGCATTTTTTAAAAAAATTAACTGAGAAATGTTATTGACCAGCTACAATGATTTCAATATTATTTGAGGTGAACACAGAAGCTGTACCCTAATACAGGATTACTGTTTTTCGATATTCTGGTTTTGTTCTTATTGCTAACATATTTTTTAAAATGATATCTATATTAGTGTCTTCATTTTAAAATTACATTTTTCAGAATGTTATCTTTCTTCCCCTACCTAATTCTGAAAACCATTCCTTGTAACAAAGTTGTTATAAATTTTGCTACAAATTTGTTACAAATTTACAGACTCCAAAACCAACAACTGTGTCTGATAGTATTTCTTTCTAGTTACATGACCCTTGCCCTAGTTCAGTCTTTTATCATGGCTTGCTGGGAATCTTGGAGCAGCTTCCTAATTAGTTTTCCTGGCTCTGATCTTTCCCTCTCCATTCCATCTGCTGTATTGCTCCTGTAAAGTACAGGTATGACCATGTCACTTCTCTACTGAATAAACTTCAGTAATGCCCTAAATGCCCAGTGATGTTTAAAAAAAAACAAAAAACCCCCAAAACAAAAAGTCATTACTTCCAGATTCTATAATCAGCGTACCAGATTCACACCACAGTCCCCCATCTCTGCTAAGGAGGAAAGCGTAGTCCACTTTCTCGACTCTTCTGGGTTAACCTTGATCGTTACTATTTTTATACAGAATTGGAGGAGAGGGGATTGTGGTTGTTCTTTCTGTTCATGTTATTGTCAGTGTATATTTTGTTTTCCTGGCTATTATTGCCTTACTTTGTATCAGTTCATAAAAGTCTTCCTATGGTTCTCTTGAGTGTTTTCAGAAAAAATTTTTTTTAATTCATTTGAGATAATAATTAGTTTCAGCAAAGTAGTATGTTAACCTTTTGTAAATAAAACTATAAAACTATCTTTATTTTGATAAAAAACCATATCGATTAAAAGAAAAGACAACTATCAAATAATTCTTATAAGAGTAAAGTAAGAATTAAATTATTGGAGACATACTCAGTATATATGATTAAACTAAACTATTGTAAAATTACTGTTTGCCTCAGATGAACATGTACGTTTGTTACAATACAATTCATAATACCAATAGGCTTCTGCACAGAGTTGTATAAAATAATGTTTCCCATGCAAAAACAAAAGTTCAGGATTGTCATCGGAAATCATGGGAGAAAAAAATGGAGAGATGGGAATTTCCCTACCAGTTCTCAAATTATATTATAAACTAGTAGTAAAAAATTATTATAAGCACCAGCTCTGCTTAATCTCTCGTTAGGCATATGCAATTTGCTATGTGGCTTACAGCTAGTCTGCTTCTGGTTCCTTCCCTGATTCATCCAAAATAAACTGGAAAAAAAATCCAGATATCAGAATTGTGGACATTAGTCATTTAATTACAGGAGTACTACAAATAACGTAATAAAACAACCAACAAACAATGGCAGTCAAATTAATGCTTGATTGAACTGTAAAAGTATCTTCCATATGGCTGTGTAGGGAAAATAATAGGGGGGGTGGTAACTGTGCACAATTAGCAGTTGGCAGGGCATACCCAGCTGATTCAGTACCAGATATATCCCAAGTGGGTTGACTTTACTTAATCAAAACTTGAGAAGAAGCATATACAACAGAGACATCTGGAGATTTGAACATCTTGACAGAAGGGGTAATTTTTATCCATTCTGCTCTATATAATACTTTACAGAGAACTGACTTATCAACTCTAAAGCCTTGATAATTAACACAGAATTTTTAAAAATGGCTATAAGAGGTCAAATGCTAACTGCAACAAATAGGGGAAGTATGACCTCATTGGTGTTTGAAGAAACAGATGGGAGGTGCAGTATTCTCTATTGACTGTTTAAAATTCTGTTCCCTGCAAGTGATTATCTAATTCCCTCTAACACATGAGTAGTTATGTTTTAGTTACAAAATAAGAAGGGAGGAAGGAGATTAAAAATACACACAAAAAACTTTTATAATGAAGTTAGATGGTATAAATCAGAGGTGTGAAAAAACCTGCAAAAGTGTGAGCAGACCATATTAAAATGTAACTGGGAAATAGTTAACAAAACAAGTAAATAGTAAATTTAAATACAGTACAGTATAGAAAATGTTAGTTTGTGGGTTTCTGAGGCAATGTATGGCCCACAAGGATTTCAGTTTGGTGCCACTAGTATAAAGAAAATCACTTCATAGAGAAGTGTATGTATTCATGGGTGTTTGCCTGTGTTCATTTAGCTTCTAATCCTTTAGTATTCAAAAGGTATTTATATCTTTGAGTGGTAATAATTGTAGATTTCTAAATCTAGACTAATTTTAACAAGACTCTTCTCTTAACCTGGACTTAATCTTTCATCTTTCATCTTAATGAGGTCATTGTTTGAGGCTATCAGCACTATGGTATAATGGAAAGAGCATAGAATTTGGAGTTGGAGGAACAAGGATAAGGTTCTGGTTCTGTTGCTTATTGGCTAGGAGACCTAGAGCGAATCAGGTTGCCTTTTTCAATTTCAGTTTCTTTGCCTATAAAATAGAGACAATAGTAATGATAAAAATAACAGCCAACATTTATATAGCACTTCAAGGTTTGCAAAATGCTTAACAAATAATATTCTCTTACTCGATCTGCACAATACTCTGGGAGGAGGTAGGTGCTATTATCCTGAAACTGAAACAGACAGGTTTAGTAACTTGCCCAGGATCACTCATCCTAGAACATGTCTGAGGCTGGATATGTCTGGGTCTTCTTAATTCCAGGTCCAGTACACTTTCCATTGGAGCATCTGGACTGCCTCTTTCACTGGGGTCTTCTGGGGAAATTTTAAAATACAACAAAAGGTTGTAAGCACTAAAAATATCTGCCAGTGTCATGGCTTCTAGAAGGAGCAGTGGGTTTAGGGTTGAAGGACTTGAGTTCATATCTTATCTCTGAAGCTCCTGGGGGTTTAGGCTAGATTTCCTCTAATGACTTTTCAAGGTATAAACCTGTGATATTATATATCTCTTTATTTGATGGACAAAGAGATTAAGATTTAAAGAATAAGGGTGATATAGTAAAATGAGAATTAAATTCAGAGTTAAATGATACATTTAGAGGCTAGGACTTTCACTGTCAAGAACTCCAGGAAGAGTAATATACTCCCACTTATGAAGATTAGCACCTCATTGGACAGTTTTTTACTCCCTTGTTCTCTGTAATAGAGTCACTTGGTAAGCATGTGGATGGGAGGGAGTAGCTATTGGAAAGAGGTAGAGTTCAGGAGATTTTGCAGTAGAGGAAAGTGAAGATGAAGGCCCAGACTATAGGAAAGGTTTAGAAGGAATAGATACAAGAGATAATGTGGATATTGAATCAGTGAGGCTAGGAAACTGACGAGATAATAAACATCAGGGGCATAAAAGGATAATGGGCTGGTGTTAAGGGAAGGAGGCAAGAGTCCTGGATGACACGAAGGTGGAGAACTTTATTTACTGGCAGGATGGTAATGTCTTCCACAGGAGTAAGTAAGGTTGGAGTTCTAAATCAACAGCTACTAAAGAACTTATCTTAGATTTGAACTCAGGTCCCCTGATGTCAGTGTTCAGTGCTCTTTCATCAGCTACACAGTTGGTGGTATTAATTTCTGAACATGGTAGTGAAGCTTTTTACTAAGATAATTTTGCATGTTTGCCCCAGAAGTTTTTCAGTACTCAAGTATGTGAAATTTTTGTTTATCCTTCTTGTCTTTTTTCTTTGAGACAAAGTAAAACATACTAATACGTTAACATTATATAAACCCATTTCATCTGACCATGTTTTTTAAAAATTAATTTAAAAAATTAATAGAAGTCCATTTTCTTTCCCTCCTATTTTCCCTCTACTATTGGAGGGCTGTGGGGCGAAAAAAAATCAAAAACCTTGTAACAAATGTATATTGTCAAACAAATCAATTAACTCATTTGCCTTGCCCAAAATTATGTCTCATTTTCCACACTGATTTCATTACCTTTCCATAAAGAGATAGATAGCATCTTTTATTATAGCTCCTCTGTATTCATAGTTGGTTATTGCTTTAAAAATTGTTTATCTTTACATCATTGTATAAATCATTGTCCTATTCTTACCCCAAATTGAGGGCAGCACCATCCTCTCAGTCTTGCAACCTAGGGTGTCATCCTCAACTCATCACTGTCGCTCACTCTCCATAACCCATCTGTTCCCAAGGCCTGGCAGTTCACCTTCTCAGCATCTCTCATATATATTACTTTGCCATTGCTGCCACCCTTGTGCAGGCCCTCATCACCTTCCTGGACTATGGCAGTAACCTGCTAGTGAGTCTATCTGCCTCAGCTTTCTCCCCACTCCGGTCCATCCTCCATTCAGCCACTAAAGTGATATTCCTCAAGTGCAGGTCCAATAGCGCACCTCATCCTCCACCCCTTACTTAATAAACTCCAGTGACTCCCTATTGCTAAATACAGAATCCTCTGTTTAATGTTCAAAGCCCTTCAGTAATGAAGCCTTCTCTTACCTTTCCAGTCTTCTTACTCCGTACCACATACTCTTCAATCCAATGACATTTGTCTTCTGGCTGTTCCATGTCTCAGCTTTGGGCATTTTCTCCAACTGTCCCCCTCTACCCAGAATGCTCTCCCTTCTCATTTCCTCCTGCTGCCTCCTCTGGTTTCCTTTAAGTCCTAATTAAAATCCTGTTTTCTCCAAGAATTCTTTCTTAAGCATCTCTTAATTCTAGTGCCTCCCCACATGCTTATTGTTGTTCCCCATTAGATTGTGCCTTTTGTCTATTTTCATAGACTCAGCACTTAGCACTATGCCTGGCACTTAATAGGCATTTGATAAATGTTTATTAACTGACTGCTCACTTGACTCTTTATCAGCTTGACTCTTTATCAGTTCATGCAGGTCTTCCCAGGTTTCTCTGAACCTTTCATCATCCTTTTTTATAGCATAAAAGTATTCCATTTCAACCACACACCATAATTTGTTCAGCGATTTCTCAGCTGAAGTGCAGACACTTACTTTCCAATTCTTATCCTTGACCAGAAGAGTTGGGTCCTTTTCCTCTTTCTTTGATTGCTTTCAGTAGTGGTAATGCTGAGTTAAAGGGTATGCATAGTTTAATACTTTTTACTCCAAATTCCTTTCTAGAATGACAGTTACCAGTTCATAGATCTACCAACAAACTTTATCACCTCAGAATAAATGGAATTCATGTTGAGGTTTGGATATTACCTCTTTGAATCTGCATAAATCAGCAGTGCAGAAAGAATGACCAAATAACTGTTGAGTTGTATATGTATTAACATTTTACTTTTTAAATTGACTTGCTAAAATTTTTTAGCGTTGAAGTCATCTTAACTAGTTCCTCATTCATGAAAGAGCCTGGTGTCAACGGTTTGAAAAGGCCCTAGCCTTGTCTCTTAATAGCTATGTAACCCTAGGCAACCCTCCTTGACTCTCAACTTCATTACCACTTTGATGGGGATAACAGTTCTTTCTGTGCCTAACTCACCGAGTTATTGTAGGACTGAAACAAAATAGTTTGTATAAGGGAACTGACTTTGAAACTATAAAAGGATATGTAAATGGTTCCTTTTTCATGGACTTGAGCAGGATGAGGCAGTGAATTACCATTCTTTCTTTATAGAGGAAAAATCATGGTGTAGTGGAAGGAGTAAAGACTTTTGAGTCAGATTCTGACTCAGATCCTTTTATTAAGGGGATCTGTTCTGTGAAGTTTGGATTCAGTCAAAGGGCCACATACTTGAGGACCTAGAGGGCTGCAGGTTCCCCACCTCTAACTCAGAAGATCTGAGTCCAGTCCTAGCCCTCTTTTTCATTAATTGTGTGACTTTGGACAAATCCCTTAGCCTTTCTAAGTCTCAGTTTCCTAATCTCTATCATGAAGGGACTGCAATAGATGTTTTCTGAGATCTTATACATAGTTGACATTCTGTGTTTATGGCCTTTGAGGCATGGTACATGAGAATCAATTATTAAGTGAAGTCCTATAATCAACTAAAAAATATTATAAGGGCCTACTACGTTCCAAGTACTATGTTACGTGCTTAAGATAGAGAAAGAAGCAAAAGACAGTCCCTGCCCCCAAGCACTTTACAGCTAAGAGGGGCGACCATGCAAACAAATATATACAAAGCCACCTATATACAGGATAAATAGGAAATAATCAAGAGAGGGAAGGCAGTACAATTAAGAATCCTTGGAGAAGACTTTTTGTAGAAGGTGGGATTTTAGTTGAGACTTAAAGAAAAATGCTGAGAGCTGGAAAATGGTGTGCCATGAAACATCCAGGAAGCCAGTGTGTCACTGGATTGAAGAATACATGTTGGGAATTAAAAGTGTAAGAAGATTAGAAAGGTAGGAAGGGCTTTGAATAACAAACAGAACATTTTGTATTTGACACTGGAGGTTATCAGGGAGCCACTGGAGTTTATTGGGTAGGGGGTAATGTGGTTGGACTGTGTTTTTAAAAAAATCTCTTTGGTAGCAAATGGAGGATCGATTGGAGTGGGGAGAGACATGAGGCAGGTAAACCCACCAGCAGACTGGTACAGTAGTCCAGGTGTAGGGTGATGAAGACCTCCCCTGGAGAGATGGCAGTGTCAGAGGAAAGATGGAGAAATATGTAAGAAATGTTGCAGAGGGAAAATTGACTGGCCTTGGCAACAGCATAGATGCAGGTATGAAAGACAGTGTAGAGTCCAAGATGATTCCAAGTTTGTGAGACTGAGGGACTGGGAGGATGGTGTTGCCTTTGTTGGTACTGGAAAGGGGTGTGGGAACAATTTATGAGGAAAGATTATGAGTTCTGTTATGGGTATATTGAGTTTAAGATGTCTACTAAACATGTAGCTTGAAAGGTCTTACTGCAAAGCAGTAAGAAACATAAGAGTAGAAGTCAGCATAGAATTTGGGGTAGGATAGGTAGATTTGAGAATCAACTTAGATATGGTAATTAAATCCATAGGAACTGATGAGATACCAAATGAAGAAGTAAACAGGAAGAAATGATCCCAGGACAGAACACTGTGGTACACCTGTGATTAGAGGGGATGATCTGGAAGAGGATCCAGCAAAAGAGACAGAGTGTAGGAATGGTCAGATTGGTAGAAGGAGAATCAGGAGAGAATAGTATCCCTAAAACCTAGAAAGAAGAGAGTATGAAAGAGGAAAGAGTGATCAGCAGTGTCAAAGGCTACAGAGAGGTCAAGGAGAATGAGGATGAATGAAGATCTCCTGAGGTGTCAACTAAGTGATCATTAGTAACGTTAGAGAGAGAAGTTTCAGCAGAATAATAAAGTGAGAAGCTGGATTGTAAGGGGTTAAGAAGAGAGTGAGAGCAGGAAAAGTGGAGGCATCTATTGTAGGTGGTTGTTTTCAGGAGTTCAGCTATAACGGGCCAAGAGGGAGTTTGCAGTGAAGAGTCTCAGTTTTGGTTTTGTGGGGTATTTTCCTATAAAATGTGAGGTAAGGTTCTCAGCTGAGAGAATGGGGAAGGGGGTGGGGAATTTTGGGAGGTTTGAGGAGGGATGAAAAGGTTTGGAAGAACTGCTGTGGAGAGTGGGATAATGAGCTGATAAAAGGAGGTATTAGGATTGCCTAGCAACAGTAAGGGCCCACTTAGGGTTATAAACATAAATTTGTAGTGGACCCAGTCAGAACAGTTGTATGATTTTCCTCACTTTTCCAACATTAGTGAGCATTAAATTTAAAGTGCTTTGCTGTAAATTGGATTAATTTTTGGAAATAAATGTTTCTTTTCCAAATCGTTTCTGAATTGATCTTTTTTTTTTGTGGTAGCAGATAGTTATCTATTATCATAGCATATAAAAACCCTTTTGTTTTAAAAAGAATTTTTTCTTTATATGACACATGCTTGCTTCATATGTTCTAGGTGAAAAACGACTATATGTTAGAAATAGCTGATCAAGTGGACCAGGAAATTGCTTTGAAGTTGGGTTGCCTTGAGATACGGTGAGCTTAAACAACTGTACTTATTTGTATGGCTATTTATCTTTTGAAGGAAAATTAATTCTTTCAAACATGTTTATATTAATTGTAAAAGTTATTCTTCTTCATTTAACTATTTATCTAGGATTTTACTTTTTTGGAGAGAGAAAGGATTCCAGACCTGTGATTTATTTGGTGTAGGAAACTTCTGGCTAGAAACTCCTTCTACCATTGCATCATAGCAACCCTTATACACTTTATAATCTTAGGAATTTGCCTGGGGTATTGTGTAGGGTTAAGTGACTTACTCAGGGTTATGCAGTCAGCTTATGTTACAAGTGTGCCTTGAACCCAGTTTTTGACTCCTAGGTCATTATTCTGTGCTCTTTTCTTTACTTTGTGTCATTAAAATATGTCTACAAAATATTAATCTGAAATGGAAGAAACAAACTGATGGACAGATTCACTAAATGTAATTTAGTCAGTAAGTATTTACCATATATTGGGCATTGTGTTATGCATTGGAGATACAAGGAGCTGCAAAAACACAGTTCCTGCCATCAGGGAGCTCACATTTTAATGGGAAAAATAATGTGCACACACAAAAAATTCATATACACAGTATGCGATAGTAAGGATGGACTGTGGGAGGAAGGGAGAAGATGAGGAAAAGCCTGTTGCAGAAAGCGGAATTTTGAAATCTTGAAGGCAGATAGGAGGCCGAGATGAGATGGGAGATCATTGCAAGCATGTGATGCAGCTAGTGAAAAGGTACAAAGTTGGAAGATGGAGTGTCATGTGTGAGGAGTAACAAAAGGACAGTTCAGCTGGATCACAGAACGTGTAGCAGAGAGTCAAGTGTAAGAAGGGGCCAGTGTGTGAAGAGATTCAGGTTCCAAATAAGAGATTTTGTATTCGATCTTGAAAGTAATAGGAAGCTAGTGGAGTTTGTTGAGTGGAGATTTGGGGTATTTGGATGACACAGTCATACCTGCACGATAGTAAAAAAAATAAACATATGATGAATTGGAGTGAGAAGCTACTTGACAGCGAGACCAGCTAGAAGACTATGGCGATAGTCCAAGCCAGTTAGTCAAGAAACATTGAACTGAAATTCTTCTGTATTCCAGACACTGTGCTGAGTGCTGAAGATACAAATAAAGGCAAAAGAGCTCCTCTCTAGTAGCTCACAGTCTTAATTAGGGAGAGGATATGCAGGTAACTATGTATAATAAAGTTATTTATAGGAAAAATTAACAGAGAAAAAACACCAGAAAGAATTAAAGGAGATGGGGAAAAATTTCCTGTAGAAGGTGAGATTTTAGCTGGAACTTGAAGGAAACCAGAAGGCATAGGTGATAAGGGATAGTATTCCAAGCATGGAGGATGGCTAGTGAAAAAATATAGTCCAGGGATAGACTGTCTTGTGTGAGGAACAGCAGGAAGGCCAGTGTCGTTGGATCACAGAGTTCATAGAGAGGTGTAAGAATGCTGCAGAGGTGTGCGTTGGAGGGCAAGTAGTTTTGAACACCAAGCAGAGGATTTTATATTTTGTCTTGGAGTTTATTGGTGGGGTGGGAGGGTGACATAGCCAGGCCTGTGCTTTAGGAAGATCGCCTTGAAAGTTGAGTGAAGATGGAGAGACTTGTGGCAGGAATACCAGCCAACAGGTTATTTATTGCAGTAGTGTGCATCACAAGGTGATGAGAGCCTGCACCAGGCTGGTGTCAGTGTCAGGGGAGAGATGGCAGCATATATGAGGGATATTCAAGTTCACAGACCTTAGCAGTAGATTGGGTGTATTGGGTGAGAAAGAGGAGTTGAAGATGACACCTAGTTTGCAATCCTGGGTGAAGGGAAGATGACAGGCATTCTTCAGTAGGGAAAGGTGTTAAAGCCCTGTTTCAAGATGTCGAAGTGATTGAGAGTAAAGAAGCAGATGAATTCAAAGACATGAAGGTCATAGACGCTGTAAAGCTTGAGACAATAGATCAGATATATATGGGGTGACTATGGATGAGGAGTTCTGTGTGACACAGATACTGCCTTCTTTCTCCTACTCTCTCCTCTTTTTTCTAAAACTTAACTTTTTTGCCTCATCTTGGATGACTAGAAGGATGATGGTACCATGCATTGTAAGAGGGAAGTTTGGAAGAGAGGAGGTTTAGGGGATGTGTGCTAGGATACTGGTGCAATTGAGGAAGCATGCATTATCCTCACACAATACCCAGAAAAGTTGTGGTGCAGATGTGAGACCATGTAAGCTAATTTTGCTCACAGGTGGATTAATTTGGGACCCATTTGTGTTCCTTTGTTCCAGAAGATTATAAAAGCCATCTAAGACTCGTAAAGAGCTCATGAGATCAAGGCAGCCACTTTGATGACAGTTTTTAATCTTCTTGCCAACAGTTTTTATCTGTTTTCATCTTTCTGAGCTGATTTTAGATTGCCTTGAGAACTGCTTCTGTGTGGAAGTATTGAAATATGATTTGGGGGATTATTTATTTTCACTCAGGCTCTGAGCAATCCCAGGATTGCTCCTGAGATTGTAGGTAGCAGACAGGATAGCTACCCAGGTGGGGCTAAGATAATGAATTCTGTTAGTATATGTTGAGTTTGAGATCCCTATGGGCATTCAGTTTGAGATGTCCAAGAGGAAGTTAGTGATGGAAGACTAGAGTACAGGAGAGAAGTTTGAGTTGGATATACAGATCTGCAAAGAGATGACTATTGAGCCCATGAGAGCTGATTAAATCATTAAGCAAGACAGCATAGATTGAGAAGAGAAGTGGGCCCAGGGCATATCTTTAAAGGATAATCATAGTTAGTGGGAGGGACTAAGAAAGAAAAGTTATACAGGACTATATTACTAAATATAGCTAGTAATTCCTGTGATGGCAAAATTGCTAATTTTAGAAAACCAATTAGTTGTCTTTTAATGTGTTTTTAAAGACAGCATGTAAAATTAAACAGTTTGGTTATGTGAAATATTAGAAAGTAAAGGTCATCACAAATAATCACCATTTAAAAAATTTTCTACTTTCTAGCTTTTGTAAAAGTGCTTATAATAACTACAGTTATAACTTTTGCCCCCATCTAAATTTGCTCTAAAATCTGAACAAAAAGAACTTACTCAAAATGTAAATTTGCACTTCATTTTTATAAAATACAAAATGTTATTCAAAAATGCATATACTTATTGTTACAGAGGGCAAATATGTGTAATGTAATTAGTTGTTTAATGCTTAAGGTGTTAATAAAGAACTTTTTTGCATGAACTTGGCCTGTGGTCTCACTTTCCAGGAGGTTCACAAACCACTAAATGAGAACCACTAGTACAGTGAATAGATTTGGGGGGGAAATCTTATCCTTATAAGCTATATTAAAATAGAAAAAAAGTTGATTAGTGAACTGAATATAAGCTTTTTAAAATTTAGAAAGCCAACAAATAACCAAATCTAAAATAAGTACCAAAGAAGAGATATTAAGAATTAAAGGACGAATAAACAGAACCGCACCCCCCAAAAAACTCTGTAAATGATAAAACCAAAAGCTTGCTCTTTGAAAAGATTAATGCGATTGATAATCTTTAGCCAAATTAATTAAAAAGAAGAGGGAAGAAATAAAATTTTTAAAAATAGTAAATGAGCGAGGTAAAATAAAAACAAAATGAGAATAAATAGAATAATCAGAACTTATGCACAGTTATATGCTAACAAAACTGAAAACACAAAAGAAATAAAGGATTGTCTAAGCAAATTGTAATGTAATATTACTATGCTTTAAAAAATGACGATGAATATGGAGAAGCATGGGAAGATCTATATAACCTGATACAGAAGCAGAGCCAAGAAAATGAAATACACAATGACCACAACAATATAAATGGAAAGAACTGTACACACAAAACATTAGTGAGTGTTGCAGAATTATAAAAGAACAAACTTGGCTTGAAAGAGATATAACAGAGGACACTTCAGATCCACCACTCTGAGGTGATGGGAGGTCCACACCATTGCACAGTGCACGTCTTTGGACAGTTTCAATGTATTGATCAACTATACTGACTTTTTCTTCTTTAAGAAAAAACTATTATCTATTATACGGAATGACTTATCTGAGGTAATAAGGTGAGAAATACTGGGGGAAATGATGGTTTTTTAAAAAAAAATTTTTTTTAATGTTTTTTTGTTAAAATATTTTAAATACTTAATTTAATTCAATATTTAAATATTTTAAATAAATGTTAAAAATAATCTATTTTGCACAATCCCACTAAATAGATATCCCATATATACTTAAGTATAACATTTGAAGACATTTCAGCTTTTTAAGTTTCAAGTTAACAAGCATTTTCTGAGTCCCTACTATATACTAGACACTGTATTAAATGCTGACTAATAATACCGAACATTTATATTGTGTCTTAAGGGTTTGCAAAGTGTTTTACCAATACCATCTCATTTTATCATCATAACAAGCTTGGCAGTTTTGTGTTAATATTGGAACCCCTGTTTTATAAATGAGGAAACTCAGGTAGAATTTAAGTGACTTACTCAGAGTCACAGAGGTAGTATCTGAGGGTATATTTGAACTCAGATCTTCCTGACTTCAGTTCCAGGGTTCTTTTCATTGCTCTACCTAGTGCTCTTGGCGTATAGTTCAACAGGAACCCCTTTCTACAACACAAGCACATGGTCATCTCTCATTTGCTTTACCATTCAGTAGTACAGAAATCACGACTTTCAAAAACATCTTTTTCCATTTGAGGAAAACTTTGCTTTCAAGTTGTTATTGTTCTTAAAATTTGAACCCACATTTTATTTCATGTAGTTTTCCTTCATCATTTCTTCATGAACTGCCTGGAAGGATGATCTCACTTCTGTGGAGTATTTGGAGATTTTTGCCGTAACCTTAGGTATTTGAACTACTGTCACTGCTAAGTGACTGCTTTCGGTGCCCAAATGCAAGCTGGTTTATCTCTGAGAAGAAAAAAGAATTCATAGAATACTTTCCACACATCTTAGGTCATTAAAGGCAATGAAGTATTCCTTTGAATTCTTCATTGTTTACCTTAAGAAGAAAAGATTTTAAGACACAGAGGAGAAAGCTGTCAAGATTATAGATTTAGAAAAGGACAGAACCTTAGATATATAGAATCTAAACCCTTCAGTTTGTAGATGAGGAAGCTAATGCACACAAAAATGAAGTGGCTTGCCCAGTACATGTTTGAAGGATGGATGATTCTCCTGTATGTAATAGGTAGAGACAGACAGTGCTTGGTACTGGGATAGACTTTTATCAATATGAACTATAAAGAGGTCTGCTGTCTAGCCAGATCATGGATCTGTAGAACTTATCAAAGTCAATGGCAACTGTCCACTTATGGCAATACATATGGAAAATACTTTTAGAAAGAACCCAGAAAGTATTTTCACAGTTTACAAATAAACAGATGAAAACTTTTTAAATGTTTATCTTTTGCAAAACATTGTGCCATGAAACAAGTAGGAAATTAAGATTTCAGCACACAGGGAACTCAAATTCTGAAAGGTTGAAAAACAGTGTATTTATTTAGGAGGTTCCAGCTGCAAGTCAGATGGAAAGACCCATTGGTTTGTGGGCTGTAGAGGCTAAACATCTTCTTTAGTGTTATTTTCACGTATCAGTTTCTAACGTCCAGACATTTAAATCGTGCCAAGGATGTTTGCATTGAGTACTTTCTTTCCTGGATATTCACTAGCTATTGTTGCTGGGTTACCAGGTCACTTCTCAACAAAGGTTAACTACCTGGATGATGACTTCAGCAGTGGGCTAGAAGCAGGGCAGGTGATGTGGGATGAGCTTCTTTTTCTTGGGGCTTACTGCTTGCTGGTATTCGTAAATGCAGTTAGTAGTGACAGGGAGGGCACATCTCTTCCTTCTCCGTGAGTTCTTCCCTTAATGATGATTGTACTGGCTGGCATGGAAACAGCTTGTGATCTGTTGAGCTTCTGATGAAGATTATTTGTTGATATCATTGAAGTTTTAAAAAGTTATATTATTATTGGAGGATACTCAAGATTGGCTAGAAAGCACATAGATAATTTTTGAAACATCACCAATCTAATATACCAGCATGATACAGTAATGAGAGTGACAACTGCTGTAGCTTTGTCTGCCAAAAGCAGAGCCACTAATTAAATCTTGACCTGACTTTATGGTGATTTTATTCTTTAAAAAGTGGGAGAACTGAGAAAGAAGACTGTTCTTCTAGATCTGATTCTCACCAAGTTAGGAGAAACTGGTTGAGATCAAATGATGGAACCTTGTGAGGAAATGAAAGCTCCATCTTGGAGTTTGTAATAAAGGTGATTCAGAGAGAGAGAAGGAAGCAAACTTACAACATGGTACTCTGGGTTTTGGGAAAGCAGATTTCATAGTGGGAATAGGAAAAATAAGTGGTTTCCTTTATACTATAATTGTTCAGAGGAATTCATTCTAGGGGAAGTGGAAAGCTCTCAAGCATGAAACTCACGATAAAAAGAGAAATAGTTCTGATAAAGAGAAAAAAGTGGAATCATTTAAAGAAACCAACATGAATGCCTAGGAAATTTAACAGCCACCTTAGTTTTTAAAACTGGTATGTACAAGTACGAGTCTCAGAGAACGAATTCAAGAGCATGGTGCAGTCCCATAAAAAGAGTGAGGGGCATGCTAAAGCTGAAAGGGCAGATAATTTTATTATTTTAATCTGTGAAATCAGTATGAAAACTCTGTTCTATTCTGTAAGGTTGACAAGAAAAGCTAAAACCGCATGTTTTTCTGTTTGCATGTTTTAACTGTCTTTTTGAAAAAGAGACCCAAAGACAGAATAACACTGTTGCTTGGGATAAATGAGCTGGTAACTGATAACAAAGAGAAGGCAGTCACTATGTTTTTCTTCTGCTTATTTTCTCTAGTAAGGGCAGTGATGTTTGGAATGGAAAGTACAGAACCACATGGCCAATAAATAGGGAACTGATATCCATAGTAAGGAAGGAGATAATAAAAGAGTACTGGAATTGCCCTCAATAAGTTACGGTCATGTGGCATAGATGAACTAAATTCTCTGATTCAACAAACTGTGATTGCTTAGTCTCTGTTACCGTTATTTGAAAGAAGTACAAAAGTGCTACTGAATTGGAAGCAAGGAAATGATGTCCAGATTTTCAAAAAAGACAAAGAAGAGTCTGGAAAGTAGAAGCTAGCGTGTTTGATCTTGATTTCTGACAAAATTCTAGAACATATTAACAAAAGGAAGCATGTTTATAATTAGACAGAAAGATCATCTCAAAGTCATATGTGGTTTAACTTCCATTTTTGACAGTGCTTTTGAACTGGTAGTTACAGTTTTACTTTTAGCAAAAGAGTCGACAATCTCCTGTACTATTTTTTTAAGATAACTATATGGACCACGTAATAGTACAGTTAGATGGATTTGACACTGGACTGTCCTTTGCCTCTTTTTGTATCCCCAGTGCTCGGGACATTACTTGGCACATAATAGGCGCTTAATAAATCTTTACTGATTGATTGGTTAAATGGCCAAACTAAAAGAGTACTTACTGATTATTCCATGTCAGCTTGAAAAGAGTTCTCCAGTGGAGTTCCTCAGGGATTTGTGCTGTTCAATATATTTATCAAAGACTTAAATAAATGCCTAAGTGGCATGTTTATAAAATTTTGACACCAATCTGGGAAGGATTTGTTAAAATCTTGATTTGTTAAAATACTCAACCAGATTGAATAATATAAAAATGAACAGTATATAAAGTCTTATATTTGGGTTAAAAAATAAACCTTATAATTACAGGATGAATTCAGTTTACTTACAGAATTAGAGTTTGAGATATTACAAATACAGCATCAGTTAATAGTGCGTAATGGCAGCCAGGAATTCTAATGTAGCCTTGTTGCATTGAGACATGATGACCAGGAAAAAGACAGCTGTTATACTCCCATGGTGCTGTTCTGCTCAGACCATATCTTGGAGTATTTTATTCAATTCTCTGTATAGCCCTCATCCCTCTCTAGAACTCTATTCTCACATCACCAGACTGCCTTCTGGAAATGTCCATCTACTTGTCTTGTAATCTCTGAAACTCATTAGGTGCAGAATAGAATTCAGCTTCTCTAAGAAACACACTTCATGTTCTTTATAAGAACTTCTCAATCCTTATAAATACAAATCTAAATAAAATATGAATTCCTTTATTTTGCATTTAAAACTCGTTCTAATCTGACTTCAACAGTTCTAGATTAACCTCCCACTCACAAGGTATACATTCTAGCCTGTTTGCTGATCTTCATACACATTTCATTTTTTATGTTCCTACCTTTCCTCTTCTTCTTCAGCTCTGTATTGTAATCACTGCCTGGGGTCAAGGTGCATCTCAAGTGCCACCCCTCAGAACCCCAACAAGGGTTTCTTGAGCCTTTGAGTTGTTAGTGTTCTTCCAGCCTGCCTCACTTTATTTTGTTTTACATTTTCATGCATTTTATATTTAAGTGCATGCATGTTGTTTTCCTTCAAAAGTATGTAATTTGCTTGAGGGCAAAGTTGTTTTGGGTTTTTTTTTTTAATTTTTGTCCTTGTATCCCTTGTTGTTCAATTATTTTCACTTGTGTCCAGCTCTTTATGACCCCATTTGGGGTCGTCTTGGCAGAGATACTGGAGTAGTTTGCCATTTCCTTCTCCAGCTCATTTTACAGATGAGGAAACGGAGGCAAACATGGTTAAATGACTTACCCAGGGTCTCACAGCTAGTAAGGTCTGAGGACAGATTTAAATTCAGGAGCATGACTCTTCCTGACTCCAGGCCTGGCACTTTTTCCACTGTGTCACCTAGCTGCGCCCTTTTATCCCTAGAGGCCAGTATATTGACTAATAACATTGTTAGTGCTAAATAAATGCTTATTGAATTGGATCCTACATTGTAGAAGAGTCATCAGTATATTGTAGAGTGTTATTAAGAGGGCAGCAAGGATGGAAAACATGTCATTTGGAGGAAGCTGGGTACAATGAGAAGAGCACTTGGGTCAGATGCCACTTATGCCCTTAAGCAAGTCACTCAGCCTCTCCAGACCATGATTTCTTCACCTGCATAATGGTCCCCACCCAGCCCTGTAGATCTTTGATCCTATGACACTGTATGGAGGTGATCAGTGTTTAGGAAAGTGATTAGGCTGGAGAATAGAGGACTTAGGGGAAACATGGTAACTGCTTGTATATATTTCAAAGGCATATATGGAAGAGGGATTAGACAGGTTTTACTCTGCCCCAGAGAGCAGAATTAGGAGTATTGGGTTGAAGTTGCCACTAGACAGATTTAGGTTTGATGAAAGAAAGAACTACACAGACCATTTCCAAAAGTGGAAGGGGATGCTTTGGTGGGCATAGGATTGGAATGAAGGTAGAATGAGTACTGGTCAGTTTTTTGGTTGAGGCTGATTTTCTCCTGGCTGTTGAGTTGGACTAGGTGGTGGCCAATTTCCAATGCTGAAATACTCTGATTCACATTAGTTGTCTTGTGTCTTTTGGACCTACTCCAAATAAGTTTATTATCTCCTCTTCCACATGGCAGGAGACCAATTGAAGATAATTGTCACTTTTCCTTTTCCTTGCTTCTGTTCTGGCTCTTGTTCTCATTTCCACTGCCCATTTTCCATATGATGTTTTCATTCTCATTCACTGCTCCAGTCATTCTTTGTCATCAAAATTTGTCAACGATAGTCCAGGTGTGGTCTGGCTCTCACAGTTCACTGGGACTATCACCCTTTTTGTTGTGATAGAGGCAACAGTACCAGTAATAGAAGCAGCATTTATAAATTTTATCTCATTTTATTTACAGCAACCCTAGGAATCAGGTACTTCTAGCTAGGTCTAAGTCCAGGGTTCTGTGCACTGCTTTCTTCACAGCTATTCTTCTAAATGAAATTTTAACACAAAGGGCTTTCTTTTCCCAAGTCAAATCACACTGTTAATGCCTGTCAACCCCACAGTCACAAAAACACCTAAGTTTTGTTCATAAGAATTATTATCTATGCAAATTCACTGCTTTATTCCATGTATTCCATTTCGTTTAAATTTTCACTTAACACTCTGACCTCCCAGATATTCTTTCTGCTCTAATTTTTTGTGACACTGTTCTCTCATGGTTCTTTTCCTTCCTGTATGACTGTTGCTTTTCAGTCTCCTCTGCTGGCTCTTCATCTGTGTTATGCCCACTAACTATTGGTCTCCCCAATGGATCTGTTCTAGGTTCCTTTCTTTTATTTCCTCTATAACATCCCAATTGGGGATCTTATCAGCTTCTGTGAGTTCAGTTATCTCTGTGATTCACAGATGTATCCAGCCATATTCTTTCCTCCCAACATGAGTTAGTCATATATCTCTAATTGTCCTAGATGTTCCATAGGCAAACAAAATTCAACATGTGCAAACCAGAATTCCTTATCTCTCACCTCCTTTCCCAAACTTCGCTGTCACTATCGAGGGCACCACCTTCCCACCCGTTACCCAAGCCTGCAGCCTCGGTGTCACCCTCAGCTCCTCGTTCTCATTAACCTAACACATCAAATCCATTGCCAAATCTTGTCATTTCTCCTACCCTATGTCTTATATACAGTCTCTTCCTAATTTCTAGTTCAGGGCTTTTCCCTGGACTACTGCAATTGTCTCTTAATTATTCTCCCCGTCTTAATTTAATCTGTCTTCCACTCGACTGCCAAATCAATTTTTCTAAAGTTCAGTTCTAACTGTATCACATTCCTTTATTCAGTGAGCTGCAGTGGCTCCCTGTTACCTCCAGATTCAGCATAAAGTCCCCTGTTTGGCATTTAAAGCCTTCTTACATTTCTAGTCTTATTACCTCTTGCTCCCTCCCACCTACAAAGCTGTCTACACTGAGGCAAGGAGCATTAAGTGCTTATATTCTAATGGGATATGACAGCACATAAAAGAAAACTGGCCTAATTTGAGACAGGAAGTGGCTAGAGTGCTGGGTTTGGAGTTAGAAAGACCTGAATTCAAATTCAGTTATGACCCTGGGCAAGTCACTCAACCTCTGTTCACCTCAGTTTTCTTAACTGTAAAATGGAGGTAACAGCACCTACCTCCCAGCATTATTGTGAGGTTCAAATGAGATGTTTGTAAAGCCCTTAGTATGCAGTACCTGACATTTAATAGATGTTTATTGCCTCTCTGTCTCCCTTGAAATTCCTTCAACACGACTCCTCTAACTCTATGTCCAGATTCCATTTCTGTTCTTAGGCTGTTCTCCCATGCCTAAAGTGCTCTGTGCCCCACCCCTATCTTCACATTTTATTTTTTCTGACTTTCTTGAAGACTCAGTTCAAAGCCCACATAATGCAAGAGGACCTGCTTTTGCTAATGCCTTCTACTTTCAATTTATCTTCCATCTACTTTGTAGTATCTAATGTATATTGAGGTGTTTACATGTTGTCTCCCCATTACAGTGAAAGCTTATTAAAGTCAGAAAATATTGTGGTTTTCTCATTGTATGTACAGAGCTTTGCACAATGCCTAAATTAAGCCTTAATAAATGCTTGTTAATTGGACGACTGACTTCCAGTCTCATCCAAATCAAATAGCACTGCCATATCCATAGTTTAGGGGAATTTATGTTCCCACAAATTTCTTTTTCCCCAGAGTGAAATTTCAAGATAGTTCTTTCGACTATCTGTACTGTGAACGAAAAGTTCAAACAAGGTCGCACATAAAGGACAGTGGGTTGACATACCACTCAAGGTCCCTTCGAGTCCCTTATTTTTAGTGTTTTACCTTTCATATGGGCCTGGAATAAAATTCAACAACTTTTAAAAATAACCTATGATTTATATTATGGTTGACAGTTTTCAAGGAAGAACGGTTTGATTATAATTTATAGCTGAAATATTTCATATAACTTTTTGGATCATGATAATTTTTTGTGCTTTTTTTCCTAAACAAAGAGCAGACTAAGCAAGCTGTATTCCTTTGTAAATACTCTGTTCACAGTCTTCTTTAAAAATCTTTTCCTAGTAGGCTTAATGAGCTTACGGGCAGCTTTTACTTTTGAAAGACCTAGTTGCCAGTAAAACTTGAAAACTCTATGTCTAATTTGGCATAATATAATATAATAATGAAGAATATTTTGCAAGTTACACCTACTCCCTTTTGTAAAGGGGCCTTCTAAGAAAACCTTTGTCATCTGTGCTGACCATCTATTTAATTAGAAACACCATAGCCCTTTTCCAAATGAGTGAACCCATGACAACATATAATGTTATCAGCAGTTTTCATGACCTAAGCAGACTAGGGTTGGTACCTTGCAGCAGTGTTGCGTCAGTCAGTCTGCTGCACTTATATCCCTATCTTTTGGGAGGAGTTGACTCATTTTGAAGTATAATCAAACTTGTTTCTCAGCTGATATTATGTTTTTTACTCTTAATAAATTGTTTTCACAATATTGGCCTTAAAGATCAAGAATCAAGTTTATTCATAGTCCAAAAGCATAGTAATCGAGCAAAATTTTAATTTGTGACTTTATTCAGAATTCACAAAAATTTTAGTGATAGCCAAGAAATACTTCATTATAATGTGCTTTGACTGTTTTCTCTCTTAACAATTCTTTATAAATCTGTTTTTTGTGATTTTAGGAGATCGTACTGGGAGATGAGGGGCAATGCCCTAGAGAAGAAATCTAACTATGAAGTATTAGAGTAAGTATTTCATATCTACTCTTTTCCTAGAAGAATCAGATCAGTGTAGGGAGGAAAGCATTTGTTCATATTATAGGTTTTGATAATTAAAATTTTGCTTTGATTTGAATTACAATTCAGTGTAAATTTATAATATAGTTGAAGGCTCCTAGATATGTTGAAGTGATAAGGATTCACTAATTTTACAGTAATTTGTCACATTTTAATTCCTACAGTCAATCAGCTGAGTCCTTCAAACATAACAGCTACTTGAATACATTAAGACCCACTATACATAGTCCGTTCTATCTTAGGTTATTATTTAGGTTTAACTTTTTCTATAAGCATTTTCTTCCAGTTAAAAGCAAAATTTGTCTATTGAATGATGGAATGAGAAAACTTTCTGATATCCAAGTTAATGCCTAATTATATAATTAAATTGAATTAAGTGAGTTTCCTCCAAACTTGAACATAAGATGTGAGAAGCTCTGTATTTCATCCATACGATGGTGAATCCTGAAAGAGACAATTGGTATTTATTTTACCTTGTTAAAGGTTAATTTTGTTTATATTAGCTGTTGTGTTACACTACCTAAATGCTAACTTTACCCAATTTAGTCATGACTGCTGAAGTCTTTGAAGTATATTAAAAGTCAAACCAAAGGTTAAATAATACTTTGTAGAATTAAAGTACTTAAATAGCTTTGGCATTTATATAGAAACAGTAAGCTGGGTCAGTCCCACTGCACTAATTCTCCAAAGGCTTAGGGACTATACCATTTAGAGCATGTGTTTTTGTGGGGAGAAGTAAAATAATAATAATGACCTGAACTTACAGAACTTTATGATTTACAGAGTATTTTCCATATTTTGTATCATTTGAGATTGTGATGATTTGAGCTATATGAGATAAAAATGTACACATTTTGAAAATGGGAAAATATTTTGTATTAAATTCTTAAGCAAATAGAATTCAGCGTAATTATAGCAGTCCTAGTTGGAAGGAAATTCTCTTTTAAATTAGTATTAAGTGTTCTTTAGTTGGAAGCCTGAAATGAGGAATGAGCATGCTTTGGGGTGTAAGTTAGTGAATTATTAGGCTTTCAGCGCCTATGTTAATATGGTCATAAAGTAACCACAGGATTCTAAGTTGAGTTCCTAAAAGAAACTAGGTTAGGGCCAAATGAAATTGGGCCAGGTATAAAATTATATAGTTAGTTAAATGACTTAATAATAGTCATTCATTTTCTTGGCGAGAGTGAAATTTCATGTCATCATTGCAGGTTTTGAGCAGCAGAGTATTCATTGACCCTTCCCTAATAAAAATGTAATGTGCTTCCTTCAAAAATTTACATTAATAACTCACTACATTAAAGGAACATACTAGACACTGAAACAGATACATAGATGAAAAAGTTAAAAGATGTGGTCCATTCCTTTAAATAGGTTTACTGTTTAATTGGGAGGTGAAGGGGTACAGAAATAACTAAAATGCAAAATTACCTAAGTAATAAAAGAAGTATAATGGAGTTCAGACGAGCGATAGATCACATTCAGCTTGGGTGTACAAAACTGGGTTAAGGAAAGACTTCAGTTAGGGAGAGTTATGTGAGATGATGCTCAAAGGTGATTAGTTAGGCAGTGGTAATGGAGAAAAGAAGGGCCTGGCAGGCTATGGTTCATGCAGTCACAAAAAGTCAGACACAACTGAACAAATGAGCAACGAATGATGTTCTAATCATTGCGAATGGTATGGCTAAAGACAGAGAGGGGGGAAATCATGTACTGTATCTGGTGAGTGGTGAATAGACTCATTTAGCTGGAGTATAAATATGGTACAAAGATAAGATAAGGCTAAAAAGATAAAGTGGATCCAAAAGGTAAAAAAACCTTGGTTAGTTTTACTTAGACTTTATTTAAGGATTAAGGATTTTGAGCTGGAGAATGAATAAGTCAGATCTTACATTAAGTTGGTGAATTTAGCAGAAGTATATGAGATGTACAGGTGATATGTGAAGTATTAGAGCAGGAATCAGCAAACTATGGCCTTTAGCTCACAACTGGTTTTGGTATGGGCATGCAAGGGAAGAATGGTTTTCAAAAAACAAAAACAAAACACCATTTCTTAGCCCCAGGGAGGGCATTACCAGCTAAGAATTATTTTTGTTTAAAAATAATTTTATTTTAATTTTTTTATTAGCTCCAGGAGCAGCAATACAAAAACAGGCAGACCCTTCGGCCCTATTTAAAAAAACATAAAAAGTATTATTAACAGACTCTAGTATTGTCTTACCCTTGAACTAGAGTAGAGGTAGCAATCAGATTAAAACAATTGAGAAATGTTTAACAAAATAAATAAAAATACAATAATGTTAATTTGTGGTTCCTAAGTCAATATGAGACTTCAGGTATCCATTTTTGTTTGTTGTCTTTACCATCTGTATTCTCTTCTCCATTCTCATTTTACCAATACTTTAGTAGATGCCATCATTATCTCCCACCTGGACTGTTGAAATAAACTTACATTTCTCTAGGTCTTTCAACTCAATTCAATTCATCTGCTTCAGCAATAATTTTCCTTATGCAAAGATCTTGTCACATCATCCTCGGCTTAAATCTTGAGTGGCTTCTGTAGCCTACAAAGTAGAGTTCAAAGTTCTTTGCTTGGAACTTACGGCCCTTCTTTATCCTTCTTCAAGTCTGTTGCAACCTTGCTTTCCGGCCTTATCTTCTTAATACTCCCCTGTAGGCGCTCTGTTCTTCAGCCATAATGAACTGTTCTCATTCCTCCCAATATTATATTCTTACATTTTCTTCACTCTGTTCTTTTCTTCAGGTGTTCTCTACTTTTGGACTGTTTACTGCTCCTTCCTCCTCAACCCTCACCTTTTGAATTGCTTTCCATCCTTTAGAATCTAACTCAAATCTTACTTCCTCCTCCATCAACAAGGATTTATTTAGCATTTACGTTGAGTGAAGTGCTACACTAAATTCTGAGGATACAAAGAAAAATAAACAATCCTGTCCTTAAAGAGCTTACATATTTTAAGGGTGAAAATAGTATGTACATAAATAGATAAATACAAAGTATATACAGAATAGATAAATGGTAACTGTAGGGAGAATGACCACTAGCGTCTGGGGGAACTCAGAAAGGTCTCCTGCCTTTTGAGCAGAGAAGGTCACATTTGAACCAAGGCTTGAAGGGAATTAGGGGTGTTGAGAGGCAGAGTTGAGGAGGATAAATATTTCAGGCATAGGATACAGTCATTGCTGTATACATAAAGAGGGAAATAGGAGTGACATATTCTAGGAACAAAAAATACATCACTATGTCTGGATGACAGATTGCATGAAAGGGAGTAGTATAAGTAGCGTGGTATAACCTTTGTGGAAATTCTGTCCACTGACGCAGATCAACCATTCATCTATAACTTGAAAGGTTTCATGACTTTACCCCTGGTCACATAGCTAGTATGTGCCAATAGCAAAACTTGAACTGAAGTGTTTGATGCTTTCCCTTAAGCCACTGTAGAATGCCCACTGTCACTGCATATCATCTCATTTTGTCTGTAGTTTGACATATTATTAGTAGTATCAGTAGTTTTTTGCAAAACATATTAATGATCTCATTTGATCCTCACAATATGTTATGTGTGTTGTGTTTGTGCCTCACATACACACATAATAATGATAATATACAATGAAAATGAGTATATGACCAAGCACTCTGCTGGGATCTGAGGGAGATGAAAAGTTTAGGTAATGCATAGTATTTGCAAAGAACCCACAGTGTGGTAGGGAAATTAATCTCATTGTTCAATCTGAAATGGACTCAACACATGTTTATTGATAAATTAATAATAAGTTCAGTTTTTATTAGAATCCTAACAGGCTCAAAAGTTTTTAGACCTTTCTTTCTTCCTCAAGTATATAGATAAGTAGAATCAGAAAAACAAACAAAGGATATATGCAGTTAGAACACTTAGTAGAAGTAATAGACTTTCAAAGAAAAAGAACAAATATTCCTATCTTTTTATTAAAATGAAAAAAATGGGAAAAGAAACTATGGATTATCTAACATGAAATCAGTAACAGTCAAATCAGAAAATAAGATAATAACTATGAGAGAAGCTGTAAGGCTAAGAAACCCATGGATATAATTTATTTAAAGTAGCCTTTGAAGGAGTCACATAGGGAATTGCTGTGTGAAAGCCAAAAAGCAGTGTTAGGTTAATGACCTGGCTTATGAATTGACTGGCAGAGTTATAGTGAATGGCAACAAACTCTCTTGTAGGAGAAAAACAAATTTGATAGTCCTCCAGGGTTCCCTTTAGACGCCTATCCTATTTCACTGATTTGGAAAGTGAAGTGATTTGAACGGCATCCAACCAAATCTTTATGTGATGCCAAGATAAGAAAACAAGCGGATAATTGACAAATTAAATTCAGTGTCAGAAAATATAGGTTATGCTTTTGGGGAATGAAATAGGAAAAGAAAGCCAAGTGTACTGTGAATAGAATTTCATCTAGAGGAGACAAAGGAAGAAAACTTCCCCTAAGGGCTATCTGCTGGTAATATGTATGTTACTATATTTTTTTTCTTTTAACATCAAGGAAAGGTATTTGAAAATATGAAAATATATAGAATAATTTATCCATTGAAGGGGAAAAAGTGATGGGTAAAGAAACATCACCAGAAGAAGGGCAGCAGGTAATTTTCTAAATTTAACAGTCTTTCATAATTATAGTATGATATAATAATAATAGTTCATTTTTATAGAGTACCTTGTGTTCACAAAGTATATCTATAATTTCATTTGATCCTAACAGCAATATGTAGTAGGTATGGAGGTCTTGTTATTCCAATTTTTTTATAACCTTTGCTGTTACAGAGCAAGGTGGAATAGGTAGTCAGTGCAGACAACTGGGAAAAAAGGAGTAGTTACATCAGAAAGTAGGATAATAACTATGTTGTTGTTCAGCCATTCTTCAGTTGTGTCTAACTCTTTGTGACTCCATTTGGGGTTTTCTTGGCAAAGACACTAGTGTGGTTTGTCATAGCCTTCGTTAGCTTATTTTACAGATGAGAAAACCGAGGAAAGAGGTTTAAGTGACTTGTGAGTTGGCCACCGTTAGCGTCTGAGGTCAGATTTGAATTCAGGAAGATGAGTCTTCCTGATTCCCAGGCCCAGCTCTCTATCCACTATGCCACCTAGCTGCCCCATAATAACTCTGAGAGACATTGTAAGACTAACAAACCCATGGATGTAATTTACTTAAAGTAGTCTTTGAAGGGATCACATGGAGAATTGTTGAATAAAATCCAAAAATCTGTTAAGTTAATTCTAAGCCACTTCCAGAGTAAGAGTCAGAAATTATATTCAAGTTTGGACATTGTTTCAGTTAATCCAAAAATTACAGGGATATGGATAGCTTAAGGGAGAACAGAAAAGAAAATGAAGACAAATGGAGTTATTAGCATCTATCGCCAATTCCATGTAAGTATTACTATTAGAATAAAAGAGTTTGTTTTATAATTTCAGATTTCTCTTTCAAAGCACCACCATCTTCCCATCCACTGGCACTGTAATTCTCAGATCTTCACTTATATTCGCCCTAAATATCCAGATCTCTTTATCATTACCTTCACTTCTCTTGCATATGTCCCACCAGTTAATGCAGGTCCTCATTACCTCTTGCCTTAACTGTTGCCGTAATCTCTTGGTTGGTTTCCCTATCTCAAATCTTTCCTTACTCTAATGTGTCTTCCATTCGTCTGTCAATTTTATACAATGCAGTAAATAGGCCAATTTGAGCCATAGAGTGTGGGGAAGAGAGCAAAATATAAATGAAGGTAGGTTGGGATCAGGTTGTAAAGAGTTTCAGATGCCAAAGTGAGAAATTTTTATTGATGCTGAAGGTCACAGGAAGCCTACTGGAATTAATGAACAAAAGTGATAAGAGTTAGACCTGTTTTATGAAATATCACTTTATCAGCTGTTTGGGGGATAGATTGAAAAGAGAATCATTTTGAGGTTAGAAACCCATTTACAGTGCTGCTCAAATGGGAGACAATGAGGGCCTGAAGTAGAATTTTGGCTATGGGAGAGATTCAAGGGATATTGTGCTGATAACAGTGAAGAGACTTGGCTATTATTTGTGCATTTGGTGGTGAAGAGAAGGAGGACTCACTAACCTGTGTGGAAGTACGATGGTTATTTCAGCAGAATTAGGTAAATTGGGAACAGGGTTGGTGTGGGGAGAGGGGATAGTTTATCAGCTATGTTTTGGACATATTGAATTTGAAATACCTAAAGGACTCTAGTTGATCGAATTCATATTTTGCCAGTTGGTATAGGAGTATAGAGTTCAACAAAGACAGGAGGCCTAGAAATGTAAATCTGGGAGTTATCTGCTATGTAGAGATAGCCATGGAACCCATGTGAGAACTCATCAGGTCACTCAGAGAGAGTGTAAAGAGGCAAATGAAAAGAGCTTTTGGGTATAGGAAGAAGTAAGTGGAAAGAGTAGGACTGGTGATCCAGCAGAAAAGGTTCATAGGGCACTTTCTAAGATCCGAGAAACTGAAAGAGGGCAAATGTTGCAAAAAATCCACAGGAGACTCTCCAGGAGCACAGAATGATGGATAGCGTCAAATGGTGCAGACCACTGAGTCATCATGAAGCCAACATTTTAATTCCTTTCTCATCTGCATCTATTGCTCTTCCTATATGTCACCTCACTGCTTCAGACTTGGAACACTTTGGAAAGTGTTATATGCAAATTGCTTACTTAAATTTTTTTTGACTGTCTGCTATGTTTAAGACAATCAAACCCTGTGGCAAATTGTGGTAGATACATAGAAGAATAAGACATCCATTCTCAAGGAATTTATAATGAAAAAAGGAGATAAAGCATTTTGCACAAATTGCTGTAATGTAGAGTTTACTCATTTTATATCTCTTTTGTAAATATTTGTATATAAATGTGTAGACCAGAGTTTTTGCTTTTGTCTTTGTATCCCTAGCATCTGGCACAGAGATGGATACATAGAAAGTGATTGATAAATGCTTATAAAATGAATGTTGAATGGATAAATGTAATACATGAATAACACAAAGTGCTACATGTGTATTTTAGTATCTTCAAAATGATAATGAATGCACATATAATTGTAGTAATATTTGTTGTGTTGCTGATTCACTTAATTTAAGATTGTTTAGCTCTTTAACCATATGGTCATATATATATATTTTTAATTTTTCCACATTTTTATTTAAAGTTTTGAGTTCCAAATTCTATCCTTCCCTCTCCTGCCCTCTCTCTGAGATGGTGGGCAATCAGATATAGGCTGCACGTGTGCGAATGGTCTTACATTTTTAAAATTATTGTGAATTCTTATAATTCCTGAGATGCAATTGGCAAATTTTTAAAAATTATATCAACTCTCAGACTAGTGCAACAGAGCGACGTTAACTTTACTGTCTACATACTTTCTCAAATTTAAAATCTGTGGCAAAAAGATAAATAGGTAGTGTTTGGGGCAAAGAAATAAGAAATACTAACCCTAAATACCTTCTTTATAAGTACTTGGAATATTAATACTTGGGATGCAGTGTTTTTAGATTTTGTTTTGATGCATTGTTATGGTATCAAGATGATGCTCGATTCTCAAAGAATGTCTTGTTTCAGTGGAGCAAAGCTATTACTTATATCAAATAGTAAAAGTTTTTAGTACAGTTTTGCCAAAACACACTTTGTGCTTGGTCCAAAGATCGGTCTATCTAATTTCAAAGAACCTCCTCATTAAGTTGGCTATAGATAATGAAAAGTCTTCATCTACAGCAACTCTGTACCTATCAGAGGTGTTGTAAAGATCAAATTGGATAATATATGTTAAGTGGACCATAAACCATAATATATTAAATGCTAGCTATCATTCACTATTATTATTAGATCTCCAATGATGTAGAACTTAATTCTTCAATATCTCAAGGATCTGTGGTTCCATCACAGCAGATACTCCATTCATTGATACTGACCTCAATTCTCTATAGAAAATATTTGAGAGTTGCTGAAAAAATAGAAAATAGATGATGTATTAACACTATGTAGTTTTCTAAAGCAACATGTGGCTTGCAGGGATCCTTATGTATGGTTTTCTGAGTTTGACACCACTGTTCTACAACAGTCAATTAATTGTCCCTGATAAGTGGCATTTATCTTCTACTTAGACTATCTATTTTCTATTGTGTTTTTATTTATTCTGTTAAATATTTCTTAGATAAATTTTAATCTGGTTCAGGTGCCACTACTGGTTTGAAACCTCTGTGGTAAAGGGTTTCCTGTTCAGGTTTCTGTTGATGTAGATGACCTTTTAGATTCTTTCCAATTATAAGATTTTATATTTGCAAAATAGTCATGATCCTTTATATTTACATATATTTATATGTTGTTTATAGTTTGAAATTTCATTCAAATGCATTATCTTATTGAGACAAACAGAAGAGATGTTAGTCTCCATTTCATATGTGAGAAAACTGAGATTCTAAGCATAAATGAATCGTTCCTTTAAAGCTGTTAACCAGTGACTCGGTTTTATCCTCTCATATCTTCTCAACTTAAGCAGGACCCCTCTATACTTTCTATATAGGCAAAGCAGAATTATACCTTAGGGATATTAGTTTCAGGGCTTTATTCCTTGAGGAGAGAGTATAATGTTACAGAAGGCTTAGGCTAAAAATAAAGCAGACACATCAATTGCAGTTTTGGGAATTGTGGAATTGAGACACTGGGACAAAAGGCCAATTTCAAATGAGGGCAAGATCATTCAGGATCTTTTGTTGTTAGCCTTCAAAGACAGAACTACTTGGAAGAACTGATGGAGAAAGAGACCAAAGTAAACTAATACAATGATAGCAGTATTAGTTTACTAGCTAATATCATGGTATTTTCAGATTGTAAACGGAAAGAGAACAAATACTGCAAAAATCCAGAGAGGAGAGTCTCCAGGAGCACAGAATGATGGATAGTGTCAGATGCTGCAGACCACTGAGTCATCAGGAAATCAACATTTTAATTCCTTTCTCATCTGCATCTATTGCTCTTCCTCTATGTCACCTCACTGCTTCAGACTTGGAACACTTTGGAAAGTGTTATATGCAAATTCGGCCTCTGCTTTAACACTGGTAGTAACATGGAACATACTGCTTTCCAAAGCAGCAAATTACTTTGTTGATCAGTTGCAAATGGTAGGAATTTTTATTTTAGTTAACAAATCTGCCTCCCAGTAACTCTTCCCCCCACCCCACTCCAGGTGTCCTAGTTCTATGCTCTAGAGACAACCAAAATGCTTGCTTTCTCTTTTACCAGCAAGTTCTAATTTTACTGAGAGCCAAGTCTTAAGGCAATTAAAGGAAAATTTCCCAAAAAAACGCATCCTTAAAAATTTCACTTTGGAATTAGAAAAGGAAAAGGTATCATTTAGTCTTACTGGACCTTGCTGAGATACAAAGTGCTGTCTAAGGGTGCAGGAGGGAAATATTTTCATGAATGGCAGTATTGTTGGAGGAGATAAGATGTGAAATATTTTTGAAAGGTTGCTATTATTTTAGCTGGCGAAGACTGAGGTGACTGAGTTTGAGTGGAAGAGTAGCAGAGGATAAAAACTGCAGAGTCACGAATGAGAGAGAATCAAAGATGTCTCTAGCCTAGCTACAGTGATGTGTATACATATATATTTACATGTCTACACATCATTATACATACACGCATATGCATATGTATTGAAGTGTGTGTGTGTACATAGACATGATACAGAAGTATAAGATAAAACTTTCAAAGGAAGTTAGTACCAAATTGTGAAGGGTCTTGACTGAGGAACTTGCATTTTTATTCCACTAACAAATAAAGACTTTCCCAAAGTCATTCATGTATATGGTTATAGGGTCACAGATTTAAAGCTGGAAGAGACTTAGAAGTCATTTTACAGATGAGGAAATATGCTCTGAAAGGTTGAATTTCCCAAAGTCACCCAGGAAAGTAAGTGATGAAGCTTGGATTCAAATGCAGGTTCTATGAGTCAAATGGAATCTTCTTTCTACTTAGACCATGCTGAGTGAGGAACAGAATCAGAGTTTGAACCCAAGTGCTCTGACATTAAATCAGGTGTTTTTTTCCTGCTATACTATTCCTCTTTTCATAAAGGAAAATCATTTATATGTATATACACTTGTGAATCTTGGGAAGAATTTCATACAAAGAGAATTTCATAGATGTCTTTTCTTAGATTTTTTACTAATTTACTTTGATAACCATATTAACGTGTGTGTGTGTATTATATATACACGGGGTGGCTGTGTGTGTATTATATATGACGGGGTGGCCAAGTGGTTATGGCGATGGACTGCTAATCCATTGTAATCTGCACACATGAAAACCTACAGAGGAGACAGTATCCAAAAACATAGGGTGATCAAGAGTGATAAAGGATGCAGTGAGATCAAGAAGGATGAAGAATTAGGAAAGGGCATTAGATTTGACAGTTATGAAACTGTTGATGACTTTGGAGAGAACAATATCATTTGAATGATAAGTTCAGAAGCCAGATTGCAGTAAGACTAGAACCAAGTGAGAGAAGAACTTTGAAGAGGTACCTACTGTAGGCAGCTTTCACAAGGAGTTCTGCTGAATTTAACAGAGGAAGAGAGATATAAGAGGATACCTGGCAAGGATAGTCAGATCAAGAGAGGGTTTGTTTTTATTTGTTTTTTAAATTGAGGGAGACATGGGTGTGTTTATAGGCATCAGGGAAGGATCCAGTAGATAATGAAATATGGCATGTAAATGTTAACTGTATATTTTTGTATAATGATGGTGATACCACAGGAGCTGTCTAACGCCCAGACTCTCAACATTCTTCCTGGTGAATTAGGATTCATGAATGCTTGAAGTTTAAGCAATTTGAAATTTTAGAACTTAGAAAGACTCAGGGCTACTCACTTTGAGCTTTTTTTTAATGGGCAAAAATTTAATTTTATAGACAGGTCTGTATCTGTGTTTCTAACATTTTTTACAGTGGTGGGAAGGAGAGAAATTATTCTGAGATCCAGACAACCAACTCACAAATGAATCTTTGAAACAGAACCTGTTCTTAAGTTTTGCTTACCATTATTCACAGGGTTGTAGGAGTGTGGGGCCAGAAAGAAACTTAGAGATCATTTGGTAAAAAAGGTACATGTAAAATTAGTTCAATTAAGCAAACTTTTTAAAAAAGCACTTGCTAGGTGCAAATTATTGGTGTATTGCATTCAGTAGCTTGCTTTGTAAGGATGAACTCTATTTTGGGGTTCTTTTTATAGTAAATGTTCCCTTTTTTTAAAATCATGGATAATCATCCCCTTCCTTATCAGTTTAGTACATCTGGGTTTTATTGTGTTGCATTTTCTAAGGTGGGAATAGAGGGTTTTTTTGGTTGCTCTGGCCCAAAGAAAAGTTATACTTTACAGTGCTAGCCTACTGAAAAGAGCAATGTATGTTATAAAACACTGCCAGATGCTCTACTACAGCAAGAATGAAGGTGACCCTGTATTAAAAACAGGACAGTTCCATGTGTACCATGTCTTGCTTCCTGAGAGAGGCTTTTAATTTAGGTATCTATAATAAGCACCAACTGAGCACTTTGAATGTGGCACCTTAGGCGATTATCTGAGATCCTGAAAAGTCTGTTCCATGACTCCTCGGCTGGATTGATAAGTTGATTGACTGATGGAACAATCAAAATCTTGGATCTTTCTTTGAATCTTTGCATATCTTCAGGTTACTTATTTAAGCAGTTTATACCTATTCCCTCATTGGCAGAGTGTGTGGCAGAGAAAGAGCATCTATACATGCAAGTGTAATGTGGGTGACCTGGTTAAAATTAGCCTAAAAATACATTGAAAAACTACCATAGTATAATGGAAAAAGCATTCAGAGTTGTAAAATGTGACTCTGACACAGCAGTTGGTGGTACAGGAGATAGAGCATGGGGCTTGGAGTCAGGGATACTGGAGTTCAGATCCTTTTCTGGCTCTTACTAGCTGTGTCTTCCTCAGACTCACTTTCCTCATATGTAAGGGATCATGAGAGTACCTGTCTCTTACAGTTGTTGTGAGGACCAGTTGAGGCAAGACATATGAAGTCCTTTGCACACTTTGTAATGTTATATAATGCTAGCCATCACTGTGTAACAAGTTATTTAACTCATTGAGCCTGTTTATACACTTTGAAAATGCAGATATATCTGTACTAACTACCTCACAAGGATGTTTATGAAACACTTTAAAAATAGTAAGGTGCTATAGAAAAGTGAGCTATTTTATTACATAAATCCCTGGGGTTTTTATCATTCTCATACTCATCAAAGTTATTGACAGTAAGTTCATCAATATATCAGTCTTTTATTCCATACTTAGAATTTTAGAAAAGGAGAATTAGGATATTTGGACTTTGTAGGTAAATGGTGCAGTGAGTTAAAAGTGCAAGACTTGGAATCAGGAAGATCTAAGTTCAAAGCCTGCCTCAAACAATTATTATCTGTGTTACTCTTGGCAGGTCACTGACCTTTCGTAGCTTTAATTCCCACTACTTTATATACGATCTCCTGCCCTAAACTGACAATGAATTCCCTTGCTATGAGTGCAGCAGTTGCTCCTTCGAGCAGGCTATGAGCCAGGCCCCGAACACATTGAGGAAGGAAAGAAGGTGTTTTGGAGGATGATTAATATTAACCACCGGTAACTGGATTAAATGGTAAATTTAAATAGTTTGAACCTCAGGGAAGGAGAAGGTGTCTACGTGATAATAATAGCGGGAGAGCCTGGATGTGGCAATGAAAGGCAAAGAATATTCCACCACTCCCACCACTAACGGTGCATCAGACATGAGTGAAGGTGGAAGTAGTGCAAAAAGGCTGGCAAGGGATGCATTGACATCAGGAGGTAACGAGGTCTCAAGGAGTGCCAAATAAAAGAAAAGTTTAAGATGAAAACAAATTTGTTAACTGTGGAGCAGGCATTACAAAGAGCACAGTGGAATAAACAGGTAACCATAGAGTGGGACACATTCTTTCTTCTGTCTTTATTTTACTTTCCTATTCATTTTCTATCCCTACTCGTCTTGGAAAACAGCAAAAAGCAAATAGAGGAAGGAGTTCTGCTTTCCTGTGTACAGGTTCCATCTAGTGGCTAATGACTAAGCAGTGCCTGCCAGCTTTGTGATTTGAAAGAATTAAGTGAGATAATATACCAGTATTTGAAAGTTTACTTAATTTATGCTTGTTGTTTTTACTGTGGTGACGGTTATTATTGTTCATATTTACTAACCACAACTTTCCATGGAGGGAAATGATTCAGTTTTTGTTTTCTTTATCTCCTTCTAAGTTATCAAGAATATTTTATGGCAAAAAGGAGAACTTATCACAGTGGTGTCCTTCAGACTCTCTCACACACACACGCACACACACATATATGTAAATAGGAGTATGCCTGTATACACATACACATATACTTCATAGGAAAGATGACTTCTAATTGACTTAACTCCTCAAACAGTTTGCTATTAAATACCCAGCCTTTTTGACCTCACTGAGTTTTTTGAAAAAATATGGGGATCTAATGATCTTTAAGTTCCAAACCTTATGATCTGTACTTGGCCTTCTGTTATGATCTAAGATTATGTTAAAAATGTATTTTTTTTAATGAAATTCTACTTAAGCAACAAGTATGATATAATGAAACATTCACTGGATTTTGTAGTCTCGTTTCAGCTCCCCAGTCACTTTTCTAAGATTCTATTCAGCTCTAAATCTGTGATTCTGTGAGCATGCCACGTGTGTGCTAGTGCCATCTAGCTTGCTACATCTAAGTCATTATATGGTTGGGATTGTATTTATGCTGATGAGTCTATTCTAAGATATTGAATCAAGAATTGATCATGTAGTGTTTTCTAGCATATGCTATAACACATTTTAGAAAGGTTTTCAATGCAGGTGGATGCAAAGTGATTTCTATGACCCTATAGGCTTCTTTTCTCTTTGTATAACTTGGAAATCTTTACCAGAATCTCCCATTCCCCAAACTTACTGTTTAATCAAGATTTTATTGTATTTTTATCCTTTTTGTATACCTATATGTTCTAATTTCCTTGAAATATTTTCATTTTATTCATTTAGCTGATAGTGTTATTTGTTAATATATTTCTTTTTGTGTTTCAGAAAGGATGTTGGTTTAAAGAGATTTTTTCCTAAGAGTTTGCTGGAATCTGTCAAGGTAATTATAGTCTTCTTTATCATAATCAAATCAGGCAAACACATTTCCCTAAATGTGAGGTGCTTTGCAAAAATTAAAATTACTTTCACCATAGTTTTTATTTATAATCATAATAGTTATTTACTTAAAGAAGTGTTAAATATACATTTTTGTTCCTTAAAATAGGTTAAAATATAGTACAAAAATACAGATTAAAGTAGCCCCCCCAAAAGTAACCAAACTCAGATTGATTCCAATACTTGGTCTGGGACAACAAATGATGAAACACATTTCCCTGTTCACATAGAGAGTTGATGGATTCCAGATGAGAACTGTTATGCATGTTATTCATGTCCACATAGGATATGGTCCTTTATCAGTCTGTTTTGCTTTATTTTTATTTTTTACAAGGGACAATTCAATGGGGTAGGCAAAATCTCAGGAAAAAAAAGATTATGGTATTAAAACCATAAGACATCAAAAAAAAAAGGCTTCATAAAAAGAAACATTGCAAATAAAAATGAAATTGGAGAAAACTTGACAAAGAGACCTGTATTAAACCAGGTCATCTCAAGGTCGTTTAAGCATGAAACTGAACAAGTTACACAGACAGCAGGTGGAAAAATTGTGTAAGTATTTGTGTAGCAAACTCTTCTCTCCATCAATTACCAGTAGAACCACCACATTTGGACTTCAACTTCACAATCCCCCAAATAATGAGTGAGAAAATAGAAATGTCATCAGAGACAACAAAAGATGAGAAAGTCAGCTGGACTAAATTAAAAATACACAAAGGACATCAGGCAGTCAAATGTATTAAGTACCTACTTTGTATCAGGCACTATACTAAGCACTAGGGATACCAAGAAAGGATAGCAATCCCTGCCCTCAAAGAGCTCCCGTCTAACGGGGGAGACAACGAGCCAAGAAATATATACAAACAAGCTGTATATAGGAAAAATAGAAAATAATTAAGGAGAGAAGGCAGTGGAATTAAACAGAATTGGTAGAGGCTTCTTTTAGAGGGTAGAATTTTACCTGAGAATTGAAGGAAACCAGAGAGGTCGGTAGTGGAGAGCAAATATTCCAGGCATGGGAGATAGCCAGTGAAAATACCCAGGCTGGAGAGAGAGAGTGTGTGTATGTCTTGTTTCATCACTGGATGGAAGGGTATGTCAGGAGGTAGGGTAAAAAGTGTTAGGAGATTGGAAAGGTAGGCAGGATGCTATGTTATGAACAACTTTGAATGCCAAACACAGATTTTTATGTAAATTTTTGAAGACATTAAAGGTTTGAATTCCCAAGTTATCTGCAGGAAGGAAGGATATGGAAGACACAGGGGAAAGCTCATGATTTTCTTATTCCCAATAAGAAATATGGCAGAGAATAGTAATACCTCCTAACACTTTATTCTTATTTCCCATAGCTATAAACTTTTTATGAGAAAAATCTCTCATGAAGGTTGCAAAGTGATCAGAAGAATGTTAAACCTGGAGTTAGGGAGGCCTGAGTTCAAATCTAGCCTCAGATAACTTAACCTGGGATAAGTCATTTAACTTCTGTCTTCTTCAGTTTTCTCATTTATAAAATAGGGATAATAATAGTACCTACCTCCCAGGGTTGTTATGAGGATAAATTGAGATAACATTTGTAAATTGCCCTGAAAACCTTAAAGGGCTATATAAATGCTAGTTATCAAGGACATTTAAAGCTAAAATATGGATTACCCTACTGGGGCCAGGTTGATTTTCACAAAAAACCCCCCAAAACCAGAGGAAATAGTAATATTTTTACTGGCAGCATTGTTATTTATTATAAACGATCCACATGACAATTATAGTACTCCCATTAGTCAGTAGCCAGTCACCTACTGTATGCCAGGCACTGAGGATGCAAGGAAGAGTAAAAGACAGTTGCTGCTATCAATGAGATGGGAAAGATAACAAAGCAAACAAATATTTACAAACAAGCTATATACAGGATAAGTTTGAAATAATTAACAGAGAGAAGGCACTAGAATTTAGATGACTGGAAAAGACCTCCTATAGAAGGATAGAAGGTAGGATTTTAATTGTGACTTGAAGGAAATCAGGAAGCCAAGAGGCTGAAATGAGGAGTGAGAGCATTCTAAGCATGGGGGAGAGCTAGAAAAATGATCAAATCCAAGTGATACTAAGAGATGGAACATCTCTGTGAAGCACCTGGGAGACCAGTGTTAATTTGATTGAGAAATATGGGGAAGGGTATTGATATATAAATAGGGTGGAAAGGTGAAACAAGGGGTTATAAAGGGCTTTGAATGCTAAAAAGAGCATTTTATATTTCATCTTGAAGGTGATAGAGAGCCACTAGAGTATATTGAATAGATGGATAAGATTTTTGGACCTGTACTTGATAGCTAAATGGAGGATGAATTGGATTGGGGAGAAACTTGTGGTATTCACACAATCAACAGAACATTGCATTTGTCTAGATGTGAGATGTTAAGTGCCATTACCAGGGTATTGGCAATATCAGAAAAGAAAGAGGCAAATTTAAAAGATTTATCACAATAGGAATTGTTAACTGATTGCTTACATGGGTTAAGATACAGCGAGGAATTGAAACTGATGTCTAGGTTGAAAACCTGAAGGACTAGGAGGATGGTGTTTCCTTAGCAATAGGGAAGTTTAGAAAGGGAAAGGATTAGTAGGAAAAATAATAAGTTTAGTTTTGGATATGTTGAGTTTAAAATGTCTATGAAACATCCAATTGGAGATGTGAGACCAGAGAGCTTAGGGCAGGATAGGAAGATTAGAAAATCGTCAGCATAGATATGATAATTAAATCCATTGTGGGGAGGGGCAGCTGATAACATAACCAAGTGAAGAAGACTGGAGGAAAAAGAGAAAAGGGCTAGAGGCAGAGCACTATGACACCCATAGTTAGAGGATGTGACCGGATGGAGATCCAGCAAAAGATAATGAAGAGTGGTCTGATAAGAGAGAGAGTGGTGTCCCCCAAACCTAAAGAAGATAGTGCCAAAAAGAGAGTGATCAACAATATCACAGGCTGCAAAGAGGTCATGAAGGATGAGAATTGTGAAAGGGACATTGGATTTGACAATTAGATGATTCTTGGGAACTTGGAAAAAATCATTTTGGAAGAATGATGTGATGAGAAGCCAGATTTTAAGGGGTTAAGAAGAGAGTGAGAGAAGAAATGGAGTTATCTATTGTAGGGGTCTATTCATAAAAAGTAATTGTCATCTGTTTTATTTTTTCAAAAAAGGAAGAGTAAGCATCTCTGTTTCCTTATCTACAAAATCAGGGGATTGGACTAAATAAATAGCTTTTGAGATATGTTTCAGCCTTAATTCTTAATTCTATCATTCTATGATAAAATCTGCAAACTTGAGTACCCTTTGTTAGACTTTAATTCCTACCAAAAATTCACAATATAGTATTACAGGGATTATTATTTCAGAAGAGGAATCTGTGATCACAAAGAACCAACATCATTTCATCAGTGAGAACAGGTCATTCCAGACTAACCTTATTTCCTTTTGTGACAGGAATACAGATAGTTCATGGGAATACTGTAGATATAGATGACTTAGGTTTTGTTGAAGCATTTGAATAAGACTTGCTCTTCTTATGGAAACAATGGCAAGATTAGAATTGAGCAGTAGTATAATTATACTGTTTCAAAACTAGTTCCTCAGTGAGTAGTCTTTATTCAGTTTCAACTTTAAAGGCAGTCACTAGTGAAGTGCTCCCATTAATCTGTACTTGGCTTTGTACCATTTAATACTTTTAACAATGACTAGGTAAAAGGAGCATATTGGCATTACCAATCAGATTTTCAGAAGATATAAAGCTAGGTGGGAAATTCAGCTTCTACTCACTTGATGAGAAAATTCAAAACAATCCTAGTAATCTAGAACCTTTGACTCATCCAATAAGATGAAATTCAGATTTAACAGAAATAAATATAAAATCTTATACTGGGTTTCAAAAGTAATAGTGATTATTTGCCTAGCATAGTGTTTTAAGATTTGCAGAGCTCTTTACATACATTATCTCGCTTGATCTCTAACAACAACCCTGTGAGGTAGATGTTACTATTACTCTCCATTTTACTTAGAAGGAAACTGAGACTTAGAATGGTTAAGTGACTTGATTTGTATCTCACAGTTAACAAGTGTCTTGAGGAAGAACTGGGATTCAACTCTTCATGACTGCCAGCCTAACTAACACCATCCATTGAGTCACATAGTTATCTAAAAATCAACTTCACTAGTATAAGACACAAGAAGTGTCCTTAGGCTACAGATGGTCTAAAAAAGATCTAAGGGTTTTGATGGAAAGCAAACTCCTTAAAGAGCTTTATTTTTCATATTTATGCTTTTAATTTGCTCAGTGTGTATGTAAAGGGGTGAAAGAAGTGACAAAGATAGTGAGAAAAAGCAGATTAATTTTAAAATACTTGTTAACTGAAAAATAATAAATAAAACCTCATTGCAAAACAGTAGAGAGCACTAGAAGAAGCATTTATAAGTGTTCATCATGTATCTGGTTGGTTGTAAAGATCAAATGCTATATTGCTGTGTAAATATGAGATTTTGTTTGTTTCAGTAGCACCAGCCTCATGATTATGTCACTGTAATGAAAGCCTGGGGAGAAAACTTCCTTTGCCAATGCAAAAATTTATCTTAGATAATTTCCTGAGTCACTAGTTTACTTACCTCTTGCCCAACATCCCACAGCCCATAAGAGGCAAGAGTTGAACGCAGATCTTTTTCAATCTAAGACCTTCTCTGTATTCATTCCAGAGTATCAAACTCACAGACATTGGGGGCCAGCCAAGTTTTTGCGTTAGTAATCATTAGGAATATTGGTCCACAGTTTTTCTTTCTGTTTTGTCTTTCTCAGGTTTAGGTTATCCTGACAATATTTATATCTTGAAAAGAGATTGGAAAAGTCATTTCTTTTCTTCTTATTGCCAACAACTAAAGTCACACTTCAATTAAATTGTTCTTTGAATGTTTGATAAAATTTGTTCATGAATCCATCTGATCCTAGGCTTCTTTTGTAGTTCGTTTATGACTTGTTTGGTTTCCTTTTTCTATGTTGGGTTAAGTAATCAATTTCTTCTTTTATTTAGGTATTTTATATTTTTGTTAGTATTTATCTCTTTCCTCTAAGTTAAAAGTTTTGTTAGCATATAATTGAGCAAAATAGTTTCTGTTAATTTCCTTCATTTCCTCTTCAGTTGTCATGAAGTCTCCCTTTTTGCTTTTGATAGTTTGCTTTTCCTTTCTCTTTTTTTAAAAAAAAAATCAAATTAGCTTGCTGTGTTTATTATTTTTGTCTCAGAAGTAGCCCTTCTTTTATTTACCAGCTCATTGATCTTTTTGCTTCCAATTTTAGTACTCCTTAGTTTTCATAATTTCTGTTTTATTATTTAGTTGGGGATTTTTTTATTTGTTTTTCAGTGTTTCATGCCTAATTTATTGACTTATTCTTTTTTTTTTTTATGAAAGCCTTTAAAGATTTAAATGTACCTTTCAGAATTGCTTTTAGCTACATCCCACAGGTTTTGGTATGTTGAATCATTATTATTTTCTTCAGTGACATGGTCTATTGTTTCTCGAAGTTGTTCTTGTACTCACAAATTCTTTAAAATTAAGTTGTTTGATTTCCAATTTTTAATTCTTTCTTTAGGGGCTCTTTATGGAGTATAATTTTTATTGCATTGTTATCAGTAAATGATTTGTTTAGTATTTCTGCTTCTTTTTGATGAGATCTTTGTATCCCAGGACATGGTCGGTTTTTCTAAAGTTTCTAGGTACAATGAGGGATGTGTAAAGTCCTTCTGTTCTTATTTAGTAACTGCTAAAAATTGTTCATCTTTAATTTTTCTAAAGTTCTATTCTTAGAACTTGAAACAAGTCTTCAACTTCTTTCTTATTTATTTTTTCATTAACTGTGTCTTGGTTTGAAAGGAGCACATTAAGATCTCCCATTATTACAATTTTCCTCTCTATTTCTCCATCCATGTTAACTAACTTTTTCTTTAAGTATGTAGATGATGAAGTTCAGACTCTGGGAGCCTCCTTGAGCTCCCCTTGAATCTTCCCCCTTAATCTGGCCTTTCTTACTCAAATCTAATCTTCCCATTTGTTCCAGCAGTCTCAGGAAGCTCATGGACTTTTCCTTATTGCTGTGCCCACCTCTCTGTTGCACTCCCTACCCTTCATCCTATTACTAGCCACTCCCATCAGAATTCTCCCTGGCCTTGCTCTATCAAGACCATCCCTGGGACCCCAGACTACCTGGCAACACCTGCTTCTGACCCAGGCCCTCCATTGTCTGATATCTCGTGGTTGCCTAAAGTTGTTTCCAACCCTTGACCAGTCACCCCAGTCCCATTGAGGCCTTCCTTGGAATTCTCCTCAAGACCCTCCCTAAACCCCTTCTCCTATCACCCTAGACTACCAGACCACCCCCAGATCCCTCCTACAGTCATTTCTGTATTTAAGTTCCATCTTGCCTCCCTGAAGGTACTCATGTTTTAATCCAGTTCTGACTCTGTCTAGCTGAGATTTTATCTGGTCTGCTTGTCAGTATGAGCGTTACAAATGGCTGGACTCCTTAAGAGTCAAACCAAGGTGGCGAATCTTTAATAAACTTTGTTTTCTTTGGCTTTAAAAGGGCTTGAGTCGAATTCATTCGAGTAGGATCTGGCGTGTTGGTATTTTGGGGTCCCCAGCACCCCTGAACCTCATCATAGATACTGTTATTGGGTACATATGAGCTAAGTATTGATTTTAATTCATTATCTCTGGTGCCTCTAAACCTAATATAAATTTCCTACTATTTTATCTGTTTTACCTTAGTCTTATCTGAAATCTTGATTGCTACCCTTGCTTTGAGTTCAGATGAAGCAGAATAAATTTTGCTCCAGCCCCTCCTTTCAGTTCTATAAACCTTTGTGATTCAGATGCATTTCTTGTAATCAACATATTGTTGGATTCTGCTTGCTGATCCATTCTTCTTATTCTTTTCTGTTGTGTGAGTTCATCCCATTCACATTCACAGTGATAATCATTAATTATGTATTTTTCCTCCATCCTGAATTAGAATTTTTCTTCTTCTACTTCCTTTACAAATAAAGTGGTAGAGGAGAGGATGTTTGCCTGACAGTTGTGTTCATGTAACTGTTTCCTCTCTTTTGCAGTTCTTCTCTTGATCCGAGGTTTTTCTTTTCTCTTTTCCTCTCCTTTTCCTCCTTCTTTCACATTCCTCCCTGAAATATCCATGTTTGTTTTGCTTGTGCCTTTACCTTTACCTACTCTGCTCTCCCTCTTAGACCCCTCTGTGACATTTCCTTCTCCCTGTCCCCTCCTATTTCCTTTTGAGTTTAATTTATTTCTTTATTGAAATCTCTTTGTGTGGATATTGGAAGGGAGGAGGGTAGTGAAAGGAATTTCATTGTATTCAATCTTCCATCATCCAGTTCAAATAAATGTGAAGTTCACTCCTTCATTCATGACTTTATCCTCTTCATTTTATGCACTTCTGTTATGCATAGTGATTTATCTCCTCTTCTTCCTCCTTCCTTCCTCAATAGTTTCCTATACCTTCCATTTGTATTTCTCCTAAGATAATTAGAAGAAAAAACTGCCCACAGACCTTCTGTTATTTTAATCTTTTTTAATGACCTTCGCCAGGAATGAGTGCTGTGCTAGATCTGCCCAAAACACAGAAGGCTAAATCTTCTAGAGATGTGCTAAAACAGCCAGCTAAGGGTTTCAGTCCCATATTGTAGACAAGGAAATTGAGGTCTAGAGAGAAAAAATACTAGTTCAGGGCCACGTTAGTTATTAGCAGAACTAGGACTAAATCCTAGATTTACCAATCCTACTTCCAGTGTTTTATTTTTCATTTCACCATTTTTTCCTCATATTTAATCCTTGATAGGCTGTCATTTGCCTCATCATGCAATTTATTCATGTTATCCAAAATTACTCTCATTTGGTACTGCATTTCCTTTACTTAACTGTGTTATATGTTTCAAAAATACTGTCACTGCTTTTGGCTGTAGATCCACAAGAATATTGTAGGCAGAAGTAACAACTACTCTTCCTTAAAGCAACAATGAGCATTAATTACACTTCACCTGTGTGCAAGTACTTTTCAAGTCATTAGGGATGCAAATATCCAATAAACCTTTAAGGAACTTACTGTGTGGTTTTTTCTTCATCCTTTTTTTTTTTTAATGTTCTACAATCACTACCATATAACTTAGATTTTTTCCCCCCAAGATGGCATATAGTTCTATATAGGATCTACACATACATTTCTATTGAATACATTTTCACTATAGTCATGCTGTGTAGAAGAACTGAAATAAATGGGAGAAATCATATAACAAACTAAAACATAATACACACACACACACACAAACACAAATGATCTGCTACATTCTGCAGTTGAATTCCATAGTTCTTTCTCTGGATGTGGAAGGCATTTTGCTTAAAAGACCACTGGGAATTTTTTTTAAGTCCTTGCATTGCAATGAAGTTCCAAGTCTACCAGAAAAAACTCTCACACGCTGTGGTCATCGCTGTGCACAAAGTTCTCCTGGTTCTGCTTCTTTTGCGCAGCATCAGATCATATAAGTCCTTCCAGGCCTCTCTGAAGTCTTGCTGTTCATCATTTCTTATAGTGTAATAATATTCCATTACATTCATATACCATAATTTATTCAGCCATTCCCCAATTGATGGGCATCCCCTTGATTTCCAGTTTTTGGCAACTACAAAGAGTGCTGCTATAAATATTTTTGTACATGTGGGACCCTTTCCCATTTTTATGATTCCTTGGGGATGCAGTCCTAGAAGCGATGTTGCTGGGTCAGAGGGTTTGTTCTTCATTCTTGAAGAGGACCATGATATCAGGAAGACAATGACATGACTTGCAGTTGACCTTGATTTGAGTGAGGGATTTTTCACTAGTCACTAGTGCAAAGTCACTAGTTCCATTTTTCTCCTCCAGAGCCACTTGGGTCCAGTTGTCTAATAATGATCAGGATGACAGGAAATGACCCAGGATGCAGTGGAAGACCTTGACCCTTTTAAGTTAATGCCTTTTCAAGTTCCTACTTTGAATGAGGCAATACCCATTCAGTGAATAGACCTCTTTAAGAAGTGAATCAAGGGATAGCCCCTTTAATAAAAAAAACAAAATCAGACTGGGAGGGGAAGATCCTCAGGGTTACTGGCCAAAAGAAAAACAGTTAATATTTACTTATAGTCTAATGGGAAGAGAAAATATGTGCACAAATAATTATGAAATGCTTTATGCAAAAAATATAAATTTGAGAAATTTGAAGGGGAAAATGTCACTTTAAATTGAGGTTATTAGCCAAAATTTCATGGAAGAGGTGGCACTGAAGTTGAGTTTTAAAGTGAAGGGAAGGGTTTTCATGGGAGGAAATGAGTAATGCATTCCAAGCATAGCAGATGATGTGAGAAAAGACACAGATTAAAGAGAATAGATTCAAAATAGGAAATGATGAGAAGTCCATTCTGGCTGTAATATAAATTATGTGAATAGGCTTATGAGATAATCAGCCACCATTTGTTAAATACTTTTATGTTCCAGAAAGAAAGATATGTTGAAGCCAGATAGAGGTCTTTTGTAGGAGACCCTAAAGCAAAAGAAGTATTAGACTTGTTCTGCTTGCCCACAGTCAACATAAGCAGAACCATGGATAGATATTTCAAAGAGGCAGATTTAAGCTTAGTGTAAAGAAAAGTTTTCCAAGTATTAGAGCTGTACAAAAGTAGAATGAGTTGACTCAGGAGTCAACCAAAAAAGGAATGGATGACCACTTTTTGTGTTTTTTGGGCATTCTTGCTCAGGTCCAGACTGAAATAGATGACCTCTGAGGTTCCTTCTAATTCTGACTCCTTGTATATTCGAATGCCAGAACCATGAGAGATGTTAAAAAGGTGGGTTAATTTCTATAGATTGTCTTAACTTCAGGGCTAGGGCATTAAGCACCTTCTTAGGTGATAAAGATAGGGTTATTCCATGTATGTCCTATATACATGGCTTCATTGTCACTTACCATGGCTCCAGCTCCACAAAAATGGAGTTTTGTGAATTGAAGGACTTTGTAAAATGATAATCATTAATACATTATTATTATGGTTATAATGATTTTATTATCACAGTGATATAAATCCTTAGAAACTGATAGGAAAAATACTAAGATACTAAAAATCTTTTAATTGCTTACCCTATAGAAGTCCTGTTCCATTGTCTCATCTTGGTCTGTAAGTGGCCCTGGGTTCTTAAAGTCTGTGACTAGAAAACATCGACACTGACAGATCCCACCAATCTGGAAAGACTTTGATTAAAGACCTAATGATTATTATGTATCTGTCATCTGTGAATTATCCTAGCTGAGTACAGAAAGTCTCACCACCAGAGAGTTGACTTTTATCAGGTGATGACTTTTGTGATCATAGTAATTCATTAAACTGGCTACTAAGGGATAAGGGGCTTTGATTTGAAGCAGTCTAGAAAGAACCCATTTTTAAAATATTAAAGTATTGAAATAAAAATCTCCTATTTCTCAACTTTCTTTGAAATCCAAAAAAACAAAGTTCATCAACAAAAGAGGTAGTGTTGTGTGATGGTAAGAGAAAGATTTAAGTTCTAAAGGTGCAGGTGCTAATCTTATTTCATTGGTTAATAGTATTGTGCCCTTTTAACCTCTGTGAGCCTCATCTTCACATAAAAGAGAAATAATAATCTACAGTATTGATTATCAGTAAAACATCAGACTTGGAGTCAAGAGGACCTAAGATCAAATCCTGCTTCTGACACTTAATAGTTATATAACACTACTGGTGATTTAGTTCTGTTTGACCCCATTTCCTCATTTTCAACATGTCAAGATGGGTTCAGATTTATTTCTAACTGCCACCTTTTTACTTGGCTAACCTACTATTTCCCAAATGCAGCTTGTCTAAAGGTGAACTCATCTTTCCTTATAAAATATTTGCCCCTCTTCCTGCCTTGTCTTTCTATATTAATGGCACAGTTTTCTTCCCAGTTATGCAGGTTTGTATTTTTGCAGTAATCTTTGGCTCTCTTGACCTACTTATCCAATCATTTTTGTTAAGTCCTACTTAATTTTATTTCGTCCATCACCTTCTTACCATCTTCACTACTATCAGCCTTGGTCAAGCCTTCCTTTTCTTTCACTTGGAGTATTACAGTAATCTCCTGATTGTTCTCTCCTCTTTAACTTTACACCCACTCATTTCTGATGGTTCTGGTATGTGTTATGAGAGCAATTGTCCTAAAGTCCTAGTCTGATCACATTATTATTTAAAGATTATCTGCGGTTCTATATTCAAACGAACAAACCTCCCCCTTAAGTCACTCTCCAGTATAATTGTAAACATTTGTTAATTTATCCCATAGTACTCCTCTTTACCACTTAATACTATAGGCCAGCTTGAGTATTTGCTCATCTTTGAAATTACTTCTTCCTTACATGTTTTTAGCTCACCATTGTTTTCCATCCCTGGAATGTCATCCTCCAATTTCTGTGTGTTGGTATTCTGCTTATTATTCAAAGCTCAAACTAAATAACACTTCCTCCCCAAAGGGCAGGCAATGTGGTATAGTAAAAAGAACATTTGATTCAGTTAGATTGTTTTAGGTTTATTGACTGACTAGGGATAAAAAAGACAAAAATGAAACACTTCTAGCCTTTGAAGAGTACTGTCAGCAGATCAGGGTAAGCACTTAAACTATTCAAACAAGTAAAAGCAAATATGTACAAAGTCAATAAGATATCATGGTAGAAAGGCCGCTAAAAAGGAAAGAATCAAGAAAAATCTCTTCCAAGTACTGTATCTTAAACTGATTGAAGGGAATTCAGGGTTCCAGCAGGTAGCAATGCACAGATGCAAGAGCATCTGTAAAGATATAGAGGTAGGAAGTGAAGTCATTTATGAGAAACAAATAAGTTGGCCATTTTAATTGAACTATAGAGAGTGTGAGAAAGTAATCATGGGCGGTTACTTGGGAGGCATAGATTGGTTCCAGATTGTAAAGCTCTTTAAATGCCAAATAGAAGAGTTTGTATTTTATCTTAGCAGTAATATGAAATGACTTGAGACTTCTTGATTATGGGCAAGGCAGGGGTGAGGAATGATGGGGGGGATCATCAGTGAGAGTGGATAGAAGTCAGAAAGCAATGTTACATGATCAGACTTTTACTTTAGAAATTTCAGTTTAATAGCTATATGGAGAAGTAGGAAATTGGATGCAGGAAGGAAATTATTACTCTAGTCCAGAAGAGGTGATGACATTAATGAACATGGTTATCCTGTGGATAAAGAAAAGGGAATAGATGTGGTTTTTTACTTTACTTATATTTAACAAATATATGTTTAGCATAAATTTGTTTTCATTCACTTTATGCTGCATTTGTTTATATATAAACTTGTTTTGTTTCCCTCCTCCCCATTAAAATGTCAGCTCTTTTCAAGTAGAGTTTTCCTTCATTTTATTTGTTTCCTCAGTGTCTAGCACAGTGCTTCTATCAAAATAATAATGCTTAATAAATGCTTGCTGATTGACTGACGACTTACCAACTCCTATTTTAAAACCTTAGTAGCTGGGAAACTTGGACAAGTCATGAAACCTTCTTAAAACTCAGTTTCCAAGTCTTTGAAATAGAGATGGTTCTTTCACTACATACTTCCTCAGGGATTTTATGAGCAGAACTGTGCTAGCTCTGAGAAGACTCTCAGGAGTAGGATAATACCTTGCCCTTACATCCGTCTTTAGAAACCAGACAACACCAGTGGAAGTGTAATGTATATAAGGCAGCATAAGGTAGGTTATGACTTTAGTAAGAATCCTCAGCAGTAAGAAATCACTGAAATTTCTAGGTGTCCGGATAACTAAACCTGAAAAACATGTATGTCAGTAAACAAAGTTGTACTACACAGTTGTCTTCTCAGGATATCTACAAGTAAAAGTGTCACTGAAGTTATGTTTTTCTCACCTTCACCTCGCTGCCTTTTATATATCTTGTGCTGATTCATGAAATTTCTTCTGAAAACTCCAGAGAATATAAGAAAAGGGTCAAGAAGAGAAAATTGCAGACATGTAGGAGCTGTTACCTCTAATATTTCTCAAGAATTAAGTTCCTTCTTAAGCTTTATTTCTACCTTAAAATCTTCCTGGTCTTCTTTTTCACTTTCATAGGTTCCACAGTGATTGCAGAATCTTTTATTACCATAGCTTGAATTCAATTATTACATCCTACTTTCTAATAGAGACTTATAGTGTATATCATATTTTATCCATTCATGAACTTTTGAACTTATAAAACATTATTCAAACAAGTGACTACAGCTCTGGTATGCCAAGGTAGACAGAGTTTTTACAATCAAAAAAATCTCAGAGCTGGAAGGAACCAATGGGATCATGTTTTATATAACCTCCCTGCTCTATATAGTGATCACTTCTACAACATCTCCAATAAGTTATTATCTAGCTTTTCACTGAGCTTGCATTTTCATTTAAAAAACTGTTTATGTATACCTCTAATAAACTGCCAATATTTTTGCTCATGATAAATGGTAAGAAAGGGAGTGATTTTTCCTTATTTCACATTGTTTTGTGACATTCTTCCAAGGATGTATTTGCCTTTTCACTGACTGTCTCCCCATACCTGGTGCCCTAGCTCTGTTCACCTCCCTTTTATAATCCCTGAATTCCTTGAAGACTCAGGTCAACTACCACTTCATGCAAGAGGCCTTTCTTAGTCCTCCCAGTTATTCATGCCTTCCCATCTGAGTTTATCTGGTACTGGCTTTTATATGTTTTGCATATTACTTATATGTGTGATCTCCCATTTTAGAATGCAAGCTCCTTGAACCCTTTTGCTCTTATCTTTGTATCCTTAATACCTAGCAAAGTACTTGGTTTGCCTGATCCTGTCCCTTTGGTCTTTTCCAGCAGATAGCTGCCTCTGTCATCCCCATTTTCTGTCTAGTCATCAATCTCTGCCTATTTGCTGGCTCTTCCCTGTTTCCTGACAACTATTCTTTTCTTCCCCTTACTCACAAATCCCTTACTTGATTCTACCCTTTTTGCTAGCTGTCATTCTGTATCGCTTCTCCCCTTCTCAACTGAATTCCCAGAGAAAGCCATCTACAGTAAATGCTTTCACTTTCTCTCTTCTTACTTTTCAAAACCATCCAGAGTCTGGCATCCAGACTCCACATTTGACTTAAACTACTCTTTTCAAAGTGGTTTCCTATTTGCCAGAAATATAATGAGCTTTTTTCAGTTATCATCCTTGACCTATCTGAAATATTTTTCCCTACTGATCACTCTCCCCTCCCAGAAAATCTTTCCTCTCTAGGTTTTCATGACACTTTTCTCTCCTGCTTCTCCTACCAATATGACCACTTCTTTTCAGTCTCCTTTGCTGGATCTTCATCTAGAAAATGCCTATTATTTGTGGGTTTACCTAGAAGCTCTGGCCTGGCTCCTCTTCACTTTCTCACTCAATGATTTAAACTCTTCTTCGTTCAGTTGTCATCTCTATGTAACTAATAAACCTGATATATGTATCAAGCCTTAACTTCTGTGTGAGCTACTGTCCCACATCAATTCATTAAAAATGTATTAAATGCCTGCTATGTGCCAAGCTTTGTGCTGAATGGTAGAAAGACACATAAGAAAAAGGGAAATAGTCCGTCCCTCAGGGAACTTATAATCTGATGGGAAAAGACCACAAAGAAAAGATGAAAACCTGGAAAATTCTGAAATTTCAGTCTTCTATAAAGTAAGGCTTTGGGAGGAGTTTACTATTTCATCCTTCAGCCCTTTAGTCAGAGAGAGGCAATTGAGGGAGTTCAGAAGGTATTGATTATTAAAAATTGAGTCAGCCTGGTAATGAGATTTAAGGTGATAAACTTATCTGGGAGAAGGCATGATGGTCTCCACACCCCAGTTGGAGTATTTTCCTAGTTTCTCACTTACTTTCATCCCACATAGGTTATAAGCCAGGTCTGCTTGTTTCTACCCTCACAACATTTCTCATGTTTGTCCCTTTCTGTCTACTCACACAGCCTCCATATTTGTGGGGACCTCATAACCTTTCACCTGGACAACCTATATTGAGCTTAAGATTGGTGTCCTTGTCTCAAGTCTCTCCTACTGCATAGAACTGCCCAGTTGATTTTTCTAAAGTACTGTGCCCCTTTTTAACTCAGTAAACTCAGAGGACTCCCTATAAACTCCAGGATCAAATACAAAATTCCATTTTTTCCTTTTAAAGACCTTCACAACCCAACCTTTTTCTGCTTTATCATTCTTATATGCCTTACTCCATTCTATGTACTTTGGAATCCAGAGACAATGGCCTATTTATTCTAGCTCTCTCTTAATAACTGTGTCTTTTCACTGGCCTTCTCATACACCTAGAGGTTTCTCCTTTCTCTCTCTGCTTCTTGGTTTTCCTGGCCTCTTTCAAGACCCGGATTAAATTCCACTTTCTGTAAGGGGCCTCTCTCAGTCTCCACTTCCCCACTTCGCCACTTACTGCATTCCATCTGGTATTGCCATCTGTCTACGCTCTCCATGGCTTTGATGTACATTATTTTGTGCACATGGTTTCCTTCCATTAAAATATGCCCTCTTTGAGGGTAGGAAACATGTTTTTGTATCCTTAGCACTTATCAGAGGGCCTGGCGCATAGTAAGTGCTTTACAGTTGTTTCTTTACTGACTGACTGAATGCTTTATCAGTGAGGACCCAAGTCTCCTCTTGGTCCAGGATCTTTACAACCACAGTAAAGCTATTCACTATGTTAGAGACATGTTTTAAACCTAAGTGCTAACTTAACAGTATCACTTTTTATTTGGAATTTCATAAAACTTCAAAGGCACATCTCTTAATATGTAATGTTACTCTGTAAACTGCCACCATGTAAGATTAGAAAGAGAGGGGTAGTTATTGTTAGGTAGTCCAGGTCAAGACGTACAATGGGCAGTTTGTGACGTTTGTAAATGACGTGAAAGACTGCTAAAAGGAGGTGTATGGACATCTGCAGGTGTCCCTTGCGTCTGATGAAATGGTGATTTTTAAATGTTGCTTACGTGAATTACTTTTGTGTGATTTTTGTCATGCAGGCCAAAACGCTTAGAAAACTGATACAGCAAACATTTCGTCAATTTGCCAACCTTAATAGAGAAGAAAGTATTCTGAAATTCTTTGAGATTCTATCTCCTGTGTACAGATTTGATAAAGAATGCTTCAAATGTGCTCTTGGGGTAAGTTATAAGGAATCAGCAAAGTGGGCAATCATATTACTGGGAAGCCAGTTTCTTTTGCAATCAGCTGGCTGTGTTCACAGTTGTCCAATCTCTTTTAATTGGTTCCACAAAAGCATATTGTTCGTTGAAGCACCATTACAGCAGAAACTTTCTTCCATAGGAATGATATTGATTCGTATATACTAATGATGGCAAGAGAGGAGATTCATTTAGACTTAATTATGAATTAGAAGGGTCTGTTAAGTAACCCAGTGGATAGAGTAGTAGTCTGAGAGTCAGGAAGACTCATTGAATTCAAATTAGTCATACTAATTGTGTGACTCTGGACAAGTCACTTAACCCTGTTTGCCTCAGTTTCCTCATCCTTATAATGAGCTAGAAAAGGAAATGGTAAAGTATTCCGGTATCTTTGCCAAGAAAACCCCAGATGGGGTCACAGAGTCAGACGCAATAGAACAACAACATTGAACAACAGAATAACTGTTAGATGTCCCGTTGTGATCTCTTACTTGTTGGGACGGTACTATAGTGTGGATTTTTAATTATTTATTGCACTACCACGCTGGAACGTTATAGAGAGAGAGCGTCTGTAGTTTGATTTCTGATTGAAAACTTTGCCTTGACTTTTTAAACCACAGGATGTATTGATTTCATATATATATAGATGATATAGATTAGGCAAAAGAGGGAAAATGTTAGTGGTACTGTCTGAATAAAAAATGAAGCTTTATTTCATTTTTCACAACGTCGTTCACGTGTCGATGTGTCTCTTCTCATTTAACCGTTTTCCTCAAAATCTCAACACATCCAAATGACAGTTTTTAAAATAAAGTTGTAAGAGTAAATATAAATGTAGTTGATTAGCAAGCTTCTTTTAAGAAGCAAAGATAATAGAAGTCACATAATCAACTACTGGTTGAGAAAAGAAAGTATTAACTTACCACTTATTTGTTGTGTCATAGTGGATATAGAACTAGTCAAGTCAAAAAACCTTGGTTTAAAACACTACCTTTGAGACATATTGTGTGCCATGTCTGAGTTCTGGGCCATTTTCTAAGGCTATCGTTTTTATAGCAGTTGCTAATGTGAGCAGAAAAGAAAATTTCCTCACCATGGCTTCCCTAAAGCAATAAAATCTTAGATTCAGAACATACCAGAGCAAAACAAACAAAAAGTTACCATAACTTATTCATGGTATTAAGTCATTGTTTCTCTTTGGAGAATTATGAAGGATCTTAGGGATTGTATGAAGCTACATTGGATCTTTGTGACATATAGGTCTATTTATGATTTAAAATAAACCAGAAAGAGATCATTAGAGATCATCTTAATGAACCTCCTTATTTTATAGATGAAGAAGCTCAGGCTTTTTAAAACTAATTTACTTAGCAAATTGCATAAGTAGTGTGAGCTAGAATTAAACTGAAGTCCTTTGGCTGCATCGCTAGTGCTTATTCCATGACATCACTTTGACCATTAACCTTGGTGAAATGTGTGTAAATGTTCTGTGAACTATGAATTAAACTAGCCTTCTTCATGTCCTTGATTCATTTGTGCTTATGATCCTGTGCTTATTCTTCCCCCAACTTCCAACTTTTATCTCTTCACCCGAAAAAGTCAAGTTGGATCATTTCTGTGGAGCTGGCAATTGGCCCAGAAGAAGGCATCAGTTACCTTACGGACAAGGGCTCCAATGTAAGTCTCTGTCTATTGTTTTGTCACTGTAATTTCCCATGCAAGGGTACCCCACGCAATGTCAATTCAACACTCCTCAAAGGTGAATGAATAGTTTAATCTTTGAATCAAAGGAAGAAAAACAAAGTCATTCTTAGTAGAAGCTCTAATTTTGCCGTTGATTCTTGTCATGGAAAGGCTTCCGGTGGAGTGAGACAGAAATAAAGAGACTCACCGAAATTTCTTAGTTGCAATATGGACTCAATGATTCATTTCATGCATTTTCTTTTTGAGATGTAATCAGGTTAGTCATTATGTTTTCTGTAAATTTATTGTTAAATTCCATTATGATTACTATTTACTTAATACTTTACAGTTTATAAAACTCTCTCCTTCAACAACTTAGGTAGGAAAGACAGGTATTGAATGTGTTTTACAGATAAGGAAAGTGAATTCAGGGAGCCCATTTAATTTTACCAAAGTCACAGGGCTAATTAATAGTGATGCTGGAACCTAAAACTCTGATCTTCTGACTTCATGTGCAAACTTATCTGCCTTATATACTCCACATAATTATGACATTGTGGTATTTTTATTTCATACTTTGAAGCAATTTTTCTTAAGTACAAGTATGTTTGGGATATAATTGTTGCAAGAGTAGATCAAGAAATACGTAAATTATTATTCAGCATGTTCATTCAAATATGTTATAAAGTACTTACTGTATACAAAACTGAACAGTAGAGAGAGATAAACATATGACATGGTCCCTATCCTTTAGGAGATTTTATCTAATTATGATAGAAATTGCCCTATTATTAAAGTATACATTAGCAGGTCTATGAAGAAGAAATCTCTTGTAAATAAGAGAAGGGAAAGGATAACATGTACTCTCAGCCCTTAATAAATGAAGCTATTTTGCCATTGGCCACCCATTCTGTGAGAGCCAAGAGAATCATAGACATCACTCCTTGACCCAAATATTATAGTTAAGTTCTAGTATAACAGTTTACCCTTGTGAGTAGTATGCCTTATATACATTAACAGTGACTAATCCTGATTATTTAAACAGTTTAATTGGTGTAAAAGGCATTCTGGAACCTTCATATAAAAATGTGGTTAATTTTTATAATATTTCCTCTTATGAACTGATGTAACATTCTGTGCTTTTCCTATAAGGATGATATTTTTATACTGTGTCTTTTGTTATTTGTAATTTGTAAACTAATTTTTTTCCTATATGAAATTATAACCTCTTTAAACACATGGCCTAGTTGTTACTAGTCTTCATACGCAGCACAACATGATACATATGCTCAGTACATATTTGTTTAATGCATCAAATGATAGAATTATATGTATATTTATTTCTTTGGACCTATTAATTAGAGTAAAATAGTTCTTTGTTTCATAGTATCAAGACAGCTTGCTACATACAACACATACAAAACCCTTCCAGACATGGTGCCGTCACAGTGTTCAGTCTTAAGATCAGTGAGATCCTTACTCTTTCTCCATGGTCTCTGATATGGCCTGACCACCACTGTCAGTCCTGATACCCTGGGATTTCTCTCCTTCATTCTCCTATATTCATCTCAGGGAATAGATTCATCTATATTCATCTATAGTGTGATGGCAACAACATCCTAACTCCCACACACTTGTGCAGATTAGGCTAGTTTTTTTTTCTTTAAAAGATGATGTTGAAACCATCTTTAAGACTTGATTGACTCAGGCCCTGGCTTTTGAAATTGCTTCCTGAGTACAAAGTATCCATAAGGTGCTCTCTGATGTTTGACTTTTGTAACACAGTGGGTAATTACTCAGGTAGAGAAGATTTGCTCAGTTGAATAAATTGAGAGTGTTCTTAATCCATATCCTCGTTATTATCCTGATATGGCTAAATTTCGTTTTATTATCTGTCAAAAACATATATTTCAGAGGCATTTCCTAGTTTTGGCTCAGGGTACATTGAATTGATTCAAGGGTCTTGCATCAGTAGAAATGGGAATAGGAATCCTGGCCTTTAATGGTCATCTCTATGATTATTTCATGTTCAGTACCTTCGAAGCATCAAGAATTTCACCCCACTTCCACTTTGTCCACTATTTGCCTTCTATTCTTTACATCTATGGCAGTAGGACGTATCTCCTTGTCTCCATTTTATCAGGGGTATCAACAGCCATTACTCCATTTGAAATCTGACTTGTCCTACAGCACTTTATTAGGGAAGATGAATATGGGAAGGCAAACAAAAGACTCACTAGTGGATGCTTCCCTTTAAAACCACTTACCATAAAGTGCTTTGACAAGTTATTTCAAATAATCCTGTTACTAGATACTAATATTGAAGTATTATATGCTGTTATTATTAGAGGTATTTATTTTAAATATTAAGGACTGTTAGATTAGCATAATATCTTCATGCTACTCATATTAATAATTTGACTACTAATACTAAATGACATTTAGTGTCATTAATATTATGTGTTTGGGGTAAAGGAAAGTCAGTTCTTTTACTTTAATTCCCAGGGCAGATGAAATCAGTATCAAAGTCATTCATTCTGCTAAGTGTCAAGTGATTTTTTAAGAATGAGTCTATATGCAGGGGATGCTACTGAATTTTTTAAATCTCGGTTTTTCATTTGCCAAAGCATCATTGTGATGAGAAAAAGAGGGTACATCAACAAATGGCAAGAGGTGAAATAAATTCTGGTTAGTCTAGTGGGCAGGAGAGCTAGAGGGCAGATCATCCCATTCCCGGTTTTTAAAATCAACATCAAAAGAAGTTATTGAACCAGTATCTGTATTGGTGAAGCAATGTACTAGGTGTGTATAAAGGCATTTAGAAAGTCTCTACCTTTGCAGCCTACACATCTCGCAGACTTCAATCAAGTTCAGACCATTCAGTATTCAAACAGCGATGACAAAGACAGAAAAGGAATGCTGCAACTCAAAATAGCAGGAGCACCTGAGGTAAGAGACTGTACTTAACCAGTAAGGATAAAATAATAAATGACATAATCATGGACCAAGGAAATAACTTTGACAGGCCTCGTTACTAGAGAGCAATAGTATTTGAAATAATAGACTTAAAGATTCTGCTGAGGCTAGCAGTAGTGACGGTATCATGACTTACACTGATATGGGCCTTTGCCATTATGTAAGGTTACCTTTATTGACAGCTTGTCAGACAGGTACAGCACAAGTATTATCATTGTTCCCATTTTACACCTGAGGAAACCGAGGCCCTTAAAGATTGTTATCTGCCACAGTCACAGTGCTAGTCAGTGTTAAAACCTAAAAGTGTGCCAACTGTAGGACTCAGCATCATCTGTTGATTAAGTGTACCACTGTCCCAAATGTAAAGACTAATGTTGCCTACTTAGTTCCTAGTCTCTTGAAGTATGAATGTCCCTTATTAAACTCAAAAAAATTAATAGATCCCCCAACATGATAGTAATTATATTATTAAATATCAGCTGCTTTAAAAAATGCATGATGGAAGAAAAGTACTATGAATTTCAGTGACAGAAGATGATGACATAATTTTAGTTAAATATTTGGATATATTCACTGAAATGACATTAGCAACATTAACATGAAATTACATATGTATTTGTATGTTATTTTGAACATGTATAATTATAGGAAAAAGAAGAGAATTTGTGATTGTTATCTTATTCACTCATAATTTTTATCTATACATTTTAAAGCTAGAACATTAGGAAGGCAGCTCGATGCAAGGCTCATTTCTTTATTTCAGTTTTATTACTGTCAAAATGATTTCTTAGTTCAGAGCAGTGAGACATAGGTTGCATGGCTCTAGAATTGGAAAAGACCTCAGATGCCACTGGTGTGACACCTAAGGAAACCAAGGCACAAATTGTTATAGGACTTAGACATAGTCCTACAAGTAGTACATAAGACCACAAATAATAAAATATTTATATAATGCCAATTTTTTAAAAAGGACTCTACCCCCAGTCTACTGGTTGCTGATTGATTGTAAACAGATGCCAGACCAGTAATATTCAGGATATAACTGGTGATCCTTCCCATCCAGACATGTGATCACTAACAGTTTTTACCTAAGACATTGACTGAATGTTAGAGGCTTTTTAAAATTTACTGTGTCGTTAGTGTTTAATTCCTGTTGTCCCTCACACAAGTGGTGCCTTTTTTTTTTTTAAATTAAGTTTAAGAATTTCAGAAGTAGTATGACTTGTTAGGAGATCTGTACTCAGTGATGATTAAAATGTCATGACAAAATGAGATCATAAAGCTCATTGGAAGGAGCTGTAGAAATCCTCAATACCAAATTTACTCTCAGTTCAACAAATGTTTACAAATTAGTACTGGAGGCACTAACAGTGCAGGATAAAGACAAAATTGTTCTGTTCTCAAGAAAGAGCTTCGTTCTGTTCTGTACTCAAGGTAGTGTATGTAGATGAGCAGCTACAAAGTAATTTGAAGGGGAGGGGAGAGCATGAGACTTGAAGGAAAATAAAAGTTATGAAAGACTAGGAGAAAGTAGAACATAATTAGGAGCAGTTCTGAGACGGTGCAAGGTGGAAAATGTAGACAAAATTCGTGAGGAAATGCTTCCTTTAGGAATGTTACTGAGATGACTAAAAAAATGGACACTCCATATGATTACTTGATATATAAGACTTAACTATGTAAAAAGAATTAATTGCTATTTAGAATATCCTATACTTTCTAATACAAAAGCAAAATTTTCAAATATTTGCTGCAGATAGTAAACCTGCTTCCCCTTTGATACAAGACTCTTTACCTCTTTTAGTATTAATCACTTTCCATAGATTACCCCAAAATTTTTAGAAGGATGCAAGAAAAATGATTAATTAGGCAGCAGTTAAAGGAGAGTTTTATATGTTTGAAAATATTATTCAAATTATATATTACATTTATTTTTGAAAACCATCTAAAGTTTTCATACCATCTTAGATAACTTTTAAGTTGAAATAGATCAGTAGACAAGCCTGTCATATTGATCAGGTGTGTAACTTAGATAAAAACAAACCTGAGTGAGGAACTATGGATAAAACCTAGAAAAAAGTCATCTTTCCTCTTTGTTGCCAGTTCCTCTCCTCTTAGTTTCTCCTCTGCCCTACCTCATCTTCCAGCTGAAACTTCATTTTTCAAAGTTGCCAGTAATCTCTTAATTGCTGAGTCTTATAGTCTTTTGTCACCTATTCCTCTTGACCTTTGCTGTATTTTACACTGCTGTCTCTCTTCCTCTCATGAATCATCTCTCCTCTGCTTTTTTTAATGACACTTTTCATGACATAGAGTCCTGGTTCTTCTCTGACCTATCTGCTCTTTCTGAGTGGTAGATCATTTTCCATGTCATGTCACTTAACCGTATTACCCCAAGGCTGTGTTCTCTGGGCTCTCTTTCTTCATTACCTCTTCTCTCTTAGTGACTTCAAAAACTATCTTGAGTTCAATCATGGGTTCTCCAGGCAGGTGAATCATATGCTTATATATTTAGCTTAAATCTCTACTGTACTCCATACCTACCGCAGCAGCCATTGACTGTTCATTTCAGATTGGATGTACCCGATATATGGATATAGGTACACACAAAAATCCACCTTGTCCAACATAGAGCTTGTTACCTCCCCCTTCTAAAACTCTCCCTTCTGGGTGCTCACATTCTTCCATTATCCCTGGTTTTGTGACTTTGGTTTCATCCTCAACTCCTTATTCTCTCTTCACACATATCCAGGTAGTTGCCAAACCTTGCTGTTTTTGCCTCTACAACTGTCTTATATCTGCCCCTTCTCCCTACTCACTCAGCCACCACCTTGCTTGAGGCCTTCATCACATCTTGCCTGAACTGTCGCAGTGATCTCCTCATTGATTGCTCTGCCCCAGGTCTCGGCCTGCTCTCATCTGTCCTCTAACCAGATACCAAAATGGTTTCCTTAAGTAGAGATCAGACCATATCATTCCTTTGCTTAGTTAAGTCCAGTGGCTCCTCATTTCCTCTGAGATAAAAATAAACTCCTCTGTCTTTTAAAGCCATTCATAACTTCATCCAGCTCTGTATTTCCAACTTCCTTATACACAGCTCCTCATCTGGTACTATATGATCCTGCCACACTGGCCTTCTCTGTGTTCTTCCCACACAGCACTCCGTTACTTAGTTCCGTGTACACTGCCTTCTCTTCCCTGCCCATGGCCCCACTTACTCTCTGACTCATAGCATTTCTCACCTTTTTCCAGACCCAATTCAAGTACGATCTTCCACATGAAACTCTCCAATTGCTAGCACCCTCCCTCCCTGGTGACCTTGTGTTTACACACACACACACGCACACACACACACACACACACACACACACACACACACACACACCTCCAATAGAATTTGGTTTCTTTGACAGCAGATACACATTCATTTTTGTTTATATCTCTAGTACTTAGCAGAGGGACTGACACATTATAGATCATTAGTAAACACTTGTTGATTAATTCTTTGACTTCAGTTCCTTTCATAATTTCAAATGCATCATTATTGCCTTGAAGATAGTAAATATCTAGAAAAGAAAGCCTTGAACATATGGAACCATCCTTGCTTCTTCAGGAATAGGTCATGCCAGGCAACTTTGATTTTCTTTCTTGAAGAAAGTTACTCATTTGGTGGATTAGGAAGATTCTGTGGTTTACCTGAAAAGATACTGTCTTTGTAGAAAAGATGGAGCAGTGTGGGTATTAGATGGTTTCAGGACAGATTGAATGAAGAGTATTTTTTAATGATTCATGCAATAGATGAAAATTAGGAAGAGGAAACTGTAGGCTTGAAATAAGGAAAACTTATTAATACCTAAATATAGTGTGAGCTGCCTCAGGAGATTCTGGGTTCCCCTCCAGCTAAGGTCTTAAAATTTGATAGCTAGATGACTACATGTCACAGGTATGGAGGACATCCTTGTTCAGCTGGGTTTGGATTAGGTGCCTACTGTAGACACTTGTAACTCTAAAATTCTGGAAGTAATTACTTATGTGCCTTTAAATAGAACTATCAGGTGGTGATACTTATCTGGATTGAATAAAGGTTGAATTTGAGGGGAGGAGCATGCAAAATTAATTCCCAAGGGGGCAGCTAGGTCGTATAGTAGACATAGTATCAGGCCTGGAGTCAGGAAGACTCTGCTTCCTGAGTTCAAATCTGACCTCAGACACTTATTGACTCTGTGATACTGGGCAAGTCACTTAACTCTGTTTGCCTCAGTTTCCTCATCTGGAAAATGAGCTAAAGAAGGAAATGGCAAACCATTCCAGTTTCTGCCAGGAAAACCCCAAATGCGGTCATGAAGAGTCACACAACTGAAATGACTGAGCAACAGCAACAATTTGCAAGGTGATTGTATCGTATGATCACAGAGTTAGAGCTGGCAGAGCTCTTAGAGATCTTCCACAGCAGCCCCCCTTAATTTGTACACGAAGACGCTGAGGCTGAACATGCTAAGTGATTTACATGAGGCCGCAAAGATAAAGACAGTGGCAGGAAGTGAGCTTAGATCTGTCATTTCAAAGCCAGTGTATATTTTGTTGCATAATATCACACTTGCTTTTTCCCAAATTGTTTCAATTTTTTTTTCAAATTCATAACTTTTAGCTTTTAATTTATCATCTTTTCCTTATACTTGTATACATCCTAGATAAGAAAAAGGGTTTTTTCTGCCATTCTACAGTTAAATCAGTTTTTATTTTATTTCTCCTCCTATTACATATTCAAAGAGTGTGTATTTAAATGTTATACTTCCTTTTTAATTCACATTTTGTAATATGTTGTGTTTGACCACTGTCTCTTCTCTGTTTTTAAATTTATACTGAATTCTGATGTCATGGCACAGCTGTTCCTTTGAATATGGGTAACAACAATAATGTCTCTTTTCTCCCTTTTAGCCTCTCACAGTGACAGCCCCATCTTTAACCATTGCAGAGAATATGGCTGACTTAATAGATGGATATTGCCGACTAGTTAATGGAGCCACACAATCTTTTATCATTAGACCCCAGAAAGGTACAGTGCCATATCTGTTTTGTTACTTATTTTTCTGTGTTTTAATTATGCTAGCAGATTTTTAGTAGACTTTAGCCTTTCTAAAAGTTAAGTCTAGACAATGTAGGAAATTTGGAAGCCATAGTTCAGCATAGCTTTGTTTAGCCCCAGAGTTCTTTATCTAAGAAGGATGTACAAATACATGAGACACATGAGGAAGATTTGAGAAGATGTTGAAGTTATGAAGAAAATCATTTTTTGTTCTAGTTAGTAAAGAAAGGTTTGATGAGTGAATATGTAACGGGATTAAGAGAAACGTAAGGAATAACCTGTGGTTCTGACTCTTTCTTCAGAGAGCTCTGTGTTTTGATGTACCATTTTAGTGTATTTTCTGTAATGTTATTGATTTATATGTATGTAGAGATTTATACTGAAACTCTTCATTATAACTAGAACTATTGTCCTTGACTAATTTTAAAATTAACATTCTTTTCTAGGATTTTGGATTATTTTAAGGCAAGTGCTTCATTCACTACAGAGTACTATAAAAATGGGAGTTAATATTCTTATTTTACCACTAAGAATTTAATAATTAGTTTTGTATTATTTTCCTCATGACTTGATTTCAGGATACCAAGGAATAATTCTAGAATTTTACATATGAAGGTGGCTCATCGATACTTCTTCCTTGGCACTCTTACCTGTAACTATATTTCCAATCCTTGGTCAGCTCTCTTCTCCTTCTGTATGTGATGACCTTAGCAGTTCTCTTTATATTCTTATCCCTAGCTTCATGCACACATTCCCACTCTTTGTTCCCTTTTCTGTCTCCTTTATGCCTTTAGGACAAAATACAAAGTCTGGTTCTTGCCTATTTTTTCAGACAGATTTCCTGTTACCCTTAATGCTCTTTGAATTCCAGCTAACTTGGCCTGCTAACTGTTCACTATACAAACCATTCCATCTGCCTCCATGCCTTTGCACATATTATCCCTGTTTCCTGAAACACTCTTCCTTCTCAACTTCTCTTCTTAGAAACCCTAGTTTTCTTTAAGACTCGAGTGTTCCTTTCCGTAAGAGGCCTTTTCTAATTCCTCCCAGTTTATAATTCCTTGCTTTAAAAGTAACAGCTATATATGTTTTATACACACAAACATATATGTTTACATGCCTGCCTATGTGTGTATATATGTAGGAACACAAATAATATCTCTGGAACCTCCTAGCTTTATAGTGATTATCAGTAGCAACTGTTGCTGTTTCCTACCCAGCCTGATGTCTTTCTTTTTCTTGACCTCATTAAAGGGCCCGTGCCCTCGCTACTTCTTAAACAGGCCTATTCAATAAATGGGCATCGCATCACCCTAAGTGAGCACCTGCAAATACCTTGGCCTAAAGGGTCCAAGGTCTCCCAGTGCATGCTGGGTCATCTTCAGTCATCCTGAGGAATGTCAGGTCACTGGATTCAGCTGATTGTGGAGGAGAAGTGAGGCTGGTGACCTGCACACCCCTCCCTCACTCAAAACAAAGTCAGGTGCAAGTCACGTCATCATTTCTCTGATAGCATGGTCTTCTTCGCCAACGAAGGCCGAACACAATATATTATATTCCTCTAGGAGAAGGTAAGTGTGGAATGGACAGGGGCTAGATGTATAATTGTCCACTCTTTTAGCATACTATGGACATGATTTTTTGTACAAAAAGCCCATAGCTTGAACGTATATATGTATACGTATACACGTATACACATAACATAAATGTATACGTACACACACAAACACACGTAGTGATTTATAGTTTTCGGAATGTTTTTACATTCATTATATCATTTGTTTCATAATATTCCCATTAAGAAACTAGCATAAGTATACTTCTGGCTGCCAGTTCCGAAACATGCCACTTGGCATATTCATCTTCTCATTTTATAGATGAGGCAACTACAGATAAAAGAGGTCTCATACTTAGTAATGAATAGAGTTCAAATGAAACCAGAAAGGCTTAGCTACCACTCTTTTTTTAATCTGATGGATCAACTTTGATGCCCAGTATGCCCTGTTAAAGATAGAGAGAATAGTACCTTGTTACACATTTTAATCAAAAGTATTGCGCCTCCTAGAAAAGTGCTATATAAATTGAAACTTCAGAACAATATTAAATGAAGTAAATAGTCTATTGTGTGAAATAGTGTCAAGAACCTTGAACTTGGAATCAAACCACCTCAGTCTCTATTTGCTGGAATACTTACTGACCTTGTGACCTTGGGCAATAGCTTCCCTTCTGAGCCCTGGTTCCTGCCTCTTGTAAACTAGGGAGAAAAATATTGGTCTTACCTATTCTTCTGAATTTGTTGTAAAGATCACATAAGTTAACCTGAAGATCTGGAATCAAAGGCAAAGGAAAAGTACTTTATAAATAATACATTCTTCTCTGCATTTAGTGGGTACTTAATAAATGTTCATTATTTCAGTATAAGCAGGCATTATTGTTAAATTGGAGGAGAGTAAATTAAAATACAAAAAAAGTGTAGAAAAATGCAAGAAAATATAACAAAATAGTATAAAAATCATTGCCCAACAATTATGGGCAAAGAAATATATTAGAACCTAGAGAGGAATATTTAAAAGTTATATTATCAGAACTTCATGGAACTGGTTAATGAATAGTTCATTTTCTCCATATATTTTACATAATGGATATTTAATTCTTCTATTGACTTTCTTACTTCATATGTATTGGTTGTCAAGTAACTGACAGCAATTTGAAGTCTTTCTATATCCTGAACCTGTAATATTTTTTCTCTTCAACCTTAGGTTAGCTATGAGAAAATTCTTTTTAAGTCAAATATTCATCAACCCCTCCTACCTCCTTCCAGAGAGGATATTAGTGTGGTTTGACTGTCATATGGTCGTAAAAATAATTCTGTATTTACAGCATGGGTGGTGCTAGTTTGTAAGGTAGTTTTTCAACTCCTCCGGAGGCTATGTCATTATGGTATATATTTATTACTAAATTTAAACATTCCCATGCTGGCAAACACAGCTTTTGAATTATAGATATATAAGTACCACCATACGCATTGGCCAACCATACTTAGTAAGTAATGAGGGCTCTGTGGTATGGTGAAAGTAGTACTGGATATGAAAGGAGGAGATATCTGAACTGAAGTCCTGACTCCAACACATGCTAGCACTGAGACTGGTCACTTACCCTCTCAGAGCGTTGGTTTCTTCATTGGTATAAAGGGAATAATTGGCCTGTTTTGAAGAAAGGTGTTTGTAAATTTTGAAATGTTATGAAAATAAGTGTTGATATCTTTGACAATACATAGTACACAAAACACTACAATGGACACTGTTAAGCATTGTAACCATTTTTAAAAAATTTGATTTGATATCTTTTGACATCATTTGTATTTGCATTGTTTCCCTTTCTCCTTCAACTCTGAGGGAACTATCCCTCATAATAAAGAACTGGAAGAGAGGGGGGCAAACAGGTCAGCAAAACTAAGCAACATATCAGAGATGTCCAAAGTTCTGTGCATGTCCTCTCCCCAAAGAAGATAACGTTCTCATGCCTCTTAGTGCAACCTTATCACGGTATTGTCACCGCGTTCATTCTTGATGGTTTTGTTCTTTTGGTTCTCTTCATTTACTTGCAGTCCTTCTGTATATTGTTATTCTGGTTCCATTTACTGTATTTTGAATCATTTTATATGTTTTCCCATTCATCAAACACATTGTGTCTTTTGTAGCACCATAATATTCCATTACATTCATGTACCACAACATGTTTAATGACTCCTCAATTGTTGAGCATCTATTTTGTTTCATTATATGCTACTATACAAAGAGCATTATTGCAGATATTTCTATGTCGAAGTGACCCTTGTTTTTGTCTTTGATCTTCTTGAAATACATTCCTAGCAGTGGAATTGCTGAATCAAAAAAATGTTAACATTTTAGTCACTTTCTTAGGATAATTGCAACTTGCTTTTCCCAGTGCTTGAATCTATTCACAGATATTCCAGAAGTGGATTATTCTTCCTCATGTTCCACAATCATTCTGATAAGAATCTCCCTCCCCTGATGACTTAATATAATAACTTAAATATTATTAATTTAATTAATTAAAATAACTTAAGCTAGGGCCCTCACTTCAAAAAGGCAGCCCTTTTATTCCTCCTTGATTCCATCTCACTCCACAAGCAAACTATTCCTAACTTCCTCTTTTGTACTGCATAGCTGTAAATAGTTATTTCCGTATTGTACCCTCCATTAGAACGTGAGCTCCTTGAAAGCAAGGACTATCTTTTACCTTCTTTGTATCTCTAACACTTACCACAGTGCCTGAAACATAGCAGATACTTAATAAATGTTTGTTTACTCGTTGGCCCTTCTTTAGCATCATTTACCCTTCTCTTCATCCCTAGCCAAGGACTTGACTTTACTGAGAGAAGTGAGACTATTTGACATCAGCTCCTTCTTCCATTCTCTCTATCTTAGAACCCCTTTATTTAGTCTCCTAACTTTCTTCTCCTTTGCTTCAGACTCTGACAAAGTAGAACTCTTCTTGCCAAGGCAACCTAGTCCTAACCTGTCTTTCAGCCTTATTGTTCAGAAGTCCTCATCTCACTTACTGAGATGCAGACAAAATGTCATTTTTTCTGTTCTCCTTATCATCTTAGTCAAGTCAGCCAGCAGACATGCATGAAGTACCTGCTATTGTCCTGAGTTCTAAAGATGTAAAGAAAGGCAAAAACAGCCCCTGCCATTAAGGAAGTTGCCATCTGATGGGGTGATAGCATGTAGAGAATGAGGTGCAGATGAGTCATAGAGAGAGGAAGTGAAAAGATTCTTGAAGGAGAAAGTATTAACAGCAGGGGAAAAGACTTAGAAAGACATTTTGCAGAAGATAAGATTTGAACTGAGTCTTGAATGAAGCCAGGGAAACTTAAGAGGTGGAACTGAGGGGGCAGAGTACAGGCATCGGAAACAGCCAGCATAAAGGAGCACAGATTGAAGATGATATATTGTGTTCCAGGAACTGCAAGTAGAGCATGGCTAGTTTTAAGAGTATATAAAGGAGAATAACATGTAAGAAGGCAGGACTATAAAGAGCTTTAGAGCCAGATGGAATTTTTGATTCGATAAAAGATTTAATAGGAAGGTACTAGAGTTGATTGAGCAGGGTCTTGATATGGTCAGACCTACCCTCCAGGAAAATTATCCAGGAATGTTTTGGAGGAAAGATTTTAGGCAAGGAGACTAGTTAGAGCAGGTTGTAGGTAACGAGAGCCTCTGAACTAAGGTTATGGCTATGTGAATGAGGGATAGTTGTGTAGTGGAGTGAGGAGTCAAGGATGATGCTGATGCTGTGCACCCATGTGTAGTAGTGCACCTGATAGTAAGAGGGGAATTCAGAAGAGAGGATTGGGGGGTGGGGGCGGATAGGGAATCATGAGTTTCCTGTTAAACGTGTTGTATTTGAAATGCCCACTGGATGAAGAATTTGAGCTATCTGAAGGAATGCGCTTGGTGTTAGACTTAGCTGTAGAGCTGATGAAATTAAAACACTCACACATACACACAATTAGAAGAATTGAAAGTAAAGGAGTAAAGGAGATAATTGCAGTTGGACAAAGAGCAGCAAATATTGACACCTTTTTCAAGGAGTGTGGGGGAGAAAGAGATAAGAGATACATACTATTAGCTTGTGAGTATGATAGCATCTAGTGACCGTTTTTTTAAGTGTAGAGAGACTTGACCATGTTTCAAGACCATAAAAAAGGAACTAATAGAGAGAGGGCAAAAATTAGAAACAAAAAAAAAAAGAAGGAAAAGATTGCATCTTGCTAGAAAAGGTGGAAGAGGTTGGATTGTTAGCATATAACTGCTAATAATGAGTTTGATCATTTTTTTAATTCTCTTTTTAAACAGGCATATATTAGATATCTACTATGTGCCAAGAACTGTATCACATGTCAGAGGTAGAAAGACAAAACTGAAATGGCTCAAGGTGCTTAATTCCCATCAGGTTAGACAACATATGTACACACACATATGTGTGTATATGTGTGTGTGTTTTTTCCACAAAATTTACATGCAGGATTCAAGGTACTTTAAGGAACAGTGGTACTTGCAATTGGGAAAATCTGAAAAGGTTTTGGTAAAGGCAGTGGTTGATCTAAATCCTGAAGAAAACTAGATCTTCTGTGAGACAGAGAACATTCCAGAGATTAGAAACAGGCATGAAAATGGAAGATTGAATGCTATGTGCGAGCAATAGCAAAAAGACCAATGTGGTTGGACCATAAAATGTGGGAAAGAAGTCATAAAGCTGAGAATGCAGATAGTAGCCAGGTTGTGAAGGATTTTGAAAGCCCAACAGTAGGGTTTGTATTGCCCTAAAGGCATTGGGGAGTCTCTGGAGTTTTTTGGGTAGGAGAATGTCAGTGCCGTGGTAGGATTTGTGCTTTCAGAAAATCCCTTTCGCCTCTTTATGAAGGACTAGATTGAGTGTGAAGTGACTTGAGTCAGGTGGAGCAGCTAACTGGGATGTGTAGAGCATTAGGATGCCTTAGTCTAATTGATACCACAAACATATTTTGATTAAATGACTTAGGACCTCTTTCAAAACAGTATATCCATCATTACTATTTTTTAAAGGTCAGTGAATATAAAATTCTTATCCTTTTTTTCACTCATTTGATAAATGATAAATTTTTCCAATATGAAAGACACTGTACATATCCACTGCAGTAATCTGTTATTGAGGAAGGAATCTAGGATGTACTTGTATAGAAATAAATCACCTTTCTGTTATCAATAGTATATGAGCAATCCCTTTTTCAAGGCATCCTTCCAGTTAGTGTGTATGATGCCATTATATTTCCTAGGAGAATTCGGGCTTCCTGGACAGTTCTTGGTATGTGTATTTAATGCATTGACTGTTGTTTCAAAAAAAAATATCCTGCAGAGATTTTGACAGTATCTGTCATAAGTGAGAAAGGTATATTAATCAGTTATTAACGTTAGTAAATTCCATTGTTTTATCATGTTTCTCATATGGTTGAATGTTGGTTCCATTGGTCAGGATTGTTTTGTGACTAATCTTAGGTTTCTGCTTGTATATAAGAAAATTATTTTATCAAATCATATTTGAGTTATTCATACAAAAGATTACCAGTATATAATCTCAGCAATATTATTCCTGTTTTTATGATCCAGCATAGACAGACTATTTGTTCTTCGTCATATTTATTTGCCTGGTACAATAAGAATTAGAAGGATGCCTGAATGTGATTGTAAACAGTAAGCTGATTTTCTCCAGAAAATATCTTTCAGATTTTAAAACAGACTCAAATTTAGAAGGAAAACTGGGATTTTTGCACTAGTTGCTTCATAGAGTTGCTGTGAGAAGAATTTTTATAAAAAGTAAATTTCCAAATAAATTTATTAATATATTGTGCATTTATAGAAACAGAACTTGCATACAGTCAGTTATAATAATGTTTCTTTGCTTTATCCTTTTGAATCAAGTGGTGTTTTCAAAGTAATTTGAGTCTAGACAGTTAAAATTAAATTTAGAGCTCTGAAAGTTGAATATAAAATTTGGAGAGCCTAAAGTAAGTAATCTAATAAGCAAGAAGTTTTTTGTAGTGGTCTTCCTAAAATACTGGCATACGGCTCGCATTACCTTATAGCATTGAAGGCACCCTAAGTTGATCTTCCGTGAAAAAAAAATTATTAAAAAGCTAATCTAGCCTACTTATCTCTTCTCTATTTTTTGTTTGTTTGTTTTTGCAGAAGGTGAACGAGCCTTACCATCCATACCAAAGTAAGTACTATTCAGTCATTTATTACTTATGGTTTTTCAGGGTCTGTAATTGGCATCCAAATGATTGACTAAAACTTTTTTTTTTAATCCCTACAAGGGAAGCACAGTAAAACCATCATGTCCAAAATGGAATTCATCATCTCCCTTCAAACCCACTCCTCTGCCAAACTTCCCAGTTTCTAGGTAGAGAATATATTCCTCCTTCCACTTGCCCAGGTTTACAACCTTAGAGCAGTCTTCAACTATCTGCTATCCCTTATTTCTGCTTTCTGTTCTAGATGGCAAGTCTTTTCATTTCCAACTCTATAATATCTGTCACACTGATACCTTCCCCCTCACCTTATTTATCATATCATATAAATAAATCCTTATTTATTCAGCTATGACCTTATCTCAGAATTTCATTACTTCTTGCCTAAACGTATTGCAAAAACCACAATATTGATTTTCCTGTTTCCAATTTTCCACTGTACACAGCTGCCAGAATAAAGTACGGTTCAGACTTCGATACTCTATTCAACAATTATTGGTTTCATATAATATTATTCATATTGAGTTTGTGGTCCACTAAAACTTCCAGATCTTCTTAAAACATCTGCCCTCTAGCTATGACTTATCCATGTTCTACTTTTGAAGTTGATATTTTTAATGTAAATATAAGACTTTAGATTGATCTTGGTTAAATTGTTATCTTATTCTGTTTGGCTCAATAACATCTGAAAATATAGTAAGTGTAACTTCCTTGCCTTGGTACAAATTATTCAAAAAAAATATTAAATAATATGGAGCACCCTGCATGTTGGTGATTACATGCCTGTAAACCCTGCTACTGGGAGAGGCTGAGGCTGATTGAATGCTTGAGCTCAGGAATTTTTAGCTTTATTAAGGCTAAAGCTGAGCTGTATTCACACTAAATACAGTATCAGTGTAGTGAGTGTGAGGCTAGTGAGCTGCCAACCACACACCACAACCTGTTCAGCCATTCCTCAATTGATTGGGATCCCTGCAATTTCTAATCCTTTGCCACCATGAAGGGAGCCGCTGTCAACATCCCATTTACATTCAAAGTTATATTTACTATTTGTGAATTTTTCTCCATCTTATTTTCACTCAGCTTTCTTTCTCAGCCTTTCTTTTTACCTTATCCCTCTTACTTTATCTTCTCCTCCCACCCTCCACTTCAAGACTCTTCCATCCTCTCCCCAACACGAGTCTCAGTCCACACACCCTTCCAAAAGTCTCCCTCATCCTCTCCCCCTACTGTCCCAAATCCCAATCCACACACCCTTCTCTAATTCTTTCTATCACTCTGTCCCCCAGTTTTCTCACCTCTCTGCTTGTTCAGAAGTCTTCTACACTCTTGCAGTTGTACATGTTGTTTCCTCATCAGCCCAAATCAGAGTAAGGTTTTGACATTAACAGCCCCTTGCCCTCACCGACTTCTTCTGTTTCAGTTATTCTTTTCACATCCCATTTTAATAATTGCTCCCTTTCACCTTTTCCTTCCCATTTTTTAGAATCGCCACATCCTACACAACTCAACCCCAACTTTTATTTCAAACTACCTTAGTAGTGATGACAATTTTGAGATTACTGATAACATTTTCATATATGCAATAAGTACACAGTTTGAACTTAGAGTACCTTATAATTAGTCTTCAATGTTTTTCTTGTATTTCTTCTGCATCTTTTATATGAGATTTTCTATTGAGTTCTGGTCTTTTTGTTACAAATACCTGAAAGTTTTTCAATTTGTCAAATGTCCATTTTTTTCATTCAGAATTATACTCAGCTTTATTGGGTAAGTTATTCTTGAACACAACCCTAGCTCTTTTGCTTTTCAAGATATAATATTCCAAGATCTATGGTCTTTTAGAGTGGAACCTCCTAGCCTTCTGAAATCCTGACTGTATTTCTGCAGTAATTAAATTGGTTTTTTTCTTGTTGCTTGCAATATTTTCTCCTCAACCTAGGAGTTTGAAAACTTGGCTGTGACATTCATCTAATTTGTCCTCCTGAGATCTCTTTCAGGTGATGAATAGTAGATTTTTTCTATTATCTACTTTTCCCTCTTACTCTAGAACTTCAGGGCAGTTTTCCTCAATAATTATTTATTATATCCAGATTCTTTTTTTTTCATAATAACTTTCAGGTATTCCAATAATTCTCATATTGTCTTTCCTCCATCTATTCTCTAGATCAGTTGCTTTTCTAAGAGATGTTTCATATTTTCTTCTAGTTTTTCTAGTTTTATTCTCCTTTTGCCCAATTCTAGTTTTCAAGGAGGTATTTTCCCCCTCTAAGATTTTGTAGCTCTTTCCAATAGGTTAGCTTTCTTTTCACAATTTTCTTGGATTGCTTTTTTTCTGCTAATTTTTCCTTGATCTCTCTTATTTGATTTTTTAATTCTTTTTTAAGTTCTTCCAAGAACTCTTTTCATGTTACTCTTTGGAGTAGGGGTGGCTTTGTTTTATTTACCTCACTATTTTCCTCTGTCTATGAACCCAGATTTTCTTTTACACCAAAGTAGCTGTCTGTAGTCAGGTTCTTTTTCCTTTGCTTACTCATTTTTATTTTTATTTTATTTTTAGCAACTTACAATCGAGTTTTAGTCCTGAATTGTAGATAATGTTGCCCTAGGTCTCTGATCCTAATTACTGTTATTCTCTGAATTCTGTCCAGGGGCTTAACCTCAGGTACTCCTCTCTTCCCCTAAACCAACATTAGGACCCCTATCCATACTATCCTAAAAATATACTTGCTTCCTCTGCACTCACCACTTGCTCCTCACCCACAACTGCAGCATGGGATCACCTCAAAATTACATTTATTTTTGTATATATGTTCTGTATTTATCCGTGTACGTATTTTACCTTTTACTCCTGTCTTCTTCTCTTCCCTCCTATTCTAAAGTGCATTTTCTTTGAAGGCAGGGATTATCTACTTCCATTTTTCATTATCGTTCCCAGCGCCCAACAGTGCTTAGTGTGTTTGTGTGTATATGTATACATTTGTGTATCTGTGCAGCATTAAGCAAATTCTTTCTGAATTAAATGAAATCAATGAATGATTGTTAGACTAATACCTAGTTTGTACGCACACTATAGTTAATAATGGATTGAACTGAGAATTCGTTGAGGCACCTAAAGGAAACTTTGTTGGGAGAGTTGCAGAGTTGTTGTTTTTTCACTATTAGTGGTAGTGCTGCCAACAACAATAATAATGGCACATTTTATTTAAGATCTATAATTTCCTCATGAAAGTACAGAGAGATAAGAAGTATAGATACTATTGTTTCTTTCTCCATAGGATCACAAAGTTGAGAGTTACAAGAGATCACAGTAGCCATCTAATCCAACACATATCTAAAAGGGTTCCCCCACACTAAATGCAGCCACCAACCATCTATTTAACACCAGTTGTGTGTAAAGCACTTTTTTCTGTATACTCCAGATACACAATAAAAAATGAAACACTCCAAAGCCTCATGGAAGCTACATTCTTTTAAGAAAAGTGAAATGTACATAAATAAATATATACATATTAAGTACAAGGTAGGAAGTAATAGCACCTGAACATTTAGGAAAAGTATCATATAGAACGTGGTTAAAGTGAGTTTAAAAGAAAATATAGGATCCTAGGTACGAGTGGAAGGAATGAACTTTATGCAAGTATGATGACAGCTTCTAGTGACAGAAGATGGAACATTATGTGTGAGGAACAGCCAAAAGGCTTGTTTATCTGAACCATAGACTTTGTGAATGGTGGTAATGTATAAAATTGCAAGGATGTTTTCAGGTCAGATTGTTGAACAGCTGTTGATGCTGAAAAGAGGCATCTGTAGTGTAGTTAGGTGGCACAGTGGAAAGAACACCAAGCCTACAGTCAAGAAGATCCATTATCAAATCTGGCCTCAGAGTTTTACTGACTGTGAGCCCGTGGGCAAGTCCCATAACCTCTGTTTACCTCATCTTTGAAATGAAGATAATAACACTTGTTTTCCAAGATTGTTCTGAGGATTAAATAAGGCATCTAACACACTTAGCACAGCGTGTGCCACCATGTAAATGTTAGCCAGTCTTCTTAGCTCTTGGAGGTATTCAGGAGCCCCTGGAGTTGATTTAGCAGAATAGACTTTTGCTTGAGAAACATCACTGTGGTAGTTGTATGAATCATGGGTGGGGGTGGGGAGAAACATGACTCAAGGAAACTTTTTCTTTAGTCCAGGAAATCATCCATTAAGGCCTTACAGTTACGGACAAGAAAGAATATACGAGAGCTATTGGGGAAGCAGAACCAACTGATCTTGGGATTTTAGCTCTAGCGTTCAAAGACTTTCTAGTTCAGGATTTTCATTTCATTAAATTTGCAAGGCTAAGTAATTGGTGTTTACCTCATACCCATGTTCCATTCCAGTCCTCAGATCTGTTCCTCCCTTCCTAAGAATTATGGACCTGACCCCTCCAGATCAACTCCCATCTTCTGTGAGGCAGACATTATTTCGTGTATTACTTGGATATTCCAGGAATGAATAAATATCTTATTTACAGTAAGATGAAAACTAACTGAGCCTTGACACTTTTTCTGCCACTCTGTCCTCTAGCTTTGAGCCTTGCTATCCACTCTGTTACTAACCTCTTAGAATTACCAGGCCTTTCCATCTACCCTTCAGATGAACTGTCCTATATGTGTTATCTCTCCTGCTCCCTCACTCTCATTACAATATGAACCCTTTGAGAGTAGGAACTTTCTTGGTTTTCTGTTTGTATCGTCAGTGCTTAGGGCTTAGCAAAGACTTCAGGTATGCTTTGTCATTTTTTAAAATTTGCATATAGGATGAGGGAGTGAAAGGAGTCAAGAATGATTGAGTTTGCAAACCTCCATGACCAGAAGAATGGTGGAGTCATCAACCAAAAATGGAGGTATTAGAAGCAAATGTGTATTTAGGAGGAAAGATAATGAATTTCTGTTTAGATGTTTTGAGTTGAAGAAACCTCAAGGATATCCAGTTGAAAATATCTAATATAAGACTTAGCCCTTAAAAAAAAAAAAAAAAAAGACAGCCCTTCACAGCAATGTAAGGACCTAAAACATTTCCAAAGAACTCATGATGCAAAACGTCATCCACATCCAGAGAAAGAACTGTAGAGATAAAACACAGAATGAAGCAGACTGTTTTCTCCTTTGTTATATTTTGTTTGTCCCATGATTTCTCCCATTCATTTTAATTCATCTATTAAACATGACTAATGTGAAAATGTGTTTTAATAGAAATTCATGTGTGGAGCCCATGTAAGCTTGCATGCCGTCTTGGGGAGAAAGGAGGAGAAAGTTTGGAACTTATGGAAGTGATTGTTGAAAACTGAAAACAAGCAAATTAATAAATCTTGGAGGAAAAAAGAAAACATCTAACATGGATAGTTCAAAATGCAAAATGAGAGCTCCAGATAGACTCACGTTGGACATATAGTGGTGAAAGTCCTTTACATCAGTGTCATCAAACTCAAGGGAGACAGAAGCCACTAAACATACGTAATAATCCCTGTCCTGTGGGCCCCATAGTGATTTAAAACGCACATCAAAATCAGACATGAACTCTACATCTTAATCTGGTTTGGGCTGTATGTTTGAGACCACTAAATTTCACAGAAATAACTGAATCCATAGGAACTGAGGAGATCACCTGTAGAGAGGGAAGAAAAGAGAGCCCTACACAGGAAGAACCTGGGTGTGCTCATTTAGCAGATGAGTGCACCAGGGAGGTGCAGTGATGTCCCCAAACCACATCTTTTTTCTTGAAGTTTTCCAGTGACAGGGACCCTCCTAATAGTTAAGAAATTTTCTGTGATGTGAAATATGAATTTGTCTCTGAAACTTCTGCCCATAGCTCATAGTTGTAACCTTTGTTGTGAAGTGAAAACCTAATCTCTCTTCTCTTTCAAATGCTTGAAGATGACACAGTGCTTGACATACAATAAACACCTAACAAGTGCTCTTTCTCTATAGATAGCATATTCCTCCTACCCCACTCTTTTCCAAGCTAGCGTATAGATTCTAGTTCCCTCACTGATCTTCATATGCAAACACTGAAGGCCCTTCGCTGTCCTGATCATTCCACTGGACACTCTCCAGCTTTTGATGTCCTTCTTAAAGTTGTCTTCAGAATTCAACACAGTACTCGAAATAAGGTCTGAAGAAGGCAGAGTGCATAAGGAAACTATAACCTCTTTATTGCTTGAAACTTTGCACCATCTCTAGATTGAATAACTATGCCATCTAGACCTTTATCAGAGTCACTGATAAAACTGTTAAACATCTTGGGGGCCAACCACAGATGAGAAAACTGAAGCTTAGAGATTAAGTGGCTTGCCCACCATCACCAATAAACATCTGAGCTAGGATTTAACACAGACATATCCTGATTTGAAGTCTAGCCTTCAGTTAAGAGATACCATTTAGGAGATACGTAGTAGTAGCAGTGGGACACTTTACACTCCGAGCTTCAGTTTCCTCATCTGAAGAAAGTAATAACAACACGTGCATAATACTTCCCAAGGTTGTTAGGAGCAGTGCGTTTAATTAATCTTAAAGTTCTATGCAATTCCATTGTTATTGGCTGAATGGTTTGAGAATATAATAAATTTAGAGACATTTAAAGTCATCTACTCCAAAACTACCTTATTTTTTAGCTGCAAAAGATAATATTACATGATTTGTCCAAGGACATGCATTGGTAATAAATTTTGAGCCAGGATTCAGTTCTGAATCATCTGATTTCAAATCCACTGTTCTTTGCACAAAATGAAATTATTTGAAGTCTAGATTTTTGTTATTTTTCTTTTTGAAAGAAAATGTGCACACAGGTTAATTTTAGTTTTGGAGTAGTTTCCATTGAATATTTCAGTCAGTGTTTTAAAATTATATACTTTTTCCAACTCATTCCTTTTCATATATACTCAATAATAGTATAACAAATACATGTGTTTATTTCTTGTGCTAATTACCTAAAACTCTCAAAATAAGACTTTTGGCAGCACTGTTATACATCTGGAAAACATTTCCTTTTTATAGTTCAAATTCCATTTTGCAAATGAAGACTACTAATCCATTCTGGCTTCTTTCATTTCAAAAGAAAATGATTTAGAAAATTAATAAATGTTAGAATTGCCATTGTAAATACTTATGATATTTCATTCTCTGATTATAAAAGAATTGTGAAATGTTGACAGCATTTGTAAAGCACAATTTCCTTTTTTGACTGTTATTAACTAACAACCAGATGTTTTTCAATTACTTTTTTCTATTTGGGATGAAAAGTTGGCAATCTTTCAAAATTTAAAGAATGTACCAAACTTGAGAATGCCTAATCTTACTTCAGTAATGTTTCCAATTTTACTTTAGCTAACATAGTTATAATTTTCCATTTTTACTTTATACTGATCTTAGTATATGCTCACATATAATTTTTTAATGTAATTCAAATGTACATTATATTTGTTTTGTAAATTGATATACATTTTAAAATATTATATAAATTTGACTGAAACATTTCTGCCTGACACAGTGTTTTAGTTAATTTTTAAGAACTAAACGTTTTTAAGCTCTTAAGTTTTAATTACTCAGGTGGACTTGAGTGGTAGAATCCAGTTTTTTCTTTCCTTTATTATATCCTCCCCTCTATAATCCCATATCCATGAAAGATGGATCAGTCCTGCTAATTACAGTAGGTTCCCTGTTAGAATGAATTCTCAGTCTGTCTAACTGTGAAGAATGTACAGCATTCAAAGATTTGAAACTCTGTTTTACAGGCTAGCTAACAATGAGAAGCAAGGAGTAAGGACACATACAGTCTCTGTATCAGGTAAGTGTCAAAACTGTAAAGTTTATTAATCAATTCAATAAGTTGTTATTCAGTTGAGTATTATTGTGGTGTTGTAGATTTTTATAGTCTTCCCCCACATTTAATGAGTTTGGCCAATATACTTATTAACCAGCGTTATGTGAGTGTGATTTGAAAATTTAAAGGAAATGCTGTGCAACTCAGAAATGTTTTCCACTGGAAAGTTAAAATAATCATTTTGATTTATCCAAGAACATTTTGATTTCAAAGACTTGAGCTAGAATATATATCTTAAGGAGAAAAAAAATAAGTAAAATTAAGATTGTGTTTATATGTTTCTGAAAATAGCAGAAACATGAATTTAGATTTTTTTATTTTGCATATTTTACTTTAATATAAAGCCAGGATTCATTTGCAATCTATAATATGATAGCTAGTGGTATAAGACTGTGATGGCCTTATTATTTTATAAACTAAGTCCTAAGTTATTCCCCACAATTCTGTAAAAATTTCGAAGCTTGAAGTATAAAACTAATTTTGATAATGCCCATCCCCTTCTGGACTATTGCTGATATAACTGACTTAGAAAGTACTCTGTACTTTGGTGTAAACATAGACATAAATTTTGTTACTTTATACAATACTATGGCCAGTCACCAACCCATGAGTTGATAGGTAATTTTCTTTAATTCTCAGTAGCTACTGGGCAGGGCAAAGGAGGCTAGGGAGCAGTGTCTTTGTACAGTAACTATATTGTCTAATCCCTAATTACCTAGTTGAGAATCATGGGGGTGTGAAGCTACAGGCATGAAAAAGGGCATTTTTAAAGTTTTCTTGGTTGAAAAAGATCCAAGGACTTTTGTTTGGTGTGGATAGGACGAAGATATAGACAAGAGAGAAGATGAATCAAGCTGCTCCATTCCTATTTTGCTTCCATTTTCTTTGACAAGCAGAATGACCTTTTTCCTAGAAATGACTTTTTGCTAGAACAAAAATGACTAGTGGGAGCTCACATCTAGAATAAGTAAGAAAATAGTTTGAGAGTACTTTTTTGCTGATGATGAATCCAGATCACCTGGCCCTGAAGAACTACATTCCTTGCTTTTAAAAAGACTGGTAGATATGGTTGCTGAGGCACTATCTGTAATATTTGAATGATTATGAAAAATGAGAATAACCACAGGGTTTGAGGACAAATTTCAGTAAAAAAGGACCAAAGTATTCAAAAAAATCTCATATTTTATGCAATATCCCATACCTCTGAACTCAAGCCACTTCAAAAGGGCTAAGATGGGAAGTGCCTTCTAATATCTCCTTTGGTACCAAACTTATTCTTTATAAGTTAGCGCAGTGTTCAGTTTCACTTGTGTTGTGGTGGTTGTTCTTTCGTTTGGTTTGTTGTGGTCATTGTGTATATTATTTTCTAGCTCTGCTTATTTCTGTGGCATCAGTTCATATAAATTTTTACATGTTTCTGTGTATTCACTATATTTGTCCATTTTTATTGCACAAAAATATTCTACTCCATCAATGTGCCACAACTTGCTTAGTCATTCCCAATTGAGTGTTACCTCCTTTTCATCCATAAAAAGTGTTCATATGAATTTTTTGGTGTATATGGAGTCTTTCTGTCAGTGACCTTATGGAAAAGGTGTGGGGAGGCAGTATTATCTAGCAGTGGAATCTCTGTCAGAGAGTATGGACAGTTTACTCATTTTATTTGCATAATTCCAAATTGGTTTTCAGAGTTCTTGTACCTAGTTGGAAGGCTACACTAAAAATGCATTATTGTGTCATACCTCTCTCCAGCATTAATTATTCTTGTCTTTAGTCAGCTTTGCCAGTTTTTTTAGTATGAGATGAAACTTCGGTGTTGTTTTATTTACATTTTTCATATTATTGATTTGAGGCTTCTTTCATATGATGGTTAATAATTGGCTATTCTTATTTTAAGAATTGTTTCTTGGCCTGTTTATCTACTAAGAAATGGCTTTTAATCTCACATTTTTTAAATTGTCTCTATCTTAAATATTAAAACCTTATCAAAGATTTTTGACACAAAGATTATTTCCCAGTTACCCCTTCTCATCTTAGTCTTACTGAATTAATTTTCTGTTTAACACCACTTTCCAATTTCATGTTCCAAAAATAACCATTTTATCTTTTGTAATTGCTTCTATCTCTTGTTTAAGAATTTATACCCTTCTCATAGCTTGACATGTTATAGTGCTTAAGGTTCCAGTTCCATATTAATTTTTAATTTATTTTGAAATATGGCATAAGATGTTGATATAAGCCACATGGCTTTCTAGTTTTCCCAATAGGCTTTTATAAAACAGGAAGTTCTTATGCCCAAAGGGTATACCTTTTGATCCAACTATGCCACTACGTCTATATCCCAAAGAGATCATAAAAAAGGGAGAAGGACCCACATGTGCAAAAATATTTATAGCAACTCTTTTTGTGGTAACAAAGAATTAGAAATTGAGGGGCTACCCATTAATTGGGGGATGACTGAACATGTTGTGGTATATGAATGTAATGGAATGATATTATTCCATAAGAAATGATGAACAGGTAGGTTTCAGAAAAATCTGGAAAGATTTACATGAAGTGATGTTGAATGAAGAGAGCAGAACCAAGAGAATGTTGTAGACAATACAAGTATATTGTGTGCTGACCAACTTGGGTGGCCTTAGCTCTTCTGAGCAATGCAGTGATGTAAGCGAATTCTAAAAGACTCATGGAAAGTGCGATCCACATCCAGAGAAAGAATTGCGGAGTCTGGACGCATGTTGAAGCATACTATTTTCTCTTTTTTTGTTTTTACTTTCTTGTGGTTTCTCCCCGTTGTTCTGATTTTTCTTTCATAACATGACTAATGTGGAAATATGTTTAATATAGTTGTACATGATAACTTATATCAAATTGCAAGCTGTCTTGAGGAGGGGAAAAAATTTAGAACTCAAAATCTTATAAAAGTGAATGTTGAAAATGAAAAATAAATAAATTTAGTTTAAAAAAGAAATAAAGTTCATCTTATTGGCAAAGAATATAAAAAAATAGGGAGTTCTTTACTAGGTAATTTGTGCTTTGGGGTTTATTCTACACTGAGCTATTGAATTCTCTTGTTTCTGGTTCTTTTATATGTAGTCTGTTCCCGTTTTCTACTTTTATATTTTTTAACCTATTCCCAGTGGTTTTAATGAGGGCTGTTTTATGATATAATTTGAGGTCTAGAAGTGCCCCTTCATTGCTCTCTTATTTATCTTTTCCCCTTTTTAAAAAATCATTTATTCCACAAAATAAGTTTCTTTATAACTTTATCTAGTTCTGTAAAGTATTCCCTTGGTAATATAATAGCTTTAAATCACTAAATTAACTCTGATAGTATAGTCATTTTTCTTATATTTTTGCAGCCCTAAGTCATTTCCTTTTTGAAAACAAGATTACTAAACTACAGAAGAGAAATGCTGTGGATACAGTAGGAAGTGTGCAAAGTTTTTGATTAAATATCTCATAATTTTCTTGTGGAGCTGATAAAGAAATGTGGATTAGACAGTAATACTGTTAGAACAAGTAAGGACTGATTGAAACAGAAGACTCAAAAGAGTAGTTGTTAACGTACTGTTAATGTGGTGGAAGATCTCTAGTGGAGTATCTCATGGATCTGTATTCGACCCTGTTCTAGAGTTTAGCATTTTTATCAGTTACTTAGTTAAAGGCATCTTCATCAAATTTGTATATGACACAAAACTAGGAAGGATAGACAGCATTGGACAGTAGGATCCAGAAGTAAGTTGACAGGCTGGGTCATTGGGTTGAATATTAATAAGATGGAATTTAATAGGGAAAAGTGTAAATTTTATACTTGGCTATAAAAAAATTTAAGTTCTTAATTTTGAAGTTCTGAATTAAGTTCAGAATGGGAGAGGTATGTTTGATGGAGGCTTTAACATATCTGTGCATTTCAGAAGTCTACAAACATGTTAGCAAATGACATAATGCATGTAAAAGCATTTTATAAAACTTAATGTATCATATAATTGTTCACTGTTATTATTGCAAGTATTATGTGCCTGCCAAAAAACCTAATGTGAATTTAAGCTATATTAAGAGAGTCGTAGCTTCCAAAAATAAAGAGGTGATTGTTTCATTATATTCTCCCTTGGCCATACCTTATTTACAGCAACATGTTCAGTTCTGGCTGCCACATTTTAAGAAAGCTATTACTTGTGAAGATTTATGTGAACTGATGCAAAGTGAAGTGAGCAGAATCAGAAGACTTGTAGACAGTAATAGCAGTATTATACAATTATAAATGACTTAGCTATTCTCAGTAATACAATAATCCAAGGCAGTTAGTTCCAAAGAACTTTTGATGAAAAATGCTGTCCACCTCCAGAGAAAGAACTGATGAATTCTGAATGTAAGTCAAAGAATACTTTTTAAAAATTTATTTTTCTTAGGTTTTTTTTTTAAAGGGATGCAGTTTGTGTTTTCTTTTTCAGCATGGCTAATATGGAAATATGTATTACATAACTGCGCATGTATAATCTATATCAAATTGCTTGCCTTCTCCATGAGGAGGGAGAGAATTTAGAACTCAGAATTTTTTTTAGAAAAAGGTTATAAAAAAATTTTACATGATTTTGGAAAAATATTTTAAAATTTTTTCTTGGGGGAGGGGAGAGAAGAAAAGAAAACTATTGGTAAACTGTTCACTATCTAGAAGATAGAAACAAGAAGACTGACAGAGAAGCCCTTGTGACCATACTATATGAGGAACGATTCAAGAAACCAGTAATATTTATCCCAGAGAAGTGAAGACTTAGAAATACACACCAGTCTGAGCCTTTCCAGTGAGTGTGGTTTTTCTAATAGCAACGTATGACTCTGAGAACTGGACTATCAGGAATCAGTGCTTTCGAATCATGGAGCTGGAGAAGACTCTTGAAAGTCCCTTGGACAGCAAGGAGAACAGATCAGTCAATTCTTCAAGAAATTAATTCAGGCTATTCACAGGAAGGTCAAATACTGAAGCTAAAGCTTAAATATTTCAGCCACATAATAAGAGCACAAGACTTAATGGGAAAGATTGAAGGCAAAAGGTAAAGGGGACTGCAGAGGATGAGATGGATAGATGATGTCATGGAAGCAACAAACACGAACTTGTACAGACTTTGGGAGGTAGGGGAGGATAGAATGGCCTGTATTTTGTGTCTACGAGGTCACGAAGAGTCAGACAGACTATGAGCAACAGAACAGCAGCACGCTCATTTCATCTTCCTTTCATGTCGTATTCCCTCATAAACTCCTCAGAGACAGGGATTATCGTTCTTTCTTCCTGCAGCTGTATTCCTAGCACTTAATATAGTGAGATAAATACTTGCTGACTTGCTGATAGCTGTCTTCTGACTATGATGTTAAAGAGTGAACCTACAGAACAAAGAACACTGGGTGAATACTGCAGCGAGGAAAATTTAGGTCTGATATGGGCGGAGGAACCTTCCTAGTGACTAGGACTGTTGCAAAGTATAATAAATTTCCTGGAGAAGTCTCCCCTCTTCAAGTGAATCCTGAATGATCACTTTACTGGATATTTTATAAAGGAGAGTGTGTGTGTGTGTGTGTGTGTGTGTGTATGTCATAGATGGCCCCTGACATCTCTTACAACAATCAAATCCTTTATTCTTTGGTTCTTGGTGAGTGTTGCACCGTTCTAGTATCATTCTTGTTCTTAGGACCTTTTCTGCTTTTTCCTTTTCAGTTACTTTTCTTAGGAGTCTTCATTTTACGACCAAGGTTAAAGCACTATCAGAGACTGCTGGAGCTGCCTTAAGATTTGAGAATTAAACTAGAATCTTTTCTATGGAAACAAGATTTAATGACTAATTTTTAATAATTTAGTAAGCATAGAGCACTATGATTGGATACAGAGAGAGAGACTTGCTTCCTGTTCAGACAAATTTAAGATCTATTTGGGTATGTAAAATATATATGTAAATGAAAGATAAGTATTATGCTTTGTGAGTTCCAAGGAAAATGAAATCACAGCTACACTTGTATGAACTGATGCAGAGTGTGTGTTCGTCCTTCGTTGTTGAAGAAGACCATGCCATCAGAGAAATAATGACATGACTTACACTTGACTTTGTTTTGAGTGAGGGAGGGCTGTGCAGGTCACCAGCCTCACTTCTCCTCTAGAGCCATCTGAATCCAGTGACCAGATGTTCATCAGGATGACTGGAGATGACCCAGGATAAGGCAGTTGGGGTTAAGTGACTTGTCCAAGTTCACACAACTAGTGAGTGTCCAGTGTCTGAGGTGAGATTTGCACTCAGGTCCTCCTGCTCTGGTACTCTATCCACCGCATCACCTAACTGCCCCTGGTGCAGAGTAAAGTAAAAAGAACTAGAAGACAATTTGTATAATAGCATTATTGTAAAGACAAACAACTCTGAAAGACTTAAAAACTCCAATCGACACAGTGACCAACCAAAATTCCAGAAGACGATGAGGACTACCACAAACTCTTGGTTCTAAAGATGATGGCCTTCATGGCAGCATGAGGACATGGCAAGACACTCTGACTTTTGGCTGACTCTCTCCCTCATACACACACGCACACACATACATGCACACACGCACACGCGCATGCACGCACACACGCGCATGCACACACACACTTTTTCTCTGACCCTCATTGTCTCTACTTACTGGATTATCTGGCTTCCTTCAAATCTCCACGAAAATCCTACCATCTGCAGAAAGAATTCCCAACCCCTTTTAATTCTGGTGCCTTTCCTATTTTTCTTGTATATATCTTGTTTATACATATTTCTTTGCTTTTTCTCTCCTCCTTAGGTTGTAAACTAAGGCATGAGGGCAAAAACGGTCTTTTTATTCTTTTTTTATATCCTCGTGCTCAGCATAGTACCTGACACATAACTTCCCTCCATTCACATGGTCATAACCCTGGTGGTTCAGGTCATCATCAGTTCTCTCCTACACTGTGTTTGTAACCTCCCGATTGTTCTCCTTGTCTCAGATCTGTATCCACATAAATACACCCTCCACTTGTCTGAAGCCTAACCCTAACCCTTATTCCATTACTCAAAAAACTCCTGTGACTCCCTTTTGTCTCTAGCATCAAATACAAACTCTTCCCTTTCATACTTAAACCCCTTCACAGGATGCTCCAGACTACCTTTGAACTTCTCTCCCCTTCACATCCTCTAAAGTGGCTCCCTTAGGCTTCTTTCAAGACGTTCCATCTCCCATCTCTATCTGCATAGGCTGTCTGCCATGCCTGGAATCTTCCCTCACCTCATCTCTTCCTCTTAGAATGTCTAGCTTGCTTCCCTACCTTCCACATGAAGTCTTCCTGATTTCTCCAACAGCTCATACCTGCTCCCCACCACAATTACCTCTTATTTGCTTACATGTATATGTTGTTTCCTCCCAGCAGAAGGGAAGCTTCTTGAGAGCTGGTACTGTTTTGCTTTTGTCTTTGTATGTGCATTGCCTGACATATAGTAGTCATTTAATAAGTCATTTTTATTTGTCTAGATCATCTCTTAGGTCCTCTCCAGATCTATATTTATGGTCTTTTGAATGTAAAGTAAAATGTTTATTCTCTGAAATGGATAAACTTATTTGCACAGTTAAGCGCTTTTAAATCCTCAGATAAAAGTTTCTATGTGAAGACACACTTGAAGATTAATTGAATTTATTCTGCTTAGGATACCTTTGTGCTTTTTCTTTTTACTTCAAACTAGGAATTCTTTTTTTTTCATTTAATAACTACATTTTGTTATAATTTCTCTTATAATCATATATTTTATTTTTAAGCTAAATTTCATTCAAAAACATTATTCTGAGATGAGTTCCGTATGAGATTGCCAGAAGGGTTCAGGTTTAGACCCTGCAGTTATGGGACTCAAAAATGTTAGTAATAGTTTTCTTAGAGAAAAGTTATATTAGAACTCTGAACATATTTAAGGTCAGCAGGTACTTGTATTTTCTCAACTAAGTGAAACAAGAAACTGTTAAGATTTGTTGATTGTGACTTAAAGAATCATGGCCTTAAGAGATTACCTTCGAGCTCACTTAGTTCCTCTGTTAATTCTGGTAAATAAATTTCCCTTTCTGTACTTCACCTTCCTCATATGTAAAGTAAGTGTTTTGGCTTACATGATTTGAAATTTTCCTTAGTTATAAAATTTTACTTCTGGAATTTGAAGTTCAAATAGATGAGGTTTTGAAGTATGATTTTAGGATATGTGTATAGTCCCTCTCTAACTTTTTAGATTAGGACTCTTTTTCTCTTTTTCTTTTTTCTTTTTGTATCAGTGAGATCATAAACCAATCAAGAGAAAGAGATTTCCAAAACTTTGAAATCTAATTTGCCTTCATTTTATCAGTAAATTTAAACATCCAGTAGATTTAAACATCTTATTTTCATGTATATTTCATGTCTTCCTACCTTGGAGAAAACTCCTCCTTGAGGTCTCAATGTGCTGCTTGCTGACACCCTTGACCACCATTTTTGGAGATACCAACTGTGTTGGGTTTATTCCTAGAACAGTTAGCTTTCCAAATTTCTTCTTGTCCTTTTTCCTACTCACCCTGTCCCTGTGTAGGTACACCTTCTTTCCTTACTTAGCTCCTCTTTATGTGTTGATTTTCTTCATTAGAATTAGATTCCTGAGGCAGCTAAGTGGTGCAGTAAATGGAGCACTGGCCCTGGAGTCAGGAGGACCTGAGTCCAAAATAGGCCCCAGATACTTGACACTAGCTGTGTGACCTTGGGCAAATCACTTAACTGCAAATGTCTTGCCTCCCACGTCAAAAAAAAAAAGTTCCATGCAGGTAAGGAGTGTCTTATTTGCTTGTTTAACTCAGTGCCTCCCACATAGTAAAAAATAAATGATTTATCTCTATTCTCCTCCACAATAATTTGCCCTTCCTTTAGTTCTTTTTACATTTCAGGTATGCCAGTACACCATTTGTTCTTCCAGACTGTCATCCTTCACTCTTGCCACATAATCAGCCCAACTCCTTTAACAATTATATTGTATATCCTTTAGATCACTTCTTACCCTAACTAAGGTCAGTGTTTGAAATATCCTACAAGATACACATGTTCATGATGTCTCTTTCCATCTCTTTCTTGGTCACTTGCTACTTCAGAACATTCAGTAATTAAAAATTTTCAAATTTATAAAATCATTGGAAATACATTTCTGTTAAATAAATAGGATTTTCTTTTGGGGAGCCATTCATATTTGTTGTAAGTACTATACAATTTCCAAATGCAGTCCAACTCGATTTCATCCTTTTATCCAATTCTGGCCTAATTCATCGTTACGTTGTACCTTTTCCAGATATATGTTCAGTGGATTGGGTGTTCATCTGCATATGTATGAACAAGAGGGAATTCTTTTCTACTTAATTTTTATTATATTTGTTTTTAGGTCAGTGTCTTGAGTCATAATGGATCTCATGGGTGCTTTATTAATGTTTATATTGTCATGAAATTTAAATAAGTAAACGTATGCTACATGTATATACATTTTTACATGTCATGAAGACAGTGACAAATCAACATTCATATTTATGCTGTTTTCTCTGTTAATGGTAGAAAACAACTATCAATAGATGGATTGTGACTAGGAGACTGGCCCGAGATGTGTGGTCCCCCTGCCAGTCACTACCTGAATTAGGAAAGTGATTTTCTTCCTTCTCTACCACAGTTTCTTTATCCTACATTTAGTTACAAAAAATTCAGTTTATAAACACAGGAATTTGGGAAGTCATGGTTAAATAGCAGTTGTTCTGAAAGGGATCTGTGTGCTTCATGGCATGCAAAAGTCAGTATGAGTTGGGAGTGTATGTGGCAAACAAGGAGGGATTACACTTGTTCTGTTTGGCCCTGCGGAATGAACCAGAACTTAACCATTAAAGTTGCCAGGAGGCACGTTCACAGTTGATGTTAGGCAAAACTTACCAGATGATTAGTCCAGAAGTAGAACAGACTGTCAAGAGATGGGTTGAGAAAAGACTATATGACCACTTATTTGATATGGTTGTAATGGAAATTCCTTTCATATATAATTTGTACTAGGTGGCCATTGAGATTTCTTGTACTTCTGAAATTCTGTGATTCATTTATAAAATGAAGAATTTGACCTACATGATCTCCAGGTTCTTTTCTAACATTTTGTATCTTTATGGGTTGAAAATCTCATTGATTTGTACATTCCTTCCAATAAGGCAGTTCACAACCCATCCATACCTGCCCACAATGCTGGATGGTTTCCTCTATAGCTCTTGATATTATGAGCATATCAGTGGAATACTTAGGTCTCCTTATCCCTTGCTACTTGACCAGCCTCTTTTAGTTTTTGGCTATTTTTTTTTTCTGATGACATTGTTTTTCCCATTCTTCACCCAAGTTAACACCTACTGTGCACCTCTCCATCTTCCTCTATGTAATATTTATTGTTAATTCTGAGTCTTGCAGCCATACCACAGCAAGAGAATATTACTTTTAAAAGGACCGTTGTTTCTAGGGGACATTTAGGAATCATTAAAGAAGCTTTGAAATTCCCTGAAGGCAGTATAGCCCACTGTCTTCAAGTTTAATTCTAGGACCAATCACTTTTCATTTGTACTTAGTGTCTCCAGTTATGGTGGGTGAAAGATGAAATGACAGGAAACAAAGCCTCAAAGCATATCAGTTTATTAAGCAACACATGACAATTATCTAACAAATTGAGACCAGGCATCTTCCATAGCTTAGGGATGGACCCTGAATATAAGGAAGACTTGACTTTCATACATTATCAAACAATTAAATAAGGCCAGTTCATTAAAGGGAAATAATACAACCCTAAGTCATCTGATTAGATGAAAGATTGGGAGGGGGAGAATCAACAGGTGCAATTCCCTGAATTCAGAAAAAGAGGTTTCCCACTCCCCACAAGTATCTGCAAACAGTCAAAGGAGTGTAGAAACAATAACTGATTGATCAGTACAAGGCTACTTTTTAGATAAAACATATGGAGTTGCTTGCGATGTATAGTTGTGAGAAAACTCTTTGCATCAGTCTTTGGATCTGACTGAGTTTCTGATCAGCATAACCTACTTCCTTAGTTAAGTGTCTCTAAATAAACAGAGGTGGTCCTGCTTCCCTACCTGGGGTCTAGGCCTAGGCTCGAACAATACAATAAGATTTTTTCCTAATTCTTACAGTTGAATAAAGTTTTCTCACAACACAGAATTTGGAGTAGACCTGTAACTGAAATAGAAAGGAAACTGAGTTAGCTCCACTATTGATGGAGTCAGAGTGGTTCACTCAGTTGATTAACCACTTGATGTCCTAATTCCTTTAGTTCCTTCACATTGTACATACTAATGAACCTATAGGTTCTATAACCAAGTACATATCATTATATGGGCATCAAACATTCTTCATGCATTTCTTTTTTCATGTGTTGATATTCAGTCCATTCTCTCTTAAGATCATTTCCAAGAATCTCTGCATTGTCCCGGGGCTTGATGCAACCAACACGATGTCATCTACAAATGGGAACATCTGAAGGACTTATCGTCCATGGAGAATCTTTCTTCAATTTGGACTCTGTCTTATCTCCATCTTTGGCAAACATACATCTCCCTTTTTTATGCCTTGTCTGATGTTTAGGATTAGAGGATCTTTAAATAAAGTCAGTCAGTAAGCATTTTTAAGTGCCTACTATGTAGCAAGCTTTGTGCTAAGTCCCTTGGGGATACAAAGAAAAGGAAAAGACTGCCCTTGCTCTCAAATAAATAGTTCATGGTCTAATGGAAAGTACAAGAAACTATGTACAAACAAGCTCTATACAGGATAAATTGACTGTAATCAGAGAGAAGACACTAGCACTATAGAGGAACAAGAAAAGGTTTATGTAGTTGAAAGGAAGCCAGGAGTTGGAAATGAAGAGGGGGAGAATTTTAGGGATGCGGAGACAGCCATTGAAAATACATGGAGTCAGAAGATGAAGTGTGTTCTTTAAGAAACAGCAAGGAGACCAGTGTCACTGAGTCATAATATATGTGTAAGAAGAGTGGACAGGTGGAAGGGGGCCAGTTCATGAAGTTCTTTGAAAGCTAAGCAGAGGATTTTGCATTTGATCCTTGAGATAATAGGGAATACTTGTCAGTACTCTCATGGTTACCTTTTATTGTTGTTACGAAAGTGTCTCCTTTTTTCGTGTTTTTCTCTACTTTGGGCATCTTCTCATACTTTGTGATTTAGTGTCCTCACCATTTTGTCTCCCATCGATGTTCTTATGTATACTTGATCTGATTCAACTACTTTTTTTTTTACCCCACTTAATAGTATTTTTTTTTCCAATCACATGTAAAGATAGTTTTCAACATCCACTTTTATAAGAATTTTGAGTTCCAAATTTTTTTCTCCCCCTCTCTCCTCCCTCCTCCCCAACACAACATGCAGTCTGTTAGAGGCTATGGATGTGTACTCCTAGTCGACATATTTCCGCATTACTCATGCCATAAAGGAAGAATCAGAACAAAAGGGAAAAACCACAAGAAAGAAAAAAAGAGAAAAATTGTATGCTTCAATCTGCATTCAAACTCTGTAGTTCTTCTCTGGATGTGGATAGCATTTTCCATCATAAGTGTTTTGGAATTGTCTTAGAGCATTGGAGTGCTGAGAAGAGCTAAGTCTTTCAAAGTTGATCATCACACGGTGTTGTTGTTGCTGTGTAGAGTGTTTTGATGGTTCATCAGTTCATGTAAGTCTTTCCAGGTTTTCCTGAAATCCTTCTGCTCATCATTTCTTATCAAATAATAGTATTGCATTACATTCATGTACCATAACTTGTCCAGCTATTCCCTGTTTAATGGGCATCCCCTCAGTTTCCAGTTCTTTGCCTTCACAGAAAGACCTGCTATAAATACTTTTGCCTGTGTGAGCCCTTTTTTACGATCTCTTTGGAATTCAGACTTAATAGTGGTATTGCTGGATGAAAAGGTTTGTACAGTTTTATAGCCCTTTGGGCATAGTTCCAAATTGTTCTCCAGAATAGTTGAATCAGTTCACAGTTCCACCAGCAATGGATCAGTGTTTCAGTTTTCCCAACTCCTTTTCTAACCTTTGTTCTCTGTACTGCACTTTTAACCTCCTCTCTAAGCACTTCTAGGATTGTGTGTCCAAATGTGGTGGCTCCATTCACCTTAATGGTGAAAGTGGTTATTATCAAAATCTTTACAGATGCTTTGCATTTTTCTTCTGTTGTCTTTCTTACACTTTCATCCTTAAATACATTTAGAATGCGGTGGCATAGTTGAGTCTCTTATCAAGCTTCCTTCAGAACAGTGTAATTATTCTATATGTACTTAACTGTTTACATACTGTATTTCTTCAAAAGAATACAGACTTCTTCAGGGCCGAATTGTTTTTGTTCTTGGATCCTTGCAGCATAGTATAGGCCGTATGTATAGTGGGCCTTTGTGCCATCCTGATTTTCTTCTTTGAACATTCTCCTGTTAGTGTATGTCTTCTAAAATATCATGCCTAGAACTGAACATAGTATCCTATGTGTGATTTTGCAGTGAAATACGTTCTAAATGTCCACTTAATAGCTTATAGACGCTTATTTTGTTCTAGGTCAAGTAGCAGGTGTAACAGTAAAGGCTTAAAGTAATTTGGGAACACTTTTTTAATCTTACTAGACTAGAATAGAAGGGGTTAGAGAGTTGGTTATGATGGAAAGGAAAACGGCTTTTATTAAGAATTCCTTTTATCTCATACTCCCCTAGTACAAAGCGGATTCTTCTATAAATTACATTGTTGCAAAGTGTGGCATAATGGAAACATCTCTGAATTTGGAGTCACAGGACCTGGATTCAAATTCTGCCTCTGCGCCTTGCTCCCTGTGTGATCTTTGGCTAGTCACTTAACAGTTAACAGTTAAAATTTTCTCATCTGTCGTGTGAATGGACTACATTCCCTTCTGTCTATTAAGTCTACAATCCTATGACCCTAAGGTTGCTTTTTTTCTACATATTGAGGTAGATGGGCTAAATCTTCTCAAAAGTCCCTTCTCACTGTAACATATATAATTTAGTATACTCTGAAGTACAGACTATATATCTGAAGTACTATAATTTCCTCAAAATTGATTGACACATTAAAAGCAGAAGTTGTAAGATATTGTAACATCTAAGAAATTCTGTAAGTGTGAGATTTCCCAAAAGCATATCACAAGGAACACTAACAGACTAAGGACAAATAATATAAAACATTTTTTCCACCCTCCCCCCACCCCTGGCATAGTGCCAACTTTCTATTGTGACTCCAGTGCTAAAATTCAAAAGGCTTTCCTGTATTCAAGACTAAAAGAGTTTCTTATGTCTGAATTACATACCAGTTATCATTTTGATAATTTTATGGAAAAAGTAGTTTCTATCCAAGCTAAAAACTTTCTGATCTGTGAATTGTTATATGAAAAAATAATGTTCAATTTAGGGAGATTTCAGTGAAGTGCTTTTAAACTCACTGTGGGCTTTGTATATTAACAACTGTTTGCAATATTTTGTGTGTACATATTTTTACACCTATATTTATATATCCCCCTCTTATTTCAGACTGAATGAATAAATGAAAAGCGTTTTTTACATACTTACTATGTGTCAAGCATATGTCCACTGAATGCTGTAGACACAGACAGAAGAACCTAGACAGCCCCTGCTCCCAAGGTGCTCACACTGTAATTGGGTGAGACAACATGTGACCAGTAGATGAAAAGCCTGCAAGTCCTAATGGTGCCAGGAACAGGGCAGAGGGCTGCAGGTTCTGTCAGTAGGTCAAATGACAGTGAGGAGAGGCTCTACAGAGCCTTGGGGTGAGGCAAATGGAGAGAACTCACTGGAAGGAATTCAGTTGACTACTGTCATCTCATCCAAGCCATCCGAGGAATCAAACAGCCCAGATGACTTCTGGGCAAGAAGGATAAGGAGAGAAGATAGGACTTCCCAATGGAGAGGCACCTGAGCATTGTACACAGAGAGTTCGTCTTCTAGTTCAAGGCCCACTTCTTACACATTTTTACTTTGTAGCTTTGGTCATTTCACTTCATTTCTTAGTGCCATCGTTTCAACTCTCTAAGACCATAAATTACATACATGACAGATATTGGTGCAGAGAGTTCTCTTACTAGGTGTTCCTCACATCAATGAAGTTACAAGAGCAGACTGTTCTTGTTAAAAAAAAAGTTACCAACATTAATTTTTTTTAATGTTCCTTATTGTATCATTTGATTTATTTACTGTAAACAAATTAATAAAACCCATGTTGCTAGCTGTTTGGGAACACACAGAGATAAAATAAGACATTGTCTCTGCCCTCAAGGAGATAACATTTTATTGTTACTCCCTATTTTTATCTTGAATGTTTACTAAATCCCTGGAGAGTGCTAGGTATTATTACTCTTAGTGATAATTTGTTAAGTGCCTACAGTGTGCTAAGGAACTGTACTAAATGCTGGGGATGCAAAGAAAGTAACAGGCAACCCTATTTTCTAGCAGATCATAGTCTATAAAGACTACATGCAAAATACTATGTACAGAAAAGTTGCATATAGGATAAATTGGAAGTAATCACAGAGGGAAGGTATTGGAGTTAAGAAGAACCACATAATACTTCTTAAAAAAAAATGAAGTTTTAGATGGTAAGCCAGGGAAACTAAAAGAAGGAGATGAGGAAGGAGAGCATTCCAGGCAAGAGGGACAGCCAGTAAAAATACCTGGAGTCTGGAGATGAAGTGGAGTTTTTTTTTATTTGTTTGTTTTTTCTCCAGCAAGCATCCAAGTATACCTATAATAAGACTGGAAAGGATAGGGGGGTTTTACAAACTATTCTTTCCTGATTCATATGTGTTCATTTTACTTAATAGGCATCTGGGTAGCAAATGAATAGAGTGCTGGGGGTTTTCTCAGTTTCTACAGCTGTAAAATGAGGATAATAACAGGCCCTACCTCCCAGAGTTGTAAGAATCAAATGAAATTATATTTGTAAAGTTCTTTGCATAGTGCCTGACACATAGTAACTATTACATAAATGCCAAACTATTATTATATTGTTACTATTAATTATAACATTTTGGGTGACAACTGTTTAAACTTTCCTGCCAGTCCCAATCGTCATTGTTTTTCTTAGCCAAGAACAGTTACTAGGCCTTTTTATTATATTGGCAATAGATGTCATTTTTTAAAAAAAAGATGATAAATGAGGTTCATTCTGGTACATTTCAGGGAAAGGTGAGGCATTTGCTATTACTTGGAGTTCATCTTGAGGGCTCTGGCAGAATTTAGGTAAAGTAATGTAACAGAGTGAAAGTCCAAGAACTTTGCACTGAAGTACATCTAAGCAGTGGCAAGCATGGAAGGATACTTTCTGAAAATGTCAGTGAATACATTTTGCTCACAGCATTGTAATAAAAAGTTAAATTAATCCTTGTTGAGAAAATTTTTTGTTTCATTGTTATGAAGCAACAATACATCCAAAAGAACAATTAATAAATTGTGAATTCATGTAATTACATATTACAATATTACATTCGATAGAATATGGATATAGGATATGAAAAACTAAGTTTAAAAATTTGGGAAGCTAGATAACCATCTGAGTGCCACATTTTAGGAAGAATATTGAGACTCTGGAGAGTAGAAAAAAGGAAAAAAAGTCATCCTGTAAAGGTTGTCTACTATGAAAACAATATTAGTATGGCTTAGATTCCCGGTATTTTTGTAAGTTGTTGGGTTTTTAGTTAACTATTTGTGAGACTACATTATTATTCAATAATGATCTTTTTTTAAAATGAAATTAAAATTAACAAATTATGTCCACTTTGGAGAAAGTTCCTAAGAACAACAAAAAGATGAAAAGAAGGTTCACTTTGATTTCCCAGAACGACTTGTTTCACTTTAACAATAACAGAGAATGAATCGGAGAAGAAAGTCTTAATAGTTCATTGGATCATAGATGTAGCAATGGAAAGGACAATATAGGCTATGTAATCTGACACTTTTCTTTTACAGTTGAGGAAACTGAGGCCCCCAGTTGTTAAGTGACTTGTCCACTTGTTAAGTGACACACAGGTACTAAGTGGCAGAAGTACAATTTAACCCAGGGCTCTCTGTCCAATAATAATTAAAACATGGTACCTAAATTGAATATGATTTAGTGTCATGCTAAATAATCTGCCAGGGGATACAGTTATGAAGATAGACAAAATAATAGCAAAATTCATTTGCAAGTACAAAAGATTTAGAAGTTCACGGAAATAATGAAAAAAATAGACGTGGATGAGAAATGGCATTTCTAAACCTCAAATTATATTATAATGCAGTAATCATCAAAAACTATTGGATTTCCATTTAAAAAATAGAAAAGTGGGTGAGATCAGATTAAAAAAAAAACCAAAAGAGAAATAGTAACCCCGTGTCAGTGTTCAGTAAATCCAATAGCATAAATTCCTTGAGGAAAAACTAATTTGTCAATCATAAACTACAGTAAAGTAGAAATTGATGCATGACTTACACATTAAGGGTCACACCATGAAAGTTGTGGAAGGGAACCTTCTACTATTCTAAAGATAATCAAATATCTTTTTATAGATTTGGCTAGGAAGAGGTATAGAGGAAATCACAAACAATAAGAGATAATCTCGTTTACATGAAATTGAAAGGCTTTTGCATGAATAAAATAGTGCAGCTGGGATAGGAAGAAACTTGATTGGGAAAAGAATTCATTATATCAAATTTCTCTGAGAAGAATCTAAAACGCTAAGATGCATATAAATTCACAAACGTATATTTTTACACATACATGTATGTATCACTAGAAGCCATACTCCAGTGGATGTATGATTAGAGGATATAGACAGTTTTCAGAAGAATTAACAAATATATACAATTTCTCCAAATAAGTTCTCTTCCTTAAAGGCAAAACCAAAATATATTTATTTGGGACATCAATAGAATACAAGGAGGTAAGATTTAACAAGGTACTTATTCCAAATCCAGGGAGCACTGACATTTTAAACCTTCTTTCTATTAGGCCTCCCCACAAAAACAAGTTCCCATAGACAAATTCTGCTCTCTGCCCACTCATAGCTTGCTTCTCTCTTCTCCTTGGGCCAACTGCTTCCACTCACAGCTTGCTTCTCTCTCTCTGTTCTGTCTGCTGTCTCTCTCTGCTCGAGCTCTCTCTCTCCTCCTCCTTGGGCAAGCCTCTCTCAGTCTGAGCTCCATGTAACCCAAGCTCCATGTGTTAGACCTATTAGTGAGCGGGAAGATCTTCCTATTAACATTACAGGCCCTCAGAATTGAAACCACTTCCAAATTATTCTTACAATCTAGAAAATTAGATGTCATTTTTTAAAAAATCCCTTTGACAAAATAAACTTGAAATGTTGTTTTTATGCTAATACCTTTGCCAACCTTCACTTATTACTAAAACTGAAGCTATACAATCTGGATTGAACAGGTAATGTAGACCAGAGGCTTCCATAGTGGGATCCAGGGCTCCTTGTCAGTCCCTAATGTTCTACATTGTCAGTCAAAGGATGGGAAGATAAATGGGATCAATAGGCGTGCTGGAGTTTATCTCCAATACAGCCACTCCTGCCTTTGTCCCTGTAACCCCCCACTGAAACAGATTCCCCCATATGAACCTGTTACCACATCCTTATAGCAGCAATAATGAGGTATAATTAGGAAAATTCCATCTCTACCCTGCCCTCAGCTTATCCCCCTGCCCCTAAGATTATCTTGCAGTAGATACCCCTTGGAAACTTGACTCCCATTTTGTTTCTTTTTCCTGTCTTTAGTTTCTCCTCTCTCCAATCTATTCTTGATGCAGCTGCCAAAGTAATTTTCTGAAAACTCAGTGCAGACCAGGTTTCTCTCCTATTTAATATATTCTAGTGGCTCCCTGTTGACTCAATATCAAATACTATTCCATCTGCTCATCCTCTGTAATTTACATTTTTGTATCAGTTTTATGATGTATATAAGTACATGTATATAATTTACAAATAAGTATGCATATTTGGGCATACATGCTCAGATTTTTTCACTGATAGCAGTGACTTAATATGCAGTTCAGAAAATACAACTTTTGGATAGTATCTCAACTTAGTCTTTTAAGCTGTAAATGCAAAATTAAATAATCAAGTACTAAGTTAGCATACTAATTTAGGGTCAAATAGGTTCCATTTAGAAGTAATAAATCATAATTTAGGATAGTGTAGCACTTCAAAACGTTATACAGTCATTTCATTACTACAGCCCTTTGAAGAAATTAATATAACTAAAATTATCCATATTTATGACTGAAAAAATATGTTTGACTACATGTTCAAGGCATTGCTTATTTTAAAGATTTGTGAACTTTGCTTTTCCTAACTTATGTTTATTAATTAAATACAAAAGAAAAATAATACAAAAACTTTCTGCTGCTTTTTCAAGATGATTACAATATCTTTTTTGATGTCACTTTGTCAATTTTGTGAAAACATCCACCAAACACAGTAAAGTAGTTTCGCAGCATCTTACTAGTGGAAGGGACCTGATCCAGTCCAGCACTCTTCCTTGTTCATGATTCTTTTCTGGAAGTCTCAAAAACTCCCTATCAAGAAAGGTTGTTATTTTTTAGCATAATGAGAGACATTATGACTATAACTTCATGGGTTCCACTTGGAAACAAAGACCTACTTTTGAACTCTGGCCCAGATATTTGCCTGCTGTGTGTTCTTAAGCACATCACTTCAACTATTGCTGCCTTAGTTTCCTCATCTGCAATAAAGGTTTAATACTTGCACTGCCCAGCCCACCTGGTTGTTTGAAGAAAATCTGTGAATTTTCATGTGCTTACTAAAAATGATTTATCACTGTTATTCTTGGTCATTTTTGAATAATCTCCCGAGTTGGGGAATTTGTCGTGTTTCATAGCAGCCTATAGTTGGACTGATTTGTTAGAAAACTCTTGCTTATATTTTGTTATAAGCTAGACCTCTCTAACTTTTACTTACCCTTTGGTTCAACTTTTTAGAATTATACGGTTCAAGATTGATTTTGTGTTTATGGTGATGTTACATTGGGGAAATTTTTAATATACATTATCCTGTTGTTTTGTAATCTCCCATTTTTAGTGCAAAGTGTTCAGGTGGTAAGAATTTTGATTTTTTCAAGACATAATTTGAGAGCCATATCCAGCAACCTATTTGTCTTCTTCTAGCTGAATAAAATGTTTATTACATATTTGATAATACCTAGACAGTATTGTCATGCTTATTTGGAAATGTGTTGTTTCCAAAACAGTAAGTTAAGTTTGAAAATACTAAAAATGAGCTAAGACACAGTCCTCAAACTGGTGTGGAGGTAACCTGGGTTTCTCATAGGCATTGCCAATGTAATTAAAGCTGTGGTAGGTTCAGCCAAGCAGGAAATATAGAATTATAGAAATATAGAACTATATAGAATATAGGTCTGGAGACTATGTCAGTAAATCAGTAAGCATTTTTAAGCACTCCATATTTGCCAGACATAGCACTAGTAAATGAGATGAAGTAGGAACAGTTCCTGGTGGAGATAGAGAGAAGTATATATGTATTTTTTTAAAATAGATACAAGGTAATTTGGTTAGGGAAGCACAGGGGTCATGTCCAAGAACGGCTTCAATTAGATGGTAGAACTCCTGCTGAGTCTTGAAGGAAACTTGGAATACTAAGAGGCTGTGTTGAAGGGGAAGTGTATGAGGGACAGTCTGTGCAAAGTTATGGAAGTGAAAAATGGGGCCTCTTGTGAGAATGCCAGTGTGGCTGGATTGTAAACTCTGTGAAGAAGAGTCCTGTGTAATAAGGCTGGAAGGATATGGTGGAGCCAAGTGATGATGAAATCTGATCCTGGAGTTGAGGATTCCCTTCCATTTATTGAGTAGAGGCGTAACAGCCTAGCTAAATTCAGAGGAACTGATGAACCTCAGGTCACAAAGATTTTTTTCCAAGAAGAGAAGTCAGAGTAGGTGTGGCGGAGTTGTGCTTTACAAGTGGAGGTAGTTCCCGTATTAATAAAAAGAGGTAATTTGGTGAAATAGATAGACCACTTCAGAGTTTCTGGATTGAAATTCCACCTTGAAAGCTTATTATTTTATCTGTGTGACTGTGGGCAAATCACTTAACTCTCTGGCAGCCTATTAGTTCCCTGATCTGTAAAATGAAGGAGTTGTATTACCTGGCATCAGAGACTCTTCCAGCTCTAGATCTATTATTTGTCATCATTCTACATTAGTAAATAAAACTGGAAGTAAGGATCCTCAGAGCACTGAACTGTTAGTGAAACAAAAGTAAAGTAGAATGGGAAATCTGTGCTGCCCGCCTGAGCCAAGCATTTGATTTTTATACCTAAGTATTTATAGATTTTATTTGAAGACTATTATAAATTTTCTTTTGCTTTGAAATAATTTGTTTCTATTTTTCTCTTTTCCTCTTCTTGCCAAGAAGGAGTCAGTCACTGTCAGCATAAAGTTAAGAAAGCCAAGCGCTTTCTTCCTTTGGTCTTCTGTTCCCATGAGCCTCCACCTACGGGTATTGCACTGATATTTGCAAGGGCTGTATTAGTAATGAAAACCCTCAAATAAACAAACCTTGTTGCTGTTTGTTTATAAGTTTGCTCCAAACATTGCTACAGAGAACAGTAGTATTCAGTAGTTGCTTATGCACTGCCCACTGTCTAAGAATTGAGCCATAGGAGCTATGCCTCATAATCTTCCTGGCTGCTGTTGACTAGGAGTTTTGATTTTGTTTTTATTTAAATGCATGCTAATGCAAAAGGTACTTTTGGAGCTTCGTTTGTGTAATCCCTTAGGAAAACTGCATTTTTTCATTCATGATTCCCTAAACAGCATGCAGATGAATGAAATAGAACGGTTACACTGAATTCCAATAGACTGCTTTTCATTCTTTCTAAGGAATATAAAGGGTAAAATAGACAAATCTATTGTTATCTTGCAGTTTTGTGGACTAGTAAAGATTATTTATAATAGCAGGTGCATGAATTTCACCAAGCAGTATTCATTTTAACTACAATTTCTACTTGTAATCAGGGCTTAAAGTGCTGGAGTCTCTGAAGAGGTTATCCTGTGAGGTGTGGCCAGCTGCCAGGGTACCCTGTTCTGAGTATCAATGATTCATTTGAATAGGAATCCTGTGGAATTATTTTTGTTGGTTTTTATTTAAACCACACTTTAATGACTAGTCCACTTGTTTCCAATCTTAAAAGGAGTAAATCAGCAAAAGAAGAATTAATCCCATTGAAGAAGAGGTAGATCTGAAACATCAAACTATGGAAAGGTTGCAAGGTCATTTTATTTTGTAGTTGAAGGATTGATTTAAATGTAACACTGCTGCTGCATAATGTTGCATAATAATCTCAACTCAAGTGATCCAGTCAGTGCATGTTCCCAAATTGCTAGAATAAATATCACTTACTTTGTGATCTAAAGATTACTCTTTCTGTATAGAAGTAGGGGGTTAAGATGGAAGTGGGAACAGGGATTTGGTTTAAGATAGTTGATTGCTACACTCAATTTCATATCTCTTGAGCTAGTCATTTTTAAAAAGCTGGGATTTTCTACTCTTGATTTACTTGTGTTTTAATAGTATATTTTTCCCTTTCTTTCCTTTTCTCTTTCCTGCTACCCCTTCCTTCCCTGTTTTTCCCCTCTCCCTCTCTGTATCTTTCTCTCTGCATGCTACCTGGATCTGCAGATGAAATTAGTGGGGACGGTAATATGCATTTTCACATTTGTGTTATTAATACGGCTTACAAACTTTACTAATGCATTTCAGAGGTCAACTTAAAGCCAAAGCAAAGGTTTTAAAGGCAGAATATGTTTCAACCAGCACAAATAAAACACTGTCTTCAACAGTGAACCTTTTTTTTTAAATAAAGATTGGGACTTTAAGAAAGGAAGGCTTGACACAGAATCATTTATAGCAGTGATTTCTGTTTTATCTCAGTAAGAAATCTGAGGTTCCTGTATTTGCATTGAGGTTCTAGGATTTGAAGATTTTTACAAATCTCTCATTTAAATGTTTAAACCTTATCACTGAGAAGTTTTTATTTCTGTTTTAAATTAGAAAAATATTTTATGAATAGAATTTATACCATAGGTCAGAGTAAGATTCTTACCCTTTAGATTCCTAATGGCTTATGGGTATTGGAGAAAAGCATGAGAAGAGAAACATGAAAAGACAATTAAGTATGGGATACAGTATTAAGAGCTCAGGCCTCAGAGTTGACTTCAGATCTTTTCTCTGTTACTTAGTAGGAAAGTGACTCTGGGCAAATCATTTAACCTCTTTGAGACTCAATTGACTCATTTGTAAAACTGGTCTGATTGTACCTTGCATCAATATAAAAGAAACCCTTTGTTATCCATACTAAAATGGATTCCTTGTGGGTATATCTTCTATGAGTACTGAGCTCACTTATTCCACATAATCTCATCTTATGTAATTTCTGTCCCTTTCTTTCCTTATTTATGCATGTAAGAACCACTCGAATCCCTAGAGTCTTTTCTCTTAATTGTTTTATTATTTTATGAGTCCCAGTTAAGATGGACTAGCTGTTTCTAAGCAGTGAAGTGTTCTATAAGTGTAGTCCATTCTACTGACATGTTTATTATATTATTGGATTCCATAACATTAGACTAACAGTAACATACCAAAAAATGAGAATACTAAACACTATGAAAAATGAAACAATTACTCTTCAAAATGTGACATCATTTTTAGAGTAGCACTTTGTCATTTTTCTCATCTGGTAACATGCCATTTTAGTGGTCTAGTTACAATATAAATTTGAAAGAGTTTAAAATTTGTAAATTTTAGTTAAATGGAAAGAAGAATGACATTCCTTTTCATTCTTCATTAAAGGACTATCCCATATTGAAAAATTTTACTAACATTGATTGGTGTGGTGTGATAAAGCATGGGGGTCACAAGCAATATATGAGTGTTGTACTTAAGTCAATTGATACGTAATAACCTTAAGTGATGTGACTGTGGGGGAAAAAAAGTGAGTCTTTTTTTTTATTTAATTCAAAGGTTCTTAAACTTTGTTGTGTCCTGAACCCCTTTGGCAATCTGGTGAAACCCATGAATCCTTTTTCATGTTTGTTTGTTTTTTAATTCATAATTAAATGCACTGTTAAACTTTAGTTAGTGATTACTGAAAATAAAGGTGAAATTTTGTTTTCCCATCCAAGCTAATGAACTCACTGATATAGTTTTAGGTTCCAAATAAGTAATAAAATCATCTCTGTTATTGTCATCTGTCCCCTATGTAAATGTATAATTGATTCAAGTACCCATCCACACAAAATTTAATTTAAGAAAAGCACCATTTTTCTGTGCATGCTTGAAAATGTTTTAAATGGATGCCAAAAACTATAACTTTCAAGTTGAAACAATTTTGTTATTACAAAATGTTTCTGTGTTGAAATTTAATGCTGTTGAAGACTGATAGATAAGACAATTAGTGCCTCTTTTATAAAACTTAGAGACACTTTTATGCTCTTCTACTTCTGTTTTCTAATTTTATCCTAAATTTTAGTCTAGTCATAGGAGCTAGACCTAAAAGGGACTCAGTTAATATCCAGTCATAGCGTCATAGAGCTAAATCTAGTAGAGACTTCATAAGCCACCCACCCAGTCTAACCCTTTCATTTTATAGATGAGACACTAAGACTGAGAAAGTTAAGATCCTTACCCAGGAGCATATAAGTAAGAATCAGAAGATAAACCTGACCTCAAGTCCTCAGATCCAGTGCCCTTTCTGTTCTACCACCCTCTCTCTCCTGTAGGCACATTAGTTTAAGTGTTATTATGATCCCCACTTTAAGAAGGCTGAGACTTGGAGCGACTTAACCCAAGGTCACACAAGTAACAGTAAGCTGTTCCTAGAAGTTTTCCTGATGGCTACTACAGTGGTCATTCCACTCTATAGTGCCTCCTCCTCTCATTAAAGAGATGTTTTTTTATAGTGAAATGACAATATTGGTTTCAAAGTTATTAAATTGGAGATGTTACTGACAGTAATGGGCATCTGGGTGGCACAGTAGGTGCGTACTGGGCCTGGAGTTAGGAAGACTCATCTTCCTGCATTCAGATGTGGCCTCAAACCCTTACTAGCTGTGTGACTCTGGGCAAGTCAGACATAATTGAAAAATGACTGAATAACAGCTGACGATAATTCTTCATGTGTCTATAATGCTATAAGATTTACAAAGTGTTTTCTTCACATTCTTGTGAGGTAAGTTGTGTAAGTGTTGTTGCCATTTTTCACATGAGGAAGCAGCCATAGAGAGCTAAAATTACATGCCCATGATCATAGTGTAACTAGATATTGGTTCCCTGGGTATATTATCTAAACAGACTAATCTACTGAAAGGTGACTAATATTGAATGTCAAAGTGATAGAGGCATTTTATACATGTACCACATTCAACTTTTAGTTGTTGCATTTCTGTCCCTGCTGAATTTGTTAATTGTATTGAAATAAATGAAGCTGGGTATCTAAATGTTTTTCCAGATTAGAATTACACAATTTTCCATCTCAGCCTAATATATATTAACCATCTTATTTTCACTGTCATAATTTTAGGCTCTTTAAAACATTTAGGGACTTAATTTGGTTACTGTGGAAAACACTAGTCAGTCAAAGTGTAGACACACACACACAGACACACACACACCAGGATTCACCAGCTATTACAAAGCTACTGTTTGTTGTGATTTTGTAGGACTTAGATTCCACTTCTACGTTCACCACTAATTTGCTGAGTGACTTTAGACAACTTCTTTAAATCTGTTAGGCCAGAAGTGTTAGACAAATCACAGCCTGTCATTTGCCACCTAAACCAAGTTAAAATGTAACTGATAAATAAAAATACAATAAAATGTAGTTTTCTGAGTCAATATGTGGCCTTCAGAGATCCTTTTGGTTTAGTGGTGCTTGGTTTCTATTTGAGTTTGATAACTGCTTTAGGTAGCCTTAGCCACCTCATCTATAAAATGAAGGAGTGGACAAGATTTCCAAGGTGCCTTTCAACTATAAATCCACAGTTCCTTACAATTTCAAGATCCCACAATCCCTCAACTGAAAAAGCCCTTTGCTACATGTAAGTTATACTGTTGTTGATTCTGAAGGTTCTCCTATAATTTATCTACTTAGTTCAAGATTCAAGTCTCAAACTAAGATCCCCTTTGCATAAAATTATCAGTCATAAACAGTTTGTAAAATAGTCTAAAGGATAGAGCAGTGTTAACTCCTGCCATCCTAGATGAATCAAGATTAAGCACATATACTCAGTCTCTTTATCCGTCTGTTATTTTTAAAGTGATTTTCATTTTGCTGTCTATTAGACTGGTGTTGTGCTTCATCACAGGTACCCCTCATTGTTGGCGGGGAAGGGGGCCACTGAAATGATTATCATATAAATGTATCATTCTACCAGTGTTGATTTTGGCTTTGTAGGTTGACTTTAAGCCTGTCAATGTAGAGAATAAGGATGGATTCCAATAAAGTAGAATTTACCGACTGTTGGTTAATACCATTATCTTCTTTACTAAACAAGGTATCTTCTTGTTAGATAACACAAGATCTTACAAGGTTAGATCTTAAACATCTATTCTAGCAAAACTCATCATGATCACTTTTCCTCTGAAGGACTTGAATTGTCCCTGTTCATTCAGAGCTTTAGCTTTAGCTTTGCTGTTCACTCATTTATGTTTTGTTTTGGTTTTTTGGCAAAAATACTCGAATGGTTTGCCATCTCCTTCAGCTCATTTTACAGATGAGGAAGCTGATGCAAAAAAGGTTAAACCCAGGGTCACATAGCTGGAAAGTATCACAGGCCAGATTTGAACTCAGGAAGATGAGTCTTCCTTACTCCAGACTAGGCACTATCCACTGCACCACATAGCTGCCATTACTGCAGTCCTGTAATTTGATCACTGACACAGACTTTTAAAATAGACATAAGGGGAAGGAATTATTATTCTTCACATTTTTGAAGAATAGAACAAGAGAAAATAAACTTGAATGGCAGAATCAGGGTTTTAATTTAGCCATGAACTTAGTACTGCATTTGGAGTCAGAGGAACCATGTAAAAGAATTAAGCACTAAATGTTAGAGTCCAAGTCAGTCAAGAGACTATAGAATTTAAGCACTTGTGTGCCAGACACTGTACTAACTACTGAGGACACAATAAAAGATAGTCCCATCTTTCAAGGAGGTCATAATCTCATGGCAACAACATGCCGACACCTGGGTACAAACAAGCTAAACTCAGGACAAATTGAGATAATCAACAAAAGGAAGGCACTAGAATTAAGAGGGCATGATTTTATCTGAGATTCAGAGAATTCAAGGAAGCCAGAAGGCAGGGATGAGAAGAGAAAGCATGCAGGCATTAGGGACAACTAGTGAAAATGCCCAGTTTGATGTGCTGGCTTTACTGTCATTGATGGTTTAAAAAAAGAGAGTTTTATAAAAATCTTTGCAGATCCTTTTCTTCTTTCCTTATTTTCTTGTTTTCCTTTCAGTTTCATCTTTGTATGACGTTGCTTAGTTAGGTCTCTTATTAAATTTTTGAAAAAGATGTTTGGTCCTCCGTGGTTTATCTATTCCATGAGATGATAATTATTAATAATCTTACCCCATCCTACTCTGTAAGATTTCATATCTCAGGGCTTTTATTTGAAACTTGTTTTGCCATTGATTGCCATATCTTTCCACTTGGCAGGTAAGTCAGGTGTTTGCTAAGCCATTGAGCTCTTTTAGTCTCTTCGTTATAGTGGTTGATCAGTTCAATTTTCTTTTGAAATTATTAATATTATTGATGTCTTCCATCTACATCACATTCTTGCCAGTAATTTAGTTACGTATGGTTTTGCTTGTTTTAATTATATAAATATCTTTCTTATAACTTTGTACTCAGCACTTAGCATAGTGCCTGGCAGATAGGTGCTTAGTAAATGATTTTTGATTCGTTAAATTTAGACACTCTGGTAGTATGTCTACTAGATCACTGGACAGGTATCTTACATACAGAGTCCCAGAAGCTTAGCTTAAAGTTTGTAGGTGAACACTTTCTTCCACCCTCACTGCCAAAGTCAGAAGGAGTTGCATGGGATTAAGGGTCATTTTATGCTTTCCTTCGTATCATTAGTTGTCATGGCCAAATACTTCATTACCAAGTAGCCAGCTTACTGGTGATGATCCTCTCCATTGTTAGGTGCCTATTCAGCATACCTACTGGGTCACAAAGATCTTCCAGCATGGTTGAATCTCCCTGAGCATGTGCTCTGCTAGAATATATTCTCTGATATACAGGAAGTATTATAAGAAGTTAATGCCCCAGAGATTGTTTGTGAGTGTTTTTGATAGTCATTTAATATGATAATAATCAGAGAAGTTTGGTCAAGAGTTAGAAAGGACTTCCAAAGCCATCTTCTACAATCTGTAAGAGTAAGACTCTTTCTATATCATCCCCCAAAATGGTTTATATGTAGCAGGCAGGAAAATGCAGTCAGTTTTCACAGAATGAGGCTTATTCATTTTATCTTTATACCTTGATCCGTATAATTTCCACATGTGTTAGAAATTTGACTCTGTTGATTGTGACTTTGCAGGACTGTTTTTGTTTTTCATTTGAATTTTCTTAATGAAAGCAAAGTCATTTTCTTCTGAATTGCATCCATCCTTTTCCTGATGACTGAAATAGTGGAAAACCAAATATCTCCTGAGGCAGCCTATTCTACTTTTGGATAGCTCTTCCTGTTAATTAAGTTTTTCCTTGTATCAGTCCTAAATCTGCCCCTTGGCACTGTCTGTTTCTTCCCAGTTCTACCTGCTGCAGCCAAGCCAACTAAGTTTCCTTACTAAATTTGATAGCGTTTAATAATGCTGCAAAACAGGTATCAAGGTAAACATTTCCTTTACCCCATCTTCATGCATTAAACTCTCAAAACCCTTCACCATCCTACTTACCTTTATCCGAATATTCCATAGCTTATCAATTACCTTTCCAAAACGCAGCACCCAGAATGGAAAAAACAATCACAGGTCCTTTGAAGTATTGCAGAGAAATATAATAGAAAATTATTTCTGCTTTCGCTGGAAGTATTTTCTTTAGCAATGGTTTCCTGTGCCCCCTGACGTAATTTAACACTTCATTGTAGATCATTTTCTCTTTTGATATTGATATTTTCTCCTGTCATTTAGTAAAAAAAATTAACTGGGACTCTTATTAATGGATCATTCAAATATAACAAGGAAATGCAGAGAATCACATCCATATATTTATATGCACATATATTGTGTAGTTGTGTGTATGTTTAGATATGTGTATATATGTCTGTGTACACACACATATGTGTGTATAAAATGTGTGTACAACAGTCCCACACTATGTCTGTTCTTGGCCAAGCAAACTAAAAAAATCAGCTCAACCATTCCCCTAAATTTAGCCTGCAGTTGGGTTCTCTATGTATAAAAGACTAGACCAGTGCCATAGAAATATGGGGGTTTTTATTGTTACTGTTTTTAATTTTAATTTTCAGTTCCAAATTCTCTCCCTCCACCTCCTCCCTGCCCATTGAGATGATAAGAAATATGACACACATTATTCATTTGAAGTCATGTAAAACATATTTACACATTATCTATGTCATAAAAAAGTAAGAAAAATAAAGATAAAAAAGTATGCTTCAATATGCACTCAGAGTCTATCAGTTTTCTCTCTGGATGTTGATAGCATTTTTCATCAAGAGTCCTTCGGAATTATCATGGATCATTGTATTGCTCATAGTTTGTGAGCCTTTCACACTTAATTATTGTTAAAATATTGCTATTACTGTGTATATTTTTCTGATTCTGCTCACCTCACTCTGCATGAGTTCATATGTGTCTTCCCAGGTTTTTCTAAAATCATTCTGCTCATCATTTTTTGTAGCAGAATAGTATTCCATCACCATATGTACCATAACTTATTTAACCAGTTCTCAATTGATATTTCCAACTCTTTGACAGAGTTGTGATTTTTTTAAATTAGATACAGAATAGGTATACATAGTAAAGCAGATGTTGCCCTATTTGTAATTATAGTCATTCAGAAATTCCCAGTTGATGTCATAAGGAACCCATAAAGTATGTATTATAGAGGAGTAAGAATTCTCTAATTTATGCACATTGGTTACTCTGAATCATATAGAGGCCTCTAACCTTTCCTTTCAAAGGACTTTCCCTATTATTTCTCTTCTTTTCTCCACTGATAAACAATTCTGTGTACTATACCATGTTGGACAGTGTTGTTAGCTTTTTTTTTTCCATGAATGACTCAAACATGAGCAAATATTGAGTCACATTTTTAAGTGGATTTCACCAGAGTGGAACAAAGCAGGAGACTTGGACAAATGATTTCCTGTTTTTTACTTCTAATTTTATAAGTTTAAATTTCTTCTCATTCTGAATGTTTGATTTCTTGCTTGTAGAAACAGATGACTACGCTGAGATTATAGATGAAGAAGATACTTATACAATGCCCTCAAGTAAGTAACTGAATGTTTAAATTTTTCTTTTGCCTCTATTTTTTTACTTATTTAGATTTCACAGATATTAAGTCAGATTTAAGTTTTATGTAACATATTTAAGTGGAAAATAATGTTAGTCCTTTTTTGGAACTTAAGAAAGTTATCCTTTTCAATTTCAGGAATTGTATAATCTAACATTTGCCAGGTACTACTTCTCAAATAATAAAGGCCAAAGTCTGCAATTACGTTAACTAAAATATCTTGCCTTTTCACTCAGGATCACAGAGCCTATATTTAAGTTACTGGATTTCCCCTTGTATATTCAAAATAGAGGACCATGGGAAATTCCATTATTTTAGAAATTTCAACTTCAAAATTAAATTAACTGAATAATTAAATCTAAGAGACATTCAGCACACACACACAGAAATTAAAATTAATAACCCTCATAATGCAGTCTCGGGCTAAGTAGAAACATTCTTCTTTTAAGTATAGTGAAATATGATCCTTGCACTTAAGAAAATAGTGAATAAACTATTTGTTTCTCTTAAGGTGACAATCTGTAACAATAGTTCCTGTCCTTTGTTGACAATACACCAGTCCCCTGATTTTATACTAAATGTACCCTTCAATTTTATTTCCTTAAAAACAGACTCACTTCCAAAAGAGGTTTCCCTCCACTGCTTTCAGGAAAATGAATTCTAAGAAATTGATATCATAAATTATTTGATATGGCTTTGATAGACATTTTATAAAATAATGTTTCAAATAAGAAACTCCTGCTTCTGTATATTTTCAAAGGCCCTGTAATCAGAATTTACTGTGGACATCTAATAAGCAGCTATTGCTGAAAAAGAATAGTAGAGTTGATTCTGATGGAAAAGGTCATAAAATTATCTAGCACTCTAGATCATGCACACTGCTTCTTCTGTCTGTCATTTAACATTTTAAATTTTTAGTAGAGGCTGGAGGGAGAGAACCTAGAGGCAAGACTGTAATTTGACCATTTTGCTTAATTTTCACGGTTCTTGAGTAGAGGTTATTAAGACTGAAGGCCATTTGTATATTCTGAAATTTTGTGATTCTGGTCTGTCTTATAAATCCTTCATGGAACATCTACCCAACCACTTTGAACCTTTCTTCTAAGTCTGCCTACATTTCATGGAGGCCATATGTCATGGTACATGCCTGTAATCCCTATTGCTCTGGGAAGCTGTAGTTGGTAGCTCTCTTGAGTTCAGAGATTCTGAGCTGCTGTAAGGCTGAAGTTGTTTTGATGTCCACCCTATGTCCAGCACTAAAGCATAGTGCAGGGGATGGGGACTATGGCACACAGGGCTATCTAACTGTGATAGTGGGGAACCATCCCAGATCTGAAAAAAGAAACTACGCTTCTATAATTATTAGCATTAGGATCTGGCCCATGTGTGGCCACTGTCCTTCATTCCAGGCAAGACAGGAAGATAAAATGTTGTCTCAATCTTTCTCACATTTGCCCCTCCCTCAATTCCTGGATACTAGTGTGATGTTTAGAGTCTAAAGTCTAAACTTTAGACCATCTTCAAAGGAATCTTATTTTCCCTTTTCTTTCCTTAGAACCAATCATATAATATATGATATAAGCATATATGATTTAGAATTCCTTTATGTATGTCCATCGGTTGGCTAATTTCCATCAAGTACCAAGAGTTCGGTACTAAAGGTTAAAGTATATTATTTCCATAGTGGGAACTGACCAGTTAAAAATGTTTTGCTCTATCAAGGCATTTTTTTCCCTGAAATTCAATAGCTGATTTTATTTTTTTAAGTTAAAAATTAATATATGGATTTAGCACAATATCTAGTTTCAAAATGATGTTTTATTAAAATTGGTGACCTAATTTTTTAAGCTTCCATTGTTTTTTTTCAAATTCCTTTTTATATTTGAGCTTGATAAAAACAAAATGAACATTTTCATATACAAGGAAGCACAGAAAAAGGATAATGCATATGAATCTTCAAATCTCTAATATATTCAACTTACTTTCTTTTTAAAAATTGCCATGTTATTTTCAAAACTACCCTGCTTGTCTCTATCTCTCTTTGAACGCTCTTCTGTTTTCTTTTTGCTTAATTAATATTCTTTTTCTTCTATCACCTTTAGACTCTACCAATTCTATTCTCCCAATTTTTAAAAATTCTCCTTCGTAGCAAATTAACAAAGCTTAACACAAAAGCTGTAGGTGTATTCCATCACTTCTCTGTCAAGATGAGGAAAGCTTGTCTCATCATCTGCCCCTTAGTATCCTGTTAAATCATTGTGTTGGTTAGAGTCCTTAAGTCTTCAAAAATTACTTTTCTTTACATTGTTATAGCATTATATAAATCGTTTCCCTGGTTCTTCCTAGATTTCTCTGAATCTGTCCCTTTCATCATTTCTTATAATATAATAATATTCCATTTCATGCATAAAGTATAATTTATTCAGCCATTTCCCAATTGATGGTGACTGTGTTCATTTGCATTTATTGTTATAGCAAAAAGTGTTGCTATGAATATTTTTGTACAGATGGGTCCTGTCTCTCATTCTTTTATCTCTTTTGAGTTGTATTACTAGTTGTAATATCACTAGGTCAAAGCGTATGAGTGATTTGGTGATATGGAACGGGGGCTTACATAGTTACAAAAAGCTTTGTAGAAGTTCATGTTGTTTTATGAAGACATTCTGTACCTACATGTACATTTTTGTTTCACTTGGTAAGTTTTTCATTTTAATGTTATCCCAAGATAGTTCATATGAGTAACCATTGTTAAGATAAGCTTTCCACATTTCTTGCTATTAATTTAATTAATGATAGATATTTCTAAGCAAGGTCTTCAATTTTTTTCTCTCTTAATTGCGCTACAGAAAGCTATGGAATAGATGAAGGTAACAGGATTCCCTTAAAATAATTGTGTTTGCCTGCATTTGCAACCTGTGGAGTGACATGGGATGTTTCTATTTACAACTCTTATTTTATTTTCAAATTTTTATGTTCATTGGTTTAATTACACAGTTAAATCAATGGATTTACAAAGAGCTAAAATTATTTTAAAGAGGAAAATATGTTATTTCTTAAAATGTAAATTCTATTTCAAATTATTTCCCTAGATGATAGTATATAATGGTAGGAATGAGTCCTCAGATAGTTTAAAAATAAATTTTTTCCATTCATAATAGTATTTAGACTGATGGGAGAAGGAGATATCCACATTTAGATATATATATTGAGATACATTTCAGTTTTTTCTTAAGTGAAATAAATTGTATTTAAATTATTAAATTCGATTTACTAATGACAGATTTGTTCTATACCTAACAGACTACTATTAAATTGTTTTTAATACTCAAGTTTCGGTTTCTTTACCAGTTTGAAGTAAATCTCTATTCTGTTTATGCTAACAGATTATAAACCTTAATTGTTCATTCATCTCATTTTAGAACTGATTTTTAGAAACAGCCTCTTTAAAATTCTTTTAGTTCAACAGATAATGTAGAGATATGACATCATAAAGTGGAAACCTCTTAAACTTTCAAAATATAAGAGTTGCATTACACATTTCTATTAGAATGATGAACTTCCCCTTCTTTTTATAATATAGATCCTTTAGGTAAATCTTATATCTGCAGGACATATAGGTCAATAGCAACACTAATATTCATTGACCATCAAAATTTATATTTGTATCAGCACTTGAGAAATTATAATTTGACATATGTTTTTCTGTGATTTATTTACTATCACCCATTTAGGGGTGAGCTTGGTGATCTCTAAAGTCTCTTCTACCTTTGAGATTCTCTGAGTAATTGAAATCAGATACATTTTTAAAGTTCCTGATGAGAATCCTTAAATCTAATTAATTTTTATGGCACTGTCACCATGAAATGTTTCTTTGCAACTGATTTTGCATCAGTAAATTTATCTTTCAAACTATGTTTAAGAGTATTCCACGATATATAAAACATTTCCATAGATTGGTGTGCCACAGATTAAAATTTTATATATTACATCAAAATGAGATATTTCAATTATTAGTCTTTCCACGCCTGAAATGATGTTGTTAAATACTTTGTCACTTATGAATTGTCTTTTACAGCCAGGGATTATGAGATACAAAGAGAAAGGATAGAACTTGGACGCTGTATTGGAGAAGGCCAGTTTGGAGATGTACATCAAGGAGTTTACATGAGTCCAGTAAGTCCCTTAGCGCTTTCAGTGAGTTTCCTGGCTTAAACCACTAGCTAGTTTTTGTGATCTTGGATGTCTTGCGTCATCATTGTCTTTTGTTTTATTATCTATGAAATGGCATGGCTATATGGATGGAACTGAAGCTCCCTCCCAGCTCTAAGTCAAGTCTAGAAGTAAAATCAACAAGCATTTTTAAGTGCTTGCTATGTTCTAAAAACTGTGCTGGGGATATCAAGAAAATCAGGTCCCTCCTTTCAAGGAGCTCATGGTCTAAAGGAGACAACATGCAAATAGCCAAGTACAAACATAATATATACAGGATAAATTCAAACTAATCTCAAAGGAAAGGCAGTAAGATTGAAGAGGATATGGAAAAGCTTCTTGCAGAAGGTGGCTGAAACTTGAAGAAAGCCGGAGGTGTCAAGAGGCAAAGATGAAGAAAAAGAGAAAATTCCAGGCATAGGGCATAGTCAGTGAAAATGCCTAGTTCTACTGTATGTATAGCAATGTTTTTTTTTCTTTTCTTATTTTGTATTTGTTTTAATATTTAAGTTAATAATTATTTTTTTATTGTGTACTTAAGTTTTGGTATTTACGTTTAAAATAAATTAATTTTTAAAAAAAGAAAGAAAGAAAATTCGCAGAGTCAGGAGATTGAGTGTCTTAGCAAATGTTACTAGATTGAATCGTATGTGAAGACTGGGCAAGGTGTAAGAAGACTGGAAGGTTAGGCGGGGGCCGGGTTTTGAAGAGCTTTGAAGGCCAGAGGATTTAATAGGTGCCCACTGGAGTCTATTAAGTAAGGAGGACTGACATGGCACATCTGTGCTTAGGGAGATCTCTTTGACAGCTCAGTGGGAGATAATGAGCCTAATGAGGAAATCCAATAGACTGTTACAGTAGTTCCGGCTAGAGGCGATGAGGGGCCTGCACCAGGGTGGTGGTAGTAGCGTCATAGGGGGAAAAGTACATACACCAGAGACGTTACCAAGATAGAAGCGACAGGGCGTGGATGCTCACTTGATATAAGAAGTAATAAGAAACTTAGGAAGAAGAGATGGTTTGAGGAGGTAAGATAATAAGCTCAGCTTTGGACATGGTGATTTTCTATAATTCTAGGAAAACAGAAGTTAATGTCTTACAAATTTTATTATATAAATAATGCGAAGTTTGAATGTCAGAGTTTAAGCCTCTTAAATATATCTCACTGCATCTAGGCTTTTCTAGGAATGTTTTTGTTTTGTCTTGGTGATATTTTAGAAGGGTAAAATTTGTATCACATCTTGCCCTACTGTTACATTTAGAGGTATAAGTAATGCCAGCAAGGCTTGAGTTTAATCTGTGGTTTTCTAGGAAACCCGAAGTGCCCTTTTCTCAGTCTTAATCCTTCTCCACTGCTGCAGCATTTGAAACTGTTAGTCACCCCTACTCCTTCAAACATTTCTAAGTGCTTTCTGCCTTGGGGATTCAGACGAGAACAAACCAGTCAGCCTTTGCCTTCGGGACCTTGAGTTGTAGTGAGAGGGAACCTTGGATTCCCTCTTCCATTAATTCCTGAGCTGCTACGCTCTCCTGGTTTGTTTTTTTTCTCCCTGACCTCTCTAACTTTTCCTTCAAAGTCACTGACTGGTTTTTCTTCCTGACTCCTTAAACTGGAGGTCCTCGTAGGTTCTGTCTTTGGCCTTCTCTTCTTTCTCCATGATTTGTCCATTGGTGTTTTCATTCAGTCACACACTTCCCAAGTGTCACCTCTATTCCCTCAGACCCCACTGGATATAGCCTTAGGAATAGCTGCAATCCCAAGCCCCCTGACTCTGGCTTCCAGCATAGGCTCCATGGCCATCAGTTAAGGGAGCAGTATTGTGAAGAAGAGGCCCACTTTTCTTGCCACCAGTACTGACCACTTGCCACCTTGTGTGTGAGCTCAAGAGCCCTGACAGCTCTCTCCTAGCCTAGCCTCCTCTGCCGTCATCTCAGGAAGCAATCCCTGCGGAGAGGTGACATAACTATTTCTGTAGATGCTAGAACTCTAGCTTTTTCAGTAACTATTGCTCCTAAAGGCCTAGAAATTGAAAGTTTTCACAAAGTCCTTGTCATTGTCACTTGGTTCAACATCAGAAACTGTTATGCTTATCAGTAAACATGACATTACAGAATATGCATTAATATTTCTTTTCACCAATTCTGTAAGGATCATGAGTGAGATTGTTTTATTTGACTTGCAACTAAAACCTACAGAGGGTGTTCCAAAAGTCTTAGTTCAGTTTTGAGCTATTTAAACTTAAAGCTTTGGTTTTTAGGACATCTCATATATGTTTTCTCTTCATTAGAACAGACTTATTTTTTTCTTTCTTTTAAACAGTATTTCATTTTTTCCAATTACATGTAAAGACAATTTTTAACATTTTTATATAAAATTTTTGTTTCAATTTTTTCCCCTCCCCTATTTTCCCCCTTCCTAAGGTGATAAGCAATTTTATATGGGTTATATAATTGCGAATATATTTTCATATTAGTCAAGAACATTAACTTCTTGAAAGCAGAGACTATCTTAACTTTGCAATTTGTATCCCCAGTACTTAGCCACAGTGTTTTTTTGCATGTAGGAAGTGCTTAAAATATGTGTTCATCTATTCATTTATCTGAAACTCTTGACTTCTTTCCCAACATCCAACCCAGCATCTCCAGTGAGCCCCAGGACATCTATTCATTGCATATTCTATCACTGCTTTTAAATCAACCTATCCAAAACCAAGCTTTTTGTCTTTTTCTCTAAACTTATTCCTCCCTCTGATTTTATTTCTCCTTGACTTCTTCCAATCTGCCATGTTTATATTTGATTCTTGCTATTGCTTCTCCTTCCATATCTAATCTCTTGCCACATCTTAAGGATTGTACCTTCAAAATAATTCTCAAGTCTGCCTGTGTTCCTAATCCCACCACTGTACCTCATTACCACTTGCCTAAACTAAGTACATCATCCTAACTGCCACGCCACCTCTGTCCATTCCCATTCCGCAACATTGCCAAATGAATCTTCCTTATGTCATTTCATGACAAAATCCTGCAATTGTTTCTACTTACCCACCAAAAAAAGGTTCAGAAACCTGATGTTTAGATTCCTCCACAGCCTAGCACCCCCGTTCTTAACAGCAGTACCTTATATTATTTTTTTTCCATGTATTTACCCTAAAGGCATTTAAACCAGGCAACTTGCTGTTCCCGGTCTGAATGTGGCCACTCTTTTCCCCCTTCTCTACCTTTACTTTTAACAGATACTTTTTTTTTTCTAAAAACAAGTCTTTTTAAAAGCAAATCACTTTCCCTTTCTAGAAGTCAAACACAAATAAAAATGGATCCCTGAGCCACAGACCACCAATTAACATTACTTGTGTTGTCTTACATTTTTACGTATTTTGTTAAGCCTTTCTCAGTTGCATTTTAATCTGGTTCTGTCATTTGTGGCCCAGGAATTCGATCCCTCACCTCTGTAGAACCCAGTTTCTTCATCTGTGAAATGGAGGGGTTAGACTAAATGTATTACAAGCTTCCTTAAAGTCCTAAGTCTATGAACTCGCATACTTATTTTTTCTCATTAGGTTTTTTTCATATGCTTTTATTTATACTTCTTCCTGGCACCCAGAGGTTGTTGTTGTATTATGTGTTACTTATATTTTGTATCTTTTTACTAGAGAGTAAGTTCCTCCTAAGCAATGATCATGTCTGATTAAACTCTCATATATTTTCTTTATGTGTTCTTTCTTTGGGTAACCCATCTCCCAAGAGGCCCATGTACCCCTTCTGTGCAGATAACACTTAAATCTACATATTATCCCTTAACTTCTTCTCTGAACCCTAGTCTCCATTTGCCTGCTGGACATCTCCACCTAGCTACTCCTGCTGCACCTAAAACTCAACATGTACCAAACTGAACTTAGCACTTCCCAAGCTTAACTCTTCTGAATTTCTCTGTTTCTTTTCATGATGACACAACTTTCCTAGTCACCCCTTCATGGAGGTGTTAGGTCCACAGGTGTTACACCTTGCATTTTTAAAAAACTTTTTCAATGTATCAGTCAGTTGTGATTTTTTTTCTCTTTAAAAAGGACTATTTGTTATATGGAATAACTTTCCAAGAGGGGGAGAGATAGAAAGCAGCTGGAAAATAACTTATGATCAGTAAAATGGAAGGCATCCATAAAAACCTCTCTTAAAAATAAAATGTGAGTTTAGGCTTTGGTTTTCTGGACCATGGCTCCAGATTTAGGAGTGATAGGCTCCTGGCCAGGGATGAAATACACATAATGAAGACAGTCAGCTACCAAGTATTGAGTGCTTGCTATGTGCTAGACCCTATCCTCCACACTGAGGATACAAAGAAAGACCAAAAAACAGTCTTTTCTCTCAAGGAGATCATAATCTAGTGGACAACTAAGAATGTATTTGAAAAACTAATTGATTGTAACTTTAAAAGAAATCAGTCAGCAAACTAGTCAGCAAACATAGGCTCCAAGCATGCAAACCTGAACACACTATATAAATGTCAGCTGTCATTATTTTTATCATAATGATGAGGAAGCCCAGCCATCCTAACATCTATGAGATCATATTTTCTCAACAAAAATCAGAACAGTTGATAAATTTTTAGTTTATCCTCATGGTAAAATTTGATCTTTCAAAAGGTAGAAGAAATGATGAGGTATACTACTATTGTAAGTTTCATTCTTAAAACAAGGAGGAACTTCCTTCTACAGTAGAATTGATAACTATTTCATCTTAATATTTAAGATAAGAGAGAAGAAACTTGGGCATCTTCCATTATGCATCCAAAAATTTTGAGAAGCTGAATTTCAAAGGGTTTGGAGGGAAGATTGATCTGATTCCTTTATCTAAAATTCTTAAAGAAAAATTTTCTGAAGAGAGATGAGAAACTCTCCAGAGTGAAATTTTGAAGAAGGTAGCAGAAACAACTCCTATTTAGAGAATAAGAGAGGTGTATAAACAGATGGGAACAAACAACTCAGATGTTTAAAAGTCATGTGCAGAAAATAGAAGCAAAGGCAGGTAGACAAGATAATTTTTTTTTTTAAAGCAGCATGTTCATGTAAATAATCTTATTAGGAGTGCTAGAGCCCAGAATGAGTTGAGTCTGGCAGTGAATGTGAAGGACAGCGAAAAGTTCTTTTTTTACTTATGTTGTAGGCAAGGAGAAAAATCAAAGAAGACATGGGACTGCTGCTTGGGAAAGATGGAGCACTTAGGAGAGATGAGGTGGAAAAAGATGAAATACTCAATTCTTTTCTGTTTTCTTAGCAGAAATAGTGTTTAAACTATGGAGGGTAGAATGAAAAGGTTACTGTAGAATTAACTCACTATTAATGAGGATGTAGTAAGAGAGGACCTAGCTATGTGTTGTCAGTCAATACACATTTAAGACTCTACCTAAGTGCCAAGCTCTGTGCTACTCACAGAGGGTTACAAAGATTATTTTTAAATCCCTTCCCTCAAGAACTTTACATTCATTGGCTTAATAACATTTAGACATGTAGATAGACACATAACAGGGATAGAGATACATACAGAGAGAGAGAAGAGGTTTGGGGGTAGGAGGGGATTGGAGTCAGGCACCAGTATAAAAAATCAGAAAAAGCATAAGAGAGAAAATTGTGGAAGTGTCTCCACCAAACTATATACCATAGAGAAATTTTACAGTGTAGCAGGAATTTCATCTAAGGAGAGAGAAAGCCCAATAAAGGAGAGTCAGTAGTAAAGTCAATGGTCTGAGATGTCCATAGACAAGTGCCCAAAATTTGGATAGCAAGTAACATTAAGGAAAAGACCTAAACCAAGGAAGCAAGTTGGGATGAAACCTAAGAGTGAAATGTGACTGAGTATACTGTAATGCAAAGAAAGAAGATAGGTAAAAGAAGGGATGAAATAGCATAGATAAATACATAGTTAGAGCATTTTTTACTGTGTGCCAGGCACCGGACTAAACACTGAAGACAAAAATACAAGAAAGCAAGACATTCTTTACTCTCAAAGGTACAATTGATAGATGGGTGCTGAGGTAAGGAAGGAATAAATGACCCTCTAAGGGATAGAGTGAGCAGCCCACAAGTGACACAGAGGCCTGGACCTCCAACAAGATAAAGAAAATCTTATCTTTCAGGACCAGGGCGTCCAGAAGTTACTTGAGACCAGGGTTCTGGTGGAAGGGTATGAGGATGATGGTCAGAAAACAAGTAACATTAGTAAAGAGAGAAGCAGGAAACTATAGTGTACAGAGCACTGAAATGAGAGTCAAGAAAACTTGTGTTTGACTTTTACCTCAGGTATCTCTAGGTAAGTCATTTAATCTCTGTCTGCCTCAGTTTCATCATCTCTAAAATTAGAAGAACAGCACTTCAGTGTTGTTCCAAAGACCAAATGAGATACTTTTATATATATAATGTGTAAATATGTAAAACACATTGCAAACTTTAAAGCAATGTATATCTATAAAACATAAATATTAGATATAGCTAAATTCCAATTAGTGTGAATAATGAATCCCAAAGAGCTTGCATTATTCAAATTGGCACTGTTCAAAGTAGTACTATAGTAACTGGTTCCACTTTAATGGAAATAAGCATTGCTAGTTGGAATAATGCAACCATTTCATGGAATTCATGAATTCCCTCATCAGGACCTACCTGTTGTTATTTTTAAGAGATGATTCACAGTGTGAGTGGCAAAAGGAATATATTGGGAAAATGAAGATGATGAAAAAACTAAAGATGTAAATAAAAACAAGGTAAAAAGCTAAAAATAATGACTTTCATTTGGGCCCCCATCTCAGTTTTCCCCTAGGAACATCAGAATTCAACTGACCTCATTCCATGTAAAAACCCTTACTTCTCATGCAAGCACTCAAGCTAACAAAACATCAAAGACAGGTTTCATTTCACTCCCTCCTTCCTTCTGCCTCACTGAGTCCCTCTCTTAAGACATAGTCCAGGCACCATCTTATGCATGAAGCCTTTATTGCCCTCCCTGCTAAACAATTTTGTATTTAACTACCTTGTATATATTTATATTTGTGCTTTATATATTTTTATGTAAACTGGCCTCCTTTAGAATTTAAGTCCTTGTAAATACAGACTGTTAGCGTTCTTTTTTATCCATAATGCTACCCTAGAGCATATTAGGCACTTAATAAATGCTTTTTGATTATATGATTAATACTTGTGAGGAAAAAAATGGCATGGTGTATTCAAAAGTTCTTTGCAACTATAAAGGATTATATAGCTGAGTTAATGGCATTGTTATTATAATTATGATTAAATGGGCAAAAGAATCCATGATAAGTAAGCAGCAGCTCATATAGACAGCTAAGGCATGACCATAAGGTACCCTTTTCCCCTAAGTTTCACTTGCCACCAACAGGGTGAGCAATCAACATGTTTCACAATTCTTTTGTCCTCCTGATTGAAGTGCCGTATTTAAAATGTTATCCCAAGTATACACCAAAGTAATGTTATAGGCAGTACTTAGTAAGTTATAAAATTTGAACTATTTTCTCAACACTAGCGATGGGTAAATAGCACTTCCTTTTTTTTTCCACTTGATATCTACAATGAAAACTAACTGTGTGTAGCCTGTTGTTTTTAAGCAAAGTTTCCTTCTTTGTGCATCTAACTGTTCTGGAAAAGACCCCAGCCCATGACCTTGTGAATAGTGCATTCACTGTTCTGATCCAAGCACCACTTTTAAGAGGCGTACCTGTAAACTGGATTACATCCAGAGGAGGAGGATCACACCCATAGCATACAAGAGTTTCTTGAAAGAACTAAGGATGGCTAGCCTGAAAAAGAGATGAGAGAAAGAATATGGTTGCTGTCTTTATGTATCTCAAGAGCTGCCATGTGTAAAAGAGATTATTATGAAAAGGAGGGCCTTTACTCACTTAGAGAGGAGGACATTAGGAGTGTTGTCTTGGTGGCTAGTGATAAGTAGACAAAAAAAACACCCACAACTTTCTGTGGAAATGCACTGAAGAAAACAAAGTGCAAAAGGAGACACAAACAAAAGAGCAATCTTATTACCACCTTCTTAAATTTAAATATATGTTATTCCTTTAAAACAGGTAAACTGTATGTAACAGCTTCACAAGCTTGTTTGTGTATCAAAATGTACATGTTTGTGGAAGGTCACAGTAAATTAAAGCAAAATAACATTTTTCTGGGGAAAAGAGATTAGAATTCTTCTGCTTGGCTCCCAGAAGACAGGTTAGGGACCAAAGGATGGAAATTATAGGGACGTAGATGTCAACCCACTGCAAGGAAGAATTTTGTAACATCACTAGCCATTCAGAAAAGGACTAGGTTGTCTCATGTGGCAGTGAGCACTTTAGATGAAAGTGTTCAAGCATAAATTGAATGTTTGCCTTAATGCAGAAATCACTAGGTGGCCTCCAAAGCCCGTTTCAATTCTGTGATAAATCAATAAGATAAAAATATAACTGTGATTCTAACTCTATTAGTTTTCACATAGCAAAATAATTTATACATATACACATAAGTAATAGAAAACCTCTGTGTTTTTATGTATTTTCCTCAGGAGAATCCAGCAATGGCAGTTGCAATTAAAACATGTAAAAACTGTACCTCAGACAGTGTGAGAGAAAAATTTCTACAAGAAGCCTGTAAGTTTTTTTATTTCAATTTAGTTTTTTTAATAAAATCAAAACAGCTCATTTTATTGATTAGATTAAAGGTCGTATTTTTTGAAAGGTGGAAAATGTTTTTCAAACATTTGGGAATTTGATAAACCTGAGTCATGTAGTTATTTGAGGGGAAGAGGAGGGAGGAGACTACGCAATAATTAGTTGTATCAACCTCCATTTTTAAAGTTTCATCTTTAAAGCTTTAATAAATTTCATTATAGTAAATTATTTAAAAAAAGATCATATTTTTACCTCCCCTGGACAAGAAGACTTCACTATTTGTTACCTTGCTCAGTGAATAGCTACACTGGTACAAGCATGTGATTGCTGATTTTTTCCAGCTAAATTAAGATGTTTGTGGTATTTAAAGTAAAGAAAGGTTCACCTTCAGAAAAGCCAGGATAGAAGCAATTTAATTTCCCTGTGCATGTTGGTATGCTACAGAGCTAATGATTCCTGTATTGGAGTGAGTATTGAAGAATTTTATAAGCATTTTTAAACTTGCTATAAAAGATTGAGACACACTGGTTGTAAGACTGAGGTTTAGTATGATACAATAATATGGGCAGTTTAAGATAGAGCAGCACATGACATTTGCAGTCTAAATTGAAATTAAATTTCATGTTTTTGGGGCCATTTACATAATCTTGATTATTTTATATGAGATTTTTATTGGCAGAATAAACAATCATAGGATATATGTGAGTGTGGAGCTCTTTTTAATTAAAAGGTTTTATTGGAAAATTGTATAGTCTTTACTAAGGTACTTGTTAGAAGAGTTTGGGATATAGATAGGTTGCTTTTTTCCCCTCCTTAATAGTCATTTTTGTATTTGCCTTCTATATTTGTCTAGAGTCTTACAGCCAGTAAGTGTCTGGAGGCAAGTTTTGGCCTCAGACCTTCTTGACTCCAGGTCCAGCTCCCTATCCACTGTGTCACTGAGCTGCAATGGAAGATTTAGAGTCAGATTTTTGAAGGCCTTGAATGCCAATCTAAGCAGATGTTTTAAAAACTCAGAACAGAATGGTGAAATAAAGAACAATAAAGGACAACACATTTTGCATTTAAATGATCCTTTTCATTAGAAATATCCTCAGACTCTGTAGGACAGATATTTGCTTGTTTGTTTATGAAAATGAACAACTTTCAGAACATCCTAGCAATTATCTGCCCAATACATGTCTATGACGTTGAAAACAATTAGACTAAAAAGGTTCCATTGAATTCATCTCATTTAAGTTAGTGATCAGTCATTTCTCGCTGGGAAGTAATGGAAGTTCTCAGGGGTGGGAGTGGAGCTGAACAGTATATTTGAGCTTGAGCAAAATGTAGGATATCTCAGGATAGAGGCAAGAGACAGTCTTTGCCCTCAAGGAGCATACAATCCACATGGGGGGAGACAACATGCAAACTAATATATGCAAGCAAACGATATAGAGGGTTAATAGGAGACAATTAACTTAGGGATGTGCTGGAATTAAGAGGGGTCAAGGAAGGCTTCCTGTAGAAGATGAGATTTTAGTTGAGACTTACACAGGAAGCCAGGGAGGTCAACAAGCAGAGCATCCAGAGAAAATGCCTGACGCAGAAAAATTGAGTGTCTTGTTGGTGGCCCAGATAGAAGGCCGCCTTTTCCTTTTCAGAAATAGGGCTTCCTAAAAAGGCAAATTAGGAATTGTATTGAACTTAACTACAGAATGCTGGGTGCTGGTGGTTGTTTTTTATCCCTTAGGAGGAAGAAGCCAGGCCCCTGATCTGATAATTCTTTTGGATTTCTCAGTTTTATACACAGGCATTAGGTCAGTGTTTTTTGGTATTTCTCCCTTGACAACATGGAGATAAGTCCTGTTAGGGTAGGACAAAATGAAAATATTTAAGTGTCCATCTGGGAAACCAAATATATAAATTAGTTTTTAAAAAAATAAAATAATAAACATGAGTTTAAAACTATTATATATTTGAGGATAGACGTTGTAGGATTTGGAGTTAGAAGGGACTCAGGTCTTCTAGTCCAAGTTCTTCATTTTAAAGGTGAGGAAACAGATAGGAAGAAAGTGTTGAAGGCAGGAGAGAAACCCAGGTGGTCTGAATCTAAATCCATTGCTCTTCCAGTTGTCCAGTCCAAGAAAAGGGTATAGTGTGAGAGAAATTTATGGGGGAAGAAAATTATATACCATGTTTAGGAAGCAGTAAATAATACTGTTTAGCCAAAATGTAAAGTACAGTATGGGAAACCATCATAGGTTTCTCATTAGGTCATTAGGTCTTCACAGCAACTCTGGGAGATAGGTGCTATTATCATTCCTCATTTTGTAAATAAGGAAACTAAGAGAAATAAATGACCTGTCTAGGATTTCACAGCTAGCTAGTTAAGTGTCTGAGTCAAGATTTGAACTCAGGCCTTCTTGACTACAGATCTATCCCTCTATCCATTGTGCTACATAGCAGAAAAAATGATTTAGAGCCAATTTCAGATGATCGTGAATGCCAAGCTAAGGAATGTTTTTCCTATTCAAGGTTTGTCATATATATATATGTATATAGACTGAAAAGATTAAAATGAGAGAGACTCTTCTGATATTAGTCCTGTTGGAGAGTGTTAGTCTATATACTCCTTTATTCTTTAGCAGCTGCTATATTTGGTCATTAATGGTATTGAATAGTCTTCTGTGTTAGCACTTTATTGACTACTGTTAGAGGAGTAACAAAGACACCAGAAGGTTGAATGCAGAGATGTAGCCATATTGTAGTGGAAAGAGAAATGGATTTTGGAGTCAGTGGCTATGGATTCAAATCCCAGCTTCCATATCCATTAACGTATAGGATCATGACATATTTCATACCAGGGCCTCATTTTTCTTCTTTATAAAATAACAGAGGTGTAAACTGGATGGTCAGTAAGTGCCTTCAAGCTCTAAACCCTGTAATCCTAAATAGGTCTCTGATAAATGACCATTTAGTGATTTAATTTATCACATGCTACATACAGTTCCAAAATCATAGCAGATCACATAGAAAGTTTTATCCTGACATGAGTTCCTTTTCAGATTCAAAAGCAAAAAAAAAAAAAGAAAGAAAGAAAGAAAAGAAACAAAAACAAGATAATACATTTTGCAGCAATAGTTTTTTTTTCTTTTTTAAAGTGCTGTTTTCACATAGTTTGTAGGACACTCAGAATTATTTATGGGCATGAGTATACCTTTCTTAATGTTAAATTGGTCCTTTAAAAAGCACAGTGGAAACAACAGTTCTACAGGAACAAACTTGATGCATGTGCAGTAAGAAATATGGAAATACTAAATATATTGACTCTCAGGGGAGTAAACACTGCTAGATAGCAAGTACTAGCTCAGCTCATCCCTTATTTCTCTCCTAGCCACTCAAAATGAACAATTGCCTCCCTCCAAACTCATATCACACTGAAATAGCACTAAATGTTACTCATGTGGCATTTAGCATATACTTCCGCCTTGGTATAGTTCCCCTCCCCATCCATGTAGTTATCTTCCTTATCAGACTTTGAGCTTTCTCTAGGCAAGAAACCATTCTTATTTATCTTGATATCCTTCACTTTATCTAGAGTAGTGTATTACAGAGTAATCATTTGCTAAATTTTTGCTAAATAAGTGGTTGTTCTATGCAGAAACCATCAATTCACTAGGTTATTTTAGGAGCCTAACCAGTTGAAAACTGAGAAAACAAGTAGTATCTCCTAACTGTGGAAGACTGGTAACATCATTAGATCATCCACCCAGAACTTTAGAACTCAGGAAGAGCCATGGTCTGGTCCCAAGCATCTGGCCCAACAAGAATTTCTGTAATTTGGGCATTCTAATTCTAGAAAATACAGGGGATGCCACAGAAAGTTGGAGCTAGACAGGACTTTAGAGACTGTCTAATCCAACCTTCTCATTTTATGGAGGAGAAAAGGAAGACAGAGCCACAATAATGATTAAGATCATTTTGTGTGTTTGCCCAGCTGAGATTAAGAGCTCAGATCGTCTGGCTCCTTATTAGTTGCTATGTCCATGTTACTGTGGCTGTATTAGATTTCCTTGCTTTAAATCCTACCTACTCTTTTTTCTAATAAATTTGTTGTTCTTCAGTCATTTTAGTCCTGTCCAGTTCTTTGTGGTCCCATTTGGAGTTTTCTTGTCAAAAACGTTGAAGTGTTTTACCATTTCTCCAACCCATTTTCCAGATAAGGAAACTGAGGCAAAAAAGGTTAAGTGACTTGCCCTTGGTCACACAGATAGAGTGCGAGATCTGAACTCAGACATCTGACCTCAGACACTTAACTAACTGCCTGAACCAAGAGAAGGGAGTCTATACTAAAGATGTGAAGGTAGAAACAACCAGACTTGGCAATGGATTGTATATATGGGGTAATTGAGAGGGAAGAGTCGAAAGATGATGCTGAGGTTGTAAAGCTGGGTGACTGGGAGCATGGTTGTGCGTTCAGGGTAAGAGGGGCATTCAGAACAGGGAAGGGATTAGGAAGAAAAGACAGTGAGTTCTCTTTTGGGAATGTTGAGTTTGAGACGCATATGGAAATGTTGACAGAAGTTAGGCAGCTGATGATGAGATATCAGAGTGCCAGAGAATCCACTAAAGATGGACCTACGGATCTTTATGGGATAATTTATTATCTCATGGGAACTGTTGAGATCACCAAGTGAGATAGTTCAGGGAGAAAACAGAAGTGGGCTCAAGACAGACCCTTGGGGGTGGGAGTACTTGCAGTTTGGTCCAGGTGGCATGGATAAAGATCCACTGGAGCAGGCTTACAGGTAGAAAAGAAAATCAAGAGAGAAAATCCAGAGAGAAGATAGTCCAGGAAGAGAAGGTAATCTATACTGTTCTATTGGAGAGAAGTCAGAAAGGAAGACTGAGAAAAGGCCATTAGATTTAGCAGTTAAAAGCATTGATAACCTTAAAGTAAGCAGTTTTAGGTGAATGAAGAGATCAAAACCAGACAGCAGAAATTTATAAGATGACAAAATGGGAGTAAGTATATAAATGGCTTGAATTTTCAAAGAGTTTGCCTGAAATGGGGAGGAGGGATATGGGACATTATGTAGTGATCAAGATTGGATTTAGTGAAGGAATTTAATGATGGGGAAAGATACAGGCATTTTTTAGAAAATAGGATGGAAGCTAATAAGAGATTGCTCATCGGAAAGAAAGTAGTGATGGGGGAGGGATCTGCTGGACAAGATGGTGAGATATGAGATCATCAAGGCTGCCTATAGAGAGTTGCCTTCAGCAAGGAGAAGAGTCACTCTTCATCAGAAACTAGAAAGAATCTCCTACTGATAGTGGGGGAAGATGTCAAAGATTTGTGAGATGAGAAGGGGAAAAGGAGCAGCTCTCTGCAAATGCCCTTCATTTTTTTAGTGAAGTAAAGGCTAATGAAGTAAGAGACTAAGTCCTCAACTAACAGGGCAGAGGAACTGGGTGTCACAGGAGGCTTACGGGGAGACAAGAAAATTTCAAAAAGGGCAATTTAATGAGTCTAGGGAAAAGGAGAAGGATTTCCTTACTTTTTAATATTAATAATAGATTTGCACTGTATGTGAACTAGAGTTATAGCAATATAATGGAACAAAGAAAATCTGTGGAGTTGAATTCGTAACTGGGCCTTCATTGGTCCCAAGTTTTGAGTACTATTTTGCAAAATCTTGTTTAGTTTGAAAAGAATTATGAAAAACTATATGTTGCATATATGACCTGTATCAAATTGCTTACCCCTTCAGAGAAAAGGGAGAGAAGAGCGGGGAAGGAGAGAATTTGGAACTCAATTTTTTTTTTAATGTTACAAATTGTTCTTACGTGAAATTGGGAAAAAATAAAATATTCTGATTTTTAAAAAAAAGAAATTTAAAAAGCAACAATAACTGTGTTACTATTTTTCCCCCTAGTAACAATGCGCCAGTTTGACCACCCACATATTGTGAAGTTGATTGGAGTTATAACAGAAAACCCTGTGTGGATAATCATGGAGCTCTGCACACTAGGGGAGGTAAAATAAATTTTCTAATGTTACCACCAGATCCTCTTGAGTATTCTATGAAAAATCCCAGTAATACCTATTTCAGTAAGTAAACTAACTGTATTTGAGTGAAGCAGTCCAAACTGATGTTTTATTTATGGTGTTATTTTCATTGGGTACTCAGTCTGGCCTCTATATGCTATTGTAATGAGACAGTAAATAGAATTCCATTTAGCTAACAGTTACTAAATTTTTTATCAGAAATATTTGCATATAACTAAATATGAAAGTTAAGATTTAGGTTCCTTTTACCCTCCTGACCCACACTGTGTTGCTGCTGAGTAGACCATGACCTAAAGTCTGGAAGGAAAAACTTTAGGATATAAATTAAACTCACATAACTGAGAATGAAGAGATTGTGTAGAATTTATGTGTGAATTAAATAGATTCTTATCACCTTTGGGGAGACTTCTTCTATATAAAGACAAGGTACCAATTGTTATACTATAGTTCTCTTTGAAAATTTGAGCAAATAAGTAAGAATAAAGTGTTTTGAAAACCTTTTAAAGTCGAGATAAATACCAAGTATTATATTAGTCTTTTTAAGTATGGTAAAATGTTTTATCCTGCTTCTTTGATGATAAGATTATTTTTAGTGATAATTTTCCAGCTAACCAACCTTTTGGAAAGATCAGAATTTCACTGATTTTATCCATTTTTGATGGAAGTCTTGTTAAAATATATTACATTGCCTTATTTTTTTTGAGAAACAAGTTCCAAAAAAAAGAATATAATCTTCCCTTAATAGCAGGGTCATCATTATGCCCATCACTCGCCACATAGCACACTGGTTTTTTCGTACTCTCCTGTTTTACTCTCTAACCGTCCGCTGTCATTGTTATTTTCAGAGCACCTACCCACTGAAGCCCTTTTCCCCTTCTAATTTGCTTCTTATTAGAAGTCTTATTAGTGTCTTCTGAGACAATAATACGGGTTACTGGAATTTTACTTAAATTAAGACTCAGCAAACTCCAGATCATGAGAGCCAGACGTTTTCTTGAGGAATAATGGCATTAGCTTGGCTTTCTCACAGTTATTTTTGCATCGCTGCAGCTTTTCTTCTTTTCCCTCAGGTTGCACTTGGGTACAACCTCACTAGAAGTCAGACCTCCTCCTAAGTGTGTTCCTAATACATAGCAAGAAGAAAAATATTTTATTTGTGCATTACTGCTTCACAAAGAAATTGTTCTTCTGGCTTGTAAACATGTCGTCTCATATTAGTTTGCTCAGAATTCTCTAGAATTGTATTGTAGATCTAATCCACTTTCTTTATGACAGGAAAACAGATGAATTTGACAAACCCATTGACAGTAATTACTCTTCCACCTGAGTCTTAATCTGGTATTATTTCATTGTGATGTAGAATTGACCATGGGTTTTCATTCCCTGAGCGTAAACTCTGCCAGATCCTGCCAGATCCTGCCAACTTGAAATGACTTTAAGGATAGATTCTGGAACTGAGTCTTTAATCCAAGGACGAGCCTAGCTCAGTGCAGAGAGGCTTATCACCGTAAATTTGGCTACTGGGGAATGAATATTTTTTAGCTATAGCAACTCATGAAGACAACCTATAGGTTTGTTAAAGGCACTGTTATGTACTAGTGAAGGGAGAACCCCACCAATGAAATCATGAATTCTTCAAGTATTAAAGTTACAGTAGTAACTCTAGAGAGAGTTAACTCTGGAAACACCAAGAAAACACCCAAGTTTTATTTCTACATCCAAAAGGCCTGGTTGAGATGACAAATTTGTATGAATTGTACATTCACATTTTTCTCCACCTCTTTTAGTCTGACATCATTTGTCAGAGCCTGTATATAGTACTGTGTTGCTTCACCAAACTATATTCCTCTTTTTGTTGTCTGTATTTTATATATCAATATAATTTCACTTGAATATAGGAGTTGTATCTTTGTAAGAGGAAAAAAAAAAACCACAATATGTTCTGGAATTGCGTAAAATTGCAATTGAATTTGCAATACATTGATGAATGTGACCATTTAGACTGTAGACTTCTCATTTTGGTTGTTTCTGATAATTTTCTTTTGTTTGTTTGTTTTTATCATTGCTCTGAAAGCTGAGATCATTTTTGCAAGTAAGAAAATACAGCTTGGATTTGGCATCTTTGATTCTATATGCTTACCAGCTCAGTACAGCCCTTGCCTACCTAGAAAGTAAAAGATTTGTGCACAGGTAAGAGAAACATAAAAAACTCTTAAATTTGTGTAACTTTTGGTCATTTTGTTCTGTTTTTAAGTAATACTGAATGATGTTCACTTTTAAATATGATGAGTGTTTAAAGAAAAAAAAGAATTATTGGAAACAAGGTTCATTTTTTTATCTTAAGCTTTGTATCCTAACTTAAAATGCTTCTTGTGACTATGAAATGCACTACACTGGATTAGATACTTATTTATTTGGGACTTATTTTTTCACGTGGAATAGAAAGGATTCTGTGTGAATTTTTTATTACTCTGTACAAAGATAAACATAGTAGAGAGTTGAATGTATATCGTCTTGGAAGAGTGCAAAATAAAATCCACGGTGTTAAGAGTGACATCTGCTGGGATTGTACAGAATTTGTATTTTGCAACTCTTTATAATATAAATTGAAGTTAATTCCTTTAATATTTAGTTAACAAAACCATAGTTATTTTTCATTTCGTAATGGAGTTGAGGATTTGCTAGGAGTGGGGAATTTGAAGAAGGAGAGGTTGGGTTTATGTCTCAAAACTTGTAGCATTTCAACCATTTAAAGTCTATTCAAAAGGTAACTAGGGTGAGAAAGCTTCTTAATTTAAAGAAAAATATGTAGTTTTTTAAAATAAAAAAGTCAAATCAGGACATAATTATATGTTTTTGTCCAGTAGCTACCGTAAGTGGTAATGTAGAGTTGGGGTCCCTAATAACTCAGATTTATGCTGTGCTTTATTATCTCATTTTTTTCTTCATGAGAACCTCGTAAGATAGTAGTGGTGGGGATTATTATTTCCATTTTGCAGATGAAGAAAGTTTAGATAAAGGTGAAGCAATTGACTTACCAAATATGATATAACTAATGAATGGCAGATCCAGGATGTGGTCCCAGACCTCAGGGCTCCTAGTCAGTGCTTTTCCCACTACACCAGAAAATCTGCTTTCTAGGAAGATGTTCTATTATCTGTTAACTGAATGAGTAGAATTTTTGTCATTCTGCAAGGGGAATTTTAGAAGCCAGTTTGTATAAATACTAGTTGCTAAAAGCATTTGTGTTATATAATATTGAATACTGCATTACATGTGTTCCTTTTTTAAAATGCTTACATTGTCTGATCTATTCTATCATGTATAGTGAGAGGCATAAATATCACATATTCAGAGGTACAAAATAGGAAAAGGTATCAATCTTAGAGTCATAAGACCGGGCTTTAAAACCGTAGTGTTGTTCTTTATACCTTGTGTGACCTTGGTCCATTGACCTAATCCCTCGGAGCCTCAACTTCCTCATCCGTAAAATGCAGTAATTAAAGCCAGTTCCCTTAAAGGTTCATTCACATGCACAAACACTCATCTCTAATCCTTTTTTGTATCTGTTTTTAGATAATTATAGACCAAAACTTGATTTGTCTTATAGTAGAACTTACTGCCCCAAATCTTTCTTCCTCAGAGACATTGCTGCTAGAAATGTGCTGGTATCATCAACTGACTGTGTAAAATTAGGAGACTTTGGTTTGTCTCGATATATGGAAGATAGTACTTATTACAAAGGTAAGAAATGAAAGCATATATGAACTACAGATTTTTGTATAATTTTGTATATTTGATTTGACCTAGCAGTAAACAAATGAAAAAAAAGTCATTTTCTAAAAAATATGTGTATCTATATATGTAGACACAATTAAATGTGATTACATCTTTAAAAAAAAGTTTGATACATTGTTTTAAATTAATAAAAGTCTTAAAATCACCATAGAAAATGGGAAGAAACTAGAGGAGTTAAAAGTATGTCCTGAGCCTTTCTGAAGTTATTCTTACAACAAAATATGCTACATTACTGCTATTGATTAATCCACTCTTTAACCACAACTTGACCCACTAATGTTTTTCAAGGATTAGCACACAAAATTTCCTCAGTATTAAAGTTTCTATGTTTTTCAGGTTATTCTTGAAATATTATTTGAACATTGAGTTGACTAATTAAAATTTTCCAGACAGTACATAAGAAAAGTCCCCACAATTCTCAGTTTTGTGCAGAGACAAGTTTCATTCATTTGGGATCTTGGAAGTGAACTCAGGGGTCATTGAGTTTATTCTTTCCCTGAACTGTGCACTCCCTTTACAACATCCCTGCTGACAAGAGATCATCATGCAATTTCTTTGTCAGCTCTTTCAGTTCCTGAGAACTGTCTGCCACATCAGGCCAGCTCCATTTTGGATCAGGTTTAATTGTTAGGAAGTCACTGCTAATATTGAGCCAAAATCTTTCTCCTGTCACATTTCACCATGTGTCTAGTTAAACTGTGGGATAACCAGTGTCTCTTCATGCCTAGCAATTTATAGAGAAGCAATAGTGCTAGTGCTAATTGTGCTCTGGCATTGTATTGGTCTGAAAAAAAGCCATAGTTGCCAAATCTGTCTCATACAAATGCATAGTTGAGTTTCTTTATTCCATTCTTGAGGATGCTCTTCGCAGTTGCAGAAAGGGCTTCCCAGAACCTACAGAACACAAAAAAAGGCCATTGAGGAAGACATGGGTAAAGAGTTTCAGAACCTGGGCTGGCATGAGTTGGAAACAGCTTAGGCAAAAGGGAAGGATGGAAAACTTTGTATTTATTCCTCACACTGACTAAAACATCTGCCAACTCTGAGACAGAGATGGCAGGAGTTTGCTGGTTACCAGGATTTCCCAGTACCAACGAATTCACATGCCAAGTTAAAAATAAGTGGCAGAATAGGTTAGGAAGATGCTGTGTTGGAACTATGTAAATGGTAAGAATAGAACAAGATGTATCTGGAATAGGAAAGAGTGGGGGGGTGGGAAAGTATCAACACTATTATATGTCTAGGAAATAGGGGAGTGCTAATAAAATATGTTTTTCCCAAAGCATCTGTTACCTGGTCCTCTTACAGCAATTTTATGTTTAAGTTGAATAAGATGTTCCTAGGATGGAGGGATCAGCAGATCTGGTAAATGTGACCAGAAAAGACAAATTTCAGAGTCATGGCTAATAAGATACATTATTCAGATACAAATATGAAAGATGTTCAGAAAACAATAAATCAGGGAAAATGCTTCTCCCAACTAGGTCAGTGTCTTAAGTGTGATAATTTTGTATAATGACTGGTAAATAATTTTTCCACTGATAAGCTATAAATTTTTCCATTAATGAAGTTCTGTTATACCAGTGTGGCTTACATTCAGCCTAATATAGGAGTAATGTCAGTATCTACCTCTCAGGGTTTTTGTGAGGTAAGTGTTCACATTGACAAATGAGATAATCATTGTAAAGCATTTAGCACAATTCCTGGCACATAGTAATTGCTGTATAAATGTTAATTATAATTTTTTTCACATTAACAGTAACATAATGACCTTCATTTCTAGGTTTGTCTCATAGAATTATTTTCCTTACTTTGTAATTATCCTTTATCATATACTACTTTATGATTATCATATCTACATTTTATACTAAGATATTAAAAGTCAGATATTGTCATATCCTGTGTAAAATGCAAACCTCAGAGACACCATTATCAGAGTGGAAGAATGAAAATTCAACCCATGAGGTGTGGGATACTGTAAAAAATATCTGACAGTGCAACACAATTTCTATCAAGAAGAATAAGAAGACTTTTCTATAGAGGACAATGGCACTGCATATCACCCTACTCCAACTTCAAAAAGATGTGTACAGACAATAAAAATATAATTAAGAACAAACAGAAAAGAGTATTTCACTAATCCTATAAGAATATCAGTTTCTTAGCAAGCATTTCTTTGACACCTTTTATGTGCCAGGCACTGTACTCAGTTCTAGGAATGCAAAGAGAGGCCAAAACTAGTTCCAGCCCTCAAAGTGCTCCAAGTCTAGTGGGGGCGGGGAAGGTGACATATAAACAATTGTACATAGACCAAGGGTGGGGAACCTGCAGCCTTGAGGCCACATGTGGCCTTCTGGGTCCTCAAGTGCAGGCCTTTTGACTGAGTCCCAGTTTTACAGAACAAATCCTTTTTATTAAGGGGATTTGTTCTGTGAAGTTTGGACTCAGTCAGAGGGCTGCACTTGAGGACCTATAAGGTCACACATGGCCTCAAGGCTGCAGGTTCTCCACCCCTGGTATAGATAGTGCCATCCATAACAACTTAACGTTCCTCACACATCTAACCTGATGCCAGGTCTTGCCATCGTATCTCATATCCATCCTTTCAGCTTGCTCTTGCCCCTACCCTGGCAGGTCCACATCACCTTATCCTTGGCATGTTACAGTAACCTTCAAATAGATCCCCTTGCCTTGTGTCTCTTTCCCTGCTCTAATCACTCTTCCTCCACAAAACTTTCAAAGGGTTTTTCCTCTTGACCATAACATTTTGGGAGGCATGTTTTTGGAGGTGATTGGATTTCATTCCACATAGTGGAACAAACATAGCCTTCCACTTTCAGGCAAGTATGAGTCTGTGAATTTAACTGTTAAAATTGAGGGATAATTAAACTTTGGATGCGCTCAGTAGCAAGTACACTTACTAATAATATAATTTTTACTTGTGGAATCAACTAGAAACTTCTCTGTTTGTCCTTTAAAGCCCTTTACACTATAGACCCTTAGTGCCAGTCCAGCCTTCTTACAAATTACTGTTTTCCATGCATTTTACAGTCCAAGTCTAATTCCTAATTTTTCTTTCTCATAAATGGCACAACACATTCATGTCAGTGCCATTGCACTGTTGCCCTTGCCTGAAATGCCCTCCTCCTAATCTCATTCCTGGCTTCCTTGAAGACTTAGCTCATGTGCTGTCTTCTACAGGACACCTTTTTTTGATCCCATCAGCTGTTACTCCCTTGTATCTATCTATTTTTATATATGTATATATTGTCTCCGTCATTTGAATATAAACTTCTTTAAGGCTGGAAGAGTTTTTGCTTTTTTCTTGGTATTCTTAAGTTTCACGTAGACTCAGATATATACTAAGCACTTCATAAATGTTTGTTGATCAGTTGCTGAGAATAGAGATGATATGATATTCCTTCCACATCACTACTTCCTCTTCCCTTCCCTCTTGTTCAGACATAAGTAAGAGTATATAATCAACAAAGGTGACTCAGTTCAGGTATCTCCAGCCAGTAACTTAGGATATACTAATTAGTGTTTTAAGTTTTGTGTGTTAAATCACCCAGTCAGTTGCTGCCACTATGCCCATCTCTCTATATTTTGCCTCTTTTCCCACAAGGGACAAAAGCATATGCTATCAGTGCTCTACTTAAAGCTTCTCTTTCAGAATGCTCTTCATATATACAAAGAGATATGAGGGAGCTCAGTAAACTGGGGCTTTGAGGCAATTAAATATATGCTCTGAATCTTGAGAGGAGAGCCAAATAATATAGTGGTTTTTAAATTTTTGTTGACAGTAATTACGTCTAGAGCTGCTTAAACTGAACAACTGTATTTCACTATCATTGGTTTCATTCATAATCCTATATATTTTATTTTATTCTCTTAAAAACATTATTCTGAAAAGAGATCTACGAGACTGCCAGAGGGGGTCAGTGGCACCAAAAAAAGGTTAAGAATGCCTGCTCTAGAGTGAATTTTAATATTCTCAAGCATGCAAAATAGGAAGTTTTTCTTTAAAAACAAACAAAATATCTCTTTCTTATAGCTTCCAAAGGAAAATTACCTATTAAATGGATGGCTCCAGAGTCGATCAACTTTAGACGTTTTACCTCAGCTAGTGATGTATGGATGTTTGGTAAGTGTTTGTTTACTGTTGATCTTTTTTAAATACATTCCTGTCCTAGGAGTCCACTACTACTAGTTTTAGCCTGTGCTTATTGAGTTATTCCTACTTCCTTGATTTTTGACATGCCCAAAACAGACTCTTTTATTAGCTATTTTCATTACATCTGTCCTCAAATCTGTTACTTTAGACACCTTCACATATTCCTAGAAATACAAGTTGATTTGTAAATTGTGTGGATTTTATTTTATTTTTCTTCTCTTTCCTGACAGGTGGTATTTGAGTAATCACTGGTTGCTTTTAGTAATAACAAGATTAGAGGTAAAGAAGTATTTTGAAATAAGACATGGAGTGAATAAGGCATTAATTACATATAATATTATACATATATATAATAAAACCCTTTTTTTTGGCAATTTGGCTACCAGGACATAGTCAGATTTGGGAATCTGTACTTATGATCCTTTACTCTCCTTCGCTCAGAAATATCCAGGCCTATCTCACCTCAGATAATAACTAACTAGTAATGGCCAGCATTTATACAGCACTTGGAGGTTTGTTCATTTGAGCTTCACAACAACCCCTGGAGACAGGTGTTATATTCATACTCATTTTTGCAGATAGGGCAACTGAGAAAGAGAGAGATTCAATTATTTTCCTAGGGTCACAGAACTTGTATTTGAAGCAAGTTTCAAAATCAGACCTTTCCTGTTTTCAAGTTCCATGATCCATCTACTGTGCCCCCCAACAGCTCTTAAAATACCTCAGGAAAACAATTGAGGGGGGCAGTTATGAAAATAAGGCATATAATGATCATTTTCATCTTAAGTCTTCTAAGCAAGAGGGTTTGATTATAATATATTAAACTGCATTCTTGGGGGAAACTGTATAGAATATCTACATTTAACTTGTTTAGCTATGCCATCCTGTATGCCCACTTCAATCGTTAATATATAGTCCATCCTTTTTAAGACCAAATTCATCCTTCAGAGGTTTTGTTTGCATGATTTACGTAGAAATAAGGGAATAAAATTATAACTTGGGGGGGGAACTGTATTGGGGACAAATGGAGAAAATATAAACTTAATTTTCATAACTTTAAATGTAAATAGATTAAATAATCTAATAAAGTGAATTATTAATTCCAATACTATATAGACTATTTTTGAAAATTGGGGAAGAAGGAGTCCTCCCAAATTCTTTCTATGATACAAATATGGTTTTGATACCCAAACCAGGAAGAGACAAAACAGAGAAAGAAAATTATAGACCAATTTCTCTAATGAATATAGATGCAAAAATTTTAAACAAGATTTTAGCAAAACGAGTACAGCATCTTATCACGAAAATATTACATTATGATCAGGTAGGATTCATACCAAGAATGCAGGGCTGGTTCAGTATTAATAAAGTGAATTAGTGATGCACTGGACAAGAAAACAAAACCCTCCATCATCTTTTGCTTACAAGAAACAGTTTTTTAAAATAAAGACATACACAGAATAAAAATGAAGGAAGGCCTGGGGAAAAAAAAACCTACAGTGCATCAAGTAAAACCAAAAAAAGCAGAAGTTGCATCATGCTGTGAGACAAAGCAAAAATAAAAGTAAACAAAGAAATAATACTGTTCTGAAAGGAACTATACTATGTCAGCATAAGAAAAAACCCAGTCCAACAACTCCATTCTTTTTTCTGTTCAAAAAATACCTGAGAATTTTCATTTCATTTTGCTGCAACTTCTTTCTTGTTTCATTTCTAGCAAGAATGTCAACATCCATATGAGTCAGCTCCTCCAGCAGTGGTTTTAGGTGCTGGTGATTGAACGAAAATTTCATACATCAGAGTATTAGCATTCAGACTGCGTTCAGTAGAAAGCCTCCAAAATTCTGTGATTCTTCACAGTATCTGCCCACTTACCTTCTGCTTCACCCCTGTTACTGGCAAAACAGAAGGAGAAGACAGCACTGAGGGCCATTTAAAAAAGAAAAAATTTTCTTGTCTCTTTGGTTACCCGTGGCCAAAAAATTTTCATCTCCAGCCTATTATTGAGGCTTCTCTTTATCATTTGCTAGGTTGGTTCTCAGAAAACAGTCAATCTGTTACTGGCACCATACTGGCAACCAAACCTGCCCCAGCTTATACTTTGGGACATAGCCTTTGAGAACCCAGTGAGCATTGGAGTAAGGTTTTATGAAAGATTATATGCCTGGCATGTGTCGTGTTCTTAATGAATGCTTCTTGATTGATTGATGTATGCTCTTGATTCATGTCCTCTTCAGTCTAGACATCCCCATTTAGCCCATCCTTGTTGCCTTCTTCTTGAGGGTCTCTCAGCTAAACAATTTCCTTCCTAAATTGTGATACCCAGGGAGAGCCAAGATGGCAGAGTAGAAATAGGGACCTGCCAGAGCTCTCCCCAGAAACCCCTCAAAAGACATACAAAAAAATGACTCTAAATAAATTTCAAAGCAGCAGAAACCACAAAATTGCAGACTGAAGCAATTTCCAGCCCAAGAGAGTCTGGAAAATCAACAGGAATGGCTTATTGCACCAAGCTGGGAGCAGAGTACAGTTCAGCATCAGCCACACCAACGTGGACAGAACTGAAACAGGCCTTAGGGAACTGAATTGCTGGCAGCTGCTATGGTTTTCAGATTTCTCAACCCATAAACACTAAAGACAGCTTAAAAGATCAGTGGGAAGAGTCTTTGACCTTGCTGAGAGGGGAACCCCAGCCCCAGTGCAGCAACAGCCACTTCTAAAACAGAGGCTACTTCTGAAGCCCTCCACAGAACAAAGAACTCAAAAGCCAAGTAATTGGCTGGGAAAATAAGCAAACAGGAAAAAGAAACAGACTATCAATTCTTACTTTCTCAGTGAAGAGGTATTTTCTTACATCACTGGTGACAAGGAAGACCAAAACATACAGCCAGAAGACAACAAAACCCAAGCTCTTGCATCCAAAACCTCCAAGAAAAATATTAATTGGTCTTGCCATGAAAGAGACCAAAGAGGATTTTGAAAATCAAGCAAGAGAAGTAGAGAAAAAATTGGGGAGAGAAATTAGAGTGATGCAAGAAAGTCATGAAAAATGAGTTAACAGCTTACTAAAGGAAACCCAAAAAAATGCTAAAGAAAATAACGCCTTTAAAATTAGACTAACCCAAATGGCAAAAGAGGTCCAAATAGCCAGTGAGGAGAAGAATGCCTTTAAGAGCAGAATGGGCTATATGGTAAAAGAGGACCAAAAGCTTACTGAAGAAAGTAATCCCTTAAAAATTAGAAATAGAGCAAATAGAGGCTAAAGATTTTATGAGAAATCAACAAATTATAAAATAAAACCAAAGGAATGGAAAAAATAGATAATGTGAAGTATCTCATTGGAAAAACAACTGACCAGGAAAATGGATCCAGGAGAGATAATTTACCTGAAAGCCATTATCAGAAAAAGAGCCTAGACATCATCTTTCAAGAAATTATCAAAGAAAAGTGCCCTGATATTCTAGAACCAAAGGGTAAAATAGAAATGGAAAGAATCCAGCAATCACCTCCTGAAAGAGATCCCAAAAGGAAAATTCTTAGGAATATTGTAGCCAAATTCCAGAGTTCCCAGGTCAAGGAGAAAATGTTACGTGCAACCAGAAAGAAACAACTCAAGTATTGTTGAAACACAATCAGGATAACACAAGATTTAGCAGCTTCTATACTAAGAAATTGGAGGCATTGAAATATGAAATTCCAGAGGTGAAAAGGAGATAGGTTAAAACCAAGAATCACCTACCCAGCAAAACTGAGTATTCTACTTCAGGAGAAAAAATGGAACTTCGATGAAATAGAGGACTTCCAAGCATTCAGAGTGAAATAGAAAATTTGACTTTCAGATACAAGAATCAATAGAAGCATGAAAAGGTAAACAGGAAAGAGAAATCATAAGGGACTTATTAAAATTGAACTGTTTACATTCCTACATAGAAAAATTATTTTTGTAACTCATGATATCTTTCTCAGTATTAGGATAGTTGGAGAGAATATATATATATATTGGGAGATTGGGAGAAGGGGTAATCAAAAGCAAATGTTTTTGTAGAGAGACAGGTCAAAGGAGAGAACAGAATAAATAGAGTGGGGAACAGGATAGAGGGAAATACAACCTTTCACAACATGACTGTTTGCATGGCTGTACCTATATCGAATTGCTTGCCTTCTCAATGAGGGAGGTGAAGGAGGGGGGAAGGGAGAGAGTGTGGAACTCAAAGTTTTAAAAATCAATGTTAAAAATTGTTTTTACATGCTATTAGGAAATAAGATATATAGGCAATAGGGTATAGAAATCTTATCTTAACCCTACAGAAAAATAGGAGGGAAAGGGAAAGAGGTAGGGGTGTGGGGTTACAGAAGGGAGGGCTGATTGGAGGAAAGGGTAATCAGAATACATGCTATCCTGGGGGAGGAGGGAGATGGGGAGAAAATTTTAAAATCAAAATTTTGTGGAAGTGAATGTTGAAAACTAAAAATAAATTAAATTGAAAAAATAAATTGACACCCCAAATTAAACACACTTCTGCAGATATGTTCAATCCTCTAGGATGACATACAAAATTATTACTACCCTTCTTCTGAGCACTATGCCTCCCAATATAGCTTGAGATTATGTTAGCTTTTTCAGCTGCCATAACGGACAATTGAATGCAAAGTGGATGGTGCTGGATTTAGGAGTCAGGAAGACCAGAATTGAAACACTGCCTCAAACACTTAATGGTTGTAGGACCCCAGGCAAGTCATTAACTTCTCTCAGCTTCAGATTCCTCATCTGTACCTCACAGAGTCATTGTGAGGATCAAATGAGATCATATATGTAAATCACTTTGCAAACTTTAATGTGCTATATAAATATTTTTGTCATCATTATATCAGTGTTAACTTATATTGAACTTGTTGTCCATTTAATCTTTTTCAGGCAAATTTGTGTTGATGCAAAGTTCTTTCATCCTATATGTGTAAAGATGATTTGTCATATTTGTCCCAGTTCAGCTTCCACATAAAATAAACATTACCATATATGAAGTAGAATAGAGATTAGCAATGAAATTGAGAATATCTTATGTACAACTAGCTTTTCTTTTAAAGTATTAAAATGAATTCAATATGTAATTTTCAAACTTGTCCTACTTGTTTTCTTTTGCCCTTCCATTTCTTCTGTACTTTTTAAAAAACCTTGTAACACATAAGCATATTAAAAGAAAACAATGGCAGAGAGGTGAGTCAAGGGGAAGTGGTCCAGAGATTTAGAAGGAGACGCATGAGAGAAATGAAAGAATCATCATGTTTCCCTGGGCTCATCTTCAGAATGGAGTCTCTAGGAAGAGCTGACCTAAAACTCCTAAGGTCATGGGGCAGAGGTGTCTTGGCTAGAATCAGGAGCGGAATCCGCAGAGGAGTAAAGAGATAAGAGGAAAAGCTTTATGTGATCACTGTGAAGAATAAGCAAGGTTACATGGAAGAATTGTAAGAAAAGTTATCTAAAATTATGAATCATAAATTTTTTAGTCAGTGAAAATACTTCAGTCCCTATGTCACATTCATTAGCTATAATAGAATTTATTACAAATTATTTGAATTTATGTATTATTAGAAATTATTAGAATTTATGAGGTGTAGTGTGTGTGCAGGGAGGACCAGTACCTTTGGTGCTATGGCAGCCAAGCCCTTTTTGGGGCTCTTTCTACCTTTGGTGTCCACCTGTTCCACCCAACTCTCACCTGTGGCTCCAAGAAGCTACAGCATGCACAGCAGCCACACCCCAGGAAGCTGTTTCAGCAGACAGGCCAAACCAGGTTGAGAGTAACCAAGGGGTCTCAAACCCATTGGTGAGTTAGAGGGGTGTCTGCCCCAAGCATGTGAAGACTTCCTCTGGTGGAATGGGCAGATGAGAACATTTTGCTCTAACAGCCATGAAGGCAGTTGAGGCAGGTGATGTGGAGCACTTAGAGCTTGGTTAGACATCAAAGACACCAAGGTCATCCACTGCATCCTGAGCCATCACCAGCCATCTTGACTCTGTCCTGCCACTAGACTATGATGACTCTAGAGGAGAGAGTAAGGTTGATGACTTCGTGCACCTCTGCCTCACTTAAATCTAATTTACACATGGATCAAAAGACATCACCCATACCATTTTACTATAACGTGATTAAGCAGCAGGTGCGGACACACTGGGAGCTGTAGTCACAACCCTGCACACAGGAGGCCCAGGCCATCTCTCACTAGAAGCAGTAGTAGAAACCAGCAGCCCCCTGAGTGTCTGAGCAGCCTGTTAAGGATCATACTGCTCAGCTCCTGGTGTGAGGAAGGGAGTTTGGAAAAGGTGCCCTGAACATTCTCTGCTTACCCAACCCTGGCCTGATTACCGTGGCCTGTAGGGAATCCCAGTATGTGGTCAAAACACAAAAAATTCTACAAAATCATCTGCAAAGATGATTCCACTCACCATTGGCACATGGAACTTATAGACAACACAAAATCCATTAGACCTGAAAGACAAACTACTCTTGTTGCAGGAGAATTCAACAGCTATTGCATCCAAACAGCAGCCCTGAGTGAAACAAGCTTCACAAATGAAGGCCAGCTTACTGAAGTTGGAGCTTGATACAACTTTTTCTGAGGTGGGTGCCGTGAAGAGGAGCACTGTGAAGCTGGCAGGGATTTTGCAATCAAAACTAATCTAATCAGCAAGCTGGTATGCCTGCCAAAAGGAGTGAATGACAGGTTCATGACAGTGCCACTGCTACTCACAGAAAAACACCATGCCATCATCCTCAGTGCCTGTGCTCCCACCATGACAAACCCTGATGAAGTCAAGAAAAACTTTATGAAGACCTAGAGACCCTTATGAATGTGCCAAAAGAGAACAAGCTTATAATTCTGGGTGACTTTAATGCTAGAGTAGGCTCAGACTACCAGACTTGGCAGGAAGTCCTAGGGAGGAATGGAGTTGGAAACAGCAACAGCAATGGTCATTTACTGCTGAAGACTTGGGTACTGCATGACCTTCTTATCACCATCACTGTTTCCTGTTTACCTAAATGCAATAAAACTTCACTTTGCAGTGAACATTGGCATCTAATAGACTGTAATTGTAAGGAAAAGAGACAGACAGTATTTGAGAGTGACAAAGGCAATGTGTGGTGCAGAGTGCTGGACTGATCAGTGACATATGCTTTTCAAGCTAAATATTCACATTCATCAAAAGTGCTGCCACCAAGGCAAAATGACTACCAGAAGAATTAATGTCAAGAAATTAGAGCTCTTCTCTGAGCATGAACAGTTTTTTGCTGACTTGGAGCATAAGTTGAGCCAGCACATAGTTGGCAACAGTGGAGCAGAAAAGGAGTTGGCAGCTTTCAGAGATCATCTGGGTCACAACATTCACAAACACCAAGACTGGTTTGATGAAAATGATGGGGAAATTCAGAAGCTGCTAAATAAAAAATGAGAATTCCACGGGATTTACCAGCAGGATAGTTCATCTACCGCTAGGAAAGCAGCATTTAATTCCATCAAAAGCAAAAACAAGCAAAGCTTAGAGAGATGCAGAATTCCTGGTTCAGTAAGAATGCAAATAAAATTCAGTTTTATGCTAATAGTAACAATCCAAAGCGCTTTTATAATTCCCTGAAAGCTATTAATGGACCAAAAACCTATGGTGCATCACAACTACTCAGTGCTGATGGAACCACATTGATTAGTGATAAGGACATGATCCTAGAGAGATGGACTGGACACTTCCATAGTGTTCTCAACAGACCATCATCAGTCCATGCTGAGGCCATTGACTGTTTACCTCAGGTTGAAGTCAATCCCTCCTTAGCTGAGCTTCCAACTGAAGAAGAGGTTTTGAGGGCCATTAGGCTCCTTTCATGTGACAAAGGACCCAGTGCTGACTCTATTCCAGCTGAGATTTACAAGGAGGGAAAACCATTGCTCATACAAAAGCTGACTGAAATTTCCAGGTTATATAGCAAGAGGAGGTTATTCCCCAGGAGTTCGAAGATGCCTCCATTGTGCATCTCTATAAGGGTAAAGGGAATAAGTTGTCCTGTGACAATCACAGGGGGATGTCTCTCTTAGTCATTGCTGGCAGAATTCTTACTAGAGTCCTCCTTAATAGGCTGATCCTTCACTTGGAAGATGGTCATGTACCTGAGAGCCATTGTGACTTCAGAAAGAATCAAGGAACACTCAATATGATGTTTGCTTCCCCACAACTCCAGGAGAAATGCCAGGAGCAGAACAGAGGTCTGTATTTGTAGATATGACCAAGACCTTTAACACTGTTAGTCATGAGGGCTTATGGAAAATTATGTCAAAATTTAGTTGCCTGGAGAAGTTCATCAATATTGTACGTCAGTTTCATGATGGCATGTTTGCCCAGGTTCTGGATAATGGACAATGCTCTTGTGCCTTCCCAGGCACCAGTGGAGTGGAACAGGGCTGTGTGCTTGCTCCCATGCTTTTTAGCATGTTTTCAGTCATGTTGGCAAATGCTTTCAATGAGGATGAGCATGGCATCAAGGTCAACTACTGTACTGATGGCAAGTTCTTCAGTTTGAAAAAGCTACAAGTCAAAACTAAAGTGAAGGGAGTGTTGGTGCATGGTTTTCTGTTTGCAGATGATCATGCACTCAGTGCAGCCTCTGAAGCTGAGGTGCAACAGTTAGGATTAATTCTCTGCTGCCTGTGCTAATTTTGGCCTAATAATTAACAACACAGGTGCTCCATCAGCCACCACCACACCATCCATACGTGGAACCAACAGTTATAACAAATGGAGAAGTTTTGAATGCTGTGGATAAGTTCACTTACCTTGGTAGTGTACTTACCAAGGATGTACACGTTAACAAGGAGGTTGATGCATGCATTGCCAGAGCTAGCTCGGTGTTTGTGAGGCTCTGAAGAAAAGTTTGAGAGAGAAGAGGTATTAGACTGACTACTAAACTGAAGGTCTATAGAACTGTTGTATAAACCTCATTGTTATATGCTTCTGAAACATAGACACTCTACCAGTGCCATGCCAGGAAACTGAATTGTTTCCATGTGAACTGTCATAGGAAGATTCTGAGGATCACCTGGCAGGATAAGGTACCAGATGCTGAAGTCCTTGCTCCAGCTGAACTGCCAAGAATTTAAACTATGCTTCAGAGAATGCAACTCCAATGGGCTGGCCACATTGTTCTAATGCAAAATGTATACCTGCTAAATGCAGAACTCGCATTGGGGCAGGTGATCACATGGCGGCCAGAGGAAATGATAAAAGGACACTCTCAAGGTCTCTCTCAAGAACTTTGGATTTGACTGTGCAACATGGGAGACACTGGCACAGGACTGCTCAGCAGGATGTGACCACATAAGAAAAGTTGCTATGCTCTTTGAGCAAAGCAGAATTGAGACAGCACAAAGGAAATTTGGGATATCCACCCCAAATATTCAGATGGACTGTCTGTGCCCGTGTGGTAGAGCATTCTGAGCTCGTATTGGTTTGATCAGCCACAGATGGACGCACTGAAATTTCACTTTTTCATGGTGATGTCATTTTGGTCCTCTTTGAAGAGGAAGGACAACCACCAATGTAAATGACTCCTAAATCTACATAGACCACTCTCATTCCTGAGTTGCTATCCTAGATCACCAGCTGCCTACCAGATAACGCCATCTGAATATTCCATAGGTATTTCAAACTCAACAAGTCCAAACAGAACTCACATTTTCCTTGAACCCAAACCCCCTCCTAACTTACCTATTTCTTTAGAGGATCCCACCATCCTTCTAGTCACTATGGCTTGTAGCCTTTCAAAAATCTTTAACTCTTCTCCCTCCCTTGCCCCACAAATATTTCTTACATCTCATCAATTCTACGTCAACATTGCACATCTCTCCCTTTCTCTCTACTCACATGACCACCACCCTAGTCCAGGTCTTCATCATCCCTTTCATTGACTAGTATGATAACTTTCTAATTGGTTTCTTGGCTTCCAGACTCTCCTCTCTTCAACCTTGAAGTTACCAGTAGCTCCCTCTTAACTCTAGGATAAATTACTAGTTCTCTGCTTGGCCTTTAAAGACTTTCATGATCTGGCCTCCAAACTAGTTTTCCAGGCTTATTCCACATTACACACATCCCAGATTTCTGCCAAACCCACCTACAAAGTTAGGGTTTTGTTAAGTTAAATGTTAAATGACTGATGAATTGAACATTATTCACGTTACTTTCCAGAAATCTAATTCAAATTCACCAGCATGTAGCTTACAGAGTTTCCTTCTTTCCCTTTTTGAAATTTAGGCCAACCTTTGCTGAGTTCATTTTCTCTCAAGTCTAGTGTCCTCCACGGTTTTTTAAAGATCACTAACATCAACTGAATAACCATATCCACCACCAACACTTTCAGCATCCTGAGTTGTGACTGATCTAGACCTGATGTCTTGAGTTTATCAAGGACAGTGAGGTGCCCTCTTCGTGTCTCTGTACTTGCCTTGGGTACCAATTGCGAATTGGTCACTTTTGTGCTACCCTTTCTAGGTCACTTTTTGGTAGAGAAGACAAAAGCCAAGTAAAAGTTAAATAATTCTGCTTTCCATTGTTTATTATCACCATCCCATCCACTCCCCAAAGCAGTCTTATCTATTCTTTCTTTGAACTTCCTTCTGCTTCCAACATAAATAAAAATAACTTTTTTATTTTCTTCACCAATCTTATCCTGGTCCAAGTTTTCATGCCCCAGACACTAGTCTAATGAGATGATCCTACTTTTCTGTATTTGTCTGTTACCTGTCCTTGCTTCTATCTTATGTGCATCTCAGTACATTGGGATGTATAAAAAGTTTAAGAGACATTGTTTCTGGGCAACTAATTATTTTATTAATCGTGGTAGAGGGTAATTAATAAAAGGGGCCAGTGACACTTTCAAATTCCAAAGACCCCTCATGAAACCCACCCAACATTTACATGCTTTTGGAAAAGATGTATAAATTAATTGTATTGGTAAGTTCCTTCCAGTCCACTTTGAGTCAAGTTAGTGGTTTTTATTATAGTACAGTTACTGGAAAGTGTGCTGAATGTGGAGTCAGAGAACTTGGGTTCAAGTCTTGGCTCTGTTATTTACTCCCTGTGTTCTTCCTCAAGACCAACCCCCTCAATTTACAAAAAAAGGAACCACAGTCCTAGAGTGGAACAATAACTTGTACAATGCCACGAAAGGTAATAACATAACCAGGGTTCAATTCAAACCCAAGTTTTCTGATCCCTAATACAGTAAACATTGCTGCCTCTCCAAGGCATTTCCCCAGAACCTTAGGGGAGAATTCCACAGAAATAAGAATGTAAAGCACTATACACTCTATGCATGGTTATTTGGGTCTTTGAGAAATGATATCTATAGGAAAAGGCTATGATACTTTCTTTCAGTGTTGAAATTTAATAATACAGGAACATGGTATGCGTGATTGGAGGAGGGGGTCTTTGTTTCCTCATTATAGCACATTTCTTTAAACATAGGCACATGATCTCTTTTATATTACAGTTCATTGCTTTTCTACTACATTATAAACTCTTAGAGCTGGGATTGAGTCTTACTCATCTTTGTATCCCACTGTGCCTACCACAGCATCTTACACATAGGTATTAACTAAAGATCACTGCTGCTGGTTGTTAGATGCCATCTGTTTACCCATTAAGACATTTTGAATGTAGCTTTATAATTTGAGATTGAGGAAAAGAAAATACATCATATTAGCAGTTTGTTTTCTTCCATAATTCGCCAAATACTTATTTTTTTTAATTCTGGGCAAAGTGTTGCTATGCTGTGCACCATGTATTTTAAACATTTTTAATAATGTTTTCAGTTTATTGAGAATTAAAATTAATTTGCTTCATTCACTTTTTATCCTCCTGCTTTACAGGTGTATGCATGTGGGAAATTTTGATGCATGGTGTTAAGCCTTTCCAAGGAGTCAAGAACAATGATGTAATTGGTCGAATTGAGAATGGTGAACGGTTGCCAATGCCTCCAAATTGTCCTCCTACCCTCTACAGCCTTATGACAAAATGCTGGGCATACGATCCGAGCAGAAGACCGAGGTTCACTGAACTCAAAGCACAACTCAGGTAGGCTTATATGTCATTTTTTAAATTACATTTCATTTTTTTAAATCAACAGAAGTACATTTCTTTCCCTCTCACTCATCCATCCAGATTGAGAATGAAAGAAAAACAAAATCACCATGTATGAATATTTATAGTCAAAACTAATTTTCACACTGACCATGTCTAAAATATATGTTTCTCATTGTGTACTCTTTCACTTCTCTATTAGGAGGTGTGAGTAGAATGTTGCATCATTCATCCTCTGGCATCTTGATTGATTTATACTGATAAGAGTTTCTCATTCTTTCAAAAGTTGTTTGTCTTTACCCTGTCCCTACCAATATAAAAATTGTTCTCTTGAGTCCATTCATTTTACTCTGCATCAGTTTGTATAAGTCCTTCCAGATTTCTCTGAAGTCATCTTCTTCATCATTTCTTACAGCACAATAATATTCCATCATACTTATATATCATAGCATAATTGGTGTGTTCCTCAGTTTATAGGTACTTCTTTGCTCTTCTTGCCAAATATTTTTGCACATCCTTAGTTTGTTTTGTTCAAGATTAATCTCTCCTTTAATGTACCTCCCACTGTTTTCCTTCTCCCATTTCCAAAACTGATGTATTTTTTCCCCAGCTCTATTTCTGCTCTCTTTTAACCAGTTCAATTGTCAACTGTTCCCCCTACCTCTCTCCTCATTATTTAAATATCTACTTGCACAACCTGATTATGTGGAGTAATTTTCCCTGACTTTCCTGTCCCTTCTTACTACTCCTCAATGAATTCTCCCCCTCTCTTTCCATTCCTCTCTTAAGATGAGAGAAAACCTAACAGAAGGGATTGAGGATTTCTGACTTCAGACTTAATGTTAGGGCTACGCTCTTTGCAGGGAAGGTCTGGGCTGGTCCAGTGTTGTACTGTTCTAGAATCTAAGGGACAGCTCAGGCTGAAGATCTTTAACCTTTCAGTGCTCCCACAGTGGTCTGATCCAAGGTAAAGTCTGATTGCTGTTCCCCAGGTATAAGCTTTGAATGTTCTTGACCGAAGTTTGGGTCTGCACAGCAGCAAATTGTTTTTTGGCTCTACTAGGAAACTCTGCTAATTCTGGGCTAAAGAACTTCAAGTTCACTTTGAGTCTAGGATTGTGGATCTGGTTATTCTTCTGCAGGCTTCAAAGCCCCACTAATGCTCCTACTTACTTCTGAACCTGCTACTTCCTTGAATATCACCCAGGCCGGACCAGTACTTTCAGGCACAGTTTTCCTCATCAGTGCAAACTGCATTGCTCTAGGTTTTAGGTGAAAAAGTTGTCCCTCTATCAACCAAGGTGCCCCATTATGAATCTGGGAAGGTACCCTGATTTAGACCTCCTCTGGCTCTAAGTTGTAAACTCTCCCTGCACTGCCACAACTCCTGGCCAGACTCCCTCCCCTCTATCTACCTCTCTGTTTCCTTATGCCAGTCTAATTGTGACTTTGTCTTGAATTTACTCACTGGGATTTGTTTTGGAGGGAAATGTGTTGGGGTTTTTTTTTCTTATTTCTTTTGTTTAACATTTCCCATTTATATTTTAATGTGTTTCAGACTGCACTCAGGTTTTTGTGAGCTGCTGTAGCTACTTTAAAATGTTAGGTCTATGGTACTTTTTGCACAAAGGGTTACAAATATTTAATTTTTAAATTGGAGAGCCATCACTTTGGGTCACAGAATCATGATTCCCTAGTACCTGTTATGTAGAATTAAAACTTTGCTAAGCCTTTGGTTCTCTGGATGTACATATTCTCTTCACCAATACAAAACCCTTTGGTATGATGCCTGCCAAGCCCTTTTGGGGGCTCTTTCCACCTTTGGCATCCACCTGTTCCACCCAACTCTCACCTGTGGCTCTAAAAAGTTGCAGCATGCACAGTGGCCACACCCTGGTAAACCGTTTAGACAGACAAGACAAACCAGGTTGAGGGTAACCAAGGGGTCTCAAACCCATCGGTGAGTTGGGGGGGGGGTGTCTACCCCAAGCACATAAAGACTTCCTCTGGTGGAATAAGCAAATGAGAACATTTTGTTCCAACGGCCTTGAAAGCAGATGAAACGTGATGTGGAGCGCTTAGAGCTTGGCTAGACATTGAAGACGACAAGGTCATCCACTATATCCTGAGCCATCACCAGCCATCTTGACTCTGTCCTGCCATGGGACTATGATGACTCTAGAGGAGAGAGTGAGGCTGACAACCTTGTGCAACTCTGCCTCACTTAAATCCAATTTACACATGGATCAAAAGACATCACCCATGCTATTTCACTGTTATATCTCAAAGTAATGTGGCAACAGGCAAGTCTATGAAGCAGCCCAGGCCATAGGGTTTCTCACTGGAAGCAGTGGTGGGACTCAGCAGCTCCCTGGCAGATACCCCTGGGTGTCTGAGCAACCTTTCAAGTATCGCACTGCTTACCTCCTGGTTTGAGGAGGAAGGGGGCTAGAAAAGGTGTCCTAAACATTGTCTGCTTCCCCAACCCTGGCCTGGCAGGCAGGGAATCCCAGTATGTGGTCAAAACACAAAAAATTGTACAAAATGTACAAAAACACCTGCAAAGATGATTCCACTCACCATTGGCACACAGAATGGGCGCACACCAATAGACAACACAAAATCCAGTAGACTTGAAAAACGAATGGCTTTTGTTGCAAGAGAACTCAACAGATATCACATCCAAATAGCAGCCCTGAGTGAAACAAGGTTGGCAAATGAAGGCCAGCTTACTGAAGTTGGAGCTGGATACACCTTTTTCTGTAGTGGACACAGTGAAGGGGAGCACCGTGAAGCTGGCATGGATTTTGCAATCAAAACTAATCTAATCAGCAAGCTGGTATGCTTGCCAAAAGGAGTGAATGACAGGCTCATGACTATGCGATTGCCACTCACACGTAAACGCCATGCCACCATCATTAGTACCTATGCTCCCACCATGACGAACCCTAATGAAGTCAAAGAAAAATTTTGTGAAGTCCTAGAGACCCTTATCATCAAGGTGCCAAAAGAGGACAAGTTTTAATTCTGGGTGACTTTAATGCTAGAGTAGGTTCAGAGTACCAGACTTGGAAGGGAGTCCTAGGGAGGAATGGAGTTGGAAACAGCAACAGCAATGGTCATTTGCAGCTGAAGATTTGGGCATTGCATGACTTTATCACCTACGCTGTTTTCTGTTTACCTAAATGCAATAAAACTTCACAGATGTACCCTTGCAGCAAACATTGGCATCTAATAGACTATGTGATTGTAAGGAGAAGAGACAGAAAAGATGTGAGAGTGACAAAGGCAATGCATGGTGCAGAGTACTGGACTGATCATAGACTTATGCTTTTCAAGCTAAATATTCACATTCATCAAACGTGCTGCCACCAAGGCGAAATGACTACCAGAAGAATTAATATCAACAAATTAGAACTCTTCTCTGAGTGTGAACAGTTTGTTGCTAACTTGGAGGGAAAGTTGAACCAACACACAGTTGGCAACAACGGAGCAGAAAAGGAATTGGCAGCTCTCAGAGATCTAGTGTACAGCACTGCATTTGCTCATCTGGGTCACACCACTCAAACACCAAGACTGGTTTGATGAAAATAATGGGGAAATTCAGAAGCTTCTAAATGAAAAACAAGACCTACACAGAATTTACCAGCAGGATAGTTCATCCACCTCTAAGAAGACAGCATTTAATTCCATCAAAAGCAAAGTACAAGCAAAGCTTAGAGAGATGCAGGGTTCCTGACTCATCAAGAATGCAAATGAAATTCAGTTTTATGCTGAGAGTAACAATCCAAAGTGCTTTGATGATTCCCTGAAAGCTATTTATGAGTCAAAAACCTATGGTGCATCACAACTACTCAGTGCTGATGGAGCCACATTGATTACTGATAAGAACATGATCCTAGAGAGATGGGCTGAACTCTTTCATATTCCCTCCAATGGTACGGATCTCATCCCATCTATGCTTTCTCATTTTTCATGACTTATCTGTTTTCTTATTAAAATCTCCATGCAGGGTTCCCACGCAGTGTTAATCTTTTAACATTATGTTAGTGTGAATGCTGCATACTGGCTATATGTCAATTAATACTTCCTCTTGCTTTATGAACAGATTATTTCCTTTCTTTGACTGTACATCCATATATCTTTTTGATGATACCTTTTGCATTGCTCCATGCGTTCATTTCATCATTTTTAATATGATGCAACCTATTGACATCCACCATTTTCCTTTGATTCTTCAGAGATTGCAGCATCATATGATTTACTACCATTTAGAATCACCAGAAAAATACTGCTGTTAAAAAAAAAGACTTTTCATTACTGGAGAAGCCTGGAATAATTGAACTCATGCCTTTCCATTTACAATCCAGCACACTTCTGTGTGAAATATACCTCAAGGGCCATCAATCCTATTCTATTTGAGGACAATTCTTTGTCTTTCATACATAAATACATGCATGCATATTTTTATGTTCCTACTTTCTCCAAAGTCAGTAATGATCTCTTTATTACTAAATCCGATGGATTTCTCTGTAACCATTCCCTACCTCAGCATTAAACACTATTAACCATATCTTCCTTGATCAAATGTATTCCTTCCTGTATTTTCATGATATTGTTTCAATTTCTACTTATTGGAGGTAAATATTTCTTTCTCTGCTTTGGTGGATAATAATTCATATCTTATCTACTATGCATAGTTATACTTCAGATTCTGTCATGAACCGCATCAGTGGTCACACACTGTTATTTCTTTGTACCTGATTTCCAGTCCACATTCCTAAGACCTCATTCCTCCTGATCTCCATTTCCTTACCTACATTTACCTATTTAACAAATCTCTTCCTGAATGTCTCATAAGTGTCTCAAGTGCAACATTTCCAAAAATGGGCTCATTAATATTTCCCCTACATCTTCTTGACTATCTACTTCTATTAAAGTCATCACCTTTCTGCTTTCTTGAAAGCAAGAGTTATCCTCAACTCCTCACTTTTCCTTATCACCCACATATACTATTAACTGCAAAGGCTTATTGATTCTGTATCTGAAATATGTTTTGTCCATCTAAGATTTTAAAAAAAGAAAGATCTACTATGATGAAAGTGATTTTTGATCAGGCTCCCACATTTCTTTCTAAGATGACTAAGTATTTCTCCACCTAATTTACTATGCATTTCTTCCATATTGGGCTATTTGCTGATCTCTATGTATGACATTCTCTTTGCCTTCTATGTACCTTCCTAAGTTCTCCCTCCCCACTTCTACCTCTTAGAACCTTTATCTCCCTTCAGGTCTTATCTTGAGAGCCACTTACTACATGAAGTCTTTTCTAATTCCTCCAGTAGTTGGTGTCTCAAAAAAAATTACATTATACTTATTTTGTACTTACTTATTTGCATACATATTATATCTGCCAGGAGAGTATAAGCTTCTTGAAGTCAGCAGTGGTTTCATTTTTTATCTTGGTATCTCCACTTCCTACCCCAACACCTGGTACATAGAGAGTACTTAGTAAATGCCTATTGAATTGTCACATCATTAAACTGAGTACTTCAGAACACTTACAGAAATAATGGACTTTGTTTAGGAGTCAAAATAATGTTTTTTAACTTGATGAAATTAGCACAGTGCTATCTGCAAACATCTGGAGGACTTTCCCTTGAATAGAAGATAAGTATTCCCCTGAGATTCTGTAGGACTTGACATCTTAGTGCTGAATCATATTTTCTAACCTATTTTGCTCCATATGCCCACATTTGCATTAAAGTTTCCAAGTATCAAAGTTTTTTTGTAATTTATTTGAACATTCTTAATGAATTCTTTTTAGATTCTCTCTTGTCCAGCTAACAGATGTTGATAAATTGCAGCTCTCCTCGTGTTCCTTTTGCTTTTCTGCATGAGCCCCATAGTGTAATATAGCACAGTATCCCATATATCATTTCATGTTCCTGTACATTTTCAGTAAAACCACTACCACCCAGAGTTTGTGGTCACTCACAGAACAACTTGTGAGCACTCAGCCCTTTCATTTAGCTACAACTTTCTTATAACTTCTGGTTTCATATGCAGCCAGATTGTCGATTTTGCTATGATGAAATTCCTCCAACAATATGCCCATTAAGCAGAGGTTTCACCCTTCAAGTTTCAGTAGAATAGTGTTTACAGGTTATCTCAGTATTGTGGTTTTTAGCATGCTTTCTCACCCTCCCTAGAGAAATAGAAGGGGATTGGTGAGCACTGAGAGCCATTAAAATCTTTTTCTTTGGATAGGTTCATGTCCTCAGCATTTTGAACTTGTGGAAAACCCTTCCAAAAAATCATTTGATAGCATTGCTTTTGATAACTCATGGTTATCAACCTCACAGATTTTCAGATTCACAGAATTTCAGAGTTGGAATGTACCATCCAAGTCAGTCCTTTGCCTAAAGAAGAATTTTCTGTACTGCTGCTTAACAAGTGGTCATCCAGTCCTTGTTTGCTGACTTACAGTATGGAGGAGTGTACTACCTTTAAGGCAGTTCCTTCTACCTTTGGATAGCTCTAATTGTTAGACATTTTTTCTCGTACCTCAAGCCTGAACTAATCTCTTTAAAATTTTCATTTATTACTACTGTTACTGCCCTCTTTAATTGATTATCTCTAATCCCTCTTCCTCAAGACAGCCTGTCAAATACTTGAACACAGCTGTCATTCCCAAGTCTTCTCCAGATTTACACATCCTTAAATCCTCAGAATCATTTTTTATATTTCATATTCTTGAAGCCATTCATCATCTTGACCTTGGAAACTTTGAGATTATCAGTGTCTTTGAAGTGTGGCATCCAGAACTGAATCTGTACTAATGATATAATCCAGTCAGGGCAGGGGGCAATAGGGCAGTTCTCACCCTAATCATGGCTATTTTGCCTTTATTAACGCAGCCTAAATCTGCATTAGCTTTGTTGTTTTGGCTGCCTTATTGTACTATTATTCCATGTTGAACATATCTACTAAACTCTCTTGAGTATTTTTCAGCTTACTGTTATCTAGCTATCCCTACCTCTTCCATCTTTTTTTACCTCTTCCGTCTTATAATTAAAACCACTTTGCATTTATACCTATTAAATTCCATAATATTAAACTTGGCGTTATATTTAGAATCAAGATTTAGAGGTGAAGAACGCTAAGATCATCTATTCCAAGACCCACATTTTAGACATGAGGAAACTGAGTACAAAGAGGTTTTAAGGGACTTGCCCAGAACCACACAGGGAGTTATTAATGGCAACATTCAAACCCAAGTCTTCTCTCTGAGGGTTTGGACTATATAATCACTAAGATCACTTTCAGTTCTATCATTCTGTGACTCTGGGGAAAGGATTACATTGGTTAACAAGCTCTGTGTAGCACCTATCACAGCATTATGAAAACATAGCCACGAAACTACAATTATTTAATAATGGTACAATGTAGGTACAAATATACTATGAGACTTAGTAATAGATTCCATGAGATACATCATACATAAGCAAATCTGGTAAAAATAATTCATACCTTTCCAACATAAAACAGGATGTGAACAAGACAGTCTAACTGAGTCATGAGGAAATCACCTACCGAAAGTATGACCACGTTAGTCTTCTTATGGAATTGTTTAACAAGCTTCATCATGAAACCCACTTTCTTCAAACATTCCTGAAAGATAATTTGTAGATAAAGGCAGAATTTAAAATGAATGAGATCTGAAAGGATTAAAAATATGTGAAATAGTTCAAGGATGCAGGACTTGAGAAGTGTATATTTAACTGACTTGGAGTAAAGGAAACATGGGACTCATTTATTTTAAGGCTTTAGACAAGGTTTAGAGAAAGTTAATTTTTCTTTAAAAAATCAATGTATGTGACTATATAAGTGGCATTGTATATAAAGCTAAACTCTACTTTTTCATTTGTAAACCACATGAAAAATAAGAATTTAGTGCATAAGTGTAGATAGATAATAAAAATGTTAACTACATGCAACACAATTTATGTAGCGGGAAGAACGCTGGCCTGATCATTAGGAGACCAGAGTTACTTGAGAGAAGTAATTTGTTTCTCATCTTATCCATGAAGCAAGTAAACCACATTATTTCTGAGGATACTTCAAGATCTAAATAATTTTATATCCAGCTGGGGCATAAGTAGGGGCAAAAAACACTGCATTCAGAAAGATATGACCTAAATCTCAAGGTCCAGCTCCATTTTATGCTACCTTTGTGAACTGAGAAACCTCTCTGGTCCTCAATTTCCTCAATTGTAAAATGGGAATAGTAATTCTTTTATTATATACGTATCTCACGAGATTATATAGGTATCAAATACAACAATGTATTTAAAATGCTTTCGAATTCTAAAAGGGTTGACTGCTGTGACAAATAGAGTCAAAATTAGTCCATTAACCAGGAGCATACCATAATATGCCCAGTCAGATTAGGGTTGCTCCTAATTCCATCTTCTGAGGCTATTTAAACAAAGCCTAAAACTGTTGCTGCATATTAACCCTTCAGATATTTAAGACCTGTAATCACTTCTCCAAACCAAGTTTTTTCTTGTCAAAGGAAACAAACACTCTTCAAAGGGAGATATATAATTCCAATAGTTACCTGGAAAAGTGTTCAAAAGTACTAATCGGAGAAATGTAAACTAAAATCATCCTAACATATATTACTTTACACCTATCAAATTAGCAATGATCTGGGAATTTTACTAGACTGCCTACTCCTTATGTGTCAGCAGTACAATGTAGTAGCCAAAAAATCTAATGCATTTAGTTTGCATTTAGCAAAGCTGAACACTCATTGGGAAGGTGATGATCCTGTTGCACCCTGTCCTGGTTTAAGATTAGCGGTGTGATGTTCTATTGTAAGTACCATTTTTAAAGCAAACTACTGATAAGTTGCTGAGCATCTGAGATAGTGAAGGACCTCAAGAACATAAATATGTTCATTGTTTTAGTGAACTAGGAATGTTTTTAGTCCAGGGAAGGAAAATTGTAGGTAGGACATGGTAACAGGCTTAATGTTTTTGGAGGCTTTTCATATGAAAAAAAGGATTAAACATGGGACAGTCCTGTAGCTAGAGTGAGCAACTAACCCATAGGCTGTATTGGTAGTGACGTATTTATATATATAAATAACGTTTGCACAGCTATGGATAAGTTGAGATTTGCCCCTTTGGGGCAATGATGAGATCACACGTTAGTCAAAGTAACAAAATAAGTTTATTCATATCCTTAAAGCCCCACACCAGTGCTTCTTTAATATGTAGAGAAACCCCTGGGTTCTTGAAGCCTATGCCAGGGGAGTACAAGCTCTGACAAGTCCTACCAAGCTGGAAACGCTTTGATTGTGGCCTCACAAGTATTCTGCATATCTCCTATATACAGAATGACCCTCCCAATGATGAGCTTGTTCAGTCTCTGCAACTCATGAAGAGTGGTAGGCTTGGACATGGTGAGTTTAAAATGGAATCTTCTCCCTCTTCACTACCATCCCATGGAATCCTTTGCTTTTTTTCTGATCTTTTTTCCATCCCTCTTCTGCTAGAAGTGCTGGACCAGTTCAAGGTTAACTTGTACCTGTCTTGTAGGTTTTGTACATGTGGTCTTTCTCATTAAAATATAAGTTCCTTGAGGGCCTAGAATATTTTGCCTTTATCTTTGTATTCCTACTGCTTAGCACAGTCCCTGACACTTACTAAGCACTTACTAAATGCCTCTCCATTAATTGATTTTTCCTGAGACATGACTGTCTTCCCTGTGTGCTAGTGGAGGGAGTACTCATACCAAGAAAATCGTGAGTCTCACTTATTGAAGTATTGTGGTGTTTAATCACCTTTAAAATAAATCGACTTTTATGAAAATGTTAGTCTATAACAAAAATGAAAACATTATGACAAACATTACAGCCTTTCATGGTACTTAAGATTATTTCACTTAATTGATATAAATGTGTAATAGGGTTAATCTTAACCGCTTATTCATTTTTCAGTGTCCTTTACAGCCTTTTTCATCTATATTTCTTCATGATGACATCATCTCCAGTATATTTCATGTGCCAAAATCAGTTTGACATTCAATTAGGCATTTAGGTTGTTACTAACTTTTCATTCATTCTCAAATATATATATGTATGTATATATGTATACATATATATATCCTAATTCTTTACTGTTTTAAAGTTTATTAAAATATACTTTCCTTAATACAATGAGGTAGTCAGTGAAGAATATATTATCCTCATTTTACAGAGTGGGAAACTGAGAAACAGGTTAAATGATATATATCCAAAGTCATACAATGGTAAAAGGCAGGACTAGATTTCAGGGCTGGGTTTGGTTGCTTTATTTTATTCTCTTTCTGCAATATGTTGCTGTCTTACAGCTCTAAATATATTAATACATATAGGCCCTTTTTGTTGTTATTATAAATTCCTGGTGCTGAAACCCAAACATTTTTTTTAAAATCTGGCAACAAGTTCTCATCCTATTTTTCAGAAACAGTCTTTGTTCCTTTGTTTCTTCAAGGTGAGAATTTGAACTTCTGAAACTGGTAGCTCAGAGTTTGATCAGTGGCATGAAGTTGCTTGTTTTATTCTGTTTTTTTTTAAGTTGTTTTGTATCTGCATCCAAATTCCTTTCCAAGGTGGTGTCAGAATTCCTTAGTCATACCTGTATGTTCATTTTTCTTGTGATCCTTATGATCTCCCATACTAAAAAATTCTCAGAGTTGGAAGGGACCCAGTGATTATTCAGTCTGTCCTAAACCTGAAGAGGAATCATCTACATATACTTAACTTGTGGCTATGTAGCTTTTGCTTGGCATTTAGTCAGGGGAAATCAATGGAGAAAGCCCATTCTCTTTTTGTTGCTTCACCCATAGCTCTCCATTGTCAGTTAATCAGAGGAATTTATTAACTCTCAGATCTGTGTGAGGCCTAGCATGCAAGTTACTTGGCACAGGCAATCATTTTGAGAAGGTTTTGTTTTGTAACAGTAGTGGTCCTATGTTCAGCTTCTCCTAACAACGGGGTCGCTCAGAATGTTGAACCTTGACAAGATAAAGCCAGAATGAGCTGGATTTTCTGCCATCCACACACGTGTTTTGCTGCACTCTTGTACTATGGTTTTTAAAAATGAGTGTTATGCTAAGGAAATATATGAGTTGTATCTCTTAAAGTGCATACTTTAGTGACTGCCAGAGGTACTGCAGCAGCTCTTGATATGAGGAAATAAAGCATTTCAAGTATATAATCAAATAGCATCAGAAATGCTAGAGCACAGAGGAAAAAAATATAGTAAAAAATGGAAGATAATTCCAAGAACTGGTAAACTGATGCTCCAGAATGACCTTAATTATTGAAAGAAGACAGAAAAATTAGGGGGTGAAACAGCTGCTAACCATTGCTGTGGGGGGAAATGCTTGTCATAGGCAAGACAATACAAAGAACTAAGTACTGAAGGTTAGAAAAAGAAATGTTTACTGATGAAACTCACTGTTTCACTGCCTTCTTTGTCAAGAGGGACTGGGTAGCAAAGAGAAGAAAACTTATAGAAGTACTGGATGGGGAAAAATCCATAGTTAATGATTATAAACGTGATTGCAATGAACCCACCCATTGAAAAGAAGAGGATAGGAAAAGGGATTAAAAAGCACAATCCAACAGTACTCTGTTTCCAAGAAACACTTAAAATACAAAAATTCATATGGAATTAGCATAAGGAGCTAGAGCAAAAAATCTTTTATACTTTAGCTGAACTAAAAGCAAAAAACAAATCTAGTTAGTAATCATTATTTCAGACTAAGCAGCTGCATAAGTAGATTTGATTAAGAGGTAAACAGTGAAACTGTTACACTGAAAGATGCTATAGGCAATGTGTTAATATTATATAAAATGTTTGCAAGACGTGACATTGTATCTAAATCCTTAAAGGAAAGACTAAACAAGGTTGAGGGATTGTAAAACCCTCATGCAAATGGATTGTAAAACCATAAGAGTTGTTGATCAGAGTGTACCACTTTCCAAGCTAGGAAACTCTAAAGGAAATATGGAAATTAAGAACTTTAACAGAATTTTTTGAAAGTATAGATATGATAGATAAATAAATGTGATATCTCTGATGATCTTTGTATGGGAAAACAAAGAATACATACATCTCAGCTTTAATATTGCACATTTACAAAAAATGGCCAGGCATTAGGCCATAAAGACTTCAAAAAATTTTCTTTACAAGTCACAGTACAGTAAACATTATATTCAGTAAAGGATCATTGGTAGCAGAATGGATGAATCCTAGATATGGAGTTAAGAAGGCCTGAGATTGAATCCTGCTTCAGGTATACTAGCTGGACAAGCCAGTTAACCTCAGTTTTCTTATCTATAAAATGGAGATAATAATGTCATCTACATTACAGGGTTGTTATGTGGCTAAAATGATATGTTTGTAAAACACTTTGTAAAATTTTAAGTGCTAGATATTATTATTTTAAATGCTAGATATTATTGAACAGTGGATTAAAAATTAGAGACTAAACAACTTAATCCTAAAGAATTTGTGAATCAAGAATAAGTCATAGAAATAATTGATAATTTCATTAATGATAATGCCATCAGTGGGACAGTATGCTAAAATTTTGAGACTCTAGCAAAAACAGTACTCAAAAATTTTATCTCTAAACACTTTCATCAACAAAAGAGAAAAAGCAGACCAATGAATTGGAAATGTAACTTTTAAAAGTATGTTAAAATGTTTTAAAAGTATGTTAAAATTTAACAGATGTTAAAACTATGATCCACAGTTACATTACCTCTTTCAAACAATCTTTTTATTCATCTGTAAAAATCAAAATGTTGATACTTATGTTGTGGACTGCACAGAGTTGTTGTAGGGAATATGTTTTACAAACCATATTATCAGTATGAAATAACTTAAATGGCTTTTAAACCGAATTCTTTGAGTCCAGTACTATCATCACCAGTACCGGGATGTCTTTACCAAGAGTGCAGAACCCATTCAAGGATCTCACACTCATTACATTCTTTATAGCTTAACATACTTTCCACAGTACAAAGAAGAGTTAAATGTGACTTTTGTATTATTTTTAGAAACCTAAATATGCAATTCATTATATTCTTAAATGTCTACATTAAAGGAAAGTGAATCCCTCAGTTTGTGAATGTGAGCTCTTTAGTAGCGGCTTCTTGCTGTACCATCTCCAGCCTTATCTGGAGTCTGGATACTTGATTTCCACTCTGCAGAAATAACCATTCTTTCTTTAGAAAGCCCAATTCCATCATGATGAGGCAATGTTAGATAGTTATAAAAGACCATGCTTCAAAACTAGTATTCCCACAAACTTGTTCAAACAAGCTTCCCTACATCTCTATTGGCTTTTTATTTTCTTGCTTCTTCTCCTCCCTCCCCCACCCCAAATTGCACTGATGCTGTTTTTTCTGGATACTTGCCAACCAATTTTAGAACATATTAACCTTTACTAATTGTGTGCTCCAGAGCAGATTTTACTATTACCTCACTTTCATTTGCAGAGTTAAAATTCACATTTCACATTGCAGATGAAGCAACAGACTACCTTTCTACACTACACTCAAAGTCTTTTCTTGACATTTCAAACTGAATATCCAATAGACATCTTAAGCTGAACGTGTCTAAAACAAATCTTTATCTTTCCGCCAAGGCCTCCCTGCCTCCTACCTGCCCTGTTGCTGTGGAGAGCAACATTACACTTTTAGTCCCTTGGACTCACAATCTAGGAGTCAGCATGGATTTCTCACTGTCTCTCATCACCACCGCCTCCCCCAAATCCAATCCGTTGCCAAGTCCTATCAATTTCACCTCTTTAACATCTCCTAAATACACCCTTTTCTCTCTGGCACTGCCACCACTCTGGTGCAGGTCTTCATCCCCTCACATTTGGACTTCTTGCAATAGCTGCCTGGTGGCTCTGCTTGCCTCAAGTCTCTTCCCACTTTACTCTAGCCACCAAACTGATTTTACTGAAGGACAAATTTGACTGATACTCCTCAGTAAACTCCAGTGGCTCCCTGTCATCTCCAGGGACAAATATTAAATCCTCAGTTTGGTGTTCAAAACCCTTCATAACCTAGGTTCCTCCTACCTTTCCAGTCTTCTAATACCTTATTCCTCAGCATGTATTCTTCAGTCTGGTGACACTGATCGCCTGGATTTTCCTTAAACAAGAATCTGTATCTTTTGGCCCTAGGTATTTTTGCTGTCTGTCTCTATGCTGGGAATGCTCTCCCACCTCAATTCCACCTGCTGACTTTCAGGGCTTCCTTTAAGCCCCAATTAAAATGCCATTTTTTTATAGGAAGGCTTTTCCAACTCCTCTTAATACTTGTGCCTTCACTCTGTTAATTATTTCCTATTTATCCACATATAGTTTATACATATTTATTGGCTTGTTTTCTCCTCCATTACATTGTAAGTTCCTTGAGAATAGAGGCTGTCATTTGCTTCTTATATCCCCAGTGCTTAGCATAGTACTTGACACAAAATAGGCATTTAATAAATATCTGCTGATTGTTCAGAAACTGTTACATTGGTCCAGATTCACAGACTGTTAGGGCTCAAAATGTTCTTAGAGACCATCTAATATGGGGGTTCTTTACCTTTTCATGTGTCATAGACCCTTTTGGAAGGCTAATAAATCCTATAGACCCTTTCTCAGAATAATATGTTTAAATGCACAAAATGAAACACTTAGGATTACAAAGAAAACTAAATGTTAGTGAAAATGAAAACTGGTTTTTCCCCACACACTTCCTGAACTCTTTCCATGAAGCCTTTCTATGGACTCCAGGGTTAACAACCCCTGATTTAATTAAATTTCTTCATTTTATTAATAACAAAACTGAGACCTAGAGATGAGAAAGGCTTTGCCGTGGTAACACAGCAAGGTAGTAGCAAAATCAGAACTTAGAATTGTGTTATCTGAAATCTCCCAGGTACTACTGATTGATTTCTTTACTCTTTGTATTTTGGGTACCATGTTCTTGTTTTTCTGGAATGGTCATGTGAGGCAGCATGGCACAGAAGAAAGAGCCCTAGACTCCAGAGTCAGGAGACTTGGGATATGGAATTAGTATTATTACTGACAAATACGTGTGTGTGTCTAACACTTAATCCCTTTCGGATTCAGATTCCCCTCTTTCAACCGAGGGTATTTAATTCCTGTTTTAATATATCATTTGATCCCTTAGAACTCTTTATATTTTTTATGTATGATTCAGACCTCTTAAGTATACATTGTGCAGCTATCACACAGTCTTTATGTTTCCATTCAAGACTTACTACCTAAAACAGTACAACTCATATTTTTTGTAAAAGAATATTTTATTTTTTTAAATTTATGTCTCAGACCAGTGCTTTCGGGAAGCAAATTATAATGAAAGTGCCATTCATTCTCATAACTACTTATTTACCTTCAAATAGTTGATAATAATTCCTATTGTTGCCACAGCAGGGAAAATTTGCTAAAGCTTCTTCTGCATTGACTGGTGATGGCTACAAACCCAGAGAGATGGAAAGTCTCTTGTGGTATAGGAGAATGAAATCATACATTTTTAGATTGCCGTGAGATGCAGGATGTTTTGTTTTTTTTTTTTTACCTGAAATCTCTAGTTCATTTGATTGCCTTCTTTATGCTATAAAGTGATTGGGTTGGTTACTTTTTGGCATAGAGCAAGATTTTTTTTTTTTAAATTTAGTGTACAATTTTTTTCCTCATCTCCTTATTCTTTATTTATGGTTCATGGACAGATATTGTACAGTTCTACAGAAAACTTCCAAGTGTTTTAGTAACTGTTGGACCAAAAAAAACCTCTTCATATATTGTATCTTTTATTGACTGAGCTAAGAAAATTTAAAAAGAGAAAAAATTATGTGAACCCCTCCTCCATTCTAGAAATTGTGAGGTTGCATTATTCTGCAGCAAAAAGTTTGGAATAGAAATGTTTCCTAAGCGTATTGTTGCTAAAAATATTTGTAGTTTGGGAAAGTATGCGTAAATCTGACCCCTTTGACCATCTGCCCATTCTGAGTAAATGCTTTAGGTTCTTCAGCAGCTGGAGAGAGGAAAAGGTCAGGAATATCTCTCCATGTATTCTTTACTCCATCTATGGAATGGTCTTCCATTGCAAAAACAAAGACATTTTTGTGGGTTATTTATATTCTTTGCTGTCCAGCAAAGATTAACATTTCTCTGAGACATTTTTACATTTTATTTTTGGTGAGGAAGTAGTAAAGAAGAAGCACAGAAAATGAAGAAAAGTAACACATGGGGTTCCTTTATTTTCTAGTTTTCATTGCATTCTTGGAAGATTAGAATAATTCAGTTCAACGTGTGTTTATTTGTTTAAAATTCTAAAATAAAGTTTTACAGTAAACTAAATAATTCAGTACTTGATAATCATTAAAATAAAAGATTGAGCATTTGTATGCTGGCATCGATGTTGTGAACTTAGTAGAATTCTAGAGTAGAGTCCTAGGAACTCACTCCCACTAAAACATATCTGAGGGCCAGTTCTCCATCCTTTGCTTACAGGTCTTCAATGAAGTCTTCTGTTTTTAGAGGGAGCAGGGACAGTAAATTTTCATAGCATTTGAAGATTTACAGAGTACTTTCCCTCTAACAACCCTCTGAAGTAGATATTGTAAACATACATTTTACAGGTAAAGAAACTGAGACTCATGCAGGTTAAGTGACTTTTCCAAGGTCATACAAGTAGTTAATAGCAAAGCCAAGACAAGCACTTAGATCCCTTAACTATTAGTCCAATTATCTTTCCACTATATCATGCGTTTATCAGAAGTAGAGACATCAAATCCAATCTTAGGTTTTGCATTCCTAGAATTTATCATTTGCGTACAAGAGAGGTGTAACTTTGGGGAATTGAGATTCTGTGTCTAGTTTTCCCATCTCCTCTGAGCCATTAATCCAAGAATATGTATTTGAAAAGACCAAAGTCGCAAGTTTGATATCTGTATCAGCTAGTGTTGCTGTGCCCAATGTCCAGAGACATTATACCTAACTCCAATTAGCTAATATGTAACACCTGCTGCTGGTCGCTAAGGCAGAGGAGAATACAAATGAGTGAATGAAATGTTCAGTTCTACTTCAGTTCATTGGTGCATCTGTGATGTTCATCACGTCCCCTCTACACCTTACCTCCTGTGTGACTTTTGTCCATGTTGTTGTTCCATTGTTTCAGTCATGTCCAACTCTTTGTGACCCCATCTGGGGTTTCTTGGCAAAGATACTGGAGTGGTTTTACCATTCCCTTCTCCAGCTCAGTTTATAGATGAGCAAATAAGGCAAATGTGGTTAAGTGACGTGCCCAGAGTCACACAACTAGTAAATGTCTGAGGTCAGATTTGAACTCAGAAAGATGAGTCTTCCTGAGCCCAGGCCTGGCATTCTATCCACTGCACCACCTACCTGCCCTCCAACTAAGACTTTTGACTGTAACCTCCTGTGAATTGTGACATACTGTCCACCCAACATAATGGAGGTGTTCCTTTAGATCTTTTGACATTATGTGGGTACTATTGCAGCAAGCCACCTGTCATTTTCTCTCATTATACAACTAGCCCACCCCCTTTTCCATTCATATACATTTCTAATGACTTCTTGTGTAGTTCTCTATTCCTCCTATTCAGTTAGTGACCCAATTCATTAACTATTAGAAGACTGTCCAAGCTAATGTGTTCTCATGGACCAGCTCTTTGGGCTATCCTTTCAAATGCCTATCATAGTCTGAACAACAGACATTCTTCATCTACTTATAGTTAGGTATTCATCTGTGTGAAGCAGTTAGGAATCTTGTTTAGTTGGCTCTACAGTCTCAGGTTTGATGCAATTGACACAGGGCTATCTTCAAACAGGAGTGTCTGGGGACCCTCCCCATCTATGGGGAATCCCTCTTCCATTGGGACTCTCTTACATGTGGTCCATGACAGTGACAGATACCTAAATTTCTCTCTCCCTGTTTTATGCCACCCTTAATATTTATAATGAGGAGATCATGGAACAAAACTAGTTCTGTTCTAGCATGTTCCAAGGAATCTCATATAATTTTTTTAGTCATAACAGTGAGCATAGTGGAATCTTGTTTCCCATTATACTTCTCAATCAGCTGTATGACTTTAAAGATGTAATCTCCCATACAATACATTTTATAAAAGCTTGCCTATCCCTTTCTCATTCCTTTTTCAAGGATATCCTCCATATATGTATATGCTCAGAAAGATTTAAAATATGTGGATCACTAGCACTCTTTGCTCCCTTTTCTGAATCTCTTGTTGCTGTTGCTGCAGAAGCTACATGGGAAATAGGGCCACTTCTTAGCTTTCTTTGTTTTGTAGACAAAAATTACATCACTTAGTAGTTTTTTAGGTGATGAACCTCTCTATACTTAGGTTGTTTGGTCCTTAGAAAGCAGTCTGATGTTAGAATTATACTTGAAGCCTTATGAGACTGAGAGAATCTGTAAGAGCTTGTGGCCTACTGGCATAATCTTTGAAAACCTAGCGTTATTTCCACATTACAGTGAAACTTTGGAGTAGACCTTTGTGTAGCACTACTTGACTGGAGGATGGAAAAGAAGTTAGGTTTGGAGATGGAAGGGAGGCTCAAAATACAAACTGTATATCAACTGTGGAGTAGTAATTTCATCTTCATATATAAAGAATGACATCTGAGAGATATGGACTAACAAAGTTGATTTTTAAAAAACACTTTAGAGATTAAAAGATCACATGTTCCTTGAGGCAAAAGTGTAATGTAGTTAACTAAAAGAGCTAATATTATCTGAGGCTGCATTAATATAAGTAGTACTACTCATAATAGTAATTTTATCCACTTATCTAGTAACTGTAATACTATATTCACCAAATATTAAATATAAAAGAATAATAACAGGATACTTATCCTTGACCCTCTTCTATCTGAACTGTATCATATAGATGAAAGTGAGATAATAGTATTAAGGATGATGATGATGAAAACAGATGCATATAAGGCTTTCAAGCCTGCAAAGCATCGCAATACCTCACTGAGTTAAGTGATAAATACATTATTCCTGTTGCATGATTTTGAGAAACTGATTATAAGAGAGGGCAAGTACCTTGGTCAAATTCAATAGTTAATGTGTGTTTGAAATGGCATTTGAACCCAAGTCTTCCTAAATCCACAGCCAAGCACCCTATCCCCATGGGATGATAGCTCCATTATCTTCTTCACTGAACAGACCGCATATGGGTTATTGTGTCCACTTCTGGATATCTTCATTGAACATTGATTAAACTGATGCTTATCCAAAAGATGAAAACTAGTGTGGAGGGGAAACTAGCAACCGTGTCATACGCAGACTGATTAGAGAACTTAGAATTACTTGTTTGGAAAACGTAGGACTTTTAGGAGGATACGATCAGTTAATAATTTCATTTGAAATGATTTGAAGGGTTGTTGGGTGGAAGAGAGACTTTACCTGTTATGTCTGGCACAAGACTAAAATCTGGGACAATTGAGTAGGAGGTAGAAGAAACAGATTTTGACTTGACTTAAGGAAAAATTTTCCTAACAATCAGAACTATCCTTCAGTTAAATGAACTGCCTGGTTTGGTTGTGAGTTCTCTATTGCTACAGGTGATCAATCAGAGACTTGATTACAACTTTTATGGGATGTCAGAGAGGCAATTTATGCATCAAGAATGGGTTGGAGTAGACATTTGCTGGTTTCCTTTCTAACTCTGAAAATCTGTAATTCTAATTATTTTATGTATAACAAATTTCGATAAATTATCATGATTTTTATTTTGTCATTGATATGTGTCATGACTTGAATTACTACAACAAAATTAATTCATCACCCCATCTTCTGTTGTTGAGCATTTGCAAAACTTGCCAGGCTTATGTTTGGACTACAGACATATAGTCCTGGTCTGGGCCTGTAGTAGAAGCCTTTCCAGTTTTATAGACATTGTTAGACTTTGTACTTTACTGGTATAACTTTCAGTAACCCAGGATCACTTCCACACCATTGTCAGGTATTTAAAAAAAAAACTTTAGTAGAAGATATGTTTTTGTATATTCAGTATGTGCAGGGTAGAGCAAAAATAATTTCCACTTTTATTGATAAAAATTTGAAATAAAAAACATTGAACAGCAGGCCAAAAAGATTATAGTCTTCAACTATATGATAACATTTGCTTCACTGTGTATGTATCTATATAGCTCTCCTTCAGATGTAAATTCTGTCAAGTTCTGCTTTTTCTCTGTTTCCCATAGTGCCCTGTGTGGTACCCTGTATAATAACAATACAGTCAAGACTATTTTCTGAGTATTCTGACAACCAGTCCCCTACAGCAAAAGATCACTTGTTAAAAACATCCTAAAGTATACAGTGGATTCCATTTTTATACAGAACTCATGGCATGTTTATTAATAAAAATTCATTTCCATATACATTTTGGTCACTAGTAGCAATTTTCAAACAGTGTTGTGATGGACTACATCCCTGTATTAAAAGTCTACAGTTACTGTTAAACTCTGTAAATATCTGAAAAGCATGCCAGTTATTTATTTTCCTAGTGATGGATTCCTCAAGCAGAAACAGGGAGGCAAAACAGTATCTTTGATACTTTTGATGAAGAGGTTTCCTGTAAGTAAGTTAGTTGATAGCTAAGTCAAGTTTGATTTTGTAGAATTTATGATCGCTTTTAATAAAATATTACCACCTCCTTTTTCTTTTGGGAAAATATATGTTTTATATCTATAACCATGTTTTGCCTTTTCCATGTAATTTTTAATAGGGCTGGTTTGGATTTTTGCCGTTTGGTTTTTTTAACTTAAAAAGATGACTGTGTGCACTGGTCTATGAGGGAAATTGCACAGCAGAGCCTCCAGTCAAACAGGAATGTATTTTGGAAACAGTCAGGCAAATTCCCAGATTAGAAGAGGCCCTGGGACAACTGAGCTCACTCTGCATGAGTAATTCTGGGTGGCTGTTTCGTGCAATAAACTGGGAGGTTATAAGCTTTCAATGAGCTTCATTATTAGAACCCCTCCAAATGGTGTTAAGACATGTAGGAAGTGAACTGTTTACCATTGTAGTTAAGATTTTGCCTAGCTCTGCCTGTGCTGGGAACCCAAAAGAATTCCTACACTATGGGAATCTAACAGATTTGTACCTTGTGCTGCACTCTAAGTATTTTAAATTACGGCAGATAGCCAAAATTAGTAATCTGCTGAGCAGAACAGGAAGGAGGCGATAATATTATATTGAACTTCAAATAGGCACTGTAATAGTAACAATCTGGTAAGTAAATTGCTGTATTATTTGCTATTTTTTCTTCCAATTAAAGCAACATATAGATTTTCTTAAAATCTATATAACTGAAAGCCATCTTTGAAAATGTTATTTCTTATTTCTTCACTCTCTTGTTAAGGGTATCACTACTCTGAAATGTAGCTGAAAAACTGTAGTTAGGTATTTGACAAATTTCAAATTGGCCAATTAAACTGAAACTTAACTGTGGGTCCCCATTGTGTACTAATGCTTATGTTTTTACCTTTCTGAGTTTGGTAAAAGAGTCTTTTTCCATTTGAAGAATCTGTGGTTCCAGACATGTATCTGCTTGATAAATTGCTTCTTGGGATTTCTCAGGGTAATTATACTTTGCCACAAGCACAGAATGAATTTTTAAATGCAGAGATTTTGTTGTTCTTTATATCCCTTCCCCCAGTCCTGCTCATTGCCATCTGGTTTGTTTGCTTGTGCTTATCTCCATGCCTGTGCTTTAAGTGAAATGTCCTGTTTAGAACTGGAATAGTCCACAATCTTAATGGGGTTGGTTTGAAACCCTCCCCTACTGGCCCACTATTAAAGAATCCCTTGCTAATTTTTTCCCTCAACTACTTTGAGCACACTGGCATTGAGAGAACTGTCTTAAGGAGGTTTTCAGGGTGGGGTTTGAAGTACACTAACACACAAATGTCAGTTCTCCTTAACCCCGTTTATTGTCTTCTTAGTACAATACTGGAGGAGGAGAAGCTTCAGCAAGAAGAGCGAATGAGGATGGAATCAAGAAGGCAGGTCACAGTGTCCTGGGACTCAGGAGGCTCAGACGAAGCTCCTCCCAAGGTAGTCATGTTATTGATTATTCAAAGCTGTTTTATTCCTATCTTTAAAGGTGTCAGCAGTGCTGTAGTGCTGTCTTTGCAGAAGAGCCAAAGGATCACTTTTTCAACTACACAGATCTTATTAGATGATCTGTTTTGTTCTCACAACAAATTACTATGCCCACTAATTATTTCTCATTTTAGCGTCCCCTAATTTTCTCAACACACAAAAATATGTTAATAGACAATGTTCAGATAGATGTTGTTTCAAGTCTAAATTCAGGGCTTGTAAACTGAGCTGAACAAAATTTCTCCTTTGTTTCTTTCTGACGTTTAGCTTGCTTCCCCTCCTCCACAAACATGAAATTTGCAGTAGAGGAGCCTGGCTCTCAGCAAAACATTCTTGTCCTTAGCAAATTACAGTTGTTTGGGATTCCACTAATCAGTAAAATCAAGTTTACAATAGATGGTGGCGTCAGACTGGAAATGTATTCATTACATTGTAGAATGTATATTGAAAGTAATTTTACATTCCTATATGCTCCGATCTCTTTTTTTGAAAATCTGGCTGAGATCATTATGCATATGTTTGGGCTGTTGATAGGTTGTTTTCTCAGAAGTGGAAACACATTGAAATGAAATTAGGTGCTCCCCTGCTGCCTTCTGCTATGGACTTCAGTTGCTTTAGTCAGTCAGTCCTCAGACTTTTTGGTCTCAGGATGTGGGTTATATATTTACCATGTTGAAATTTTAAAAAGTAAACTGTCTTAGTATAAAACAGTTTTGACCTGTTTGGAAAGTAGAGGGGAGGTGCAAAGAAGGTCCACTACTTAGAAAACCGCTGCCTCATATTAAAAAATGCATCCCCGAGATGTGTCCAAAACAACTTACTTGACCAAATTAATTAGGTATTTGACTAAGCCAAGTAATTGGTGTCCAGTAAAAGATTTTTTGCTGTTTATGCAGAGTCTGCTGTAACAGTTTTTGCCTGCTGTGTTCTTTGCCTCTTCTTCTGATGATACTATATACCACACTGATTAAACTAGAATCTTCCATGGAAGAATTGGTAGAGCAAATATTTGACTTTGTAACGATATAAATTAAACCTTTGTTTAAGTTACTAATTGACTAACAAAGATTTATTAGCAGTTAGGTTGGCTTGAGTAAACTAGTATAAATTCCTTGGAATGAGAATTCACACACTTTTGCTAGCTTTTTGTTTTAATGCTTATAAATTCCAGGATTTATTGCATTATAACCAACAAAAACAACTAGAGCAATGCTTTGGGAGCTGGGACCTGAATTATAATTGTGGGACCTTAAGCACCAACTCCCTTTCCTGGGGCTCAGTTTGCTTATCTGTGCCATTATCGTACAGTAAAAGCTAGCAGGAAATGTTTTTCACATTTTAAAATGCAACGACAGCTTAAGAAAAAGGTGTTTAGCACGCTGCCTGGCACGAAGTAAGCAATGTATGAACATTAAGTGTTGTTAGCATTTTTATTATTAAGAACAGTATTTAGCACATACCCATGCATGTAGACATACAGTGCAGAACATATCCTTGATGGGTGAATAAGCTTGTTTTCTAATATATACTAGCATTAAAAAAAATCACTGAATTCAGGAACTTTGTATGGAATGAGCTCACTAGTTTATTGATTTTGGCTTAATTTAAATTGGACTAGTTTTTGTTTTTGATGGTTGCTGCAAAATGGACCAGTTAGATTTTTGTATCTTATTGCTTTAATACTTGAGAGATCAGTAATTTTGTTGGTGTAAGTAATCCTTTCACCAACACAGATTACAACCCATCTTTAATTTAACTTATGGTTTTTGAGAATCACTGTGACTGAAAAATTCATTACCCTACAGTCAGATGGTAATGAGTTCCTCTGAACTTTGGTAGGCCTGTCCCTGAACAACAAATATGTAGTCATTGTATCATCAAATCCCTGCTGGAGAGAGATTTTTCCAGACTCTGTGCCCCAGGAGTACCCAGATATGACATATTATGACATCAGAATATGAAGCATTACAATAAAACTATCTAGAAGAGATACTCCCTAGAACCATGGACCTGGGTTCCAGTCCTGCCACTGACACTTAGTCACGTTACTATAGGCAGTCTACCTTGCCATCCTCAGCTTCAATTTCTTCATCTATATAGTGGGGATAATAACATTACCCACTTCACAGGTTGTTGCGAAGAACAAATGAGATAATCTATGTAAAGCATTTTGTAAAGCCTCGAAGTTCTATGTGAATGTTTATCATTATTATTGTATTATAAATGGTCTGCTTGAACAGGAGTCAGACCTCCCAACTCCCATACCTGCTCCAGCAAAACCACAAATTGGCACCAGAACAAATCATGTTGAATCATGATCAGTGAGAAACTACAATAAATTACTTCTTCCACCCTAGAACTATAGAAGAGGTCAGCTGGGAGGCTGAGGACAATAGGAAAGGAGCCTGTAGAGTAGGGTAGCCTTCCAGCTAGATTAGATAGTCACAGTTATGGTCCACAAACATTTATGAAGTGCCTATTTTGTGCTATGAGCTGTGCTAAGAATGGGTATACAAAGTCACTTGTACCACTAGGGGCATATGTATCCTCTAAGTCTCTGTGTCCAGAGGCAGCAAGATCAGAAAAAAGGCCCAAGGGTAGCAGCCTTAGAAGGGCTAGAGTAAAGGTGCATTGCTCAGAATAGGACCCTGCAGACTTAACACAGATCTCCAAGGTTTTCAGCACACTGCCATTAGATGCCAGACGAAGTGTCTAATCCTGAGAGGTGGCGATCAGTACAGAAACCCAGGGAGAGACCAAGCAGGGCCAGCCATCCAAACCAAAAACACACCAGTCTGTAGGCAGAGCCTGGCTCTATCACAAACTCAGTTCAGGAAGTCTAAGAAAAACCAATCATTATGAAAATCATCACAAATCTGAAGATGTCCAAAAAGGAATAACTTTGTAACAAGTGTAAGCAGAGACTCAAAGGGAAAAAAGGACTGTCCCAGAGGACTTTTGAAAACAGAGGAATTGAAGCAGAGCATTTTAACAAGTTTTAGATAAAAGCTGTGGAGGAAAGAATTGGAAGAATAAGAAGACAAAGTGATGAACCTTACCCAGATTGTGGCCACCCTGCATAACAGATCAGATAGAAACAGGGAATTCCATGAGACATCAAGAAATATTAGAACAAAATCAAAAGATTGAAAAATTGAAGAAAATGTAAGATATATGATACCAAAAACAACAAATTGAGGAGAAATAATTTAAGAATAATTAGACTCCCTGGAAACCATGATTTAAGAAAACAAAGTCCATACACTCCCTCAGGAACTCATAAATTAAAACTACCCAAATCCATTAGAACCTAAGGTCAAAGTAAAAATAGAAAGACCCTACCGATCACCTTCTAAAGAAACTTTAAAAGAAAAGGTTCCACAAATAAAAAAAATTTACGGCAGACGTCCAGAAAGAAGAAGTTTAATTATCAAGAAACTCCCAGGAAAGGTCACCTAAGTGTTGGAAACTTCTAAAAACCAGAGAATATCTCAAGATACAATTTTTCTAAATGCAAACAGATACATATGAAGACCTACCCTACAAATTTAAATATAATCCTAATTTGAAATGAATCCTTAATTCATTCGAAGGACTTTTAGACATTTCTGATGAAAAGACCGGAGCTAAATAGGAACTTTGAAATACAAAAATCATAGCCCAGAGAAACCTGAAAAGGTAAATTTGAACAATTGGAAGGGGTTTATGATGATACAATCTTAACAGTGTAATGGGGGAGAAAAAAACCAAATGTCCCCTTAAAACTTTAATGTCGCAATACATGTCACATAATAGGTGATTAATAAATGTTTACTGATTGTCATCTTCAAAAAGGCATTAAGAGAGTTAAATTAAAAAGCAAAGAGAGGGCCTGGGAATGGGTTGTATCTGGTCTGAGTTTTTGAAGAGGGTAAAGAGATGGAAGAATAAAAGGAATAAGGAAATAGGATTTGCTATTTCTCATAATTAGGGTGCATGAGAAAAAATGTACAAAGGTAGAAGGAATCAGAGAAGTGCTAATAGATGAATGTCCTTCTTAATCTCAAATGGATACATGTTCACACATAAAAATCACGTAATCATTAGTGGGGAAGTAAGTATTGGGGGATAGTAAGAGTGAAAGGAGGAAGCTGAGGGAAAATAAATTCTAGTGTTGGAGGAATGACCACAAGCACAGCAAAGTTCTGATCCTGAATGAAGACTTAAAGGGAGGGAAAAACACCTAAAATTTAAGAAAATGTGTTAGATTGCTTCCTAGACAATTGAGGACTGACTGAGTAAATTGTGGCCTGTGAGCATAATGGAATCTTATGGGGCTGTCAGAAGTTACAAGGCATGGTTTTTGAGACTCTTTTATGAACTGGTGCAAGAGAGCAATTATAGAGGAGCAACAATGTAAAGGAAAACAGTCTTGAAAGACTTAAGGCCTCTGGTCAGTGCAGTGACCAGCCTTCTCTCCAAGTGACCTATGATAAAGTGTGTCACCCCCCCTCCTGAGAGAGAGCTTTGGGACACATAGTACAGAAAAAGACATTTCTGGACATGCCCGATCCGTGAATTCCTTTTGCTTGGCTATCTATGCTTATTTTTTTGCAAGGGTTTTTTTGTTGGACTTAAGAAAAAAGGATAGCCATAGTGATGCTATGGGAGCCATTGCAGCAGTTTATTTTTTAATATCCCAAAGAGAACAAACAAAAGTTCGAAAGGGACCATAGATAAGCAGAACAGTTTAAAAAAGTAATATGTAGAATTTTTTAAAGCGAGTGTTCCAGAGGTTCAGAGTTTCATAGAGAATTGGTTTTTTCACATTCTTCTCTGTGTATAGCAATGCCCCATTTTTGATGTCAAACTTTGAAATAAAAAATCTTATTTAAAATTTAATTTAAATTTATATTAAAAATTTTTAAAGACTTGGACATTTTTTTTGGATGGGTTGATAGCTATTCTGATTTCATCAACATAATGAAGTTTCATTGTGGAAGCCTAACAAAAACAGTAGCTGTCATTCATATGACACTTCCTTTACAAAGCATATTATCTCATTTGATCCAACATCCTTGCTAGTCCCAATTTACAGGTGAAAAAACTGAGGCACAGAGAGGTAAGTCACATGGTGTCACACTCAATAAATTGCAAGAATTCAAAAATAGGTTTTATGTTTTAGAGACCAAGATTACCTTAATGCTGTTACAAAATTTACCTTGATTTCCTGCCTGTAAAGTTCTTAGGCTATGTCTGTCTGTATTTTAATACTTTTTTCCCAAGATATACAATCCCTGTTAGCTAGCTGCTAGACAATAATAGACTTATAGGATATAGAAGGAGAGTGTCTCAAGGCCAACAGCCTCAGTTACATATTCCCATGCTATATAGGTTGTAAATGAGATCAGGATTTTGAACCAAGATTGAAATTCTGCCTCAGACACTTACTAGCTGTGTGACCTGGGGCAAGTCATTTAATGTATTTGCCTTCAGTTCTTCAACTGTAAAATATGAATAGTGATAGCACCTCCTTCTCAGAGTTATTGCAAAGATCAAATGAAATAATATTTGTAAAGCACTTAGCACGACACGTCGCACAGAGTAGGTGCTATATGCTATCATCATTATGTTTTCTGACAGCAAAGTCAGCCTTTTTTTCTACTATACCTTCTAAAGAAGCATTTAACTACAGAGGCATGATAAATTATAAACAAACTATCACATTATTGAATGCCTTTGACATTCAAGAGTTGAACCTGCTTTCTGTGTTTCTCAGTAGATATCCTCACTATAAAATCCTCTTTTATGTTTATAGGATTTTTCACCTCAAAAAGGTATTCAGTTACTCTGAAATTGGGTGACAACATGATTTAGCAGCTCTACTTTTCCTGTATGCAGTGGTAATGTCACAGGTCCTGTTCAGTTCTGTACAAGTTCTTATATTTCTTCTCACAGTTTCTTATCATAATATTTCAATTCCATTAAGTATAGGTAGGAAATGCAACTTCTAGATTTAAATTTCATGAATGACTGGAAAGAGAATTTACAAAAACTGAAAAATGAATTCTCCATTGAGATTCAAAACACAAAGCAGTAGTAGAACAGATGGAGTTATACTTAATAACTCCCAAAATGAGTTATTGAATATTATATGCTAATGTCATATGCTAATGTGCTTTGTTATATGCTAATGAATACTTAAACATTTCTAAAATCTTTGTTGTCATTAATATGGGTACTTTTCATCAGTATAGATCACAATCCATCCACATTTTTTTTCTGATGCTTTTCTCTGTGTATACCCCCTATATGTGAATCCAATGTTCTGGAATCCTGCCTCTGCTTCTTTTTATACGTTGAAAATTTCCAGTCCAGTGCTCAGGGTATCCATCTGTTATACCTCACTTTTACTACATGACCAGCATTAGAGAAACTCCAAGTACCAAATGTAGGTAAGCACTTGGTTTGTAATTCATAACATAAGTTGCCCAGAGATGACAGGGCTCTGCTAGATGTCAGAGGTGACCCTTGAATCCATGTCCTCCTGACTCAGAGGCCAGCTGTCCATTCACAGTGACATGATGCCTTAATATAAGTATTCAAAATAAGTTTATATTTGTGTGTGTATCTATCTGTATCATCACAGACTTAGATCATAGAGATGGAAGAGACATAAGAATTATAAGAATACCTAATATAATTCACAGAATACTCTTTGGAATATTTTTTCTGAAGTCATCCATATACTGGAGGAGCCCAAACCATTGCTCATTCCAGTAACATAAACCTTACTTTGTGTTTCCTAAGGGTAATATATAACATGCTATGGTTGATATAGGATCAAGACTTAGACCGTATATGTATTTCTTAGTGATCTTCTCTGTCTCTTTCCCATTGTCAGTATATTAATGCTGATTACTCACCCTCTCCACACACACACCCCCCAAGCACCTACTATGTGCCAAGGACAGGCACTGTGCTAAGATGCTGGGGCTATAAATAAGAGCAAAAAGGAGTTCACAGTCAAATGAGGGAGGCAGCATGCAAATAACTATGTAGAAACAAATCATAAACAGAATCAGTTGGAGATAATCAACAGAGGAAAGTTACTAATTTTAAAGGAACAAAGAAGGTGGGGTTTTATCTGGGATTTGAAGAAAGCCAGGGGACAGGATCTGGACATGGGGACCAGGCAGTGAAAATGCCTGGAGTTGGAACATAGAGTGCAAGGACAGTCAGGAGGCAGCATCGCTGCGTCACAGAGTGTATCGTGGAGGAGGAAGAATGATGTGTGAGAAGACTGGAAAGGCGGGAAGAAGCTAGGTTCTAAAGGGCTCTAAACACTAACCAGAGGATTTTATACTTGATGCTGAAGGTGATAAGGAGTCACTGGAGTTTACTGAATGGGAGATGACATCATCAGGCCTGTACTTTAGGCAGGCTAACTTGACCACTTAATGGAAAACATACTGCAGAGGGGAGAACCTTGCAGAAGGGAAACGGATCTCATGTTAATGCAGTAGTCCTGGTAGGAGGTGATATGGCCTGTACCGGAATGTGGGGGGAGCATTAGAGGAGAGAAGATGTTATGGAGAATGGAGGAAAGGGAATACGCATTTATTAAGTACCTGCAATTTGCTGGACACAACATTATCTCATTTGATCTCACTTGATGTTGTGAGGGTAAAAACAGGATTTGGTAACAGGTTAGATGGAGGCAGTGAGAGAGAGTGAAGAGTTGAGAATGACAGATGACACCTGTCATCTGTCACTTTGCAAACCTGGGTAATTGGGAACATGGTGCTGTTGCTAAACCATTTTTAGAGTTGTTGGCCTAAAATGTTATCTTTTGTTGCCCCTACCCCGATCAACAAACAGATGATTCTCATGGTTGATTCCCCATGTCTCAATTTTACCACTAACTAGATAAGTGAACTCAGGCAAATCACTTCTTCTCTGTTTCCTCATCTGTAAAATGAGGGTATTAATACTAGGTGATCTCTTTAATTTAATACAGTTCTGAGATTCTAAGTATCATAAAAGAATATGAATTTTTTTTCTCCTAGCATACTTTTTTTAGTTAGATAAGCAGACACCATTTGTTACAGAGTGAATTTACTTATATACTTGAAGGAAAGAAATCAGCCTTTTGAATTTACGCCAAAAGACATGTGTGTATGTGTCCCAGATGTCTCCATCTGAATTGCACCAGCTTGTAGCAGGGACATCATTTTATAACTAAGATGTTAGGAGTTTTTGCCCCAATAACATTTTTCCATTCTGTCAGTATAATCCTGATACACTTAACAGCAAATCATAGAATCTGAAGTTGGAAGGTATCATAGAGATCCTATAATCTAAACCTCAGCCAAGGCATGGCATTCCTGTAAAACATTTAACCAAATTCATTAAATATTTATTGTTTCCTGTTATATACAGAGTACTGTGTCACGCCCTAAAGATACAAAAGTGAAAAATTACATATGCTCAAGGAGCTTATAATTTAACAATAGGGATATAACATGCATTTAGATTAATGTGACTTAAAATAAGAGGTAACAAGACCACTTTCATCTTTGAGAGATGGAGTCATGGAAATCTTAATGGAAGAAGTGGTACCTGAGCTGGGTCTTAAAGTGTTTTAAGATGTGTTTCAGTAGGTAGAAATAAGTAGAATGTGTTTCAGACATGAGGAGGCAGTATATGCAAATAGAGATAAGAGTATAAGAAAAGCTTCAGTTTGACTAAAATACTGTCAATCAAGAAGCTTTTATTAAGTACTTTGTGCTAAGTGCTGGCACATATTCAGTGAGGAGTAGTATGAGATGAGGCTAGAAAAATAGTTTATAATCAGGTTGTAGAGTGCTTTAAATGACAGGATAAGGAATTTGCATGTTATCCTTTCAGTAATAGAAAGCTAATGAAGGTTTTTGTATCAGGGAATGACACGGAGTCTTTGAATAAGTAATTTTTCTAGTCTTCTCCCACCCACCGTACTGGGTCTCTCTACTCCTTCAAAATATAGCATGGTTTAATTGAAAGAACATTGAATTTAAGCATCATTCACAGCAAGTAGTCATCCATTCCCCACTTAAACAAGTCCTGTTACAAGTAACTCACCACCCAGGCGATAGCCTATCCCACTACCCAGGAAATAGCCCATGCTATTTTTTAAAAAACAAAATTGATCAAACATTCTTTGTATTGAGCTGAAACCAGCCTTCCTATAACGTCTTAGACTGGTAACCCAGGGCTACTAGAATGCCTCAGTACACAGAGAAGGAAAAGGCCTAGTCTAGCCATTTGAGAACTCTTTCCACTGTCCACCAGTACTTCCTGTTTAGAAATTCTTCCTCATGAAAACTATCTTCTTCCCCTCCTGCTGCGTTTAAAACCCATTTCTTTTTATTTTCACCTCAGTGTCAGTGACACCTATTTACTTATCACTTTTCATCCTTTTCTGCTCCCAGTTCAGGAATTCTACCTGCTGCTTTAACTTAAATTTCAACATAAAGTCTCTAACTAGATTATAAAATGTTTGAAAGGAAAAGAATATTTGAGATTATTTATTCTAACTCTCTCATTTGACAGAGGAAAAAACTGAGGCTCAGAAGGGCAGTAAACTGAGATCAAATCTCTGATTTATTGACTCTCAATCTTATGTCCTTTTGGTTAAACCATTTATCATATTAAATAATCTGATAATCCTTTATTCAATCATATTATCTCATTTATTCTGCATGTATTTAGTAAGAACCTTATATGTGTCCAGCACTATTCTAGACCCTGAAGACATAAACTACCTCACTTTTCAAAATGTTTTTCATCCATGTTCTCACTTCTATAAGGGTGAACAAAGAATTTTCTCCCCATTTCATAGATTTTAAAAAAGCCTGATACTCAAAAAGGGTGTGTTTTTCATAAAGTCAGGGTCATAAGGTCCATAACTCAAACCCAGGTCTTCTTACTCTAGGTGTAGTGCTCCTTCTTGACTACCTTGACTTAGACATATTTTTACAGTCCCTTCAATAAATGCTATTTGATTAGAAATAGACTGCTAAAGTAACCAATATATTCATCTTTTTACCACTGCTTATAATTTGTTTACAGCCCAGCCGACCTGGTTATCCTAGCCCAAGATCCAGTGAAGGCTTTTATCCTAGTCCACAACACATGGTACAGGCCAATCATTACCAGGTAAAAGAATTGAGTATATTGTTTTATTTTTCCATATCTTTGAAGAAAATTCTAAATAGAGATTGTATACATGGCTTTTTATCATCTTTTTTTTTTTTTTAAGATTTTTGGGTTTCTGTGTTATTTGGGTCCTAGTTATTAAGTTTTAAATGCACCTGTTATCTTCCCTATGGTTTTTATGGTCACAAGATCCATAACAGATGTTCGTGTTAACATATGACACTTTTCTTAAGAATAAGTTCTGGTACATAGCCAAACGTAAAATAAGGCAAAATATGGGTTCAATGAATAATAGTCATATCAGTTCAGCAAGCCTTGATTATGGAAATCAGGTTAAGCAATGAATTGGCAGGTCCTTAATTTTTAGAAGTCACAAGCAGGAAAAATCTCTGGGAATTAGAAAAGGACAAATGTGTCCCTCTTGGGGAACAGAACAGAATACTTATCACAGCAATTCTTATCTTCCCATCTTAAAGAATGATATTTAATGGGGAAAGATAAAGGGATGACTGCAGAATGAACAAGGTAGAAATTTAGCAGTCCATCCAGGCAATTCATGAAGCATGTTTCACATTAATTGGCATAGAGGTAATGGACTTAAGGTGCAAAATTTTATGTTTTTGGACATGGTCAACCTCGGAACTGCTTTTGTTTAACTATACACATTTGTTAAAATGACTTTTTTTCCTTTTTCTAGTGGTGGTTGAGGTGGGAAAGAAAAAATCAATGTTTGTAATTTGAAATATAAAATTTAATAGTTTTTAAAAATATTTTTATAACTTTCCTCCCCACACAAAATAAATTATTAAGCTTTTTAACTGATCACCCAGAATAATGGGTAATGGTAATACCACATGAAAGTCAACATGGCTTTCTGAAGAGTCATTCAAGTCAAAGGAATCATTTCCTACTCTATTAAAGTGCGTTTTCACATAGACAGGGAGGAAATGTTGGCTGAATGTTATTTTCATGTTAATTTCAGTAAGTTTTTTGTACCGTTTCATATGGGAAGCTTACCAAATAGAATTACAGGATTACAAGATTTAGAGCTGAAAGATATCTTAATTACATTTGAGGAAATTGACTCTCATAGAGGTGAAATGGTCTTCCATGGTCATAGTCATAGCTACATAGCTGGTAAATAGAATATAAGCTCCTTGAGGACAGTGATTGTTTCATTTTTGCTATTGTTATCATGTCTCCAAAACAGACTTGAATATAAAAGATATTTAATAAATCTTTGTTGAATTGTCCAAATCTGGATTTGAACCTTGGCCCTCTAAATTTTTACTATACATTGTTAAGCGTTATTATATGTAAGCATGATGAGTTCCACACACAGAAAATAACACAACTTCACAGTTGTCATATGCTATTCTAATAATTGCTTCTTTTGATAACGTGGATAATTAAGTTCAATTCCACAAACGTTTATTAAGCATTGGGAAAACAAGACAAAAACCAAGTTGTTCCTGCCCTTAAGGAATTTACATTCCTTTGGGAGGAGAGGAGGTAGGAAATCAGCATGTAAAATACAGGTAAGTAAATATAGAGGAGAAAACACTTAACAACCTGGGGGATTAGGAAAGAAAGGAGCTCAAAATGGAAGGAAAAGGTACCAGAGATATGCACAAACATAAAAACAAAGATCCACAGTAGAATATTTTTGGGAAAGCATGTATGTTTATGTATATGTATATATCTAGAGCTATAGAGAAACATATCTAAACTTTGTTGTAGCCTTGGGAGGGGAGGGAGAGGCATAAGGAAAAAAGAACCGAGTGAAAACAAAGTGCAGAGCAGAGGACAAGAGAAAACTCAATTGGAAGCAAAGAATAAATAGATGGACCATTCTCAGCACAAAAATGTATAGAATTCATCGTAGAAGCTTTCCTGAAATGAAAAGTTATTGTCATATATTTTGAATCCTCTTATATTCTGCTATGCAGATACTTTTTTTGCTTTTTACTTTGTATTTTAAACAAAAAAATAAATAAATAAAATGTTTTCTTTGAAGCCAAAAAAAAAAAAATTGAAGGAAAACAAAAGAATAAGTGGGCATATCAGTCTTAAAGATTCTCCTAAATTGAGAATCTTTACAGCTTGAAAAGTAAAATTTAAATTGACTTCAGCTATTTAAAGTGCTGTTCCTTATCCAAAAAAATAATGATAAAGAATAACAGCTCAGATTTCTCTGGCATTTAAGGTTTACAAAGAGAGAAGACACCGACATGAAAAATTAAATAACAATATGGTATTTAAGTAATACCTCAACATTAGAAATTTCACAAGACAGAATGTTAATTATCAGATGAGTACTACGAACAATAAATATTGTTAAGAGTTCAAAGGAGGAGGAATCACACAAGGCTAACGCACTGCATGGTATTTGGATTTCCTGAGAACATTTTTATTTTTATAAGTAAGAGATTTCCTTGGGATGGTTCATATTCTTTTTTAGACTGAGTAATAACTATTTGAGTCCTTTCCCATAGTCATTTGTGTTACTTGGAGTGTTGCCATGAAACACTGAAAACTTCTTTATTGGAAAAGTATCTAAAAGTTCTCTGGCAGCAAGAGGTTCCTTCTTCAAAAATGATGAGGAGGAGAAAGAGGAGGAGGATGCTGATGATGATGATGATGAAGTGACATTCTGGAAATAATATTTTTATCATTAGGATGTTTTCACTTATGTCCTGATTTCTATAAAATTGAAACTCTCAACGCATCTTAGAAGAAACTATAATGGTAATTTAACCCCTGTAGGAATTTGGGTAGGAACCAATGGAAAGAGACTGAAAGGAAAATCTAGCCTGAAATGTACATTATTTCACTTAATCCTAGCATTTTAGTCTTTGTATTTCTATGGTTAGTTATCAATTATTTGTCAGCATCAGCCTAAGAAATAGTTATTATGATTATAATAGTTGATATTTTTGTAACTTAGTGAGTAGGTGACATTTTACTTATAATTTCATTTAATCCTCACAAGCCTATGAGGTAGGTAGTGTAAACATTCTTTGTTTTGTGAATGAAGAAACTGAGGCATAGAGGTTGTGATTTGCCCAGATTCTTACAGCTAGTAAGATAAAGAGCTCAGACTTGAACCAATGTATAAAATATTGACTATATTCTTTTTCTTTCTGATGCCCTTTGAGGGGAAGAAACTATATAATCTTTTTTCTCCTCTGCTATAGATTTACTTCCTCCAAATCGAGAATTTTATTGCCTTTTTCATCCTTGGTCTTTGTTTGAGTTTTGGGGTTAATCTGGACTCTTGTAGAGTATTGAACTTGAAGTCAAGAAGACCTGAGTTCAAATCCTTTCCTCAGATACTTACTAGCTATGTGATACTGGGCAAGTAAGTCACTTAACCTTTCTATACCTCTACTTCCTCATCCATGAAATAAGGTAGGGTTCTGACGTTTGTTCCAGAGTTATGGGAGACATGCTGGCAGCCAGGTATTGTTTAGTCATATTTATGTCTACCTATGGTATTTTTTTACCCTTTAGATGAATATTTTTTTACAGTTCCATAATAAATTGCTTCTTATCTGGTTGTTTATAAGTCATATTTTTTTTTCTTCCACTTCCTTTCCTACATGGGTCAAAACTACTTGGTCAAGATCCTTAAAAATATTAATATGTCTTCTATAACTGATGCACAGGTTTCTGGCTATCCTGGTTCTCATGGAATAACAGCCATGGCTGGCAGCATTTATCCTGGTCAGGCATCTCTGTTGGACCAAACAGAGTCTTGGAACCATCGACCTCAGGAGGTATCAATGTGGCAGCCCAATATGGAGGTAAATAAAGTTTTCTTAGGAAATCAGTTTTTCTTTCTTTAAAAAGAAAAAAATCTTTATTTTGCTTTTTTGACTTTTGCTTTTATGTAATATTCATTTTGGATTATATCAGTATCCTCCCTAATGAGCAATCCTTTGTAACAAAGATTGAAAAATAAAGACAAAAAAAGTTAGCAAAACCAACCAACACATCAGCCATGTGTGACTATATAGAATATTTCATATCCATTGTTCACCACTTCTATAACAAAGAAAGGGAAATGCATTTTTTTCTATTTTTCTCAAGCTTTGGTTTTGTAGTTACATAGTATTTACTGTAATTTTATTGTTTTTTTTCTATTTCCATTATTGTAGCCATTGTGTATATTATTTTCCTTGTACCATTTGTTTCACTATGCTTCATATGTCTTCCTGTGCTTCACTAATTCTTATTTATTTCTTCACATTTGTTATTTCTTATAGTACAATAATAGAAAATTAATTTATTAACATGTAGTAATTTAACTGAGATCCCTTTGAGCTTAAAGATTCTGCAGTTTTCTGTATTTGGCTTATCTATTCCTATATATAAGAAACAACATTTTTTTCCTATATACTTGTCTGTTCAGTGAATCAGAGATTGATTCCAAGGTTTTATAAAAATTGTTTATAGAAATACCAAAGGGGAGATTCTGTAATCTCTCATTCACTTTTCTGGAGAGGACAGCACCAACTTGATGGTAGGCCACATGTAAATAAAACCAAAGGCCACCATAGCTACAGGAGACTGGCTTTTTCAGGAAAAGATTTTCAGTCCTAGACTTATTATTCTTGTTCTCTCTGAAGCAGACAGTACCGCTTCATTTATACTGCTTAGCAGGAAGCATTGTTTTTCTTATTCCTAATATTTCCTAGCTTCTCTGGCCCAGTGCTCTTTGTTCATTGAACAAACATTTATTAACCATCCCTTTTGTTTAGATCACTAGAGAAGACATGGTATCTGCCCTCACAGAGATTTTGATGTAGTAGGGGGACAAGGCCAAAGCACAGATAGTTATAATATATGTTACATTTAAAGTATATTCAATTGCCACAGAACCAGGTATTTTGTGAGGTCTGAGCAAAGGTTGTAACTTCTCAGGAGAATCTGTTCTTCTCCCTATAATGATTTTCCTTTTTAGTTCTCTTTTGACTTCCAGAACTAAAGAATATTTTAAATCAGTCTTCGAAATGATAGTTTACCAGTATGTAGTCCTTGGCATATACAGAGTGCTTTATGTTTATTATTTCCTTTGATCTTCATGGCAGGCTGTGAAGAAGGCACAGCAAGGGTAATCATCCCCACTTTGCAGAAGGGAAAACTGAGGGTCAGAGAGATTAAATGGATTACTCAAAATCAAGCAGTTTAGAGGGACAGGATTCTTATGTTCAATTCCTCAGTGAAAAAACTAAGAATTACTATCAACTCTCAAAGTTGATTTTAAAGCATTTCTTTGAATTACAAAATATCATCATTCCCTGCCGCTAAATCGTTCTTTCATTCACAATTTATTGTCTTTTCTTTGGGGTTAGATCCTGTCACAAATGTGTGGTTATCCAAGATTTTGTGCACTTTAATGTAAAAAGTTTGTTTTGCTCCTTGAAAGTCACTGAGAAAAATATGCCAGTGGTATAGGGAACAGATCTGAATGATAAAGGTATGGACTTGGTTTTTTCTCATCGTTTAGGACTCTGCCACATTGGACATGAGGGGATTAGGTCAAGTCCTTCCAGCACATCTTATGGAAGAGAGGTTGATACGACAGCAGCAGGAAATGGAAGAAGATCAACGATGGCTTGAGAAGGAAGAGAGATTTTTGGTAATTACATTCAGAAAACCATACCTCTCACAACTGTGAAAACTCTGCTCAACCATAGATTGTTACATGTTGTAAGGATGTGATCTCTTGCTCTTGATCCCAGAAAGCAGAACTAAAAGTGACAGGTAGAAATTGCAGATTACTCTCTGAGGAAGGAAATGTTTCCTAAAACTTCAAGTTATCAACAAGCACCTTGAAAAATAGTGGTTTAGTCATCACTGGAGGTTTTCCAACATAGGCTGGATGACGATTTTTCATGAATGTTGTGGTGGGGATTCCTTTTCAAGTATTATAAAGGACCTCTGAGATCCTGTCCAACTCTGAGATTCTGTGAGGCTTATTAATTCATCAGAACAATTCAGAACAGATCTAATCCCTATTCTATATGATGGGCCTGCATGTATTTGAAGAAGACTCTCTTATATTGCCTAGACACTCTCTTCTCCAAGCTAAACAGTCCCACTTCCTTCCGTTGTTCCTCATGTGGCATTTTCTCAAGATCTTACTCCATCCTGATTGCCTTCCTCTGGACTTTTTCCAGATTCTCAATATCTTTCTTAAAAATGTGGCACACATAACTCAGTACAGTATTCTGGTTGCCATCTAGTACAGTGAGATTATCATCTCCCTCAGACTGTTCTCAATAGCAAGGTCATATTAGCTTTTGAGGGGGTTGCCATGTCACTGTTGACTCATAATTGAGCTTACCGTCCATTGAAACCCCTTAAGTTTTCCAGACAAAAACTTCTGTCTAGCTATACCTTCCCTGCCTGGTTCATATCTCTATACCTTGATCACAAGGACAAAAAGAAACTGTTTTCTAGAAGATGAAGTATAGGTAAACTATATCTATAAAGTTTCCCTGTCAGGAAAGGAAATGAGGTTGGTCTGATATGTCCGTAATGAAGGCATGCAAGATATTTTTACAACCACTTCCTTTTCTAAGTATTCACAAACCCTCTTTTTAGAAATATGTTCTAAAAATTTTGCAGTTTTGCCAGTAATCAAAGTCAGTCTCAATGGCCTATAAACACTCTTCTCTTTCCTTTCTGAAAACTAAGACATGGACTTTTGCCAGTCCTGTAATACCTCTCTATCTCTTGTTCTCTGTGTTCATTTTGATCTTTTTCTTTTTGTGTGAGTGATATATGTTTTCTTCATTTTGAAACACTGGTAAAATTGTAACACATATTTTTATGGAATTGATGATCTTATTAGATAAAATTAATTATTGTTTGCATTATTTTCATTTTTAAAGTGTTATTGATGCCTTGTTTTTTACATCATTTACTTCCTGCTATATTCCTCCCCAGTTAAACCTCTTATAACAAAGGTAAAGCAGTTAAGCAAAACAAATTTAATTTGATTTAGTAAATATTAAGCACTTCTCTATGTGCAAAGCATTATGCTAAATAATGGTTATGGAAAGATAGAAGCAAAATAGTTCTTGCCCTCAAGGAGTTTTCATACAAGCAACTATATGCAAAGTACATGCAAAGTACCACAGTCATGTCAGAGAAGAAAGAATACTTAAAATGGAGGCATCAGGGAATAGGAGTTGGCAAATTGGCATTACACTTGAAGATTTACAAAGGCTTGCTTTTCTCCCAAGCTGCCCTTAAGGTAAGGAGTATAGATAGAATCTCCATTTTACAGATTAGGAAACTGAAGCACAAACGGGGAACGTGGTATATACCACAAGGCTCTTTCTACAGATTTGCATTGCCTCTAGGTATAACCAATCAGTGAATAGGCAGACATTTATAGAGTACCTGCTCTACATATGCCAGGAACTGTGGTAGACATTGGAGATGCAATGTAACTAGGGGAGACAGGAATATATAAAGGTATATACAAAGTAATTAGGAGATATCTGGACCCCAAGGCACTAGCAGCAAGGTGAATCACGAAAGGCTTCCTGTAGAAGGTGGAGCTTAAGCTGAGCCATGGAGGTGAGGTGAGGGAAGATAGCATGCTATATGTATCAAGAAAAATGAGTCCAATTTGGCTGAATTATAGTGTGGAGAGAGGAATTACGTATAATAAATTTTGAAAAGGTGGATTGGAGACAGGTTGCAAAGTGTTTTAAATGCCAAATAAAGTATTGTATATTTGGTCCTAGGGGTAATAGACCTTGAAGTATATTAAATACAGAAGTGACATAGTAGACTCAAGGCTTAGGAAAGTCATTTCAGTGGGTGGCTATGTGGATAATGAGGTAGATTTGAGGCAGGGAGAGCAGTTATTTGATAGTCCAGATGAGAAGTGATAAGGGCCTAAGTTAGGGTGGTGGCTTTGAGTAGAGATCAGCAGGTGGTTGGGAGAAACGACAAAACATTGAAACAACAGAAACAACAAAATTTGGCAACTAGTTGTATATGTGGGATATGAAGCATGAAACCCTGAAGCAGGGAGGTGAATTAAGACTGTATTTCAGTAGCCCAGGCTTGATATAATGAGGACCTGAAGAATGGTGCTGGTTGTGTGATTGGAGGCAAGAGGACATATCTGAGAGCTGTTGTGGGAAAAGAAATGACAAAATTTGGCAACTGATTAAATATGTAGGGTGAGTAAGAGTGAAAAGTAGAAAATGACTTTGACATTGTACATTTTCATTACTGTGAGGATGGCTGTACCCTTGACAGAATAGGAAAGTTCTAAGGAGAGGTGCCTTAGAAGGAAGAAGATAATGGGTTCAGTTTTGGATGTTGAGTTTGCCTGTATCTTTTATAATTATTTGACATGATTGACAACCTCCTAGATACTGTTTTTTCTCTGAATCTTTCCGACAGTGCTCCTCTTTTTACCTGCCTCACCATTCTTCAGTGTTCTTTGGCTCTTCATCCGTGTCAGGCCTTCCAAGTATTGAGTATACCCCAAGCCTGCACCCTAGTAAGGATCTCTGCTCTTGCTATGCTGTCTCACTTAGAAATCTTGTCAGTTCCTCTAGGTTCATTTATCATCACAGTGTAGATGGTTCCCAGATCTATTAATTCAGCCTCATGCTCTGTCCTGAGCCCCCAACCCACATTATCATTACCTAGTATATTTTTCAACCTGAAGGTCCGAGAGGAATCTCAAGCTCAACATATGGGGGAAAGTCCTAATTGTTATTCTTCCAAGATTCGCCCCATTTGTGAACTTCCCTCTTTCTGTCAAAGGTACCTCTATCCTTCTGGGCTCCCTGGCCAGTGAACAACACTGGTTCATCCTCAACCTCTCACTCTCACCCTGCGTGCCCAATCAGTTGCTAAATCTTTTCATTTCTTTCCCCACAGCTTCTTTCTTCCCTTCTCTTACACAGCCGCCACCTCAGCTCCAGTCCTTATCACATTCTTGCATGAACTGTTGTAATCATCTCATAATTGGTCATCTTGACTCAAGTCTTTCCTCACTCTGGTCCATCTTTCACAAATCTGCCAATGATTTTGCTGTATGTGTCACCAGCCCTAATCAATAAATTCCATCAATTTCCTCTTACCTATAAGAACAAATTTAAATTTCTCTGTCCTTTAAAGCTCTTCATAGCCTTATCTGTTTATCATTCAAAGTCCAGCCTAGCTAAATTTCACCAGATAATGATCCAACAAAGGATACTGAGGGAGAGCCAGATAGTTAGGAGGAGAATAGTGTCAGGAAATATGAGAGAAGAGTCTTTGCAGGAGGAGAGGAAGGTGAACGTTGCCAAGTGCTTACAGAGAAGTCAAGAAAAAGAAGGGTTGAAAATGGAGAGAGGAGTCTTGTTTGCGGGGTGAAGCAAAGGACTGAGAAGGGAAATCCTTTTTTGCCCTCTGTGTGTCCCTTTTTCCTTAGTTTGTTCTTTTGCTTGCATGTCATTGTTGAGCACCTCTACTAAGGTCCTTTTTTTAATGTAGAGAGTACTGTCATCTTGGTATGAAGATGACTCTGAACTTGTAAAGTATTTTTACCACTACTAGGCATTACCAAGCTAGGAAAGCTCCTTGTACACTCACAGCTCTTCTGTTTATTATTCAAAGTCCAGCCTAGCTAATATTTCAAGAGACCCTTTCACCAGATGATGAATGTTTGAGGGCCACAGCAGTTTATAAAAAACCTTCTACTAAGGCACAGGGGGACTAGAATCTGCTTTAGTGCAAGGGAGACCCATACTGTGAAATGTGCAAGAGCTGTAGGCACCGTGTTCCCTCTGCATAGACCACTTCTATCCCAACCCCCCAATATTATACAGGCTCCTAATAATAATACCTCACATTTATATGATGTCTTGCAGTTTCCTAAAGCCTTTTGTATCTCTCCTTTGTTCAGTCTGCCCATCTGACAGGCACTGTTCTATAGTGGATAGATTGCTGGACTAGGAGGCCAGAATATCTGAATTCAAATCCCACCTCAGACATTTGTATTAGTTGTGTGATTCTGGGCAAGTCACTTAACTTCTTTGGTCTCCCTTTGCCTCATCTGTTAGTGATAAGGTAGGACTTGGTGACTTCAGAGCTCTAACTCTCTTGTCCTGTGATCCTCCCCTACCTAAGACAATATTAGGTCCTTGAGGGCAAGAACTTTATTACTTTGTAATACCAGCACCCAGTACAGTGCCTTATTCCATAAAAGGTACTTAATAAATATTTGTTGATTCAAATTGCATCCTCTCCATTTGTCAATTGAACTGAGGCTAAGAAAGTTAAGTGACTTCCTTGTCACACAACTAGCAAGTGACTGAGCCTAAATGTGAGCCTCAACCTTTATGCTACCCATTTGACATTATTGCCAGAGATGCTCTTTAAGCGTAGAGTGATCCCTGAGCTAATTTTCGTCTCCTCCCCTCCCTCATGCCTTCCATTATCACGACACAATAATTATAAAGGGGTATTTATTTGCAGGTTCCTGAATTGTATTAAACAACGTCAAATTAGAGAACTACAAAATCAGTCTGCAAAAGCACTCATTGGGTAATGCATGTATTTTGCTATCCCAGTTGGGGTTTTACAAATGTTTGACTGTTTTCTCAACTAAATGATAAAAATCCCTTAAGACAAGGACTTGTAAACTCCATGAAAGTGGTTAGACCACAATTTATGTAAATAAGACCTGGAGGCTTCAATGATTCTAAGCTAAGTGGACCAACAGTGTGGGAGGCAAAGAAGAAAAAGATAAAAGAAAACCTAGCATGTTCTTAAGCTGCTTTAATAGAAGCATAGTGTCCAGAGCACAGGAGGTGTAATAATTCCTAATCCAGCCCCCTCTGGAGTTTTGTGCCAACTCTAGGTGCCACATTTTAGGAGGATCATGGACAAATTAGAGAATATCTGGGATGAGATAGCCTCAACAAAAGCTCATAAGGTCATGGAGGAGTAGGGGGAAGAAGAGAGCTGGAACTAAGTTAGCCTTGGGCACTGAAATGGCTGTGCCTTCAAATATATCGGTCTGTCATATGAAAGGAAGAGTTAGACATTCTGATGGCCTAGGAGAACAGATCTAGGATCAGAGAAAAGACATTACAGTGAGACAGATTTCAGCTCTATATAAGGAAGAACTTCCTGACCACTGGAACTGTCCTACAATGAAAAGAACTCTCTGTGGGCGGAGAATTCCCGTACTTCCAAATTCGTAAAGTAGAGGTCAGGTGAGTGCTTCGAGAGCGTGTTGCCTAAGGGATTCAGGTTTCAGGAAAGGGTGGAATAAGATAATATCTCTGAGATGCTTTACAACTCTAAGATTCTTTGCATTTGTACTTAGGGATACAGCTGTCATCTATTTCCTGCATACCTACAATCTAAAGTGATCCTCACTGTGACACATAGTTGATTGGGTTCTCCGCACAAGTCTCTGATGAATGTTTCCAAACCGTGAAGGTTCCAAATATATACCCAGTGTTAGGCTATAAGTCCCTTGTCTGAAGCCTGGCCTAGCTAAGTTTGTAAAAGGTCTCCACCAGGTTGGTTACAAGGTAAAGAATTTTTCAGCCACAGCAGCTTTTTAAGACCATTATCCCTGGAAGGGACTTCAAGCTGCTTGGTAATAAGCCTATTTTACCTTTTTTTGGTAGTAAGCATATTATACCTTTCATATAGTTAATTTAATGGTTAAAAAAAAAACAGTTCTGCTAGTCAAAGTATTATTATTTCCTTGTTTGGTAGAGTCAATACAATCCAAGTAGGAAAAAGCCATATTTTAGCTTTAGATAGACTTTTACTTGAGTGTTTCTGTGATTTCATCAAGGTAGGTACTTCCAGTAGCACAGGTCATAGCCAATCCATACCTTTGTAAAAAGCTTCCCTGCCTTGCTGGGGTGGGAGGGCAGGAGAGTCCCCCCAACATGTCAGAGGCATTTCTCTACATCTCATTCATCCTGTAGATATGAGTGAATCTTTTGAGCTGGCCAGTAGTCATCTCTCACTCTCATTACATGACGAGTTCACCATAGTTTATGTTCCTGATGTTTCTGATGATACCCTTTACACTGCTTTTCCCGCACAATTCCTCAGTGGTAACATGTCACAGCCTAAGCACAACCACCATTAACAGACCCTTGATCTAGTCACACACAAGCATTCTACCTCCACAGTCCAGATTTCTGACATCCCTCTACTGATTATAACTATCTGTCCTTCCAGTGCCTTTTCCCTGACCTATTCCCCAATTTCAGTGCAATTGATATTCTCTTAAAACTCTTCCTGCTTTCCAAGCCATCACTTTATTGCATCACTTTCCTCTCCAAAATTTTAACCAGTTAATCATTTGAACTTGATACTGTCCTCAGCCTGGAATCTCTTTCCTTATTAGTCATCATGAGCTGTCATCAGTCATCAGACTCCATACCTAGACTGCTTTCCCCCTCCATCTTCTTCATTCTTACTGGGTACCACTGGAGGAAGTCCCACAGTACTGCTAACCTGGATTTACTACACATTTATGTTAGTCTCAATTAGTCTGTCACTGCTTTACATCATTCATTTTAATCTTCACTGATTAACTGTTTTGCACTATATACAGTGGCTATTCCATTCTCTTTTCAAGCCATCATTTCCACCACTTTTCTCCCATCACTCCCATGTCAGCAGAAGGACCTTACCTCATATTTCACTGATAAAATTAAGTCCATCTCTATCAAGCTCCCTCTCCCACATTGTCACTCTTAAGGTAAATCTAATATCACCCTTCCCTGTTCTTTGCTCCAATCTTGGAAAATGAAATGGCCTTTTTTGCCAAGTTGACTGTGTCCTTGATCTCTTCCCTTGCTATCTCCTCCTAGGACCCTTGTTACCTTCCTGCTGCCTATGATTCCCTAGAGCATTCACATTTTAAAAAAAAAAACCCTCATTTGGTCCTACTGTCCATTCAAGATTACATCCTTTATCAACTGCTTTTCACCACCAGACTCCTAGAAAAAGTTGTCTATACTCATTGCTTCCAATTTCTCATCTTCCTCTCACTTCTCAACCCTTTGCTATCTGGCTTCTGTCCTCACCAGTGAACTTAAATTGCTTTCTCCAAAATCTCTAATGATCTCCTTTCAAATAAGTTTTTGTTGTTATCTTTTGTATGTCAAAGAATTAACAAAAAAAATTTTGAGGAGGAAGAAGAGGGAAAAATTAGCAAAGCCATTCAACACACTGAAAAAAATCTGATGTATGTCACATTTAAAAAAGTGAGATGAGCTTTGTCATATCTCTTTTCAATCATTCTTGAACTTTTTAATTTTATAATACTGTTTCATTTGTTTTGTGGTGACTGATCTTTCCATTTATATTGTTGCAGTCATTGTGAATACTGTTTTCCTGACTCTATGTCACTTTGAATCAGTTCTTACCAATCTTTACGTGTCTCTGTCTTCATCACTTTTGTCATTTCTTGCAGAACAATAATGTTACATTAAATTTATGTGCCAAAATTTCTTTAGCCAGTTCCCAGTTGATGAACATCTCCTTTGTTTCCATGTCTTTGCTCCCACAGAGGGCTGCTATAATATTTTGATGCTATCTGGAGCCTTTCTTTTTGTCCACAATCAACTTGGGATGTATGCCTAGCAGTAGAATCTCTGGGTCAAAGTCTTGGGACGTTTTATTCACCACATTTGCATAATTCCAAGTTGCTTTCCAGAGTGGTTGCACAAATTCACAGCTCCACCAACTAGGTGTTATAGTGACTGCCTTTCACAATCCCTGCTTGTTCCCCTCTTGTCTTTACCAGTTTTCTGAGTGTGAGGTGAAACCTTAGGCTTGTTTTGATTTGCATTTCTTTTATTATTAGTGATTTGGAGCATTCCTTCATATGGTTATTGTTTGTTTGTGTTTCCAACTATTTGTTTTGACTATTTATCTGTTAGAGAATTGATTTTGCAATGATCTCTTTATTATTTATCTGTTAGAGAATTGATTTTGCAATGATCTCTTTATTACTAAATCCAGTGACCTTTTCTCAGTCCTTTTCATTCTTGATGTCACTGCACTATTTGACACTGTTGACTAACCCCTTCCTTTGTATATTCCCTGAGTTTTCACACCACTGTTCTCTCATGGCCCATTTCCTGTCTTTAGTCTGCTTTGTAAGTTCATCATGCATGAACACCCAAGGCTCTGTCTGGAACTCTCTTCTATTTTTATACTCATTCCCTCCTCCATTCTCTCTATCTCTTTGTCTCTGTCTTTCTTCCTCCCTTCCTCTTCTTTTCCTATTCTGCTTTATGCATCTACCTCTGTCTCTTTAAGCCGCTTTGTCTGTCTGAAGCAAGTCAGGGAAGTCAAGAGGCAGAAATGAGACAGGAGAATGCTCCAGGTACTGCGATCATCCAGTGAAACAACACAGCCACTGTACTCCAGGCCCCTTTCACTTCTAACCTGGGCTATGCCAGTAGCTTCCTGACTGCTCTTACAATAATATCCTGCCTTTAGTCTCTCCCTTCTCCAGGCCACCCTCCAAACAGTTGTCCTTAGGATAAAATGCCAAGTTTTTCTGTTTGGCATTTAAGATCTTCCCTGTCTTTCTCCAGTCCACCATTTCATACTGATTTCCTATTACTCTCCCTTGCACATTTTACACTTCAGTGAAACTGGTTACTGGCTATTTGTTGTAAATGGCATTCCATCTCCTGCCTCTGTTCCTTCGTACAGACTCTCCCCTGAGCTTCTTCACCATGTGTTCTTGTAACGCTTACCTCCCTTCAGAGCACAACTTAAGGTGCATCGTTTTCACTTAGTCCTTACTTGATTTTCCTTGATTGTGTAAGTTGCCCACTTCAACAAACTCTTAGCATTTATTTTGTATACATCTTACATTTACTTCTTTGTGTATGTGTTGTCTGTCTTAGTCAACTATCAGAGCCTTGAGGCAGGGAGTGTCTTTTGTATGTATGTCCCTAGCACCAAGCAGAGTGCCTGGTGTTAATTAAATGCTTGTTGATTGATCATTCGATTGATATGGGGGCTGCAGTCTGCTTCCGTGAAGGAAGTGCCCTGTATGTCCAAGGCAGTATCCACAGCACCAGCAGCAACTATGAGTATGCCAGTGTAGCTCTGAATTGCAAAATGTAACAGACTGTTCATATGGAAGGCAGAAGAAAAACATTTATTCAAACACCAGACAGTCGAATCCCAACAGCAGAAAACCAAATCCATCATAGAACCAAAAAGTCAATACACATCACTGCAGGGAATAACGCCATTCCCAAACCTTCCTCACCTCCTGCTAGGTACTTCCCACAAGGCAACACTCACAGTCCTAGCTGTCTGCCTGCCTGTGTCCTCCCTCTCCCTCCCCCTCTCCCTCTCCCCTAACTGCTCTCACCAGCTTCCTCTTAGCTCTGCTCTACCATTCCTGTTCCACCCTTTCGGCAAGCTCCTCCCATCACGTGTGACTTCGGTGTCCTTGTGATTTCAGCAGGTCACATGAGCCTATTAATGGTGGGAAAGATCTTCAAATTAAGCAAAAATACATTAACAATACATACCCTCACTACAGAAATTACAAATCCATGTGATAAACAAGAGTATTAATAAACAAGTATTAATAACTGTCTAGTTGCGAGATAATATTAAACTTCTTGAAATACTTTTAGTGTTTTCAGTCATGGTCTAGGGTGTTATATATGTATAGGGTTCTTAAGCTGATGTGAATAAATTTGTTTTTTTAACTCTTGATAACTGTATTTCTGTGTAATTGATTTCCTTTGTAACACTATGTATTTTACTTTATTCATCTAAAAACATTATTGTGGTGAATTCCATAGGCTTCACCAGGCTGCCAAAGGAATCCATGTCAAAAAAAGTTAAGAACACCTGAAATATGGGTTTAGGTACTGTTTTATAGGTCTTTAGTTTTGTTAGAAGTTTGCTATCATGTTGGCACCAAATTTGGACAGCCTCTCAGGAGACATCCTGGCCTTTTTAATTTGGCCCTTTCTGTATCAATCTTTGAATTGTTAATCAGTAAGCAGAATACAGTCAATACCTTTCACATCTCTGCCAACAATGGAAATCCATGGATTTGTGTAGCAGTTCCACAGTGCAGGCTGTAACATTACCTCCGTCTTCACAGTTATCTTTGATCTGTAGCAGTTGTTAACACAGTGTCTACCACATAGCACAGAGTAGGGTGGTCACTTAAAAATGTTTCTGAAATGGAATGGATTTGGTTTATTTTTGGATTGCATTGAATTGAATTCCACAGACTGAGCCTGCTATGTGGAGTTTTTACTAGATTGCTCAGTGTCTTGTATGCAATTGGTATCCTTCATTTAGTGAACTTTCAGAAGTAGTTTTAAGTATATTGTATTTCCTCCTTGAAAGGGATTTATGTAATATTTAAGCTGGGTTTCTCAAATATCTGCAAATGTTTGTGCAGTCATGTCTTCATAGAATAGATTGGATCATAGCCTTGTTATTAGAGGTAGAAAGGGCTTTTAGAGATTATCTTCATAGAATCATAAGTTTATGACCTTTATAACCTTCAAATGAAGGTTAGCTTCATTTTACAGATGAGGAAACTGAGGCTCAGAGATGGGAAGTGATTCCACCTGGGTCTCAGAGCTAGTAAGTAGGTGTTCAGAGGGGTATTCACACTTGAGTCCTCTGATTCCAGGTCCAGTGCTCTTTCTTCAACTAGACACAACTTTTTCTTTACTGTATACAACTACTTACATAGCTACCATGTTTATTCAGATCCACATCCCTTCTTATATATATCATTGCAATGATTTCTTAATTATTCTCTGTCTCAGGTCCCTCAGACTCTCCCTCTACTGAAGTGATTCTTCTTAAGCACAGATTTAATCATGTTACTTCCCTCCTCGGTAAACTCTGATGACTTCCTATTGTCTCTAGAATCAGACAGAAACTACTCTGTTTCCCTTTTAAAGTTCTTCACAGCCTTGTCCCATCCTGCCTTTCCAGCCTCACTTTATGTTTCTCCTCCTCATCTTCTGTGATTTATTCAAGCTGACCTACTCTCTGTTGCTTGCACTTAGTGCACCGTCTCCTTCCTCCGTTCCTTTGTACTGCCTCCTCCATATCTGGAGTAGATGCCCTCCTTACTTCTTCCTCATAGAATTCCTCTCTTCTTTCAGAATGCAGCTCAAGCATCACCTTCACCTTGAAACCTTTCTTGATCCCCTCAGTTGCTATTAGTCTCTCTCTCTCTCAAACCACTTCCTATTTAACAACTTTGTGTTTATTCCGTATGTGGCTTTATGTGTCTTTTAGAGCCTAAGTTTTTTATGAAGATTACTTCATTTATTGTATTTATATTCCCCACACCTAGAGCAGTGCCTTACAAATAATAGGTACAGAGCACATGCTTATTAACTGATCAGTTGATGTTACAAGATAAAATTGGATATGGACAAAGGAGAAATCAGCTGAAGGGAAAAAGTAGACCTGGCAACCGAGCTGAGCTTTAAAGAGAAGGAATGCTAAAGGAAGAATGTGGGTTCCAAGCCATAAAATGGATGGTACAGATGTTCAGAGGCACAAGAGTACAGGGTGCGATTGAAGAACAGCACAGTCTATTTTAATTAGACAAACCCCTATTCCAGTGACCGTACTGAGCACCAATAAGACTTCTTTGTGTTTAGGTGCATTTTTTACTTTTTACAGTGCTTTGCCAACTTATATTTAAATTGATCCCCTAACCACCCTGAGAAGTAGGACAGGCAAAAACTGAATTTTCCTTTAAAGATTTTATTTCTTAAGTCAAAATTATTCATATATTACATATCATCTAATCCAGGGGTGGAGAACCTACAGCCTTGATGCCACATGTGTCCCTCTAGGTCCTTAAGTGTGGCCCTTTGACTGAATCTAAACTTCACAGAACAGATCCCCGTAATAAAAGGATTTGTCCTTCAAAACTAGGACTCAATCAAAAGGCTGCACCCAAGGACCTAAAAGGCCACATGTGGCCTCAAGGCTGCAGGTTCTCCATCCCCTGAGTCCAACTGCCTCATTCTGCAGAAGGGGAAACTGAGGTTTAGAATGTGATATAGCAAAAAAAGCAATCAGCTAGGCCTAGGTTCAATTCCCAACTCCATCACCCTATGTGACCACCGAGTGGAACCAGTTTAACCCCTCTGCCCTCTAGTTTCCTCCTCAGTCAAATAGGTTTTTGTCCTCCAATATACTTTGTAAAACTTAGAGTGATGGACAAATGGGAGCTTTTCTGTTGTTGCTGGTCAAGGCCACAGAGGGAGTTAGTGACTTGATCCCAAACTTTATTATGTGTGTCTAACACTGTAACAGATAAACAGAGCAGCCACATTGCTCCAGTTGACCCCCTAAATGTAGATGCCTATATAGGAATCAGCACTTAGATGATCTTAATGCAGGTTCAAAGTGCATTTTTACCCTGTAGGAAATAACATCTGTGCTCAAGAGTTTTGTTCTGTAAATATAGCAGCCTTCCAAAGCCAATCTCATTACTATTACTGAATGGAATGACATGTAAAAATGTTAGAAAGCCAGCATTGCAAGCTTTGAAATCTACCCCAAGGGTAGATGTGTTTTTGAGCAGCTGGGATTCTCCAATAATACTTATTTTGTGATTTCTCGGTTCACCAGTGAGGGAAGAGGGTGATTCCTTGTAATAAGAAGACTACCTCACGTTTCTATAGGACTTAAGACTTAGAAAGCATTTTTCTCACAAGATCCAACTAATGTTGGTAATCCTTTGCTGTCCCCTTTTTTTATAACTTTTGCTATCCCCATTTTACAGATGAGAAAATAAAGCTCCAAAAATTTGTCACAAAGCTAGTATTTCATAAAGACAGGATTCAAACCCAATTCTTAGATTGTCCAAGGTCTTTCCCACTACCCTGGCTGTCTACTTCTCTGTAATAAACTCAGTTCATAATAGCATCATTTGGAACAATAATCTATATATAGTATTTTATTTGTTCCCAGCCACAGCTAGAGAAGAAATAACATGCATGGCTTGCTTATCTTGTTTTCATGTCATCTTTTAATGTATTTGCTTTGCTTAAAATGGAATTTTAATTTTTGGACTGAGAAAGGCTTCTTTCATCTGAAATAGATTTGCTTTATATGTTCTCAGAATGGAAATATTCAGGCATTTTCCACACACAGCAGACAAAACCATTGTGAATGAAGGATATGTGCCAAGAGACAGGGAGTTAGGGTGAGTGCCAGAAGGCTGGGAGTGAGAGGGTGTGGGTTCTGTTCTTGAATTCATGACTGTCGCCAGATCCTACTGCTTTCTTTCTATCTTAGCTCCTTCCTCCTTTTCTCCTCATCCCTGCAGCCAGAGCTTATATATTTCTTTCATACTCTTTTTCCCCCCAGTGCCTAATTCACTCAGTCCTTTGACCAAAACAGGCATCCAGAGAATGCTTATGAACTAATCATAGCAAATCTCTTTCTTACTAGACAACTTCTTCCAGCAGAGCCCTTATATTAAGTCCTCAGTGCCACTGCCAAAGTTGCCTGATCATGTGGTTATTTCAACTGTCTCCCCTCATCTCTTAGAACCCAGTTGTGGCTTCCAACAAAAAGTGCAGCTCAAGGTCCAGATCTTCTCTGTTTCTAAACCCTTCCCAAACATCCCAAGACTGCCACATGACCCTTGTCTACTTTGCTTCCTTACAAGTCCTATAGTGTACTAAAAGAGTACTAGACTTGAAGTCAATGTACGTGAGTGCTAGTTTTAGTCTTACTGCTGAATAGCTGTGAGGGACTTTGCATAAGTCAGCTCCCTTCTCAGGACTCCAGTATACTGTTCCATTAAATTGAGGGATTGAACTAATCACTGGATGGCATTTTTAGAGTTGGGAAGCGTTTCTGAGATCACTTAATCCAAAAGTTCCTTCCTTTACATGTAAGAAAACCCAAGCCCAGAGACAGTGACTTTACCCAAGGTTACACAGATAATAAGTGACTGAGCCTAGACTTGAAACCCGGGTCTTCTAATTGCAAATCCACTACTCTTTCTAGTGTACCACATTACCTCTCAACCTTGTAGGTTACCTGTAAGGTTCTTCTGGCTCTAATTCTTTATCTCTCTCATTCCTCTCAGAAAAATTTGTTCAAAATTCAACTTACCTATGTTACCTCTGCCCCATTTCCCCAGCTGTGTTCTACAGCTATAATACTTTACCTCTTAAGTGCTTTACAAATATTATCTCATTTTCCCAAATAACGCTGGGAGGTTGATGCTATTATTATCCCCATTTTGCAGCTGAGGAAACTGAGGCACTCAGAAATTGAGGACAGAGGTTCAAGTTAAGAAGACTTAATCAAGCTTCATAGAGATAAAATGAGAGTAAATCAAATGAAGGAGGCACTAGAATTCAGGGGAGGATTGGGGAAAAGATTTCCATAAAGGTCATTCCCCCATTGATAAATGGTCAAAGGATATGAACAGGCAGTTTTCAGAGAAAGAAATTAAAAATATCTATAGTCATATGAAAAAATGCTCTAAATCACCATTGATTAGAGAGATGCAAATCAAAACAATTCTGAGATACCACATCATACCCCTCAGATTGGCAAACATGACAGAACAGGAAGATGATGAATGTTAGAGAGGATGTGGGAGAGTTGGAACACTAATTCATTGTTGGTGGAGCTGTGAGCTGATCCAACCATTCTGGAGAATAATTTGGAACTATGATCAAAGGGTTACAAAAATATGCATACCCTTTGACCTAGCAATATCGCTTCTAGGACTATATCACCAAGAGATCATAAAAATGGGAAAGGGTTCCACATGTACAAAAATATTTATAACAGCACTCTTTGTGGTGGCCAAAAACTTTGCGTATTCATCCTTCGTTGCCGAAGAAGACCATGCCATCAGAGAAATGATGATATGGCTTGCACTTGACTTTGTTTTAAGTGAGGGAGGGCTGTGCAGGTCACCAGCCTCACTTCTCCTCCAGAGCCATCTGAATCCAGTGACCAGATATTCATCAGGCTGACTGCAGATGACCCAGGATGAAGCAATTGGGGTTAAGTCACTTGGCCAAGGTTACACAACTAGTGAGTGTCAAGTGTCTGAGGTGAGATTTGAACTCAGGTCCTCCTGACTCCTGCACTGGTTCTCTATCCAATGTTCCACCTAGCTACCCTGGCCAAAAACTGGAAATCAAGGGGATGCCTATCAATTGGGGAATGGCTGAATAAATTATGGTATATGAATGTAATGGAATACTATTATACTATAAGAAATGATGAACAGCAAGACTTCAGAGAGGCCTGGAAGGACTTTTATGATCTGATGCTGAGCAAAAGAAGCAGAACCAGGAGAACTTTGTGCACAGCAATGACCACAGTGTGTGAGAGTTTTTTCTGGTAGACTTGGAACTCCATTGCAATGCAAGGACTTAAAAAAAATTCCCCATGGTCTTTTAAGCAAAATGCCTTCCACATCCAGAGAAAGAACTGTGGAATTCAATCACAGAATGTAGCAGATCATTTGTTTATGTGTATTACATTTTGGTTTGTTATATGATTTCTCCCATTCACTTTAATTCTCCTACACAGCATGACTATGGTGAAAATGTATTTAATAGGAATGTATGTGTAGAATCTATATAAGATTGTATGCCGTCTTGGGGTGAAAACATCTAAGTTATATGGTAGTGATTGTAGAACACTGAAAATAAATAATATGAATTAAAAAGAAAAAAAAATTTCCATAAAGGAGGAGATTTTATCTAGAACTTAAAGGAAGCCTCACAGAACATTCCAGACATGGAGGACAGTCAGTAAAAATGCCTATAATTGGGAGTGTGTTTGTTGTGTGTTGGCCACAAGGCCAGTATCACTGGATCAAAGAATATCAGGTGAGGGTCTAGGGGATGGGGGCAGGTTATGATTCTTATTTATAAGTCATTCCCCAGTTAGTCTGTAGTGAAAGAATATAAAGAGTGTTGTCTTTTGCAGATCCTCTTGCATTTATTATCGTTGTCATATATTGTCAACATTGCCAATCCTGTGGGTTTGAGGTGGAAACTTAAAATTGTTTTAATTAGCAATTTTGTAGCATTTTTTGAATTAACTATTGATAGCTTAGGTTTTTCCCCTCTGAAAACTGCCTTTTTTATATCCTTTGGCTACTGACTAATTTTCCTATTTATCTGCTCTCTTTCTCTTTTTACCTGCATTGGTTTTATTTGCGAAAAGTCTTTTTAACTTTATATAATCAAAATTACCTGTTTTATCTTTCGTGATCCTCTCTATCCTTGGCTGTGAACTGTGTAAATCCATAGATCTAAAAAAGGTAATTTCTTCCTTGTTCCTCTAATTTTTTTTGATAATGTTACCTTTTATGTCTAAGTCATGTTTCCATTTGACACTTTTCTTGGCATGTGTTATGAAATATTGAACGCTTCTTTCTGCCAGTCCGTTTTCCAGTTCTCTTAGCAGTTTTTTATTGAATAGTGAGTCTTTTTTCCTGGGGTGTTTGGGCTTATCAAACACTGGACTACTGTACTTGTTTTCTTCCATATGTTTTGTACCTAATCTATTCCAATGAGCAGATCTCTTTTTTTTTTAAATAGTAGCAAATCTATTTGATGATTATTGCTTTGTTAGTATGGTTTGACATCTGGTACCACCAGGCCCCTTTCTTTCCCATTTCTTTTCATTAATTCCCTTGAGATTTTTGACCTTTTGTTCTTCTAAATGAATTTTTTTCCTATCTCTATAAAGTCACCTCTTGGCAATTCAATTAGTATGGCACTAAAAAAGTAAATTTAGATAGTATTGCCATTTTTATTCTATTGACTTGGTCTACCCATGAGCAATTAACATTTCCCCAATTATCTAGGTCTCTGTGTGAAGAACGTTTTGGACCTGTATTCACTTAGTTCTTGTGTGTGTCTTGGAACCTCCCAAGTATTTTATACTTAAAATAGTTACTTTAAATGGAATTCCACTGTCTCTTCTGCTGGGTTTTGTTAGTAGTAAAAAAAAAAAGTGTTAACAATTTATGAGGATTTAATTCAGGCCTGTATAACCTGAAGTCCACAAGCATGCCAAAGGATTTCGGCGGCCCATGAAAAATGTAGAGGATTATTTTCATGGGCCACCCAAAATAATGTATCATTTTCCCAAACCACTCTGGGAAGTTGATTCTATTATTATCTCCATTTTGCTGCTGAGGAAACTGAGGCACTCAGAAATTATGTTGTCACCCAGAGTCATGCAGCTAATAAGTGTCTGAGACCAAACTTAAACTCATTTCTTTCTGCTTCCAGGGCAAACACTCTATCCACAGTAGTACCTAGCTACTGAACTAAAATTGTCTTGTTAGCAACTAAGCTGACTCCAAATAAAGTAACCCTTATGCTAGTTTAAATAATTTTTTACTACAAAATACCTTCTACTGGATGAGTTTCTGTCACTCCTAATTCTAACACCTTCCCTTTTCTGCTTCTTTCCTGTTTATCCTGTGCTGACCTTGTTCATACACAGCTGTTTGTACGTTGTCTTCCCCATTAGATTGGGAGCTCCTGAAGCGCAGGGGCTGGCTGTCTTTTGCCTTTGTGTCACCAGGCTAACCCTAGAGAGTGGGCATTTAGTAAATGCTTACTGACTGACTGACTGATAGAGCTGTAAGTGTTGTTTCAGTAGAAGCTGAGAATGGAAATGAATGCTGATGTGGGAGCAGGAAAGTAGGTGTAGACAAAGGAAAAGTCAGTGAGATAGCATCCTGACCGTGGGAAGGTGGAACTTCTGAGTTCCTGTTTCTTTGTTTGTCCTTCTAAGGAGAATGATCCTTGGACTAGGAAGGATTTTTTAAAAAATGGTTAGCAGGTAATAGAAATCTATGGTAGGGGAAGAGATAATCAAGTAGCATCCAGCTTCTCTCAAAATTAGTTTGTTGTCATATCCGTACAAACTATAGCCTAGATTATTGAAAGTACTGGCAGATACAGTTATTGAGTCCTTATTAGTGAACTTTGAAAGATTTTGGAGAATTAAGGAATTGATACTGCAGGGAATGGTTAGAGAAAAGAAAACATCCTGATTTTCAAAAAAGAGGAATGAGTAGAGATACTGCAAACTTTTAAGTGATGTTGTCTCTTCTTCCTGGCAGAATTCTAGACTCTACTACTAAGGAGATGATGATTTGTGAGTGCTTAGAAAGTGAAATAATGATTTCTCCTCCCAAAAAAGATGATTTTATCAAGAACAAGTCATGCCAAGCTACATTCTTTGTTTATTTAACTGGTAACCAGACTGGTAGTTAGGAGAATGTTGTCCACAGAGTATAAATAGATTTTACTGACCTGTACTTAGATTTTTAAAGTACTGACAAACTTTCATTCTGTACTTTTGGATAAGATGTATAGATTTGAGCTAAATGCTAGTATAGTTTAAAAAATTCAGAAATGGATGAAATTGCTTGCATCTAGGCATGGATGGCATTTTTGCCCAAATTTAAAATTCCAAAAATTTTGAAGGGATAAGGCAATATGTCAAGATCCAAAAAGATAATGACAAACTAGAACAATGGGCAAAATTAAATAAAACGGAATTTAATAATAGTAAATGTCTAGCTCCCAGTTCATTCTAAAAGGGAACCTTACAATAAAGAGGGAAAATAGAAATTTACTTTGGAAATTATCAGGATATGTATTATGAGCACAACATTAGTCAACCATGTCATGAAGGCCCCCCCCCAAAAAAAAGTCTCATATTCTCCTCATCTATGCTGAGATATTTTTATTCATTCATTTTCAGGTGTGTCCAACTCCTCATGATCTCATTTGGGATTTTCTTTGCAAAGATACTGTGATGGTTTTCCATTTCCTTCTGTGGCTCATTTTCCAGATGAGAAGACTAGGGTTAAGTGACTTGGCCAGGGTCACATAGCTACTAAGTGTTTGAGGGCAGATTTAAACTCAAGATCATGAGTCTTCCTGACTCCAGACTCAATCTTCTATCCACTGTGCCACCCTAGTTGCCCAGTGTTGAAAGAGAAAACATCCAAATAAAGATGATAGGAGTTCCCTCATATTCTGCCCTGGTCAAGCTGCTCCTAGAATATTCTGACCAGTTCTGGAAACCTTATTTTAGGAAAAACGTAATCCAGAGTGTTTCCAAATGTGGATAAGCAAGTTGGTGAGAGGACTAAAGAACATGCCATATGAGGATTGATTATAGGAAGTGGGAGTATTTAATTTGAAAAAGAAAAGGTTTTTAAGTATTATAGGGATGTGAATTCTTCAAGGCTGGACATCTGTCACCAACATGAATTAATTCACCTGGCAGTGATATGCTCAATAATTTCTGATGCCTTAACTGTGGGGATAAGAACTGAAAGATAGAGGAAATGAAACCGAACTAGCCTGGATTTCCAATGCATTTGCCTAGAAGGAAAGGAGGAAGTGAGTGAGGAGAGTGAGTCAGAATGTAACAATGTGACTTTCTTCTTCTTTTTAATTGATAATGATTTAAGTAAGTTTTATCTTTCCTCTGTAGTACTTTGTAGTAAAGCCTTTTTTGAACCTCTTTTTAAAAAAAAAAGAGAAGAGAAGACTTCGTTTCCTCTACTATTTGAAGAATGAAATTCCTCAGGATCTACTTTCCGTAAGATCTGTCATTGTTCACAAGCTTCAAATGAACCCCACCCCATTGCTGATTCACACCTGTTTTGTCTGTCTGCTGCTGACACATTTCTCCCAAAAATGTATCATGCTTTATCATTGGTCCAGTTAATCTTCTATTCACACTAGATCATCCTTATTGCCTGTCAAGTTAAATTATGTAAGATATATATATATACACATATATACATACAACCTACTATCATTACAGCTGTAGAAAGTGGGTATGCAGACATTAAGTTAATATTAACAATTAAGAGAAAGGATGTAAGCCAGGGTCTGTTAAGCACATTGTCAAATATGTTAGCTTAAAACTTAAAATTAGTAAGATATGTCCTGCTGTACTTCACAGAATCATGGAGTTGCCAGCACTTCAGAGGTCATCTAGTTAAGCTCACACCTGAACAAGAATCTTCTTCATTATATCCAACAAATAATCCTCAGACCTTGGCTTGAAGTCTTCCGAAAACGGGGAACCCACTACTTCACAATTAGCCTATTCCACTTTTGAATGACCTAGTTGTTCAAAAGTTTTTCTTACAGCAAGCTTCAATGTACTTCTTTATGACTTCCATTACTTCTAGTTCAAGCTCTGGGGCTAAGCAGAATAATTCTAAATGCTCTTCCAGGTGATGGCCCTTCAAATACTTGAAGATACCTATCATGTCCCTCTTCAGTATTCTCTTCTCCAGGATAAACATCTCTCCTTCCTTCAGCCATTCCCCATATGGCATGATCTTGAGGTGCTTTAGTGTCATGATTGCCTTCCTTAGGAAGTTCTCCAGCTTATCACTGCCCTTCCTAAAATGTGGCACATTGTACTGAATACTACTGCACAAGTGATGGTACCGTAGCAGAAGGGAGAAAGATGGTCCTCTCTTTTCCTGGATGCTGCATTTCTTAAGGCAGCCTAAGATCACATTGACTTCCTTGGTTACTATTATGGTACTGTTGGTTCATATGAAACCTTACGTTCACTTCTTTTAAAAGGCCCAGACCTTTTTCAGAGAAACCACTGTCTAGCCTTAACCTCTTCTTTCTTAGTCTTGTAAAGGTGTGTATTTCATCCAAATGTAAGATTTTATAGCCCAGTATTCTACCCTATTCAACATTTATTTAAATCCTGATTTTCCTCCAAAATATCAACAATTCAGTTTTGTAGCTAGCTAATTACATTGAGTAGATGTGTCTCCTCAGAACCCTATCATTACCAGGGGTCATAGAGTCCATGACTCTATGGGACAAGATATGGGACCTGGCAGTGGTTTTGTTATGTTTTGAAGATATTTAAAGAAGGAAGGAAGAAAAGAGAAAGAGGAGAAATACACTAAGTGGAAAAAAGAAAGTGAAGGCAATTATTTCACATAATTTGAGTGTATAAGTAGAAGACTATACTCTGGATCTTATGATTAGGCACTGGGCAAGGAAAAGAGAAGAAGGACAGTAGAGCATTGCATCAAACTAAAGTATATGTAGAAATAAGCACACTCTTTCCTCCACCCACTCTCTTCTGTATTAAGATAGAATGAGAAACTGATCAATTCAGTGGCTAGCCATGGTTCCAGAAAATTCATGATGAAATTTGCTACCCACCTACTTACAGATTAGTGTGGATAATGAATTCCCTGAAGTATACTGAATTTCTGTTACTTAAGATTATTATTATATGAAATATGGCAATTTATTCCAACTCAATGGAAATATGCAATATGAATATAAATAATGGGACCATTTCAGGGAGATTTATTATTTAGTCCAAGCTGGGACCTCATTGACATGGCCAATGTGGGAATCTGTTTTGCTTAACTAAGCATATTTGTTGCACAAGTTTTTATTTTCTGGGTTTTTTTTTCTAATAGAGGGAATATAGGCAGGAGAGGAGGTAGATTTCAGTCATTGAAAAAAGTTAGGTTTTAAAAAATGTTTGTTGGGTTGAATTGAATTGCTAATATCTTGAATTTTAGTAAAGATTTATACAAATCTTGAACCGGATAGAACATTGGGCTGAATCCAATAAAATGAAAGTCTGATCCCTCTCCCATAAAATCTCACATTTGGATGTAATAAATCACATTCACAAGACAGAAGTGGAATGACTACATATCTCTTTGAAAGAAAATCTGGACCTTTTAGAAACTTTACTAAAATCTCCGTATGAACTGACAATATCATGCAGTAACCGAGAATGTCACTGTGATTATAGGCTGCCTGAAGACATGCCAGGGCAAGAAAGGTTCTTCTGCTATGCCACAACCACATCTAGAGTATTATGCTCATTACTGGGTGCCATATTTTAGGAAGAGTATTTTCTCCCCATTTTAAAATGTCAACAGTTTATTCTAGCTTAATGCCCTATAACTGTTCCTTTTGTTTATATTTTTATGTTTCTTAGATTCCTGTGTTTTATATTTCATTGTTTCTATGAAACTCTAGTCTTTTCATCAGGAATGCTTGGAAGTCTTCTAATTTCATTTAAAGTCTATTCATCCCCCTATAGTATTGTACTTATTTTTGGTGGATAAATTATTCTTTACTGTAAACATTTATCCTTTACTTTCTGGGATGTTGTATTTAAGCTGCTAAATCTTGTTCTATAAAAATTAAAATAATAGCTAACATTTATGTAGCACTTAACTGTGTGCCAGCCATTGTGCTCAGTGCTTTACAATTACTGTATCATTCGACAAGGCAGCCAGGTGGTACAGTGGATAGAGCACCAGTGCAGGAGTTAGGAGGACCTGAGTTCAAATCTCACCTCAGACACTTGACACTCACTAAGTATGTGACCCTGGGCAAATCACTTAACCCCAATTGCCTCATCCTGGGTCATCTCCAGTCATCCTGATGAATATCTGGTCACTGGATTCAGATGGCTCAGGAGGAGAAGGGAGGCTGGTGACCTGCACAGCCCTCCCTCACTCAAAACAAAGTCAAGTGCAAGCCATGTCATCATTTCTCTGGTGGCATGGTCTTCTTTGGCAACAAAGGATGAACATACATCATTCGATCCTCAAAAAAAAAAAAAACCCTGGAAGATAGGTGCTATTATTATCCCCATTTTGCAGATGGGAAAAGTAAGGCAGAGAGAGATTCAGTGATTTGCCTAGGGTCATACAGCTAATAAATGTCTGAGGCCAGATTTGAACTCCAGCTTTCCTAACTCTAGGCCCAGCACTCTTATCCACTGCACCACCACCTGCCTTTGCTGTGGCTCTTTCTGACTGCTGACAGTATTTTTTTCTTTGACCTGGAAGTTCTGAATCTTAGCTTTAATGTTCCTGAGAGTTTTCATTTTGGAGTTTATTTCAGGAGGCAAGTGATGAATTCTTTCTATTTTTACTTTGCCCTTTGAGTCTAAGAAGTCTGGGCAGATTTATGATTTCTTGAAATATGATATCTTGGCTTTTTTTTTTTAATCATCATAGTTTTCAGACAGTCTAATGATTCTTAAATTATCTCTCCTTGATCTGTTTTTCAGGTCAGTTGTTTTATACTTTCTTATATTTCATCAACCTTTTGACCCAACTGATATTTATAAAGTACATTCCAATTTTCAAGGATTCCAGTTGCTTAGGTCAAGTTTTATACCATGTTGCCAAACTGTTAATTCTCTTTCCAATTCTTTTTTCCACAACTCTCAATTCTTTTCCAGTTTTTTCCCCTTCTCTTTCATTCATTTATTTCTCAATTTTCTCCACTAATAATCTCCTTTCATTTATAAGATAATTTAAACGCTTTTTTACATCATCTTTCAGAAATTCAAGTTGAAGTTGTGTTCTTGTGCAATATTTTTCTTTGGTGTTTTTACTTGTAGATACTTTAGAATCATTTTCTTGTTCTAGGTTTGTTTTTTAAGTATCCCTATTACCCTAATAGTCCAACTCTGCTTCCTGACTTCAGGTTTTGTTTTAGGGCTAGGTTCTGTGCATTTTAGGAGGGAAATAGTCCTATTCTGTGCCCTCTTGGCTTTAGTTGGTGCTTTCTTAGGGTACTGAGTGTGTATGTTCCAGGATCTTAGAGAGCTCATGCTGGAGACCTCCATGCTTTTAATGTTCCCTGAGCAGTTTAATTCAGAACAGAGCCTTAGTGCTGAACTTCTGGTCTTACCCCTACAAATTCCTGACCCTAGTGAATACAGGAAAAGAATAAACATTAATATACTTGCTGCTATGTGCCAGGCATTGTGCTAAGCACTTTTTACAAATATTCTCTTATGTAATCCTCACAACAGTCCTGAGAGATAGGTGTTATTATTAGCCCAATTTTATATTTGAGGAAACTGAGGCAACCTGGAGTTAAATAACTTGCCCAGTGTCACATAACTACGAATTGCCTGAGGCTGAAGATGCCTTTCCTGATCCCTCTTGGTTCTAGTGCCTTCCATCTGTTGATTATTTCCTATTTATTGCTTATTGGCTTGTCTGTACGTATTTGTTTCCTTACGATATCCCCCATTAGACCATAATCAAGCAAACTAAATTCCTACTTTGCCCCCTTCTCTCTCCCCCTCCTACCCCCCACCCTCTATTTCTTAATCTGTACCTTTCTGTCAGGAGTTAGACAGCATGTTTCGTCATGTGTTGTCTGGAGTCAAGGTGGGTCACTGCAGTTGACCAGAGTTCTTGAGTCTTTCAAAATTGTTTTTCTTTATAATTTGTTACTGTGTAGTTTTTTTTTCCCTCCTATTTCTGCTCACCTTTTATATGTTTTATTCTTCTAGTCAAATGTAGCTTCTTGAAGGCAGAGCCTATTTTTTTGGTTTGTTTTATCTTTACATTCCTAGCACAGTACCTTGCATTAAGCAACGTGCTGCTCAAATGCCAGTTTGCTTGACTGTGTATTCGAGTCAGTCAGTAAGTATTCATGAAGTGCCTACTGTGTGCCAGGCACCGGATTAAGTGCTAGGGATACGAAGAAAGGCAAAAGACAGTCTCCTCTCAAGGAGCTCGTGGTCTAATGGGGAATATCATAAGGAAAAAATAGGTACAGACAAGGTAATGAACAATAAATAGGAAATAATCAGCAGAGGGAAAGCACTAGACAGGAAAGGCTGCTTGTAAAATGTGGTGTTTTAGCTGGGACTTGAAGCCTGGACAGAAGCGGGAAAAAGTAAATCTTTGTTAATTGAAAAACAATTAAACTTAAAGAAAAAAAGACATTGAAAAATATGTGTATGATAATTTGAGGAAGAAGAGAAAAGGTTTCTTTAGGAAAAAAGGAAGGAAGAATTTACCAAATACCTGCCTTTTGTGAGGTACTGTGCTAAGCACTTTACAGATATCTCATCTGATCCCACAACAACCCTGGGAAATAGGTGCTGTTATTATCCTCATTTTACAGCTAAGGAAACTGAGGCAGGCAGCAGTTAAGTGTCTTGCCCAAAATCATACAGTGTCTGATGTTGTAGTTAAACTCATGTTTCTAATGCTAGATCCCATACATTATCCTCCAGAAGGTGGTACATAAACCAAGCCTTGAATGAATGTAGGACTTCTAGTCATGTTAGAACATCCTGAGTCCAAGGCAGGGAGAGGGGAGATGGCATGCATAGTTTCAGAAGCAGTTGTGTAGTTTACTTTTCCTGGAGAGAATGAAGAGGAATAATGTGAAATAAGCCAGGAAGTGTAAACCAGAACTAAACCAAACCAGGACATTAAAAACCAAAGTGAGTTTGTATTTTACTTACGAAGCAATCAGAAGCCACTGAAAGATCTCAGTAGGGCTACTACGTGATAGATAAGTCCTGTGATTTAAGAAGATCATTTTGTCAGCTATTTGGAGGATGGACTGAAGAGGGGTAACTGGAAGCCTGGAATCCAAGTATGAGGCTATCGATTTCATACAGGCATGATAAGGACCTGAGATTGAGTAGTAGTCATGTGAGTGGAAAGAGGGAAATGAATGCAAGAAATGAGGAGATGGAAGCAATAAGATTTGTCAACTTTTTGGGCATAGGAACACAGGAAGCAGGAAGTTAAGACCCACCAACGTTGTGGACCTTGGTGACTAGAGATAGCCATGGTCATAACTTCCATGGAGATAGAGAAGTTAAGGGGAGAGGATTTGTGTTCATTTGGGAGGTTTGGAGGGGTGGGGTAGAGACTGATAGTGAATTCTCTTCATTATGCTCAATATGTTCAGATAAGAACACATCAGTAATGGCTGCATTCGTATAGTGCTGTAAGATTTGCAAAGAGCTTTAAATGTCTTATCTTACAACCTCATTAAGTAGTTGCTATTATTAGCTCCATTTTACAGGTGAGGATGGCTGAGAAAGGTTAAGTGACTTGCCCAGACTTACAGCTAATAAGTATCTGAGGCAGGGTTCACACTCAGGTCTGACTCCAAGCCCAATGGTCTGTCACAGGACCACCTAGCTGCCTCCTGCATCAGGGGCATCAGGACTCTCTCACTATCGCTGTTTATCTTGGCTCTCAGCTAGCTCTCTATTAGCTGTTTTTGTTCTAGAAAGAAGGTTCCTCTTCTAGAAGGAATGTTTGTCTCCTTAGCAGAAAAAACAAAATTAACATTTATGTTGACTAGCTCTACCTTGTCTCTATTATGAGTCATCATCCCATCAAACTCTTTCCCCCAGTATAACTTTTTAAGTCTTTAGCATTCCTTACCAACCTCAGTTCATTCATAAAATCATGTAACCCTTGTATATCTATCTTCTTTTACCTACTCCTACTTCTATCTTCTGCACGTGCCTTTTTTCCTTCGATCTAAATTCCTTGGTAAGTTCTCTCTATAAGTACATCATTCTCTTCAGACCATTCCTAGTTTTGCTCCTCATCAGAGTTTCTTCTCTTTCTATCTTCAGAACTCTTCCCCTGTAGAATTTTAGTCTGTAGGATCATATCTGTCTTTCCCTTGAGCACTTTGAAATCTCGTGTCACAATATCTATGTTGCTTAATAGACTCTTTCATCTTCCTTATTTGTGAGAATCAAACCCTGAATATGATTTTTCTCTTCTTGGTTCTTCCACCTTTTGAAGGATGAAGTTATCATTCTGGTCACCAAGGTACACGGCTTTGTTATCCTTGACTTTATTGTCTTTCACATCTACTGTGTCCATTCGGTTGTTTGATTGATTCACTTTATAACATGAATTCAGATTAGTATTATTATGATTACTTAGCACTTTGTTACTTTATACCATCTTATTTCGTTTAACGTACACAGTCACCCTCTGAGGTAGATATTGCAAGGATTATTATTCCACTTTTGTTGTTGAGCAAATTGAAATCCACAGCAGGTAAGTCATGTCCAGGGCCAAAGATGAAATGACAGAGCCAGCGCTTGAAGCCAAGTCAGTCGGCTCCCCAGTCTAGTGTACCGATCTTTGGTTTGGGTCAGTTCCTGTGAGGGAAGCAATTCAGTAAAAGAAATACTGATAGTTAACCTTCTTAAACTGGAATTTGCTTACATGTAAAATTTATCATTTTGATTTGCACAAACTTTAGAAACAGTACACTCAAGAAATGATGTAAATTTGATCAAGAAAATCAATACTTAAAATTATACTAGTTCTGGTCAAAATTAAAATTTTTTTGCATATATATTAGGATTCCCAAATTTGGAGAAAATTCATCTTAGGCATTCCATAAATTTGTATTTTCATAAAATGTATGCTTAAAAAATGTGTGCAGTTTTTTTAAGCACCAAAATTAGAGGCCTCTAGTACGCGAATGAAAAGATGAGTCTTAGATCCTTTCCAGGACTAAATCCTCTTGTGATGTTGGGCCACATTAAAAAGTGTAGCCTCCAGGAATAAGGTGAAACTGCTTTAGTTGTATTTGATCTGAAGTATTGGTTTTGGTTCTGTACACCACAGTTTAGCAAGGACATTGATTAGAGAGTATACAAAGGATGGCAACTGGAATGGAGGGGAATTCTGAACCCACGTTCCAAGGAGGAACCAGGACTGGTTAGCCTGGAGATCAGAAACTTCAGGGAGGACCTAATAGTTCTTTTCAAGTACTTAGAAGATCTGTCATTTGGAAGATGGATTAGATTCACAGTTTTGCTTAGCCTCGGAGGACAGACCTAAGTGATTCGTGCTGTCCAAAAATTAAACGGACTGACTGAGCAAGTTGTTGTGTCATCCCCATGCTCACAAACTCCAGTGACTCCCTGTCACCTCCAGGATCAACTGAATAAGACTGTTTGGTGTTCAGAACCCTTCATAGCCTGGTCCCAGGTCTTGTTAAACTTTACACTCTGCCACATCCTCTTTGATCCAGTAACACTGGCCCAGTGGCTGCTCTACAAACAAAACACTCCATCTCTAGGCTCCAGGCATTCTCTCTGTTTGTCCTCCAGACTTGGAATGTTCTCTACCTCTTAGCTTTCCTGGCTTCCTTCAAGTCCCAGCCAAAATCCCATCTTCTCTGAGAAGCTTTTTCCAACACCCCTTAATGCTAGTGCCTTCCCTCTATTGATCATCTTTCATTTGTCATGTATGTATCTTACTTGTAAACTTTTGTTTTCATGTAGACTGTGAGCTCCTTGAGAGCAGGCCTCTCTTTGTATCCGCAGTGCTTAGCACAGTGCCTGGCACATATTAGGCGCTTAATAAATACTAATTGGCTGGCTGACAGAGTCAATCTGCCTCATCACAAGTCTTTTCACAGAGGTTGTTTTTGTGATTGTCAAGTAGACTGTAGTCGAGCTCCTTCTTTGGGTAGGGGTGAAACAGATGAACTCTAAATGTCTCTGCTTTTGTTGTGTGTACTTCAAGACTGGAACCTGTTGTCCCAGAATGGTTTTGTTATAGCTTTTCTTTAATTATATTTGGTTTTGTGTTTTTAGTCAGCTTTAACAAAACTCCCCTCCCCTAAAATGTCATGTAAGCTAGCTTATTCATTCTAGTAACAGTAAAGCTTGTTTACCCTTAGAACCTAGAGGAAGATTAGATCCAGCTTTTTTATGAGCTTTTTGGATCCTGGATGTCATTTTCAATGAAATTGGCCCCAATTGCCACTTTAGCAAAACAGCTAAATTCACATAAGCTTTCTCCTAGCTAGGAACAGCAATAAATGTGCCATATTTCTAATCTTAAGCTCAAAATTTTTCTCTTGTTAGAAAGAAAACACATCCCCTGTGAAAGTGCTTGACTGCCACAAAGTTAAAATAAAATGATTTTCCCAATTGTTACGTTGGGGCAGTGATTTAGTCAGCATTTGTGTAAGCATGCCTGTGCAGAAAGTGATAAGGGCACTTTGCAGAGTTTATATTGACGTATATTTCCAAAACTGGTCAAGTTCAGCCAACTTGGTTCACAAGTTTATTTTCCTGACTCTGGGAGGCATTTAATACACAGATATTTATTTCCGTTTTTCATTTTGGTTTGTAAAGCATAAAGTGAAACTGTGGGGGTTTTCTGTTCCTCTAGAAACCTGATGTGAGGCTCTCTCGAGGCAGCATCGACCGAGAGGATGGAAGTCTTCAGGGTCCGGTAAGCAAATACAAGAAAAGAGTGTTTTAGATTTCTAGTTTAGCATGGACCAGAGTTTGCCACATAAAATTTTCAAGATTTGTGATGTGAGGCCAAGAACTGAAAGGCTATGGAATGAAATTTCCTTCTGTAGCCAAAATAATTGAAAAAGTCCAAGTTTTTCATATAAAACTCAAGAAATGCAGTTGGCAATATATTAACATGAGGGGTGTTTTAGCAAACAATAAACAGATTTTTTTTGTGCCTTAACAGAATATATGCACTGTGTATATGGTTACTGATTTTTTTTGTAGAAAGTTGTATGGCATATATTCACATTTCCTGTTACTATGAGATCATAAGAACTTCCAGCATCTTGACTTCATGTAGAAGCATCAAAAATAAAACTTGTTCACATAGTATTTTTATTTCTTGAAATTCTTCTAAGAGATCCCTAAAACTCTCCTTATGAGAAAGAGTTTGAGGTAATTTCAAATATGTTTCTCATCTGGTATAAATACTGATTTTTGTAACAATGAAAAAAATGTTCATTTTCATAAGTAGATACATAGTCAGATATGCATAGGTGTGTTCTTTGTAATAAGAAAATGAATTCACCTTTCTCTGTTCCGTTAATTGGTTTAGAGATGAGATCCAGAGAAGCTCTCTGAATCAAAATAAGTCAGTTACACACACACACGCACATGTGTGTGTCACTGAGCAACTTCAGTCTAGCCTTCAGCTGTTTAAACTGCTCTGTTTCAATGGTGGCACCGCAAACAGGAACAGAGGATTGCCCTACACAAGAGATTGCCTGTTATTTACCACTGAGCACTTTTAATTGGATATATTATTTCTTGATGCATTTTTTTCTGTGGCTTCATTTTCCCACAGCACAGGTCCTTCCCCCACCCGCCTCCCCCTATCTGTTGGTTTTTCTGAAGGCAATTTCTTAATTTTGTTCCACTGATTTGAATTCAACCAACAAGCATTTATTAAATGCTTACATTGGGTTAAGTTCCGGGAATGTAAAAAAAAAGCAAAAACATGGTACCTGCCCCAAGGAGCTCCCACTGTAATGGAGGATACACTGGGCAAATTGCACACACACACACGAGATATTGTGAAGGTAGAAACAGTACAGATGGTCAGGAGACTCAATCCATGAGGTGAGTGTGAGTGAGGATGTAAGGACGGCACGAAGCCTGCATGTCTGGGAGAATGAGAAGCTAGGAAGAGATGAGGTTTGGAAGGAAAGGCAGAGGTCCATTTTGGACTGTCCTGGTTCTCCTCCTCCATGTCTGACAACTTGTTAGTCTCCTCTGTTAGATCATCGTCTGTACCCTGCTCACATTATGTGTGGGCCCTCTTCTCTTCCCCCTTTACACTAATGGTGTCAAACAGACAGAAACAGGAGACATTAAAGCATCCATAAAGATCTGTGTGGGCTGCATGTTGACTTAAAGTGCCACATATCCACATCATCTATGTTTTGTTGTGTCTTTATCTCCTTTATTAAATCTCTCCCAGTTACTTTTTAGTCTGGCTCAGTCATAAACAGGAGTTCTCTGGACATCTGACATCTCTACTCTTGGTAACCTCATCTTCTTCCATAGATTCAGTTACTGCTCCATGCAAATGATTTCACAGATCTGTGAACTGTCACATTACTAACTGCCTATTGAACAGCTAGATAGAATATAAGTCACTGCTGTTATTATTGCTGTAAATGGCCCTCACTGACATTGCTGATCATTGGCTAATGATCCGCAGTGAAGTTACCATCTGTTAGCTAAATAAAGAAACCATGATTGGGGGAAAACACTGAATTTGGAGTCAGGAAATGTGTCTGAATCCTGTATCTTTACTTCTTGAGTATGTGGTCTTGGGCAAATGATTTATCTCTCTAAGCCTCAGTTTTCTTATCTATAAATCTTTCAAAACTTGTTGGTGGCTATAATTTATAGTCTTTGACAGATTCAGCAACTGGCCTATAGCCACACAGACCGCTTATAAAATAGATAAAGCTGTGTTTGTCCTGCCCACTCTGAAAGACTGTTAATTTGAACTGTTACTCCTTATGATACATCTTTTCCTGATAACAGGGACAGTCTACTCAGTGTACACTAGGGTGTGTCAATTTTGATATCTCCCAATGTGTGCCTTTTAATAGGCATTTAGGTACATACATCTACATCTGTCTTTTAAAATGCTTTTAAACAGGCCTTTAGGTACTTATAATTTCTTTCGTATAGTAATAACAAAAACAATAGCTAATATTTGTGTAGCACTTTAAGATTTTTTAAGGCACTACACATATTATTTCATATAATCCTCAGAACAACCTTTGAGATAGGTGCTATTATCCCTATTTTACAGTTAAGAAAACTGAAGCTGAGAGATGTTGAAAAAAAAACCAACGTAACTGGGGACACACGGGCAACTGAATTCTAAATCCAGCATCTATCCACTCTGCCACTTAACTTAGCTAGAAGGTCATAGGAGTGTAGATATAAGAACTGGAAGGACTCTCAGATGTCCAATCTCCTCATTTCCAGATGAAACTCCGGCCCATAGAGGTTAAATGACTTAGCACCTTATTGTCTCTATATTAGGACTAAGGTCCTTGACAATAGGGATTGTACGTGTATTTCTAGTCCCTGGTACAATGCTTGGCACATAGTAACACTTGATAAACACTCATTGACTGGTTGGCCAAGGTCAAAAATAGCAAATGATCAAACCTAGATCCTCAAATTCCAAATGCAACTGGCACAATCCGCAAGCCACCAAGAGTAGATAATGACCAGTAATTCCACCATTGAGTATGCATAAAGACAGAAAAATAGTTTCAACTGAATTATCTGTGATTATAACCAACATTTTTTAAAAGGTCATAGGTCAAAGGATCCAACTTAAACGCATTTACATCGCCTATTTAATAAGAAACACAATAAAGATACTGAGGTCAAAGAAAAACAACATGGACATTTTTAAGAATATGCGTAATGAACTCATTACAGACATGTTTTACCAATTGTTTTTAGTTGGTTTTAAATAGTGGTTCACCTGTGAGATGCTATCTCAGAGTTTTTAGGTCTGTTTTATAAGATTTCAGTTGCGTTTTTATTCTTAATATAGGAGGCTAAAGCAGGTGCCCCAATATATGTCGAAATGTCTTAATAATCAGCCCTACACTGGTGGAGAAATTGTATGGGGATTAGATCCTCATGAAAGAGTTTATCAAAATCTTCATTAAGCATAATTGCCATTCCTAAAGCTTTGAGAGATCCATGATATATGGTAACAGTCTTGAATCAGATGTATTTAAATTTTGTTTTCAGAGGAATTAATTGACTCAGCTATTGCTTGACACCTCAACATCTGTGTGAGACTTCCCTGTATTTTTAGGAAGGCATTTTTCCTGTTGTGCAAAACATTGTAAAGCTGACTAATAAGCATGTTAGCAATTGAAAGAGAAAAAAGGAGGGAAAGAAAAGTTCTTATTGTGCACTAGACAGTGCGCTAAATGCTTTACGTGTATTATCTCATTCAGTCCTCATAAGAGCCCTGCGATGTAAGTGCTCCCGTCAGTAGGGCACATTTAGGGAGGACGACCCTACCATAGCATAAAGGCCCTAATTGGTTTTCTTGTGCTTGCTACATAATCTGGAAGTGAGTCAGAATAAAACTAGACCTTGGTGCAAATAAGTGTCTAGTATCATCTGATGAAATGATGAATAAAGAAATGTTTGGGGTTTTTAAAGTAAATTAGCTTAATTTTTTTAAAGGATGTAAGGGGAATAATATAACTCAAGCTTAGGGAAGTTCTGGATCATTTTGTTGAATTTTCTAGTCAATCTGTTGAAATTAAAGGGCATGGGCTTTTTTTGGTAGCAGCTCTGGTTCTCAGGGACACCAGCCTCTGATCTATGCTCAGGAGCTGTGAGTCAGCACATGTGCTCTCAGCGCTGATGGATTGTGGGGGGATGGGGAGAAGGGGAGGCAAATCCCTTGCCCCTACCTTGCTGTACTTCTGAAGAAAAGCTCCAAGAAAAAAGAGAAGAAAACTGGTCTCTTGCGTTACTTTAATAGCCCACAGAAGTAGGCAGTTTTCTCCAGTAAGAGTCCGTTCTCCTGAGTTCTAGTTGGCCAATCCATGGACACTCCCTATCGTCCTTTACTAAGCAAGGCATCTGCGAGCATAGCCATCATCCTTGGGGAGGTGTCCCTGAGATGTTTGCCAACAAAATGTCCTGCACCGTCATCTTATCAGTTGATAAGATTTGGAATCAGGAAGATCTGAATTCAAATATCGCCACAGACTAGCCATGTGATCCTAGTTAAGTCATTTAATCTCTCTAGGCCTTGCTTTCATGCTATCATCAAATAAGGGAGATAGATTCATTGACCTCTAAATTCCCCTTCAACTCTTAATCTATAATCCCCTGATCAATGCCCTTCATAAATGAATTTAGACTTTGTAAACAAAATGTACACTGAACCTTCTTTTTTTTCTGACAGACTGGTAACCAGCACATATATCAACCTGTGGGTAAACCAGGTGAGATCAGATATATTTTAAATTTTTTATAATCTTGGGAAATTTACCTTATCACATAAGATTTCTAGGAAATGTGAAAGCTCTTATCTGCTAGATTGATTTAGAGGTTTAAAATGCTCTGGTGCCATTTTCATCCCCTTTCCATAGGTCCCTTCACAGATATTATGGTTCATTATAGATCCTCCTCAGCAGTGCTGAGGACCTTAAAAAAAAATCTTGATTATCAAAAAATGTACATCAGTGTCTGTGCTGCATGTTGAGAACACCTCAATAGAATGTCATCTTCAAGATCAGTTTCAGTGTGTTCTTAGCATTGACTTTTATTTGGATATACTGCTAGGGATTTGTGATCTCCTCAATATGAGGACCTTCTCCACTGGTTCCTATCGTAACCATCCTTGCTTTCTCATCCTATGGAATTTTTATATACCTATAATCATAATTCATTCTGTCTAACTAGATCATGCAGCTCCACCAAAGAAACCACCTCGCCCAGGAGCACCCAGCCATCTGGGAAGCCTTGCCAGTCTCAACAGCCCTGTGGATAGCTATAATGAGGGAGTGAAGGTAAGTCCTCCCAGCTGTTGTTTAATGCACACTACGCAATGGAGTTTCTTGTCCATACTATATTTATGATACAGTAATCAGACATTCATTAAGTGTCATCTGTGTGCAGGGCACTCAGTGGGAAGGTAGAAAGTTTAGCTGAAACCCAGTCTATTCTTAAGCTCACAATACAATAGGGAGAGAAGATGTCAGTACAGATGGCTGTGATACACAATATTATAGGATAAGTTTAATAGACATTTCCAAAATAAAGTACTACAGCAGATCTGAACTGGAAGTTCATTACTTCTAGTGAGAGGGAGGGAATAGATCAAGTAATACTTACAGAAAGAAGTAGCATTTTAATCAGTCTTTATAAAGATGGATAGGAATTCCATAGGCAAAGAACAGAGGTGAGAGTGAGAAAGAATATCCCAAGCCTAAGAAACAGCATGAGCAAAAATAGGGAGATATAAAAAAATGTAAGATGTGTTTGGGAGCAGAGAACAGCTCAGACTGACTGGAACATGGGGAGTTAATGTGAGAGGATAAAGAAATAAAGTGGTAACACAGCATGAAGGGCCTTAAATGCCAGTCATGGGTATACGAAGGCCAGTGTAGTAACTGGGACATTCATTCCTTAAGTCAGTGCTGAAAGAGGAGGGAAAGGAATGATTACAGTTTTGTGTGAAAACACTTTAATCAAGTAGTTGTCTGATGGGTGGTAAATATTTTTAAACCTTATGTGTTTTATAGTTTAATGTGACTGATGCATTGTGATTTCTCTGACAACATCTCTCCCCTTTCCCAGTGAGTCAGTTTGTTTATTCATTGAAATGCAGAGCCAGCTTAGCTTCTTCTAGTCTTGAAGAGAAAACTAATATGCCTGCGACAAAGAAGAATGTTCTCTAGGCTGACTATGGATCTCAATATGATATAAAGAGAAACTCTAATTATTAATTTTCCTATTTCAAATCAGAATTCCCTTACTAAAATAAAGAAACATGACCTAAACATGACCACTCCTCAGATATTCAGCATGTAAGCAAATATAATTCATATTTGACCCTTTATTTTGAAATGGTAGATAGGTAGGTAGGTAGGTAGGTAGGTAGATAATTTATTTGATAGATGTATACATTTTAAATTGTATATCAAAGTTCCTAGGGGCAATTTGTAGCTTAGAACTGAGTTTCTGATGTCATTAAGTAGCACAAACAGTCCTGGACTTTTGTAGCTTTAACCAGAGCTCTGGAATGATATTTCTGTCATTTCTGCAACTATAATTTCTTTAAAATAAAAGGGTCAACAAAAAAGTGAAAGTAATAAATGTTTTTGCTAGTCATTGTAACAAGCCATAAAGATTCATTTCAGTGAACTCTTTTGTTGTCAAGTTGTTTTAGTCATGTTCAACCCTCCATGACCCCATTTGGGATTTTCTTGGCAAAAGTTCTAGAGTGTTTTTTTCATTTCCTTCTCCAGCTTATTTTATACATGAGGAAATTAAGGCAAATAGCATTAAGTGACTTGCCCAGGGTCATACTTCTAGTAAGGGTCTAAGGCTAGATTTGGACTCAAATTCTCCTAACCCCACACCCAGTGCTCTATCACTGTGCCACTTAGCTGCCTCTTCAGTGATCTCATACTTAAAGTGGAAAAAAAGTCTTTAGAAGTAAATCCACAGCTATGATTCTGTGGTCTCAAAAGTCACATTACAAATATGATCCATGAAAAAGATTATGTAGTTATCATATGGTTACTTTAAAATGTTCAAAATTCAGTTCTCTTTCTACTGGCATTGATTACAGTTCCTGTACATTTCATAAATAATTAGGTTGGCCTTAAAATTCATCCCCTAGAGACCACCTGACTTAGCTAAACCAGTTCTCAGAAGGCAGATACACTAAAACATCATACTTAAGGACTTTGTGCTTGGTAAAACTTGCCTTTATTCTACCAGCATAGCCTTTGAGAACCCAACACTTCTCTTCTGTGATGAGATATCAGAGGAGGTCTTGATGCATAATTTGCTAAGTTAGTAGCATAAACCTTATTAGAAAATGAGATAATTGTTTAAAACACAGGAGGCAACAATTTTTGAGTAATGAATCATTTTCAGCAGTATTAAATCATCATCTGTCTCACAGATCCCATTTTATGTTAGGCCAGATACAGATTCTGACCTGAAAAAGAAAATGACATTTTCATAAACAGCCACTGAGCTCACAAATTCTGAAATGGTACATTCACTCAAAAAGCATTTAGCCCTAAATTTAGTCTCTTGTTTCTTCTTTAAAGACTTTATTCTTTGGTTCTGAAATTATTTGTATCTCACAACAGCAGCACAAATGAAGATGGCCATGTGTGCACAGCATAGTGGTTCAGAGTAAAAATGTTGCCAGGGATTTTCCAATTTGCCAAGTCTCAGAAAGTACAAGTAGATGTTGAAGCCTACAACTTTGTTTTCCTGAATTTCCTTGTCACTAGTGAAGTAGGATTTCATGTCAGGAATATTTCCAGATTTCATGGAAACACATCTCCTTCCCCCAGCAGCCATCCAAGGACACTCCTGCTACTTACACGTCACCATGGCAAAAGTATCACCACTTAATGACCAGCTTCTGCTTAACTTACTGGACAGTCCCAAAAGGCATTAAAGCTACAAGTTTCATGCAAACAAACACCGGTGACCTTCTTTCTATATATATATGTAGAGATAGTCTTGTGCATTTAACTAGTCCTTTTTCCTGTTAGTTATTCTTGTAAAGACCCTCATCAGGAAACTGCACAAATTAAATAGACATTAATGCAACTTTTATATGGGCAAACACTACTACCAGCTTTAAAAAAAAGTCCATTCCATGATCCACAGTGCACATCTTATGATTGCCAGATGGAAGCAACACTTAGAAATTGGGCTGGTAGAAATTTGTACCTCCTTCTTTACATGAATGAAATTTGAATCTCTTTAATCTAGGGATCTCTGAAATTCATTTGCCAGAAAATTAACCTTGTAAAATAACCAGGGGAGAGAGGGAGAATCTTTCTACATTAATTTACCCATGTCCTTTTAGGTATAGGAATATACTCCTGGTATTTCACTATATAAATAATAAATGAAGAAATAAATTCTGTTGAGAGGAGTATTGGCAATTTTCTTTTTTTTTGTTAACTTATAGATCCCAGTCACTGAAATCACTCCAAACAAAGTTCCCATTCTGTTTAAATATTCTCAACCAGGAGAATTGATTTTAGGAATATAGTTGTTTGTATTTATGAAACTAGAAACCATTTCTTATCAGTCCGTTTCCATCAGTTTTTAGCATAGTACATTACACAGAGTAGGGATCTTAAGGTTGATCAAGTGAATAAATGACTTTGAGCAGGTTTTCATAAACTCATACAGGGGTTACAGAGTTTCTTCCGATTGTTTTAGGCATTAGATTGGTTTTATCAGTGTTGACTTGCACACTACTTCCCACTTTGAAAAGATGCCTAACTCTGTTGACCTTTTCTTTTTGCCAGATTGATATGTTGCTCTCCAGCTTTGCATGTTTTTTCCCTATTTATTTTGTACCAAGTGAGCATGGGATGCATGGCAAACCTCTTTGACTTAATCTGCTGATGTATTGGACAGATTTCACAGGCACCATGCTTCCATAACCAACAGAACAGCATCTAATATGCCAGGGGAATCATGAAATGCATCTGTGTTGCAGGCTTTTTGAACTAGCTCCTTTTTTTGTCCTGCACATGTTTTGTTGTGGGGTTGTTTTCTGCTACATTTATTAATATTGTTTTTCTTTTTTCCCCTTCGTCTGTAAACTCCTTTAACTTTTCCTCACCTTCCGTTCAACAATAGCCATGGAGGGTAAGCACATTATGTCTGTATGTCTGCTGTATCTCTTCTGTCATATCCAGGTTCTCTTTGCATGCAATTCTGTAACCCATTATAGGAAGAAACAAGTGTTACATTTGTTTTCCTTGATCATGGAAACATACTTTAAACTCATGGCCTTTCATTTGTAGCACAGCCAAAACCAAAGTTTGTATTTTCCCAAAAATGAAATGGACATTTTTGCAATAAGTAAACTCATCTTGTCCTTGTGTATTTCATAGTAACACACTATTTAACAGCAAGAGCAGAATTAGTGCTCTGTTGGGATAACTCATCCAAATAATCAAAGACATTCACTTACAGGGTTACAATTGGAAGCAGTTTAATGAATTGACTAATATGTAATTCTTTGGTGGTGGCATTTAATATATTATCCTGTTTATGATTGATTAAAAACTTTATCAATTGAAATTAATTGCTTTACAGAAGGGGACACGTTAATTCATTTTGTCAACTTTGCAGTATTCATGTATGGGATCATTGCATTACATTTCAAGATTTAAAGAACTTTGCATGATGTCCTGGAGAAAACACTAGATCAGGAGTCAAGAGACCTGGGTTTGAATCCCAACTCCACTGTGTATGACCTTGGAGAAGTCTTTCACCTCTTGGGGACTCAGTTTCCTTATTTGTAAAGTGATAGGGTCGAACTAGATAACCTTTAAAGTCTCTCCCTACTCTGTGTTGACCCTACAACCCACAGTTTAAAAAGCACGGGACTCTAGTCCACTCTTTCCACCATTTTACAAATGAATAAACTGAGGCTCTGAGAAGGGGAAAGGGTTTTGCCCGAAGTCACACACTAGAAAGTAGCAGAGCTGGGATTCGTGCCCAGGAGTTCTGGCTCCAAAACCTATGTTCGCTTCCACTTGTCGTTTCTAGTACTTTGTTGTTATTGATAAATTGTGATCTTTTCAAAGCTGTCTGGAGACAAAGCTCTAAACTTGACGTCAAGAGACCCAAGTTTAGGTTCTGGCCACGCTTGACCTTGGACGTACCGATTCTGTTCTTAGGGCTTGTTTCCTTATCTATAAAATTAGGAGATTAAACTAGGTGATTTCTGCCTCCATTACTAACATTCTGCCATTCTATGAAATAAATGATCCTCGTTTTAAGGAAAACTTCCGCATATCATCTTTTAATGTGAAAAGAGAATGCATGTAATTAATTCACCATTCATAACCCCATCCCTTATTTTCCCCCCTTCCCCCATATCAGATTCCTTACATTTAGGGGCTCATCTGTAGGACTACCATTTAAGCAGGGTCCACCCAGAGAGAATGTAGGAGGAGAGAGTCTGCCTTGTCTTCTTCAACCAAATAAATACAGCCTATCTGTAATCTGGTGTTTCTTGACAGAGGAGTAAAGTGTACCAGTTCTTTGCAAATGGATCATTTTGTTGGGCATACTAGATCACCTCTCTGAATGACCCTTGAGTTTTTTGTAGCTTATGTGATTGCCATTTCTTTCATTAACTGAGCTCAAAGTCAGAAAATATGAAGTCCGTTGTTTATGATTTAGATCAATTGCTTTCAGTGTCATCTTCAAACCAAATGTCCAGTGCGCTAAATAAAACTTGATCGTCTTCTTAACCTGCTTTGAGCTCTGTTGAAAGCCTGTCTTGATTTAATAAAAGTGATGTGACCTCCCTCTGCTGGAGAAACAAGAAATAACCACCTTCCTTCCTCAGCTGCAGCCCCAGGAAATCAGCCCCCCTCCTACTGCCAATCTGGACCGCTCCAATGACAAAGTCTACGAGAATGTAACTGGCCTGGTGAAAGCTGTCATAGAAATGTCCAGCAAGATACAGCCTGCACCTCCAGAGGAATATGTTCCTATGGTAAAGGTAAAAAAAAAAGTAACATTTCCTATCTACACATTTTTTATACATATATGTTCTGATAATCAACAGAAAAATACTCTGAGTCATGTGTTGGTAGATGGTTTGGGGACCTTTTCCTACAAAAGGCTCAGGTTGGTGCTCTGGTCGATCTGCTTTCAGATCAACAGAAAAGCTTGTGGAAAAAAAGTGTGGAGCTGCATGAGAGGCACAGTTACTTAGCACTGTTTGTCATGGTATGCTTTCCACATTGCTGCAAGACTTCAGCTGTCAGGAGTTTTCTTCCTTAGCATAACAAAAACATTTTAAAGAAACATGCTCCAGTTTGAGGACTTGGTTAATTTAGGTCTCTGGCTTAAACTTCACAGTGCTCTGTGTTGTTGACTTTCAGTCATTCAGTCAAATGAGAATAATGATACTTTCCCACAGACTTTAGTATGTTCATTCTGAGGTCAACAGAAAGAATGAAAATTAAAATGTCACAGATAAAAAAGAAAGAGAAAGGCACATAAGCAAAACAAGATATTTCATTAAAGTTAAAACAATTTTAAAACATTTAATATCTAAGAACATGAGTTAGTAAACATGATTATATAACTTATTTCCTTTATTTAGATACTTCTAACTTAAAATGCTTTAAGCTCTTTGGATTAATGGTGTTTTGAGTTGTTTGTCAGGAGGTGTTAGCACTAATCGGGGTGGATAGCATTGTCTTCTTGAATTAAAAGCGCAAGATGTAGAGTCAGAAGACTTGGTTGGGTTCCAGCACTGCATGTGTCATAAATGACTGAAGGGGATGAAGGGACCAGAACTACTGTGCTCAGTTTCTCTGGGTTTCAGTTTCCTTATCAGTTAAATAAAGAGTGGCCTTTCACCTTTGTCTATTATTACTTAGAGAATGGTGGTAAGGAGGAAGAAGTTCCTCACATGGAACAAATACAATTGACAAAAAAAAAGCAGATCCTTGTGTTGCTGTTATGTTCCTGTTGAATGCTCTTATTTCAGTGCTTGCTCTGATTGCTCTCCATTAGGAAGTTGGCTTGGCCCTAAGAACATTGTTAGCAACAGTGGATGAGACCATCCCTACACTCCCAGCAAGCACTCACAGAGAGGTAAGGCGCAGTCTCTGGTGTGTGCCTTCTCCTGGGACCCTTGTTAGTGGTGCTGGTCATCTCTACTCAAGAGTCCGGCTTCATGTTTGCTTTCCCCCTCAGAGCAGTGCCTTGCTAGAGTTCTGGACTTGGAATGACAAGTGCCTGAATTCAGATCTTACCCTGACACTTCCTAGCCCCATGATTCTGGGCAAATCTGTTAATCCCTCTATACCTCATCATCCACATCTGTAAAATAGGAATGGCATTAGCTATAGCACTGATAGTTGTGAAAATCAAAGAACAGTATAGTTAAAGCACTTGGCAAATCTCCAAACGCCATGTAAACAAGCTGCTCTTGTTATTTTTATTGATTTTGCCTGTTCTGATTTTGCTAGTAGTCTCTTGAGCATACTAATATACCAGAATTCTCAGATAAAGAGTGAATGTGTAACATGAGACTAGGAGAGGATGACAGAAATAATTTGAGAGGAGTGTGTATCTTTTGCCTTGATAAATCTCAGAGAATCACAACAAAAAAATTACAATCCATAGTACTTTCTCCCAATTTCCTATTTGCAACCTGCCCATCTATATCTCGACTGGCTGTGGTTGAATAATCTCCATGTAACAAGCAAGACACATTCCCATGATGCCGAATCCTTAGCGTCTCTAGGAGCAACACATCAATGGGGATAGAAAAATAATGTTGTCCCTGACTACTAAGTAACAAAATGCTCTTGAGAACGTGTTTATTGCTTTGCCTAAGTTCCTAGGAAGGAAGGCCTTCCATATTCTAGTTCCTAATAAAGTCTGTTGAACTAAATTCATTGAATAGCAGAGTCCTAGAATTAGAAGAGACCTTTGAACATTGAGTTAGAGATAAACTATTTTTGTTAATACTTTTCTTACCGGCATCAGTTCCCTTCCCATCACTCTTCATAATCTCACCCCAAATAACTATGAGTGATTTTGGTAAATAGCACTGGTATGTATCCAAAGTACCTTGCTTATAAAACCACATATAACTTCATTTTATAAATGAGGAACCTGAGACTTTCAGAGTATTGATGGCTACTTACCTGTAGTCGCTCAGCTAGTGAATGTTTATCTGAATTTGAACCCAACTCTCCTGATCCCAAGTCCAGTGCTCTTTTCCACTAAACTGATCCGCCTCTCACTCAGGGCCCAGTTATCCTTCTAAGGCACTTGAGTTTCTCTGCCTTTCCTACAAAGAGTCCTCTAACGCTGTCATTGTGCACAAAAGGTCCTCAGGATCAATTTGAAACCTCAGGTGTCCATGTATCAGAGAGTAAGAACTTTTGTTTCCAGTTCAGTGCCCTGGAGATCATAGTTCATGTTACCTCTGAAGAAAATTTGAGCAGTGTATAAGATGGAACATGCAGGATTGGGATCCTCACAACAAGCCATTCGGGCAAGGTCTTTTCTCAGTTCTCACCCAGGTTAGTTCTTTACCTGAGAGGAAACAGGGCAAATCTTGGTGCTCTGCCTAACAAAGTAGCCTTGCCCTTTGGAGAAAGGAAGGCTTGTTTCATTCTCTTGTTTTGTCCTTTACTTCTAGTCAATTTGAAAGGGCCTGTTATTACCAGAGCTGCTTTTCTAATGCTGTGTAGTTCATGAGCCCCTACTGGTGTGCTTCATGATTAACAAAAATACCATTTAGTCAGCCAGACCTAATAGCTATTAGTTAGAGGAATTTGCTATAGTGTTATAACAAGGACATTTGTTACAAACATCCTCCTCTTCTCCCCCATTCCCCTTTCCAAAAAAAGTCTCTGATATCTCTTCCAGAAGTATGTAGAGTTCATAGGGAAATGGAAGCACATGAAGCAAATAGGGTCCACAGCTCCCAGAAAATGTTTTTATGTGATCCTCCAGGTGTTTCCCTAAAGTACGATGTAGCTTTCTTTCTGGGCTCCATATAAACCCTTGAATCTACTGTTCCTCCAGTCTCTGTCCTAGGAATACCGTTAGAACACTGATGAAAAGTTCCAGATTCTCTAATCTTCCAACATTCTAAGGTCCTCTGTCTGGAGAGGGAAGATGGAAAGGAGACCAAGGCCAGGCCATTCTCCCACCTCCCAAGTAATTCCTTCTCCCAGATTCTATCTGGTTTAACAGAGTCAAGGGACTTCTATAGTGGTCTGAGAAGATGCCTGGGTTTTAGTCTACTTTATGAAGACTTGGGGGAAAAGGATTGTTTTTTTTTTTACCTTAGCACTGTGGTAAGATGTATGTGGGGGAAACAGACTCTTTTTGAAATGAGCAGGAAAGAAAAATCTTATGGTTCTCACCACTAAGAAGGGAGGGCCTTTTGAAGTACTTGTACATCATCTAAATGGGTCTACTGAAGTTCAGATTATGGGTAAGAAAGTACAGTGAGTCCTATTCCTATATGACATTCCCAGGCTTCTGTTCATTTTAGCCAATATACAAAGGAAAAATCATTAAATAATTGCAATTTTCCATCTACCATTCTGACCTGACTCTCTGTTCTCCCAGATTGAGATGGCCCAGAAGCTGTTGAATTCGGACCTGGGTGAGCTGATCAACAAGATGAAACTGGCACAGCAATACGTTATGACCAGCCTCCAGCAGGACTACAAGAAGCAAATGCTAACTGCTGCTCATGCACTGGCTGTGGATGCCAAAAACTTACTAGATGTCATTGATCAAGCAAGGTTGAAAATGCTGGGGCAGGCCAGGCCACACTGAGCTTGTCAAGGAAAGTTATTAAGAGTTGTCTCCGCCTCACCCTTCTGAAAATGTCATCCAGCCTTCCACCAGCAGCGAAGATGAATCCTGTGTATTCCTTGGGTTGCCACCAACTCCTGCTCCAGCTGGTAGAAAACTGTTGATCATTTCAAGTTTAACCACAGATTTTTGTTGTTTTTGTTTTTGTTTTTTAATCATGATGTTCAAATGGTCTGGGATCCAAAAACATGACTTTTTGAGAATGAAGTTTGTACACAAGAAGCTCATAAGACTGCTGAAGAACAGTTTCATTTTTCATGCCATTCTAGAGGATGCTTGTGCCCAGTGGGGTCAAGGGATTACAATTTTAAAGCCTGAACTGTGCAAGCTGCAGGTTGAAAAAAAAAAATTGTCAAGTGGAGAATTCTGGGAAACCCAAAGGGCTGAGAATTCTTTTGCCTACAGTACAGATATTATCCAGACTGGAATTTTTTTTAAATTGAAATACTTTAGGTTGCAATATGCTAATCCCAATTTACAGAGAAAGAAAATCAAAGCTATATTTTGAAGACTTCAGTCATTTCAGAACAAACTCAAGTTCTTCCCATCTTTCCTGCCTTTTCCTTTCATGTGGATGTGTGAAGCATTTGGTTGGAAAGTAGCTATAGAACACAACTAAAAAAACTCTTCTCTTTTTTCACCAGAATAATGTGCCAGTTTTTTGTAGCAATGTTATTTCCATGAAAGCAGAAATGCTGCTTTGTACCAGAGCACATTTAAAGTGCATTTGGAAAAGAGGTTCTGTAACCATCCCTGTTCCCCATTTTTATATAATTTATAAAGAAAGATTAAAGCCATGTTGAATATTTTAAAAGCCGCTGTAGTTAACTAACCCATCCTTGTGTGTCCTCCTTTTGGGGAAAGCACTCCCACAGAGGGATTGCATTTTCTTTTGTTTTTGAGTTATACCATCCTTTCTGTTAAATAATAATGAAAAATACACTCCCTTTAGTTTGTTGGGGGAAATAAATTATTCTCAGGAAGAATATAATGAACTGTACAGTTACTTTGACCTATTAAAAAGGTGTTACCAGTGACGTCCACAGTGTAATTCTTTCCTTTTGGTTCTTCTCCTTGGTGCAGAGACATCTTCTTCCTTTTTAAGAAGGATCTTGTTACATTTTCTCCTCTGTACATTCTTAAGAATCTTGCCTCTAAAGAGAAGGATTTAACCGAGCCACCTTGGAAAATAACACCGCTTCAGATCTTTTTATTTAATGTCATAAAAATCCAAAATAATCCTCCATTTGATATTGGAAAAGTTTGATTAAAAATATGCGAGTAAAGCTCTCGCCAAGCAAGATATTTTCATAGGAATCTAATGGAGAAGGGAGTGCAGAGAGCAGGGGGTGGAGCATCGTTAAGACCAAAGTTAGGTGATCTGACCTGGATGGAACTGAGCCAGATCGGAATAGCCTGCACTATTGAAGAAAGCCTCGAATTTAGAATAAGAAGACCAGGGTCGTGTCCTTGTTCTGCTGTTTACTAACTAGATAATCTTGGCCAAGCCACATACTTCCATTCTCTGGGCCTCTTGTTGCCTCGCTCTGTAAAATGTAAGAGTTTTAGATGATTTCCACTTGAATCCCTATGATTCTCGAATCAGGGAGTGCTACAGCTGGCTGAACCGTAACTGTGGGACCACAGGATGGAGAGTGGCAAGCTACAAGAAGAAAGGGAAGGTCTTCTTCCAGGCCAGGCAGTACCAGAGATGAAAAACAAGACAGAAGCCTCTCCAGTGGCACATACTCAAGACATTTAACAATTCCCCCTTAAAGGAAATAGATTCCTACTTCATAGTCATCTGTTTCTCTTTTCAAAACAACATACAAAGCGCCCTAACCACTAAGATAAGGATCCCTGGCCCCTGGAGCCTCTTTCTTGTCTTCAGACTGCCATGGTCATCTTGTGCCTTAAAAATTTAAAAATTCCATAGTCAGCCTGCTTTGTTTGACTTTGCTTCTGACCTTCACTCCTACATCTTCATCAATTTCGTTGATTTTAACTCTTTTCATAGGGATCATGGACTAATTTCCTATGTTCTCTCCCTGTTTAAAATTCAAACCATGGCACTGTGCCCGAAAGTTCCTCTAGGGATTCTTTAACATGAAATTCAGGTTTCTTGCCCTTTTCAGATCTCTCTCAATCCCTTCTTATATGCTCAGTCTTAGATATTAAAATGAGAGCTCTATTTCTAGGAAGTAACATCCTAAGACATCTTCTTTCTGTCTTCTTTACTTCTTGACCAAGACATTAAATTCCAGGGCCCTCTGAAGATTGATTCTAAGAAACTTTTTCCCTCTCTAAAGATTCCTTAAAAAGAGGAAGTTGGGTTCACTTTTTACTAAACAAAGAAAAAAAAAATTTTCAGAATATGCTGCCTTTCATTTTGTGAAATTGCCCGTCATCTTCATTTATGTTTCTATTTTATTCAGATTTTTAACCCTCTGGGTAGTTCTCTCTTGGCACAACCCAAAGGATCCAAATCAGTGAACTATATTCAGTGATATCTATACCATGCACATTTGACTTGAAATCAGAATCATGCTGCCCTTCTCAAGACTCATGTTTGGGGCTCCATTTTCTATCCCTCCATCCTCATCTTCATTCCCCTTACAAGAAGGGAAATGCCTGACTTGACTGAGTGTGAAACTTTGGCTTTGAGGGAACCAGCAAGTAGATAAGCATATCTAGAGGGATTCACGGTTAAAGTGGCAGGCTATGATTATAGAAATAATTTACCCAATGTTTATTTTCAAAATTACTTGAAACTTGGTGAACTTAGATCATGATTTGGCATTTTTCCAGAGACATCCTGGTTTCTCTTTGATGAGATTGCAAGTAAACATAAAGATCTTCTGTAAATAAAAAAAATAAAGGAACCAGGATATTTCAAATGTATGAACCACATTTGAGAAATGGAATAGTGATGGTGCTTCTGAAGAAAGAATGAAATCAGGGAATGCCAAATGAAAGGATCATGCCAACCAAGTTTATCTGTGGTTTCTGGTCGTCATGGAGGTCACTGATTATTCAATTTCTCAACTTAATCATAGAATGATACAGCAGAAAGGACATTTAGTGACAATCAATCATTCCACAGTTAGTGATCACTCCCTCTAAAATAGGCCTTACCCTCAAATACCTTAGAAATGTGACAGGGGAACAGGATGTAATAAGCAGTAAATGTGAAGTCATTCACTTCAACGCTTTTGGCCTACATTTGAGTCATAGCATTGCTAGCAGTGACATTAAGAAAATCTCTCCACTAATATAAATGTGTTACCAACTCTGTAAAGAAAGATCCTGTTAGCATTTGTGTATCTTATAACATTATTGTAAAGCCCAAATAAGAAAGAATATTAGTGTAACAGTTCCCTTTTTCTGGCCATATATCAAAAATGGTGATGAAAAGTAGGGATGTCCAACATGGAGAAAACTAGAGGCAACATGTTCATTATTGCAAGGGCCATCTCACAGGAGAGGCATTAAATTCCTTCTTGGCTATAGTATATCAGACTAGGATCAATGGGTGGGAAATAATAGGAAATCGTTTTGGGGCTCAACAAAAAAAAGAAATTCCTTAACATTTTATTGCCCAAAATTGAAGGAAATATCTCATACAGTACTGAGTTCTCCATCACTCAGTGTATTCAAGCAGATGGCTGGACTAAATGTATTCTTATGATATTTTTTTCACTAACGCATTTCTATAGTTCTACCATGAACAGACTGATATGTTTACAGAGATTCATAGCTAGCTAAAGAACCATACCCAAGAAGTATTGATAAATGAATCCATGTGAACCTGGAGGTTAACTTACAGCGACCTGCTGAAGAATTCTAACACTATCCTTTCAACGTTCTTATCAGGGCATGGATGAAGACAAAAAGATAAGCTTATCAATTTTTAGGTGATAAGTCTGAAAGGAAGAGCTAATAATTAATATTGAAAGATATTTTGAAAGGCTAGTTCTATATGCCTAAATCAAAAAGATAAAATGAAGTTTAATAGAGAGTTAAACATAAAGGCCTGTGTTTAAGTTTTGTGTTTTTTTTTTAAATCAACTATACAAGTAAAAAGATGACAGCCATTTCAAGTGAAAAGCACCCAGAGATTTTATTTGATTGCAAACTGTAATACCATCACTACAACATAGCTGCCAAAATAGCTCTTAGGCTGCAGTTCAGACTCAGTATGAAGTATTTTGTCCAATTGTGGCTGCCACATTAAAATGCACTTAAAAGAAGGCGACCAGAATGGCAAGGGGTCCAGAAACTGCAGCATAAGATATGATTGAAAGAACTGATGTTTGAAGAAACTTATTTGTCCAACTTCTCAGATCAAGTATATGGGGCAAAGGCAGAACTAGAACTTGAATCTCCTGTTTCTGTCCAAGATTCTGTTATAACATATCATCTTAAAGAGAGCATGCCTCAGGTCCCTTGCAAATGTATCTAGTGTGGTACATCATATAGTATCTCAGAAGTGGAAAGAGCTTCAGTGGTCATTTATTCCAGCTCTGGCATGAAAATGGAATCTGCTTACCAACATCCTTGACAAATACCTCTAATAATGGGGAACTCACAACTTCACAAGGAAGCCTTCTGTTTAAGGCCGGGAGACTGGCCTTGTCTAAAGCCAAAATCGGCATCTTTGTGATTACTATTCATCGTGTCCCTCGTTCTAGATTTTGGGGTCAACCAGAATAAATGTAATCCCTCTTTCTGTCGCAGCTTTTGTATTCATAGGCATTTCTCTGAATCCCTCCATACTTGTATGACATGATGTGTATCATTATGTAAGTCTAAGGGACATAGGTTGGACTATGATTTCAGGGTAGAGGTAAATCCCAGCATACAAAGTCTTCTCTTCAATATATAACGTTAGAGAGTTTGCTAGAGCACTGAGAAGTTTGGTGATGCCTACAGAAGGGCTTGAACCTTAGCCTTCTTGGTTCCAAGGCCAGTTCTCTACCCACTACTCCAGGCCATCTCTCATGCAGTTTTGTGTTTGATATATACATGTGATTATGTAATAATAGCTAGATGGCTCAGTGCTGGAGTCAGGAAGACTCTTAGTGCGTTCAAATCTGACCTCAAACACTTACAAGCTGGGTGACCCTGGATAAGTCACTTAACCCTTTTTGCCTCCATTACTGCATCTGTAAAATGAACTAGAGAAGGAAATGGTGAGCCATTCCAGTATCTTTGCCAAGAAAACCCTAAATAAGGTCACACGGAGTCAGACACAACTGAAACAACTCTACAACAACAAGCATTTAAATAACACTTCGAAATTTACCAAGTGGTTTACAACCAACTCCTGTGATCCTCACAATGACCTTGGAAAAGAGGTGCTATCATTATCCCCATTTTTACAGAAAAAGAAGCTGAGGCAGGCAGAGGTTAAGTAATTTGCCCAAGGTCATATAGCTAACAAGTAATCTGAGGCCGGATTTCAACTCAGGTTTTTCTGACTCCGGGTCTAGTACTCAACACCTAACTATGTGCATGCGAGCCCATGTGTGTATGTGTAAAATATATACATATGCATGTAATATATACACACATTCATACAAAATACACATATAAACATGAATACAGAAAGAACACTCCTGCCCAAGTAATTTACGTAATTGAACTAGAGAAAGACCTCACTAAGCTTTGTAGCCCTCACTCGATTGACCTGCCTCTGAAACACCTCCCAACCCAGTAGTCTGCAGTTCTGATTCTGTGTGTGCAATTAGAGAACAAGTACAAGAACATATGTAGTGTGATAAAGCAAAGTCTTAAAATTAAAAGTCTTCTCTCCCTAGCCAAACTATCACTCAAAGGCAAGGGCTATATATTGTTTCATACTTCCTTCGGATCCCCTCGCAGTGCCTGCCACAGGACAGGATACATAGTAGATAACTCAAATATATGCTCCCTTGCAGAGAATCATGCGGAGGATCTTCCTTCTCGAGGTAGAAATTGAACTAGATGACCTGAGGTCCCTCCCAACTCTGAGATTCTGAAATTCTTTCAAATGTAAGTATGGAAGGCCAAATACAAATGATTTTTAGATTATTCACAGCCTTAGAATCTCCTTAACACAGATACACAGGGACTGATTGTTGCATGGCACCAAGCTTTCAGGCTAAAACTCCAGAAAGCAGCACTCAAAGGGACTGCAGGAGCTCTCAATTAATTTAGCTAATGGAGTGTGACACAATAGAGACCAATCAGCTTCCAGGAGAAGGAGAGAGAGGGAGCAAGATGCCACAGCAACAGAAGCTACCAGCGCTTGGCTGGCTAGACCTCGCCGCATAGGCCAATAGACATTCACCTCCCCACTTCTGGGAAAGCCCCCACCCTCGTGCTTCCTAATCTGATCACACACTAAAGGGCGCAAAGAGGCACAATGCTTGACTCTTTTCAGATAATTCCCAGACTAATTCATCCACAGCTCAGATCCAGGCCATTACCATCAGCTGCCTGGTGGACACTTGGAACTGGATATCCTGTAGGTACCTCAAGCGCAACATGTTCAGAAAAGCACTTCTTTTCCATAAAACCCACTACTCTTCAGAACGACCCTCTTACTGTGCAGGCTACCACCATTCTACCAGACAATCAGGTTCACACCACAGGGCCATCTTTGACTCCCCTCTCTTCCTCACTCGCATGCAGTCAATTGCCAAATATTCTCTTCTCCCCTCTCACAATTCAGGCCCTCCTCAGCTCTCATCAGAACTGTTATTATCAGCCTAATTGTTCTCCCTACCCTGAGTCACTCTAATCCACCCTCCACATAGCTGGTTTTCCTAAAATATAGGTCTGACCATGTTATACACTCTCTCCACTCAATACTAACCTTCTTTTCATGCCATCTACCCTATAGACATACTGACCTACTTACTGTTCACATGCAATACTAGATCTCTCCCCTCTGGTTCTCTGTCCTGGCTGTCCCCCATGCCTGGAATGCTTTCCCTCTACCCTGTGTCTTGTTCAATCCCTGGCTTCCTTTGAGTTTTGGCTCAAGCATTAACTTCTACAGAAGGCCTCTGCTAGCCCCCACCCCAATCCCTAGTTGCTAGTGCTTTCCCTTCTAAGGCTACCTTCAATCTGCTCTGAATTTATCTTCTCTATACACACCAATTTATTATATATGTCGTCTCCCTCATTTGAATGTAAGCTCCCAGAAGGCAGGGATTGTTCTTGCTTTCGCTTTCTCTGTGTATCCCTGGTACTTAGCACAGTGCCTGGCATAGAATAAGCACTTAAAAGTTTATTGTTTAATTGGTGGTACCCAAGGGCAAGACTTAACATTTATCCATGTTGAATTCCATTGCATCAGATTCAGCCCAATGCTCTAGCCCATCAAAAAATCCTTTTGAATCCTGACTCTATATTCCACTGTGTTAGTGACCCCCCCTTCCACTTCAAGTCTTCTGCAAATTCAATGAGCATACCATGTATCCCTTTATCTAAGTCACTGATGAACATGTTAAATAATTCAGGGCCAAGCACAGATCCCTGGGTACTCCATTGGAGATCTTCTGGCATGACATTGACATTGAACCATTAACAACACTGACAGCCCTTTGATTCTGACCAGCCAGTTCTGAATCCATCTGATTATATTGTCTAATCCACCTTGCTTCATATTCTCCATGAGAATAATATGAGATACTTTATCAAAAGCTTTGCTAAAATCTCCTGGGTAAACAATATCCACAGCATTCTCCTCATTTACTCACTTATCAATCATGTCAAACAGGAGATGAAGTTAGTGTGGCATGACCTGCTTTGGATGAAGCCATACCTGACTCTTTGGAATCACCACTTCCTTTACATTTTTGCCATCCAGCTATTTCTTTAATGACCTGCTCTCAAGAACTGCAGTCAAGCTCCATGACCTGTACCTTATAGATGTTCCCTTCATTTTTGGAGGGAAATCGGAATAACATTTTCCCATCTCTGATCTCATGGTACTTCCCCCACTTTCCATCATCTTTCACAGGTCACTGACATTGGCTCAGCAATCATATCTGCCAGTTCTTTCAAGATCCTAGAATATCTTCCATTTGGGCAAAGTGTCTTGAACTCCAAAAAGGCAGCCTGGGTACTCTCTGACTATCTCATATACTTCCTCTTTTGTCATTTTTGTTCTGCAGTTTCTAATTTAGAGGTCATCCTCCTTTGCAGATAAACACAATAAGAACTTAACAAAAAACCTCTCTATTGTCAATCAATACTTATTAAGTGCCTACTGTGTTCTAGGCAAGTAACCCTTTTATTTATAAAGGGTCCATGCAAAGTGTTAACATGAAGGGCAATGCTACAGGAAAGAAACTGTTTTGTTTACTTCTGGCCTTACTGGGTGTTCTATTTCTACTTGCCTTCCATTTTTCTGTGACTGTCCTCCCCTCATTTAGGAGTGTATCTTTTCAGTTGATTTCAACAAATTTTGATAAGTACCTAATAAACAATGTATTAAACTCTGGGGATAAATGATAAACTCTCTCCCAAAAAAAGCATTCTCTTCTTCCTTTTCTCCTGACTTTTCTTTCCTTCCTTTTCTGACTTCACTCTCTACCTCAGTCTCTCTCTACCGCATTAACTGATGCTGGAGACACAAAGACAAAAATAAGAAATTCCAGCTGTCAAGGAGTTTGCGTTCTTTTCTGAACTTCTATTCAATTAACAAGCATTTATTTTCTCACCTTTGGAAAACAAAACCTTTGAAATAAATATACAAGATCAATCAAAACACATTCCTGTTTTGGCATGTCCATAAGCGAATGCTGCCTTCTGCGTCTTGAAGGCCATCGCTTCTTTGTCAAAGGTTCGTCATCAGTGCTCCAGAACACCCTTGGTCACTGGACTGAATGGAGTTCCAAAATCTTTCAAAGGGTTTTTTTTGTTTTATCATAAAAACTATTTCTCATAATTCTATTCATTTCACACTACATCAGTTCATACAAATCCTCCAGGCCCTTCATTTTTATTTCCTGTAGTTCAGTCACATTCCATTCCATTCACAAGCTGTAATTCGTTTTATCAGTCACCAATTAATGGACACCAGGAGTTCACATTCTAAATAGATATATATACATATATGTATATATATAAAACACATATGTGTTTATGTACATACAGGATATACACAAAATGAAAGGGAGGGTCATATGCAGGAACTGATGTATCAGCTGAAACTTGAAAGGCACTAGGTATTCCAAGACATGGAGATAAGAAGAGTATACGTTCTGGATATGCCCGTACAAAAGTAGAGAGAGGGAAAATCAAGTATCCTGGTGGAAAAACAGCCACTGGCCATGTGTGAAGTAGAGGCATGTGATAGTAGGCTAGAAAGGTCAGAAGGGGCCAGGTTTTAAAGAGTTTTAAATGACAACTAGAAGAGTTTAGATTTTATTCTAGCATTAGTTGGGAGCCACTGGAATTTATTGGGAAGGGTCTAACATTGTCAGACTTCCGCTTTAAGAAAATTACCTCGGTAGCCGTGTGTAGCAGCCATGACACACATACCTGAACCAGGAAGAACAGTTAGGAGACTTTCAGTACCCTAAGCAAAAGGTGATGAGGGCCTGAACTCAGGCAGCGACTGTGGGTATGGAAAGAAGAGAGCCAATGGAAGATGTTTTAGTTAGAGAAAAAACAAGATTAGCTACCTGGGTAAATGATGGTGAAGAGTCAAGGAGAAGCCAGCAGTGTCTGGGCAGTCATCGGGATCAATATTCTCATGTTCTAGAATTCCATGGCAGGAGGTTGATAGAATAGCTAGTATTTTATGATAATCAAGAAACACTTATTAGGCACCTACTATATGTCCTTCTCTATGGTAGTCATCATGGATATAAAGTCAAAAATGAGAAAGTTCTTGTCCCCAAAAGAAGGAGGAAAATGCATCAAGTGCCTACTATGTGCCCAGCATGGTGCTAAGCACTTCACAAATATTGTATCATTTGATCCTCACACCAACCCTGGAAGGTATCGCTATTGTCCTCATTTTACAGTTGACTGGGGGAAAAAAAAAAGTTAAGTGATTTGCCAAGGGTCACACAGTAAGTATCTGAGTCCAGATCTGAACTCAGTTTTTCCTGAATCCAGGCCCAGCACAATATCCACTGTACCACCTAGCTGCCACCTCTCCATGGAGACTACGTTCTATTGGTAGATGCAGGCTGTTCACAGATAAGTATTACAGGATAGAAATAAAACAAAAACACTGATGGGATGAGGAGGGGCTGGGGATTTGGGAAGCCTCTTGAAAGAGGTGGTTCTTGAGTTAAACCTTGAAAGAAGCTAGGGGAGTATCAAAAGGTAAAGATGCAGAGGGCAAACTTTCCAAGCATGGATCATAGAAATAGAAGACGGAATGTCCTAGTAGTGTCATCAGCAAATAGGACTACTTTGGATAGACTGTAGAGAGGATGAGGGGAGTGTGGTGTGATCAGCCTGGAAAGAAAGGTAGGAACTACACTGTGAAGATTTTAAGAGCCAAAAGCAGAAGTTTGTATTTTATCCTAAGGGCAATGGAGAGCTCCTAAAATTCCTTGTATGAGAGCATAATGTGCTGAGACTGCTTTTTAGGAAGATCAATATGACAGCCACAAAGGAGAAGGATTGGAGAGGGGATTTCCTGGAGGCAGGGAGACCCTTTAGGAGTCTAATGCAGTAGTCCAGGTATGGGAGAAGAGAGCCGAAGTTATGGGATTGTGTTTTAAGTAGAGAAAAAGCAGTAGATGCAAAATCAATAGGGGTGGTCAATTGATTGGATATAGAGTTTGAGGAGAAGTAGAGCAGTGACTCCAACATTGTGAACCAGGGTGAACAGAAGAAAAATGCTGCCATCTAGAGAAATGGGAAAATTGGCAGTGAGGGGTTTTGGGGAAAAGGTAATGAGTTTTCTTTTGAACATGTAGGGGTGTGAGATTCCCCTGGGACATTCACATGGGCATTTGGAGATGTTGATATGGGTGTCATCTGCATAGAGACAAATAAATCTGTAGGAATCCATGAGATCATGGAGAGAGTATAAAGAAGAAAGAAAGAACCTTTAGCGCATGCCCAGACATAAATGGATGGGACAAGGATGATGAACTTGCAAACCAGGGAGAGATTATGACAGAAGAGTGTCATGAAAACCCAAGAAGGAAGAAGTAGGAGTGTACAGAAGAACAACGGTTGAACAGTACCAGATGCTACAAAAGGGCTGACAAAAGGTCACTGGTTTTAGACATTGTGTGTAACCTTGGAGAGAGCAGTTTGAATCAAGAGGGGAAAACAGGTATCATGTCACACATAGTGCTATTGTGTGGGTGGGAACAGAGGAAACATCCATCTACTTGTGGTCTCCCCATCTATAAAATTAGGAGGATTAGAGTGTGTGATCTTAGACATTGTAATTAGACTCACCTCATTCCTTCCCATTGCATCCTCCTTTTCCTCACCAATTTCAGCAGCTTTCCTAGACAAAACTGCATTTAGGATACAATGCCGAAACCAGCACCATGATCACCCAAGTCCTGGTCCCTTTTTCAGACAGCTTAGAGTTCAGTAGGGAGGTAGACACGTATGCAGATAACTACAAAACAAAATAATCCCTCACTTGTGTAGGAATGGCCCCTGCCAAAGATAAGGCTTCAGGCTCTACTTGAATTATGGATGACAGGGTCTAAAATAAATAAGGCCAAACATAATAGATCTCAGACTCTGAGGAAATAAAATGCCAATAAATAGTTTTTAAAATACCGCTATCATTCACCATAAAGAAGATTAATACCTACAATGTTCCTTGTCATCAGATGATTCACTGTCTCAAAAACATTGCTCTCCCTGAGACCTCTAGATTTACCTTGTAGTGGAGGGAACCTCTAGAATTTCTTCCAGACTGAAGGAAATTTGGGGTCAATTTAATACAACAAATTCTTTACAATGCTCACTATATGGAAAATACTGTGTAGGACTAAGGCTATAAAAATGTAAAAATGGCATAGTTTCTCCCTTACGGAACTTACATTTTGAGGACAGGAAAAAAAGGAAAATAGTAGATGTACATAATTAGAAAACTATGAAAAATGAGATGCATGGTATGGGGGATGTGAGGGAGAAAAAGGAGAGATTTAGGAAAATTTGAGGAGTAAGTAATTTTCAGGTAGGGAGATCAGGCAAGGATGTATATAACTACAGGACAGGTTCATCTTTTCTCAGTTGCTACTGTAACACACAACATCCTGAACTACACACTCCAAATAATGTTAAGCTAAGCACTAATAATTTTTCAAGAAATCAGGGACTGGTCACTTAGCTTATTTAAGTTGAAAAGAAGACTGCATTCAGTACTAAGTAATACCTAATCCAAGTGATAGATTGGGTATTTGAAGCCAAAGAAGTTAATGTGGTAAATCATCTTTTTTCACTGTTAACCCTGATCTCACACTCATAACTTGATGGATCATACATTATAATAAAAATGGTTGACACAAGGCAACTATGGCTAAATGGTCACCTCAAAGCAGGATATTTTTAAATCATAAGAATTTTAAGAGGTGGTCAAGAGATTATATGAGAAATAGTACCAAACTCTGAAACAATAGATTCTATTAAAACCCAGTTTTTTTTGATCTTATGAGAACAAATATTTGAGTTCCATATTATGGTCCAGTCATTGTAAAAGCAATCAGCAGTAATAATCAAATGAGCATCCCAGAGCTACTCTGAATAAGGTCAGTGGACAGGAAATGGATTCCCACTAAGGATGGAACTAGTCAAGGTCAACCTAAAATAAAATGGCTTCCAGGAAGAAAGAGAAGAACATCATTGACTATAAGTCAAGTTGACTCATGACATTTGGGTACCAGTTAGTGCCCTGGAAGATTTATTAATGGTAATTCAAGACCACCTTGATAATAGAGCACTGGGTTATCCTGTAAGTGTCATTCATATAAAAGAGAAATCTTTGGGGAACACTAAAAGGAGTACCCTAAGACTTCTTGTAGTCAATCTGTCCCCAGGCATTTATAGGAATCCCTGAGGATTCAATACTAGATCCTTGGAACACATGCATGAAAAGACATAGCTTGCATCTATGATAGAGAAGATAAGACAGACAAAGCTATTATCAACACATTCATAGAAGCATCTTGAAGGGAAAAAATGGGAGATTATGATGGAATATAGAATGATGTGGATTAAGTGGGGAAGCTTTCCTGGAGGCTTTGGGTATTTTTATCAAGACAAAAAACTACAGTGTCAACAACTACAAAGTGGTTCTAAATGAACTTATGTTCTAAGGGGACACATGAATATTACATAACAATACCAGTTCTAAGTGCTGCTCTGTATTGATTCCATATCCTTACTTTAACAGGACAAAGTAAGCCTCTCCTTTGTTAAATGTTCAGGGACTTCCAAGTAAGTACCTCATTTGGACCCAATGCTGAACCTGCACTAAGAGGGTTGCCTGAAACACCCCAGTATTGGTGTTTTATTCAGTATTATTCAGGAGGGTGATAGCTTGACTTGCAAGTGAATTGGATTTTAATGAGGCAGAGCTATGCAAAGTCATCAGCCTCACTCTCTCCTCTAGAGTCGTGAGAATCCAGTGACAAGACATAGGTCAAGATGAATAGTGTTGACTAATATGGAAACGTTTTACATAATTACACATGTATAACCTATATCTGATTGTTTACTATTGGGGGAGGAGGGAAGGCTAGGATTTGGAACTCAAAACTTTAAATAAAAATGTTAAAATAAAAGACAGTGATTGGTGATGGCCCCAGATGCAATGGGAGACCATGACCTTTTAAGCTAAGGTATTTCCCAGGTCTCAGTTTATCTGAAGCAATACCCATTCAATAATTAAAGGCTAGGTAAGAAATGAAGCAAAAGATGGCCTAGTTTCATAAAACTCAAGGAGTGGAGTTTCTGGCCAGAACAGTATTAATGTGGTAAAGTGTGAATTCTTTGCTACCACCTCATAAAGTATTTAACCTAATGGATGCAGGTGGATGGGGAGGTGGGTGGGCGGGAATTGGAATAAGCATCTAGTCTTTGGAAATTGCCCTGCTTGTCTTTTTAAGATAAAAATGATTAATTAATAAATAAATGATAATGACTCCTTCTTACTTCAAAGAGCAAATATAAACATCACCTTTCCAGTCTTTACTCTTTACTTTACCATGTTCATTCTTTCTTTGACCCAGTGACACTGAAACATTCTTTCTTTGCTTTGCCTCATTAAAGGGACCATGCCCTGGCTGCTTCTTAAACAGGACTATTCAATGAATGGGCATTACCTACCCTAAGTGAGTATCTACAAAGACTTTGGCCTAAAGGGGCCAAGGTCTCCCAGTGCATCCTGGATCATCTCCAGTCATCCTGATGAACATCTGGTCACTGGATCCAGATGGCTCTGGAGGAGAAGTGAGGCTGGTGACGTGCACAGCCCTCCCTCACTCAGAATGAAGTCACGTACAAATCATGTCATCATTTCTCTGAGAGTATGGTCTTCTTCCGCAATGAAGGATGAACACAACAACCTGACACTGGCCTCCAGACTGTTCCACTAACAAGACACTCAATCTCTCAGCTCCCAGCATTTCCTCTGGCTATCTCCCATGCTGGGAATGCCCCACTCTGCCTACTGATTTCCCTGGATTCCTTTAAAGCACAGCTACAATCCCATTTTGTACACAGAGCCTTCCCCTACTCCCTCTTAATTCTAGTTAATTATTTCCTATTTATTTTGTTAAGTTTCCTTTGTATATATTTAGTTCGTATGTTGTTTCCCCCGTTAGATTGTAAGGTTCTTGAGGACAGGGGCTGTTTTTTACCGCTTTTGTTTTTATTTCCCTGCATTTAGTATAGTCTCTGGCACATAGTAGGTGCTTAATACATGTTTATCGACTGATTGACATCATTTCTTGGAATTCCTAGTTATCCTCAATATTCAGCTCATGAGCCACATTCTATAGGAAGTCTTTTTGAATGTAAAGAGACTTCATGCCACTCTTCCAGGCCACAGGAGCATGGGTGGGTTAGAGCAAAGCTCTATCTCTTTTCAAGGTCCTAGGGGTTCCACCTGAGGGGCTACAGAACTCTAATGCAATTTATTTGAACACCCATTCCCAGTGTGTTCTCCCCAATATCAGTTGCTTCTAATTATTGCCCCAATATGTTTGCCAGTGCCAATTAGTATCTCCCTAATATAATTCAACCAATTGCTATCTCCTTGATGTCATCAAGAATCAATTAGTATCAATTTGCTTTTCCAAAGGGATATTTACTGAGAAGCTATGATAAGACTCAAAGTACAAAATATTTCCCCTCACAAGAGAGACAGTCTCCTGGCTTTTCTGGCTTCCTTCAAGTCCCAGCTAAAATCCCACTTTCCACAAGAAGTCTTTCCCAATCCCCCCTAATGCTACTGCTCTGGTTATTTCCAAACTGTCCTGCATGTATCACTGTCGTTCAGTTATGTCAGACTCTTTCTGACTCCATAGACCATACTGTCTGTGGGGTTTTCTTGGCAAAGATACTGGAGTGGTTTGCCATTTCCTTCTCCAGCTCATTTTGCAGACAAGGCAAACAAGGTTAAGTGACTTGCCTAGGATCACACAGCTAGTAAGTGTCTGAGGTCAAATTTGAACTCAAGTCTTCCTGACTGGAGGCCTGGTGGTCCATCCACTGCACCACCTAGCTGCCCATCTATATAATTGGTATAACATAGTTTGCATGTTCTCTCCCCCATTAAATTGTGAGCTCCTTGAGAGCAGGACTTTACCTTTTTACATTTTTTTTGTATTCCCACCTTAGCACAATGCCTGGTACATTGTAGGTAACTGATAAATGCTTGTTGACTTAAAAAAGGAGGAGCTGAACTTTCACAGACCACAAGGGGAAAGACAGCAACTGAAATGACCACATGGTCATCTGACAGGAAACAGCAATCCCCTGAACAAGGCCCTTCCTTTCCTATCATCTGGCAGCATTTCCAGTGACCCAAATCCTAACCTACTAGACTGATCCGAGCAGGCTTCAGGGACAGAACCTCCAGCGGCCTGGAAGGTCCCTCCGCCCACAGAAGCTACAGGTCAGTGAGAGACACGTCTAGGCTGGCCGAGAGGGGAGCGGGGTGTCTCTGTGGCTCGGGCCCCCTCGGGAGGAAGTGGCGGAGGCAGAAGCAGGGGCAGGAAGCAGCGGGGGCAGAGGCAAGGGCGGGAAGCGGCGGAGGAAGAGGCAGCAGCTGGGGCCCCCGGGACTCCCCGAGCAGGCAGGCAGAATCTTCGTTACTGAAAGTCTCTGCATAAACCACCTGAAGGAGCTGAGCCTGGGAGACGGCCCTGCCCCACCCCCTCCATTACTGAAGGTCTCTGCATAAAGCCCCTGAGGGAGCTGAGCCTGGGAGCCGGCCCTGCCCCACCAGCTCCATTACTGAAGGTCTCTGCATAAAGCCCCTGAGGGAGCTGAGCCTGGGAGCCGGCCCTGCCCCCACCTGAGCACCAGAACTTAAGCTCACATTGAATAGCAGCTGCACCTGCCGCGGAAAGCCCATTTGAATCTCAGACCCCAAGCACTAGCTGGGCGGATCTAAGCGGGGGTGGACAGGAATCTCAGAAGTCAAGTAACTGGCTGGGAAAATGCCCAGAAAAGGGAAGAAAAATAAGACTATAGAGAGCTTTTTGAGCAGATGCAAATGATCCCGACTTTCGGATCTGACGACGACGAGGAAATATTCTTGCCATCAGGGAAAGACGTGGAGGGCGGGGCCTCTGTATCCCAGACATCCCAGGGGGTTGTCGGGTGGGCTCAGGCCTTGGAAGAGCTCAAAAAGGATTTTGAAAAGCAAGTTAGACAGGTGGAGGAAAAACTGGGAAGAGAAATGAGAGAGATGCAAGAAAAGTATGAAAAACAGGTCAATACCTTGGTAAAGGAGACCCAAAAAAATGCTGAAGAAAATAACACCTTGAAAAGTAGGCTCACTCAATTGGCAAAAGAGGTTCAAAAAGCCAATGAGGAGAAGAATGCTTTCAAAAGCAGAATTAGTCAAATGGAAAAAGAGGTTCAAAAGCTCACTGAAGAGAATAGTTCTCTCAAAATTAGAATGGAACAGATGGAATCTAATGACTTTCTGAGAAACCAAGAAATCACAAAACAAAACCAAAAGAATGAAAAAGTGGAAGAGAATGTGAAATATCTCATGGGAAAAACAACTGACCTGGAAAATAGATCCAGGAGAGACAATTTAAAAATTATGGGACTACCTGAAAGTCATGATCAAAAAAAGAGCCTAGATATCATCTTCCATGAAATTATCAAGGAAAACTGCCCTGACATTCAACAACCAGAGGGCAAAATAAGTATTGAAAGAATCCATCGATCACCACCTGAAAGAGATCCAAAAAGAGAAACTCCTAGGAACATTGTGGCCAAATTCCAGAACTCCCAGGTCAAGGAGAAAATCTTGCAAGCAGCTAGAAAGAAACAATTCCAGTACTATGGAAATACAATCAGGATAACTCAAGATCTAGCAGCTTCTACATTAAGGGATCGAAGGGCGTGGAATAGGATATTCCAGAAGTCAAAGGAACTAGGACTCAAACCAAGAATCACCTACCCAGCAAAACTGAGTATAATACTTCAGGGGAAAATATGGTCTTTCAATAAAACAGAGGACTTTCAAGCATTCTTGATGAAAAGACCAGCACAAAGAAAATTTGACTTTCAAACACAAGAATGAGAAGAAGCATGAAAAAGTAAACAGCAAAGAGAAGTCATAAGGGACTTACCAGAAGTGAACTGTTTACATTCCTACATGGAAAGACAATATTTGTAACTCTTAAAACTTTTCAGTATCTGGGTAGTTGGTGGGACCACACACACATGTACACACGTGCATGCACACACACATACACACATGCACACACATACAGAGACAAAGAGCACAGAGTGAATTGAATAGGATGGGACCATATCTTAAAAGAAATTAAGGTAAATGGTGAGAGAGAAAGGTAGGGGGAGTAAAGAGGGTGAAATGGAATGGGGTAAATTATATGTCATTTAAGAGGCAAGCAGGAGACCTTTTAGTGGAGGGAAAAAGAGCAGAGCTGAGAAAAAAAAAAACAAGAAGATTACCCTCATCACATTTGACTAAAGGAAGGAATAAAATGCACACTCATTTTGGTATGAAAACCTATCTTACAGTACAGGAAAGTGGGGGAGAAGGAGATAAGCAAGGGGCGGGGGATGATGGAAGGGAGGGCAATGGGAGGAGGGAGCAATGTGAAGTCAACCCTCAGGGAGGGACAGGATCAAAAGACAGAATAGAAACAATGAGGGGCAGGATAGGATGGAGGATAATTCAGTTAGTCTTACACAACATGACTATCAGGGAAGTCATTTGCAAAACTACACAGATAGGGCCTATATTGAATTGCCTGCCTTCCCAAAGGGAATGGGTGGGGAGGGAGGGATGGGGAGAATTTGGAACTCAAAGTTTTAGGAACAACTGTTTAGTATTGTTGTGCTACTAGGAAAGAAGACATACAGTTAATGAGGAATAGAAAGTCATCTGGCCCTACAGGAGAAAAGAGAAGATGGGGACAAGAGAAGGGAGGGAGGATAGAAGAGAGGGCAGATTGGAGATAGGAAAAATTAGATTGCTCGGTGTATTGGGGTGGGGGGAGGGGATAAAAAGGGGAGAAAAAATTGGAACCCAAAATTTTGTGAAAATGTTAAATAAATAAAAATTAAAATTAAAAAAGGAAAAAAGAAAAAAAATAAATGATTGTTGATCTAGAAAGAAAAAAGAGGCAACAAGCAAGCTTTTATTAAATTCTATATTTCTATGTATATTCTATGTTAAATACTATGTGCCAGGCACTGTGCTAAGTGCTTTATAAACATTATTTCATTTGTTCCTCACAACAGTCCTTGGAAATAAATGTTATCATTATCCCCATTTAACAGATGAGAAAACCGAGGCAGAGGTTAAATGACTTGCCCTGGGTCTCCCAGCCAGTGTCTGAGGCAGGATTTGAACTCACAAAGATGAGTCTTTCTGATTCCAGGCCCAGCACTCTATCCACTAACTACTTTTACAAAAGGAAGTAGTTTTTACAAAAAGCCCAAATGGCTTCTTCAAGAAAATACCATGACTGGTAAATCTTAAGTTTAAATTTAAATCTTTTTTGGTGGGGACATGTTTACTAAACTAGTAGATGAGGTGAATGCTATAGAAAAAGAAATAGAAAATGTCTAGATTTTAACAAAATATTTGATAAGGTAACATATAATTCCTGTGAAAAAAATGAAGAGATGTGGTCTAAATAACGTAACTAAACTCAGAACAAATTGAATGACCAGACACAAAGAGAAGTTTTTTAATGGTTCAATGTCAGCTGGATGGAAGGTCTCCAGAAGAGTGCTAGCCCTGTGCTGTTTCACATTTTTAATCAATGACTTGGACAGAGACATACGTAGATCATGACTATCAAATGTGCAGATTTCTTAGACTGGAGGGAAAGTTAGTACACTGAGTTACAAAATCAGAGTCCAAAAAGACCTTGAAAGACTGGTTTCAAGATATTATTGGGAGACACCCTATTTTCCAGAGCTAAGACCCAGCAAGCATGCTGTGCCTTGAGTTTGACATAGCAATAATCCTTTGTGTTCACCATCTGCATGAACATTGCTGCAACTAAGTTACAGAACTGGTGGTCCCTGAGCTCAGGCAAGCCCCAGGTGACCCAGACATGAAGTCCTGCTATGAATGGACTTTTTGTAACTAGGCACCATTGCTTCACAGTTGCTGTTGTGTCTCACCACTGTTGCTACACTATACTGTTTGACTGTTCGTCTAGTCACAAGTATGTAAATTGAGGTTCAGCCACTCTGCCTCAGGTTCCCCCCTCCCCGCAACTAGGGGCAGGGCGCCAAGCACATGTGCCCTTGCTTGCAAGCCAGTTGCTAACTTTGAAATTAAACTTCTGTTTGATTCCTGAAAGAAAAAATCAGATAATCAAAGTTTGTAGAAGAGCTAAAAACATCTTAGCATATTTTGGAGGTTTGAAGATTGATCATTTTTAAGACTACAGAGGAGAACTCCTGAGATATCAGGTAATTCCAGGAACTCACTCCCTTCTCAAATATCTTAGTAAGTTTTGTGATACCACCTGTAAGATTTGTCTTAAGGAAAAATAAGGATTAAATTTCTTTCCCCACCTTTTTTTGCCAGGCAATTGGGGTTAAGTGACTAGCATAGGGTCACACAGCTAGTGTCAAGGATCTGAGACTGAATTGGAACTCAGGTCTTCCTGATTTCCTCAGTCCATTTAGATACCTAGCTGCCCCTAATTTTTGTGAAAGTTAAATATTTTTCCTTGAAGATTGATAGTTTCATTGTTCTAGGGCAATGTAGGAAGGCAACTCCTTTGGAAGTAATCCCTAAGAGAAGAAAAAAAAATGGTTTGCACTTTTTCCACAACCTCTTGTTAACCCTTTCTTGACCATGCTGGTGACTCTGCCAAGTCAGAGACTCTCTCCCTCTTATTCTGTTAACTCCTCTCATTTCAGATCAGATCCCCAAAGAAAGGTGTTGGGGGAAAAAATCCAGGAAAACATGTATGGAAACAAATTACATTCGGGTTACAGAAATTTATTGACTGTAATCTTAGGCAAGTGATAGTATCTCTGTTTGCTCCAGTTTCTTGATCTGTAAATAATTATAATTATGGAACCCACCTCCCAGGATTGTTGTGAGATCAAAATAATATCATTCATGAGATTGTAAAGTGCTTAACACAGTATGCTTATTTTTTTAATTGAATATAATTGCTCCATACTTGATAACTCTAAAGTAGTTTTAAAATGCCAAAGGTAATAAGATCAATGTTTTTATACACAATAATTTAGGAATGCAATTGATGTTTGAAGTTTTGTTTCATGTTTTAAATACATATTATTTATGTTATTATTGTATTTCTGAATTCTCTTATATTGTGAAATTTGAGAGAACATTGTAACAAAAATGCTGTTGGACAAGACAATTTTTTAATCTACACATGAATTAGTCTTTAAAAGGATGTAATAAAAATAGGCATTTGAAAACTTAAATATTTAATGAGGTATATTTTGTTATAAAATGGATAATGATAATAATTTTAATAGTAAATTTTTATTTGAAAATTCTTGACTTTATGAAAGTGTATATGATGGTTTAAAGATGTAACTTCAGCATATTACTGATGAGTCAACTATCAGGTATTATTTGCTGTATGTCTGAAGTCCCAGAATATCGTAATTTTTTATTTATAAAGGATACATAAAATGCTAACTGTTAGGAAAACATCAGGAGAGATATTCAAGCCCTAAGTTGTGGTTAGTGAAATTTTGCTATTTGAGGTAGAAATTCCTAGCATGGTAAAATGATCGTTTTGAACTTTGATTACAGGGATAGTTGCTGGAATTGTCAAGAAGCCAACAGTAGAAAATTGCATGTGCTACAGTCTAGGCAACGCTAAAGATGTTCCTGAGAAAAATTCTGGGGACAACTTTGTAATGGCCCGTTAGGATCCTCCTGACTTTATTTCATCATTGTGCTATTTCCTTTCTGAAAAAGAAATATCTCCACCTGATTAATCCTGAGCCTTGCTACCTTGTGACTACCTTGTTGTGCCTTGATACCCTGTGACTACATGATTAGCTGTCAGATATGACTCATGCCTGGAATCAAACAGAGCTAAAGGAGTTTCCCCCCTATTATGATATATGACATCATTAACTATGTCCCTCTTTTATCTTTAATAGCAAATTTCTATAATCAAAAAGTTTTGTAAGTACAATGCTAACCCTATTAAATAATAGATTGATATTGGAACATCTCTAAGTTACTATAAAAGGATGCAAGTATGAACATCTTACAATTTTAACCTGTATGGGCAGTCAAATTATAATACAAGGATGATATCCTCTTAAGGGGAAAATGATTATATAAAGCAATAAGAAAAAGATGTAATGTAAAAGTTTTCTAAATAAATGGAATAGTAACTTTAGAGAAAGAAAGAATCATATTATTGATTTCCAAATTTATCTATCATGGAAATCCAGGCTTTAAGAGTGTTTTAGTAGTAAGTTTTAAAAACTGGATTAAGATTCTCCACATAAATTTCATGGATGAGGGTAAAGAAAATGAAATTATTTTCCCATTATTAAAGTATCTGTCTGACAGTTTTCAAATGCAGAAGAGCTCATTTTATGGTTGGACCCTCATAAATTTTTAAAGGATTCTGACATCAGGTACAGGATTTAGGTAAGGGTAGAAACAGCAAATGGTATATAAACTGAAATTCTCTGAAGTTTCAAGACTGGAGAACCAAATTTAAGTGATTATACTATATTACATTAAGTCAGAATTGTCTATGAACCTCTAAATTTGAAGGCAGAGAAGCAGAGACTCTTAGAGTTGCCCTAAGAATAAGCCTGTTGACATCTGAGACTCAAAATGTGCTGATTAAATGGACATTGAGAATGGGTTACTTTGATACAGGGAGACTTGATGTTAGTTAACACTAGTGATTCTAGTCACAGTTTGTGAGGATATGGTTTCTATCTTAACCTTGAGATGCTGGTTTATGTTTAAGTTTTCTTGGTTACCTTGGTGATATGTAAATCTCCTTTTTCAAAACTAGTTCACTGTGACCCTTCTAAGTAGTCTGACCTGTAACATGACATTAATGTGACCTGACTTAATGTAATTATGCAATTATGGGAATTGTGAGAAAACTTTATTATATTGTTTGAACTTAGCCCTAAGGGCTGGGAAACTGGACCATCTCTATGTGCCATTTAGAGATCCTTAACCAAGGACCTATTTATACTGAGCAGAAACTCAGATCCAGAGATTGATATAAAGAGTTTTCTAACAATTGTCAATCCATATGTGTTGCAAGGGTCCCTACTAGGTCTTTCTGACTACTCCCACAGTTGTCAAACTTGTAGGTATGGACTCCTGTAGGTATGGACATCTGAAGAAAGCCTTTTCTCCTGAGTGGATGGCAGAACCCTCCAGGGACCTCAGAGTTTTTCTAGTACAGACCCAGAAGCAAATGATACCCAGATGAGACAGCTATCCCAAAACTCTGGGTGAGGGCTGAGTATATTGTCCTAGTTTTTTTTTTCTCTCCTTTTTGTTATGTGCCCAACCAGCAAGGCAAGCATGTGTTGACATTTTCTTCCTCTATGTTCTTGGTCCCCCTCTCTTTTCTGCTTGCAAGTAAACTAACTAGACAAAACCTATTAAACTCAACATCTCATCCCAACCAACCTCTCATGGCATCTTGACTTATGCCTGCCTCCGGGTAGGGGTGCTTTCAGACACCCTCCCTTTGACCAAAACAGAGAAATGGCAAGACACCCTGTTTTCCAGAGCCCAGCAAGCAAGCTGTATCCTGAACATGGCATAACAATAATCCTTTGTGCTAACGCTCTGCATGCACACTGCTGCAACTAAATCACAGAACTAGTGGTCCTTGAATTTCGGCAAACACTAAGAGGCTCAGACATGAAACCCTGCTATGAATGGACTTTTTGTCACTAGACAACCTTGCCTCACTGTTGCTATCGTGTTTCACCACTGTTGCTACACTACACTGTTTGACTGTCTAGCCACAAGTCTACAAATCAAAGTTCAGCTCCTTTGCCTCAGGTCCCTCCACTAGTGTTGGAGCCCTGGCCCATCTTTGCTTGCAAGCTGTTTCCCTCACTTTGAAATTAAAGTTCTGTTTGACTCCTATCTCTAGCTGGCTCCAAGCCTCCAAAGATTAGAGGCTCATTCAATCCAGTTAACACTTGAATAAGAATTCTCAAGCCTTCTGATCATAAATAAATAAAATTTTTAAAAAACCTTCTGATCTTGGGATTCTTTTTACACTCTTATGAATTATTGAGGCTCTCCCAAAGAGTTTTTCTTTATGTGGGTTATTTACTACATTTGAAATTAAAACATCTTGGTATATAATTATGATAATAGTTTTGACCTGAAAAGTATCTCAGGGACTCCTAGACCACACAATGAGACCCTCTGGCCTAGAGCAGGGATGAGGAGCCTTTTCCTGTTGGAAGGATGCATTAATATTTACCTGAAACAAGGCTGCATTCAAAGAACTTCAAATAGATATACTTTAAAATGAACATTATTTTGTAAAAATCTAACTACTATGTACTTAATAATGTCAAAAAAAAAAAATGAAAACTGTCCAGAGTGAGTTAACTAAACTTTTTTTAAAAGTTAACTAACCTTTCAATGACTTTGTTATATCTGCTTTTTGTGGAAAGTATTTGAACATTTGCATGGAGGTGTCTGCAGTTTCCGTTGATCTTCTAGATGAGTATCAGTCATTTGTGACCTTAGGCCTGTCTTGATTTGGTTTAGGTAGGAGAGTGCAGATTCACAGCAATAAGTGGTTGAAAAGCAAGAAAGCATTTTCTGGGCATGTTGCCAAAGGTGTGGGTATTCTACTACATTTTCCCATATTTCAATTGGATCTTTATTAGCCTCAAACTATTACTTCAAAATGTCATCTACTGAGGTTTCAAAATGCTTAGAGTTTTTGCTGCTTAGTTTTACCTTGCAAAGAAATATTCAAGTCATTTTGATTTGACGTGGTATCACACAGAAATTCAGCATTCCTGTAGAAATCTTCTTTCAATAATTCACATTGCTGATTTTGTTCCTCATAAAATTTAACTATCTGTTAAATAAATAAAATATATTTTATTTATAAAATTTAACAAATTTTAATTAAAAAATTTTAATAATATTTTGGCAATATAAGCTACTTTATAAGTTGCTTCAGTGGCATTATTTCCAGGTCTTATCGCTATTTGGAAGAATTGTCTTTGCTTTTCATCTTTTAATTTTTGCAATACAACTTTTTGTACCTCTCCCTCTAATTTAAAATATTTGTGGTCCTTATGAGTGTTATAATGCTGATGAGCATTGAATTTCCTTAATGTTGATATTGCAGTATCACAAAGCAAACAAACCATTTCATCTTTAGCAGAAATGAGATAATACTGCAATTCCCAATCCTCATTAAAAAAAATGTTTTCTTCCTTCAATGTTCTCTTGGTCTTCTTTGACAGGATGAGCTATTAAGCAGACAAAATTAAAAAATACTGTCAAGCTGTGCAACTATTGACAAATTCTACTTCAAACAGATATACAGCGCTCCGTTGTCAAAAGCTAATAACAGACTGGTATTCTTGACCTCCATAAACTCTCACCAACAAGCCTCGGGCAGTAGTGGCGCCAGACAGGTGGGGAAAGCCAGAACTAAGTAATGAGTGTCGCAGCCATCAATTTAGACTTTATCATTTGCTAATGTTCTAATTGCGCTGGTCAATCTAGGAGAATTTATTTTGTTGAAATTTATCTTATTCTTTGTTATTTTAAATATGTTCATTTTAAAAATAAAATAAAAATATAAAAGACAAACAAAATGTATTAATAAAAATAAAAGGATTTGTTCTGTAAAATTTGGATTCACTCAAAAGGCTGCACTTAAGAACTTTGAAGGCCACATGTGGTCTTAAGACTGCAGGTCCCCCACCCCTGGCCTCGAGCATTATGTTGACTCTAATAAGATGAAATTCCTTAGGTAGGAATAAACATAAAGTCTGAGTCCCCTGACTCTGATTAGTTTCAGTACCCACTCAAACACTATGCACACCCTTTACAAGTCTCCTTATATATTATCTTCCCTTACTAGAATGTGAGCCCCTTGAGGTCAGGGATCAGCTTGCTTCTGCAGCACTGTAACAGCAGGGACCCAGGCATACACAGGAGGGCCTGCTGCACAGATTTTTAGATCTACTTTTCTAAAAGAAAAGCAACTTGGGGGAGGAGAGGGGTCAACGATCTACTTTAATCACATTCATCAACAGAGAAAATACATGCAGAGAAATGAAGACCAACAGACAGGGCTTCCAACTGTCTGACCATAAGCAATACATACATCACAGATCAACAGACAGATCCAACCGTCTGACCATTACATACATGGTTGGTTGGTTGTTGTCTTTCGTTTTTGAAGAGGACCAAAATGATATCACCATGATAAAGTGAAGTTTCAATGTGTACAACTGTGGCTGATCAGACCAATACAAGTTCAGAATGATCTACCATAAATTGGACACAGGTAGTCCACATGAATATTTGGGGTGGTTACCCCAAATCTGTGCATTCTATGTTTCCTTTGTGCTGTTTCAATTCTGCTTTGCTCATAGAGCACAACATCTTTTCTGAAGTGGGTATGCCATGCTAAGCGGTCCTGTGCCAGTATCTCCCATGTCACATAATCAAATCCAAAGTTCTTGAGAGAGACCCTGAGAGTGTCCTTGTATCACTTCTTCTGACCACCATGTGATTGCCTGTTTCATGAGAATTTTCCATAAAATAGTCTTTTTGGAAAGTGTACATTTTGCATTCAAACAATGTGGCCAGTCCGTAGGAGTCGCACTCACTGAAGCATAGTTTGAATGCTAGGCAGTTTAGTTCGAGCAAGGACCTCAGTGTCTGGTACCTTAACCTGCCAGGTGATCTTCATTCAGAATCTTTCTAAGATAATTCAAATGGAAATGATTCAGTTTCCTGGCATGGCACTGGTAGGCTGTCCATGTTTCACAGGCATACAATGAGGTCAGCACAACAGCTCTGTAGACCTTCAGTTTAGTAGTCAGTCTAATACCTCTTCTCTCCCAAACTTTTCTTCAGAGTCTCCCAAACACTGAGCTAGCTCTGGCAATGCATGCATCAACCTCATTGTCAATATGTACATCCCTGGAAAGTACACTACCAAGGTAACTGAACTTATCCACAGTATTCAAAACTTCTTCATTTCTTGTAACCGATGGTTCCACATATGGATCGTGTGGTGGTGGCTGATGGAGAACCTGTGTTTTCTTGGTGTTAATTGTTAGGCCAAAATTAGCACAGGCAGCAGAGAATTGATCCATACTTCTTTGCATCTCAGCTTCAGAGGCTGCACTCAGTGCCCAATCATCTGCAAACAGAAAATCATGCACCAGTACTCTCTCCACTTTGGTCTTGACTTGTAGTCTTTTCAAATTGAAGAACTTACCATCAGTAGAGTAGTTGACCTTGATGCCGTGTTCATCCTCATTAAAAGCATTTGACAACATGACTGAAAACATCATGCTAAAAAGCATGGGAGCAAGCACACAGCCCTGGACTGTGACTGGGTGCCTGAGAAGGCACAAGAGCATTGTCCATTATCCAGAACCTGGGCAAACATGCCATCATGAAACTGACATACAATATTGATGACCTTCTCTGGGCAACCAAATTTTGACATAATTTTTCATAAGCCCTCACAACTAACAGTGTCAAAGGCCTTGGTCAGATCTACAAATGTTGTGTACAGACCTCTGTTCTGCTCCTGGCATTTCTCTTGGAGTTGTCAGGCAGCAAACACCATATTGACTGTTCCTCAGCCCTGTCTGAAGTCACACTGGCTCTCAGGTATATGACTATCTTCCAGGTAAAGAATGAGCCTATTAGGGAGGACTCTAGCAAGAATCTTGCCAGAAATGACTAAGAGAGAGACCCCCCCCCCCTGTGATGGTCACAGGACAATCTATTCCCTTTACCTTTATAGAGATGGACAATGGAAGCATCCTTGAACTTTTGGGGAATAACTTCCTCTTGCCACATAACCTGGAATATTTCAATCAGCTTTTATATGAGCAATGGTCCCCCTACCTTGTAAATCTCAGCTGGAATAGAATCAGCACCAGGTGCTTTGTCACATGAAAGGAGCTTCTTCTTCAGCTGGAAGTTTAACTAACGAGGGATTGACTTCAACCTGAGGTAAACTATCAATGGCCTCAGCATTGATTGATGATGGTCTGTTGAGAACACTATGGAAGTGTTCAGCCCATCTCCTAGGATCATGTCCTTATCACTAATCAATGTGGCTCTATCAGCACTGAGTAGTTGTGATGCACCATAGGTTTTTGATCCATGAATAGCTTTCAGGGAATCATCAAAGCATTTTGGATTGTTACTATCATCATAAAACTGAGTTTCACCTGCCTTCTTACTGAGCCAGAAATCCTGTATAATTACTAGGAGAGAAGCACCAACATCTGGGTCTTCAAAGCTAGGGGGCCGCTTAGAGGCTACCCTGAGTCTTGTCTGGCCAAACAAACACTTTCAATGAGTAAGCCCCAAAGTAAAACCTCACCTCAGAGTATATCTACACTTTTCAGAGCCAGAGGGCACAACTGGATCAGAGCCCAGTGCCTCAGTAGAAATTAACAAAAGGTACTAAGGCCTATTAATGGGCAGTGAAGATCTTTAACTCTTCCCTCCCCCCCCCCCACCATTAACCTTTCATTAACATTAGAAGCACTTAGTAGGTCTCTGATATGTAATAAGTGCTTAATAATTGCTTGCAGGTACCAGATATATAACAAGTGCTTAATAGTTGCTTTATCTATCTTAAATGATTACCATTTCCTTTTTTTTCATCTATGCAACTCTGAAGAGTGTGAGGTAGAATCCCAAAGCTGTTTTAATTTGCATATCTCTCATTATTAGTGGTTTGGAACATTTTTGTCCTTATGGTTGTTGATAGTTTGCATTTTTTCCTTTTAAGAACTGCCTATTTGAAGTTCTCAAAGGAAGAAATTAAAGCTATCTATAGTCATATGAAAAAACGCTCTAAATCACTATTGATTAGAGAGATGCAAATCAAAACAACTCTGAGATACCATATCACACCTATCAGATTGGCTAACATGACAAAACAGGAAAATGATAAATGTTGGAGAAGATGTGGGAGAGTTGGAACACTAATTCATTGTTGGTGGAGCTGTGAGCTGATCCAACCATTCTGGAGAGCAATTCGGAACTATGCCCAAAGGGCTACAAAAATGTGCATATCCTTGGACCCAGCAATACTGCTTCTAGGGCTGTATCCCCAAGAGATCATAAAAATGGGAAAGGGTACCACATGTACAAAAATGTTTATAGCAACTCTCTTTGTGGTAGCCAAAAACTGGAAATTTGCCATCAATTGGGGAATGACTGAATAAATTGTGGCATATGAATGTAATGGAATACTATTGTGCTGTAAGAAATGATGAACAGGAAGACTTCAGAGAAGCCTGGTAAGACTTATACGAACTGATGCTGAGTGAAAGGAGCAGAACCAGGAGAACTTTGTACACAGTAACAACCACAGTATATGAGGAATTTTTCTGGTAGACTTAGTGCTTTATTGCCATTCAAGGACTTAAATACTTCCCAGTGGTCTCTTAAGGCAAAATGCTTTCCACATCAAGGGACAGAACTATGGAATTTGATCACAGAATGAAACAGATCATTTTCTTTTGTATTATGTTGTGGTTTGTTTTATGATTTTTTCCCATTCATTTTAATTCTTCTTTGCAACATGGCTAAGGTGAAAATGTATTTGATAGGAATATATGTATAGAACCTATATAAAACTGTATGCTGTCTCAGGGAGGGAGTGGGGAAGTAGGGAGGAAAGGAGGGAGGAAGGGGAAAAAATCTAAGATATATGTAGAACACTGAAAACAAATAAAATTTAAAAAGTACTGCCTATTCTCATCTTTTGTCTATTTATTGAGGTCTTACTTACTAACCGAGATGATCTGAGTTCATATCTGGCTTCAGACACTTACTAGTTGTGTCATCCTGGGCAAATCACTTATATTCTGCCTGCCTCAGTTTCCACAACTGTAAAATGTGGATAGTAACTTCAGAGGATGGTTGTGAGGATCAAATGAGAAATTTGTAAAACACTTAGCATAGTTCCTAGCACATAGTAGGTGTTTAGTAAATGTTTATTACCTCCCTTCCTCCCTTTGCTAGTTTACCATAGCTAGGAAATAAATGAATTAAAGAAATTTCTTGATCCCAATGCATGTTTAGAAATATTGAAAGTTAATATTATTGGTGCCCAAGTAATCTAACGCTCCATTCCCACAACTAATCCTAACTTCCCAGTATAACCTTGGAGTGAAAGAGATGGACCAATCCAAAACTTGGAATTCACTTTCCTATAAAAACAAATGTTCCACATGGTGGCTAGGTGTAGGTGAGATGGTACCATTAGTGCTATGCTTTATGTGATAGATCTAACAGGCTTTTATAAATTAGCCCAAGACCATAACCACCCTTTGTTTCTACTGAGAAATATGGTCCAAGTTTCAAACAACTGATTTCCAAATCAACTTTTGGAATTCAATTCATACACTGTAGACATTCTGTAATATACAGTACCTGAAAAGACTTTCAAACTACTAAGGATTCAAGAAGACACTGCTGGAAAAAAAAAATGCCTCCCAATGGTCAGGTGTGGCATAACTACCTCTTTTCTTTTCTCCTTTCACTCTCCCTGGACCTTCCTAATCTATTATTTTCTAATTCATCCATATATTCCAAAAGAGTAGCGTGGGAGACTTTTTCAAATGTGTCTCTCAAACCTGAGTAAATGATATCTCTAGCCTTCTTGTGACCTAATCAAATAATTTTGTCAAAAAAGGAATTGAAAGCAAAGCCACTGACCCTAGCACAAAATCTAGGGCCCAGTTAGTTGCTTGCTCTGTTCATCCATTCATCCATGAGTACCATCATGGCAGGAGAGGCCAGTCGGGTGTTGCTGGGCATGGACCTCATCATTCTCTTTCAGGTGCTATATGAAAGGATTCATATAGATGGGATATAAACCTCTTCCTCCAATCATTGGTAATTGAGTCTGTCAACTCCCCTGGCTTCTTTGTTATGCCCATTATATTATGAATATCAATAGTAAATATGAGCTATTCAAAGGCTTAACTCTCAGACTGAATTCTTGAGCCATTGGAATTGTGTTTTGCATTGATACCAAGAATGTGACAATGAATAGTTAAAACATGGATTTTCACCTCCTCCTACACAAAAGGTGCCCCATCCAGCTTTAACAAGGTTGTCAAGGAGACTACTCAAGAGGTGATAGTTTGTTCTACTGCTACCATTGTCACACATCCCTTCCACATGATTACCCTGAGGTCTATAGTACAATTCAGTGGAAGAGAGAAAATACTACATGATTCCATAATAACTATTTACTTACAGGAGAGCTGCCTAGGATTCTTTTTGAGTCTTAATCCTCAACTTTTGTGTGATATCATTTCCTTGTGGTTCTATAATTCACTGACCTACCTCTTCAGTACCTATGCTCTAGAGAGAAGGGATTCCATCACGAATGAAAGGAAGGCTATTCCCAGGCTTCACTGGATCCTTTCACAGAATGCTGATCTATCCCCTTATGTTTGTCTTCAGTTTTGTGGCTGTCAACAACTGTCGGCTTACTGGTGGATTTCCTCCTTGTGTCCCAATTTACCCATCCTAGTAAGACTGTTGGTATACAATACAAAAAGACAGAAATATAAGCAGAGGAAATAGCTTGTTTTTTCAGAAGGTCCCCTTTGGGAAGACTTACTAGGATGTTAATTTGCAGATATGAGGAAGGGGCAATTCCATTTCTGTAGTCCTAGATATGCAGAATTATGGGAGAGAATGTTGATTTCTTTAGTGTGGTAAACTTTTTAAGAATCATAATTTAATCTGCTGGGGGCAGGGGGGTGATGAGGGACAGCTGGAAAGATCTGTCCTTGATGAGTCAACCATGATGACTCTTTCTAATCACTTCCCTTTCTAGGTATTTATTAACTATCACTTTGCCAGTAGTCTAAATCCAACTCACTGGTCTTTAGTTTTTAGATTCCACTTTTTTTCCTCTTTTGGAAAATTAGAACAACATACTCATTTTTCCAGTCATATGCCACCTCCTCTACTCTCTATAATCTTTCGAAGAATACTAACAGTGGTTCAGTCATTGCATCTTTCAGTTTTCTCAGCATCCTGGGATGCAGTTCTTCAAGAGAAGTCAGGAAACTAGTGCCAAATTTCTGTAGGGTTTCAACTCCCTATTAGTCATTCTTGTCCTTTCCAGTCAAAAGATTACTCTCTCAAATGCCACAATTCCCTACCATGAAGAGATCTCACCTGACTCTCTTGCTTTCCCTCCTACATATTCTCGGCTCTACAGTCCCATGATAAGGACCACTTTGGGACCCACAGAGCTGAAAGATTGCTTTTAAATGGTGCCCACACTTACCCTCAAGAGTAAGAGAGAGCCTAATGTTCTTTTTTTGGGGTATTTACAGCAGCTCATGGCTTTCCCACTTCCACAGAGCAAATAGCCTGATTTTTGATAGTGAGAACACAGAATTACAAGAAACAATATTTTTAAAAAATAAACATAGTACAAAGGAAAAGAAAAAAAATTGTTTTAAAGTACAAGAGTGAGCCCCTGAAGCCAGGACCATTTTTTTAAAAAATCTGACCATTGGGGGAGGAGCCAAGACGGCGGAGTAGAAAGACTCACGTATGCTAGCTCCAAACCCACAGCCCATAAATTTTCTGTAAAAAGAACTCCCCACAAATTCTGGAGCAGTGCAAGCCATGCAGAAACACAATGGAAGAGATTTCCGTTCCAGAGAGCCCTGGAAAGCCATCCCCAGGGGTCCATCGCACACCGGACAGCAGAGCCCACCCCTGCACTTCCCTGGCCATGGGGCCCCAGAGAAGCAGATCCGAGCAGGCTTCAGGGACGGAACCTCCGGCGGCCGTGAAGGTCCCTCCACCCACAGGTGCTACAGGTCAGTGAGAGAGACGTCTAGACTGGCCAAGAGGGGAGCGGGGTGTCTCCATAACTCAGGCCCCCTCGGGAGGCAGTGGCAGAGGCAGCAGCAGAGACAGCAGAGGCGGCCCAGAACTCCCGGAACGGACAGGAGCTCAGGGCCATTACTGAAGATATGTGCATAAACCCCCTGAGGGAACTGAGCCTGGGAGGCGGCCCTGGCCCACCTGAGCACTAGAACTTAAGCTCACATTGCATAGCAGCCATGCCCACCCCTGAAAGCCCTAAGGTGGGGGAGCAGCATTTGAATCTCAGACCTCCAGCACTAGCTGGGTGGATCTAGGCAGGGGTGGACAGGAATCTCAGAAGTCAAGGAACTGGGTGGGAAAATACACAGAAAAGGGAAGCAAAATAAGACCATAGAAAGCTACTTTCTTGGGGAACAGATGATGTTTCCTCCTTTCATTTCCAATGGAGAGGAACAATGCTTGCCATCAGGGAAAGACGTGGAGGTCGGGGCCTCTGTATCCCAGACATCCCAGGTGGATGTCGGGTGGGCTCAGGCCATGGAAGAGCTCAAAAAGGATTTTGAAAATCAAGTTAGACAGGTGGAGGAAAAACTGGGAAGAGAAATGAGAGAGATGCAAGAAAAGCATGAAAAATGGGTCAATACTTTGCTAAAAGAGACCCAAAAAAAAATGCTGAAGAAAATAACACCTTGAAAAACAGGCTCCCTCAATTGTCAAAAGAGGTTCAAAAAGCCAATGAGGAGAAGAATGCTTTCAAAAGCAGAATTAACCAAATGGAAAAAGAGGTTCAAAAGCTCACTGAAGAAAATAGTTCTCTCAAAATTAGAATGGAACAGATGGAGGCTAATGACTTTCTGAGAAACCAAGAAATCACAAAACAAAACCAAAAGAATGAAAAAATGGAAGAGAATGTGAAATACCTCATTGGAAAAACAACTGACCTGGAAAATAGATCCAGGAGAGACAACTTAAAAATTATGGGACTACCTGAAAGCCATGATCAAAAAAAGAGCCTACACATCATCTTTCATGAAATAATCAAGGAAAACTGCCCTGACATTCTACAACCAGAGGGCAAAATAAGTATTGAAGGAATCCATCCATCACCGCCTGAAAGAGATCCAAAAAGAGAAACTCCTAGGAACATTGTGGCCAAATTCCAGAATTCCCAGGTCAAGGAGAAAATATTGCAAGCAGCTAGAAAGAAGCAATTCAAGTATTGTGGAAATATAATCAGGATAACACAAGATCTAGCAGCTTCTACATTAAGGGATCGAAGGGCACGGAATAGGATATTCCAGAAGTCAAAGGAACTAGGACTCAAACCAAGAATCACCTACCCAGCAAAACTGAGTATAATACTTCAGGGGGGATAAAAATTGTCTTTCAATGAAATAGAGGACTTTCAAGCATTCTTGATGAAAAGACCAGCGCTGAAAAGAAAATATGACTTTCAAAAACAAGAATGAGAAGAAGCATGAAAAAGTAAACAGCAAAGAGAAGTCATAAGGGACTTACCAAAGGTGAACTGTTTACATTCCTACATGGAAAGACAATATTTGTAACTCTTGAAACTTTTCAGTATCTGGGTAGTTGGTGGGACCACACACACACATACACACACACACGCACACACGCACATGTACACGTGTGCATGTGCACACACATACACACATGCACGCACACACAGAGACAGAGAGCACAGAGTGAATTGAATAGGATGGGACCATATCTTAAAAGAAATTAAGGTAAACGGTGAGACAGAAATGTAGTGGGAGGAGAGAGGGTGAAATGGAAAGGGGTAAATTATATCTCATTCAAGAGGCAAGCAGGAGACTTTTTAGTGGAGGGAAAAAAGGAGAGCTGAGAAAAAAACATGAAGTTTACCCTCATCACATTTGAGTAAAGGAAGGAATAAAATGCACAGTGGGGGAGAAGGAGATAAACAGGGTGGAGGGGATGATGGAAGGGAGGGCAATGGGAGGAGGGAGCAATTTGAAGTCAACACTTGGGGAGGGACAGGATCAAAAGACAGAATAGAAACGATGGGGGGCAGGATAGGATGGAGGGAAATATAGTTAGTCTTACACAACACGACTATTATGGAAGTCATTTGCAAAACTACATGGATATGACCTATATTGAATTGCCTGCCTTCCCAAAGGGAACAGATGGGGAGGGAGGGATGGGGAGAATTTGGAACTCAAAGTTTTAGGAACAACTGTTTAGTATTGTTCTTTTTTTTTTAGGTTAACAATATTTTTATTTATCTATTTATTTATATTATTTTTCTTTTATTGTTCTACAATCACTTCCTTAAAAATTAAGATTTTATCCCCCCCACATGTTCCCCCCACTACTCTCCTTCCCTCCCTGCAACAGCATACAATTCTGTATAGGTTCTACACATACTTTCCTATTGAACACATTTTCACTATAGTCATGCTATGTAGTCGCACTAAAATAAATGGAAGAAATCATATAACAAATCAAAACATAATACACTGAAACACACACACACACACACACACACAGACATGATCTGCTACATTCTGCGAATGACTTCCATATTTCTTTCTCTGAGTGTGGAAGGCATTTTGCCTTAGAAAACCGTCATTGGGATTTTTTTTTTTCAGTAAGTTCTTGTGTTATTACAAAGTTCCAAGTCTACCAGAAAAAACTCTCACACACTGTGGTCGTTGCTCTGCACAAAATTCTCCTGGTTCTGCTCCTTTCGCTCAGCATCAGATAATATAAGTCCTTCCAGGCCTCCCTGAAGTGTTCTTGTTCATCATTTCTTATGGCGCAATAGTACTCCATGACATTCATATACCATAATTTATTAAGCCATTCCCCAATTGATGGGCATCCCCTTTATTTCCAATTCTTGGCTACCACAAAGAGTGCTGCTATAAATATTTTTGTACATGTGGGACCTTTTCCCATTTTTATAATCTCTTGGGGATACAGTCCTAGTAGTGATATTGCTGGGTTAGTATTGTTCTTGCTGCTAGGAAATAAGACATACAGTTAATGGGGAATAGAAAGTCATCTGGCCCTACAGGACAAAAGAAGATGGGGACAAGAGAAGGGAGGGATGATAGAAGGGAGGGCAGATTGGTGATAGGGATAATGAGAATGCTTGGTGTATTGGGGTGGGGGGAGGGGATAAATGGGGAGAAAATTTGGAACCCAAAATTTTGTGAAAATTAATGTAAAAAGTTAAATAAATAAATTTATATTTTTTTAAAAAATCTGACCATTGTATCTGAGTGAATGTGCTAGTGTTTTTTTTTCTAGAGACCAAATTTATTTTAAAATTACAGATACATTTAAAAGTTAATTTAACAAACATAGCATGTGAAGGTCAAAAAAGGAGGATTCTTCCCAAGCAGAAAGAATATGCCATCACCACCATAGCCACCACCCCAGATCCTCCCTCCCAAGTCACTCACTGCTCCGGGGTCAATGGCTGAGGGCTAGTGAACCAAACTCTTCAGAGAATAGATTTCATGGCCCTCCATCAATTAGTTCTTCCTAATCAAACTGCGCTCATTTCTTATTATTCTGTGAAGTAGAAAGTCAGAATCTGGCAAACAGATCTGCTTACTGCCCAAGCCTTCATGCATTTCCCTCTCCAGAAGCTTTGCCCTCTACTCAGCGCTAAATCCCATCCCTTCATTCTCTCCTTGGCTATTCACCCAATATTCCACCCTGGGAACTCTGGTATAATCTTTGACTGTTCCTTATCCCTCACATCTCATATTAAAGCAGTTGGATAAGAAAGTCAATATCATCTCAAAACTCACTTCCTCCTTGAAGTCCTGAATTTAATCCAAGATGCAGCATGGTAGAGAGTTAGAATTGGCCCTGCACTGAGCAAGACCTGAGTTTAAATCCTGCCTCAGACACTTGCTACCTGCCTGACCTTGAGCAAATCTCTTAACTTCTCTCAGCCTTGGTTGCTTAAGATTGAGTTTCTTATTGTTGACATAATAATAATAATAATATTAATAATAAAACAATTAAATAACAAATTAAATAATAAAATAAATCGAATAAAAATAAAATAATTAAATAATAAAATAAGATAATAAAAATAAAATAAAATGCTTAAAAAGCATTTTAAGGGTTGCAAAGTCCTTTACAAAGATTTGAACCTTAGGAAGTGAATGTTAAAGATAATCCTCATTTTACAAATACACAAGCAGAGACAAACAGAAGTTAAGTGACTAGGCAACTCTGCCTCACTTAAATCCAATTCATTCATGAATCAAGATATCACCCTATGATGTCACTGGTTCTCCTCAAAAATGAGGGACAGTTACTTTTTAAACAGAGAAAAAAAATCATTCCACACAGTCATAAAATGTACTCCTACACCCAGTCCACCACCTCAAAAATTTGTGTTGCTGGAGGAGCAACTCAAAGTGTAGTTCCCCTGACATAATGCAATTTAATTTAACAAACATTTATTATGTGACTGTGTGTAGAAATCCAATGCCTTGCACTGGATGAAATACAAAATTTAGATAAGCGTCAAGCTCTCTTAGTCCTGGCACTCATATTCAGGCAAGAGAAATGAATACATTTTCAGCAACCTTCATAGTAGCAACAGCTCCTCAGAATGGAAGTTCCTAAAGGGTAGAAACCACTTAATAAATATTCAGGGGCTGGAATTACCCAAGGTCACAAAGGTCATAAAAAAGTACCAGAGCCAAGATTCCAACCTAGGTCTTCTCTTTCCAAATGCTCTGTCCCCCACTTTGCCATACCTCTTAATTATTTAGACACTCCAGATTCAAGATATTGTCCTATAATTTATCAGTTGTTCTTTTGTAGTTACTTGTCTTGCCTATAAATGAAATCAGATAAAGATCAGATCCAACTGGCAGCTCCTACCTATAAGCTAGACCCTGCCAAAATGACTGTAAGCTTTCTCACTAAAGCAATATCCCTTCAGACACTTAGGCAAGAATGTTCCTATTAACCTGTTCTCTTTATTCAGAAGCTCACCTAATTAAAACCTACCTCATTAAAGGAGCAGTCATCTTAACATTAAGTTAATGAATTTCACAAAGTCTTTAAAAGATAGAAAACTTCCAGGCAGTCAAGCATTATGTATGACCTTTTGGTGGAATTCTATTTTTTCTCTTAAACTATTCACACATATCAAGAGGTTAACTCTTTAAGATACTTTCAGAGGCTATTCAATTCATCATGTAGTATCCGATCCATAGTGGATTCCCCAGCTCTCACTGTATTTGACAGCAGGGTCCCGCCAAAAGTAGCTACTTCTGTCCTCAGTTCTAGGTGGGTTTATGAACCCAAATAAGTATGCTTGCCCATTGATTATCAACCAGAGTTAATTAAATTTTAGAAAGGTTTAGAACTGGTTTAAAAAGGAGAATTGTTACAAAAACAACCCCCCAAACAGGTTTGGAAGGCACATGTAGTCAAAGAGCAAACACATAGCTTCTCATTACAAATTTTCTCCCTTCTTGGAATCTTCATGAATTTCCCCTTTAGTTATAGCTTTCTGCTAAGTTTTGAATGGCAGTGCCCTTATAGAGTCCTGAAGTTGCCTTTCCTTGGCATGCCGAGTTTGTCTCTCTGCCCTTGATACAGACTCTGGCAACAACCATTGTTGTTCTGGACCAGTGACTGTACAGGGGAATCCCACTTCTTCTAACCTTCAGAAATTGTCATCACTTGATCAATGATGAGGGGAGAGGGGGGCGGGGGAGTGGGACAGAAAAACTCAATCCTCTCTCTCAAGGGCATTTCCTACTTAGAAAAATTTCACTAAAGGGTTTTCCCAGACCACCACACCTCTGCTGGCCTGCTGTTAGAGTCCACTACTTTGAATTGACCTGTTGTATTATATGCATAGGCCCAGAGGTGTGCCTAATTCTTTCAGCCAATCTCCAAGACATATCTTACATAACTTCATCTGTCTTCATCCAATGATCAAAGCACTTCACTCCTTCCAAACCGATGTAATTATTTGTATCTACTTTACACCTTTAATTGATAGATTTAATATAGCTATCTGAGCTTTCTGTGATAATACCACTTCCCCTTCTCCCTGCCCCCCTCTCTTAATCTAGGATGAGAGCTGGAAGAGACTTCAAGGTATCTAGCTAATCCTACTATAAAATGGGATTGGTATAGAAGTCCTAAACTGGTCTTTATATTGAGACTGTAGAACTAAGTATATTGAAAGAGAATAGAAATCAGATGAGGCCTCTTTCTACGCCATTCATTGTGTTGGAGGAAGGAATAATCTTTGTATTTTCATAAATTTATCTAAGGTCAGAGACAGAACTTGAACCCAAACCCTCTGACCCCAGAAGTGAAGCCAAGTTGATATGTCTGCTCTCTGAAAGTAGTTTACTGAAGCAATTATCTAGGTCATCCAAAACCTCTCATGTACAATGAGGATAAGGAACACGAGGCTAGAAGAATGAATAGCCTCATTAACTCAGAGGAGAGTAGGACAGGTTCCAGGGCAGAGGGTTCATATAGGGGAGACTGGACTTCCATAAAGAAAATGCAAAATGTTTTATTATATATCAGAGCTAGGGATAGGATCTATAATTTCATCAGTATAGGGAACACCCAGGAAACTTTTTCTTCAAATGAAGGTCAGTACCTTCTCTGCAATTAACTCTTAGAGAGTTGCCTAGTCTCTGAAAATTTAAGTGTCTAGGGTCACAAGGCCAGCATGTGCCAAGAGGCAGAACTTTTTCTGGGTCTTTGGGGCTAACTTTTTACTGACCACACTATGCTGTGTGTATACATTTATAGCTTTCTATATAGGTAATAGATGCATACACATAAAGTAATACCTTTTTTGTTTTGGTGGGAGGTTTTGTTTCTTTTGTTGAGGCAATTGGGATCAAGTGACTTGCCCCAAGGTCACACAGCTAGTAAGGGTCTGAGGCTGTGATTTGAACACAAGTCCTCCTGACTTTAGGGCCAATGGGCTATCCACTGTACTACCTAGCTATTCTCACATAGATTAAAACTTAAAGCTACATTAAGACTTTTGAGAAGCTAGGTGGTGTACTGGGCTTGGAACCAGGAAGACTCCATCTTTCTGACTTCAGACTCTGACACTTACTAGTCATGTGACCCTGTATAAGTCACTTAACCCCCTGTTTGCCTCATTTTTCTTAATTGTAAAATGCACTGGAGAAGCAAATGGCAAACTACCCCAGCATCTTTGCCAAGAAAACCCCAAATAGGCTCACAAAAGTTGGACACAAACAAAGAACAACCAGAAAACTTTTGAGACACTTTTTGTCACCCAAAAGGCAATAAGCAAACTGACTGTAATTAAACATATATTATGTATATACACATCTGTATTAAACATATATATGTATGCACACATATACAATATAATGTGTGTGCATGTGTATAATTAGGACGATTTTGTTCATTGCCTTTGGGGTAGCAATTCTTTAGTGATTTTTTCTTGTCATTTCTTTGTATCTAGAGCAATGATAAACTCAGAGGTCTATGGATCTCAGAAACCCCCTCTCCCCCCAAATGTTTGACTTGGAGTTTTGTGTTTTTTTTACTACCACCAAATATATTTAGCATCATGTACAAGTGACTTCAGCTTACCACAGTTAACTTTCTAAGAATATAGTTATTTCACACCTTGGTGGAGGGAATTTCTTCACCCGGGCATTTCCTATACCAAAGAATTTACAGATCTGGATGCTATCACTCTTATTTGAAGATGATGATAAGGCTTCTGACTCTATCACATTATACCCTTGCTCACAAACCTTACATGGATCTTCACTGTAAGATAAAAGTCTAAATTTCTTATCTTAGAAAACAGTGCCCTCTTGTAATCCAGCTGCACCCTACCAATTCAACTTTGACTCCCACTTCTCCCCTTCTCACAGCTCCATCTGGTCTTCCTTATTGTTAGCTGAACACCCTCTTTTCATTCTCAACTTCATGTCCTTGCTTATTTTGTTCCCCTACAAAATTCACACACCATAGGTTAAGAACTCCTGCCCTCCCCTTTGGGAGCCAGGTAACAGCTCAACCAAGAGAGAGAGTCCTAGGGGAAGTTCCCCAGACTCTCTAGGGTAGCAAGCTGAGGACAGGGTCATGGATGGAGACAGTCACCCCCTCTTCTGTTAGCTTCTTCTCAGAGTCTTTTCCTTCAGCAACCTGAAGTGGAGTTGGCAATATCTATCTTCTTTCTCTTGAAACTGGAAGTCAGATGTGTCAAAGAGACTAAAAAGACCTGAAGAGACTCATAATTTCAAAGAAAAGTGAAGCTCCCCTTTGTCCCATTTTCCCCAGCTCCACCTCACCCCTCATATAGGCACCAGGCACTGATCTCCAGCAATGGGATGCATACTAATGGACTTTGGGACTTAAGTTCCATAACTGGTTCTGGGGTATTGACCCTCAAGATCTCTGGCATGAATTTTATCATTCGAGAGCTTATTTTTCTTCTTCTTTTAATAAAATTCCTTTCTGTAATTTACATGTGGTAGGTTTTGTTGTTTAGAGCATACAAGTCAGTGAGAAAATACCCCCAAAGTTCCTTCATATCATGAGAAGCTCTGCCACACATGTTTACACCATAGAAGTTACTGGCTTCAACACTAGCCCCTCCATCAGGTACCACAGTAACAGTGTTGTCTCTTCTTTTCTAAGTAAAGGCTCATTTTCCTTGATGGAAAAATCAGTATCAAAATAAAATTGGTATACTTCTGCCTTCCCTCCATCATCTGTTACCATCCTCCCATCTACCCTGAGCCATGGTGTGGGCATTTCTTTGAGCCTCCTCTTTTACCTTATATAGTTAAAACAGTACCAATTATTGATCAAAGGGGAATTTTAAAAAACTTTATTATTTTTTGCATTTTCGTTACTAACCCAAACCTAACAAAATTGGTTTTTCTTTAACATGTAAGTTTCCTTAACTTATGCTTCCCCTTTGTCTATGATGCGAGATTTTCTTAAAGCAATCTGTAATCTTAAAGATTACACTTCTTTTCCCTTCCTTGGTGGTTGCCTCTCTTTTTGCTTTCCTCTGTTTCTCTGAAATGCCTTCCTAAAACACTAAATGATTTAGCCGGGAAAGAATGCAAAGAGTTCTCATATTCTGTTAACAGTTTGTTTATCCTAAATTGAGAAGTACAAATTGTTCTAAATACTTATCTTTTCAGCTGGGGTGGGGGGGAGGTGCATTTCCCTGAAATGCATGTTTCTCCATAGATTTTTCATAGAGATTCAGTGGCTCGGGAAGGACTCTGAAGGTCCAACTCAGACCTAAGCAAAAATCCCCTCCACAACATCCACAGAAAGTAACATCTCACCTTTGCTGGAAAATTCCAGGCCATTCTAATTTAGGCCACTCCACTTTTAAATAGTACTCTTCCAAAATCTGAGTATTTCTCAGATTCACCTTTTGCCTTCAAAAAGGCTTCTAAATTTCACTAGGCAGATGATTCTAGATTTGTATCCTGTCCCATGCTACTTAGTTACTTTGCAATATGTACAATTATCTCTTTTCCTCCTTGAAAAGTCCACTGTGTTTGTGATAATTGTTCCTAAAAGATTTATGTAGTTCTTCTGTCAGCCTAAAGTATTTTTCCCTTATCATCATAAATCTAACTACAATGAGCCTATTAAATATTGGTTTCTTCCTTGTTTGGGTCCTGTAAATTCTTTTGATATTTTATTACTTTTCCCCCCCAATTCTGAGAAATTTTCTTTGACAACTTTCTGGAACATAATGTTCAAATTATTTTTTCTCAATATTCTGAGATGCCAGTCACCAATAGGTGCATTGTGATGTTTCCTAAGCATGTCATTTGAAAATTTGGTTTTTAGTTGCATAATTCTATGAGTTTTTTGAGCCTGAAATTATAGTTGTTCTGTATTGTGTATAATTTCATTTTCTGCTGTAATGCCTGTGGCTGGTTGCCTTTGTGAAATTCTTTAAGTTTTTTATTTTTAGCCTCCATTATTTCCTTAGCATTTTAAATTCTCATTTGAGTTCCTTTCTGGGATTTTAAATTTTTTCAAGTTTTTTTTTCTATGATTTTCTTACTAAGACTGAGTCTTATTTAATCTCTTTAAATTTGCCATTTATCCATTTGAGTATGTTCCTTTTAGGTATCTTCTCTTTTTCCTGTGTTCTTTCTGATATTTTAGCTTTTTTCATTTGCATCAGTGATTTTTATTGTAACAATACTTATCTTTGTTCATTTACTAATTTTAATTTTGTTGCAATTTATTTTCTTGTGTCATATTTTAGTCATTTTTGTTGCCATATTGGTCTACCTTACCTACAGAAATCTATAGAAATTATAATTTAATTTATCTGCTCAAGAACAGTTAATGTTTCCTATTGTCTACCAAGTGAATACTATAGCCTTGCTTGGCATTCAAATCCTCAGCATATCTTTTTAGCCTTTCCTCCGGATTACTGTCCCTCACATATTCTACATTGTAGCAAACCTAAGGTATAAAATCAAGAATTGGAAAGCTCTTCAGTGGCCATGTAGTCCAAATAATCACCATTCTCTGTGCCTATCCTGAACTTCCCTACTTCCATACCTTTGCTAATACTGGTCCCTATATCCATACCTTCTTTCCCACCTCCTCCAGTTGATAGCTTACCTGTTCTTCAAAGCCAAACTCAAATGCTATTTCCTCCATGAATTCTTTTCTGAATTTTTTCAGCCAGAAATGATCTCTCCCTCAACTGACTTAATATACTACACTCCACTTACTTATAAGTCTAATTCTTACATGATATCAATCCCCCATTTATTTACTTTTGAGAGTAAGGAAGTCCATCTTATCTCTCTTTGTCTTTCTCTCATTAATATTTTTTATTCTGAACTTAAAAACAGCAAAACAAGGCATTTCCATATATATATATATAGCCAAATACAAAAAAAGGAATCTATATGAAACTGTGAAACTACATTTTATACTGCCTGCTTTTTTTAAAAGTATATAATAAACTTGACATGTAACTTCCAAAACTGTCCTGCCTTAAGTTTTTTTCTGTTCCCTTCTATGCACTAAAAAAAAAATGTTTCTAAGGTCCTCTCTTTTTAGGGATATCACTACTGCCAACCCTTTCTCCTCTGATCTGCAACACATACCACACACACACACACACACACACCAATTAAGTGTCAGAACAGCAACAATAAAAACCTTGTGACAATAATAAATATAGTTAAGTAAAATGAATCTACCTGGTACCCATATCTGAAGTGGATCCATTATTTCTTCTGTCAGGAGGTGGTTGGTTTCATTGAATTGATCAGAGTTCTAAGTCTTTCAAAGTTGTTTCTTTACAATTTTGCAGTCATATAAATCATTCTCCTGGCATTCAATTTTAAAATTTAATTTTAATTTTTGAATTCTCTACTTCCCTCCCTCTGCATATGTCTTGAGAAAGCAAGAAAAATAAAACAAATTACTAATATGTATAGTCATATAAAAAATTTCTATATTAGCCATGTCTAAAAAAGAAATGAAAAAGAAAGAAGGAAAGAAAGAAGGAAGGAAAGAAGGAGGGAAGGAAGGAGGGAGAGAAGAAAGAAGACAGGGAGGAAGAAAAAGAAAGAAATGTTTAAATAACTACTCTGAGTTCATCAGCTCTTTATCTAGAGATGGACAACATGTTTCATTTTAAGACTGGTCATTTTGTTGATCATAGATCCTAAGTCTTTCAAAGGTGATTACTTTTACAATATTGTTATTCTTGTATAAATTGTTCTCCTGAATCTACTCACTTCATTTTGCATAAATTCATACCAGTTTTCCCAGATTTTTCTGAAACCATCCCCTTCATCATTTCTTATAGAAAACTAGAATTCCATCACAATCATATACCATAACTTATTCAGACATTCTTGAATTGATAAGCATTCTCTCAGTTTCTAATTCTTTGCCATCATAAAAAAGAACTGCAATAAATATTTTTATACATTTGGGTCCTTTTTCTTTCCATTTGATCCCTTTGAAGTATAGACCTAGTAGTTGTATAGCTGAGTCAAAGAGAATGCATAGTTTAATACTTTTTTGAGCATAGTTACAAATTGTTTTCCAGAATGGTTAGTCCAATATAAGGTTCTACCAATGATACATCGAAGTACCTATTTTTCTAAATTTCTTCCAGGATTTATTATTTCCATGTTTGTTAATTTAGACAATCTGATGGGTATGAGGTGGTACCTCAGAGTTGGTTTAATTTACCTTTCTCTAATTTTTAGTGATTTAGAGCATATTTTCATATGACTGTTGATAGCTTGGATTTTTTTCTTCTGAAAACTGCCTATTCATATCCTTTCACCATTTGTCAATTAGACAATGGTCCTTATTCTTATAAATTTAACTTAGTTTTCATACTCCTAGTTTTCATTGCACTTTGTGTCAATTCATACTGTAAGAGATTTTTTAAATTCATATCTTTTGTTATCCCATTAATCTGCCACAGCTAATTCAGCCATTTCCCAATTGTCTGAGGCAATCCAAGATAACTCCCTAGATGAGTTCTTTCCTTTCCTTTTCTGTTTTAATCCCTTCTTCAGGATCATGAAATTTATTTTGTTTACAGTTGTTTCCTCCTCAGTATTATACTTTCTCAATAACTCTTTCTACTTCTTATCCCACTTTTTTCCTTAGTGTCCTTGTTTGAGCTTCATTTTTTGGGACTTCCAAGGTCCCCACTCTGGAGCTTTCTGACCATGCTAGGATGTTTTTCAGGAGAGCTCTCTGCTCTTGTTGCCTCTGGACATAGAGAATGTCAGGCTATACATGTCTCTGACTATCTCTGATCACTCTTAGAGGCTAGTTTTCTTGTGGTGGTGCTAGCTGGTGTCCACCTTTTCTATTTGCCTATGGGCTTCTATTTGATTTTTAATGTGGTTTTGTGGTAGAAATTAAGCATTTCATTGGATTTCTTGAACATTGAGTATAGATTTTAGGTTTTTGCAGGAATAGGTGTGTGGGAACTAAATAACTTTTTTCTTAAGACAGCCATTTTTGCTGAAATCTTCTGTCTTTATCTTTCCATCAGCAGTTATAATGGTAATTTAAATGGGAAGATCTTTCCCATTCATTAATAGGCTCATGTGACCTCTCTGGGTCACAAGGAAATCTGAGTCACATGGAGCCAGTGGTGGGAGGAGTTTGCCAAATGAGTGGAAAAGGAAGGGTAAAACAGGAAGAGGTGGAGCTAGAGCAGAGTTGAGAGGAATTTAGGCCTGCCAGCAGTTAGGGCTAAGAAGGAAACAGGCAAGCTGGCGGCTGGCTAGTGTGAGTGAAAGGGCTTGTTTGTGATTTGTTTAAGAGAGCTGGATGGTGGTAAGCCTAGCAGGGAGAAGACTTGGGGCTGGTGGTAACCTCCGCATTGTTACTATGTATAGATTTTTGTTACTATGATGGATTTGGCTTTCTGGTGCCTGAATAAAGTTTGGTTCTATCTTCCATATGGAGACTCCATGGTATTTCATGATTCAGAATTGCACCAGGATATTCATAGACAGTATAGGCACTGTGAATATAGCATTGCTATAACAGCACAGCACAAAGCACATACTTAGTAATAATTTAATGAATTATGCTACCTTGTCAAGTGTATTTTGTAGAACCCCTTCTGGCTGCCTTAATCAAAGACAAAAAGCTAAGTTAGGAAAATTAGAATAAAGGCCCAGTTATCTAAATCAAGCTGTTCAAAGTGAACTAATAGACTTTTTTTTTAAAGACTTGAACTAAAAAGTGTTGTTTTATATAGGATCATCATTTAATGTATATACTATGGGAGGAAGGAAATTATTTTTTTAAGTAAAACTACTTTACAGAATAAATGTAGTATTGTAAGTGATGTCAAAATAGCATTATCAAAATATATCATTATGTTACTATCAAAGTAAATATTAATTCAGATTATAACATTTAAAAACATATTCCTTTTGGAGATTACATAAGAATAACTATTCCAGAGAACAATAATAGAGGCATTTCTTATTCACTTGAGAAGTCATTCCCCTTTTAGGATAAGAGATAACAGCTATAAACTTTCTCAGGACCATAATGTATTTGGATTTATTTAAAGCTATTAGAAGTAGAGTTGTGCTGGAGCCAGCTCATATCACCTTGCAGAAAATTATAAGAGCTGGTTGTTAAATTTTCAATGTGAATATTTATATCTCAGAAATTGGCAAATGCTACAAATCAGGGTTGATTTATTGTTTTGTTGATTGTCTAGACTTAACATGGTGATGGAGAAAATGTACATAATCTTTGTTAAACTTAAAGATTTGTCACATGTATGTATTTTTTTTTTTTTTCAGAAAACTCTGGTTATTAAACATTTACGAGAACACTCCTGGATAGAAGGATGCAAAGCCAGGAATGGAAGTAGAAGAGTATATACATTCTTTTACGTCTCTTCACATGCTGAAGCATTTTAGTTTATCCTGGATGAAATATAAACCTGAAGCTCTGAAGACTCAAAACTTTTCACAAGAGTAGGAGTGTTAAACTCCACTGTTCTGGCCAGAATCCAAGTAGGATAATTTCATGCTGCTCTACTTTTAATTCCCAGCTGTTATCCTTACTGAATAAATTAATCTTTACTACTTCTACTAGAGAGAGGGGGTGGGAGTAAGGAAGAAAGAAAAGGGAAGGGAAGGAGGGGTACATCAGAGAAGAGACGAGAAGAGGATAACTCCCTGCAGAGACAGTTGGATACTATATTTTTGAAAGTTGTCTGGGACAGATAGAAACTAGGATTTATGACTTAAGGTTGTCCCCAGATTATCTTTCTGTAAGAGGGGACATTGGGTTGTCTTTGCACAAGATTTGTCCTGTGAAGCTATTACCATTCCAAAGTGAAATTTTAAAGTCTTTTTATAAGAATGTGTTCATTCATTTACTCATTCAATACAAATTCAACAAATGCCCTAAAAATATGGCACTATTACAAGTGAGATCTGCAATCAATCAATCAATCAGTTTATTAAGTATCTACTATATACCAGTTAAGGTGTTAGGTGCCAAGGATACAAAGGCAAAAGTGAAATAGTCATGTTCCCAAGGAACTTACATTCTGATGGAGACAACATACATATGTGCATATTTGTATAAAAAAGCATATAGATAAATATAGGCTGGACTTTTGAGCATGCTCAGTTTGCCTAGCATGGAATCCACTGTGACTCTTACCAATGGGAACAACCAACACTCCTTGATTGACTGAATGAATCTTTAAAATGGATAAGACCACTCCAGTTGCCCTCTTTTCTGCCGGCATACTATTTGGCAGCTCTTACCTGCTGCGCTCAGCCTGAACGCCATGAACTAATGAGTGAAAAGGGAAAGACTTGCTTTTCCCCTGTTTTTAATCCCAGTTCCAGGAATGGGCATAGGGATGTTTGCTTCTGTTCTGTGTTGTTTGCCCTCAGTTTCAGGTGCTGGAAGTCATCCCCACTGGGCCCATGGTAAGGGTGGAGCCAGGATCACAGGCAAGTTGATTTGGTCATTCAGTTTTGCACAGAAATGCTAAGAAGGCATAGTACGTGGGATGCAAGCCTGAGATGTGGGTTTGGACTTGGAATTGAGACTCTGCTGTACAGGAACAAACTAAATTATGAACCTAATCTTCTGCCTCATCTCAGAGATTGAGGTGGTACAAGGAGGGACACAGATCATGACCTCTTGCCTGCTAGAAGAGTAAAGTGGCATATTCATGAACACATTAGGAGGGAGAGAGAGAGAGAGAGAGAGAGAGAGAGAGAGAGAGAGAGAGAGAGAGAGAGAGTGTAGACTACACAAAGGTTTTTTGGGAAACCCCATGAGTATGAATATGCATATACACATATATAAAAATGAATACAAAGTAATTTGGGGAGGGTACTAGCTCCCATTTCCACTGATTGGAGGGCTGGAGGGTGGAGTATTAAACTCCTCCCAAAGTTTTCCTTTATAGAGCACTGGACCTAGACTCTAACTAACACTCCACTTTGCATCTGCTGCTCTCCTTAGTTTGAACTCTAAGGTTCATGATGCCCCTGTGTGGGGTACCCTTCATGGGGGGGGGGGGGCGCGACTTCCACCTCTCTTTTGTGTATTTTCTTCTCCATTAAGACTGCAAACTTCTTGAGTACAGGGACTGTCTTTCTTTTTCTTATTTGTATCCCCACAGCACTTAGGCCAATGGCCGGCACAAAGTAGGCACTTAATAAATGTTTATTGAATTGAATAAATTACATTAGAAAAAAGTATCATGTAAAAGAGGGGCATGAGCTGTCTTTTTTTCTTTTTGAATAGTATTTTATTTTTTCCAATTACATGTAAAGACAATTTTTAACCTTTTTTAAATAAAAGGTTAAGTTCCAAATTTTCTCTCTCTCCCCTCCCTTTTCTCTAAGACAGTAAGCAATTTGATATAGGTTATATAAATGTAATCATGTAAAACATATTTCCATATTAGTCATGTTGTAAAAGGAGAAACAGAACAAAAAGGGGAAAAAACTATGAAAAAATAAAACAAAAATCGTAAGCTTTGATCTGCTTTCAGACTACATCATTCTTTCTCTGGATGTAGGTAACATTTTCCATCATGAGTCTTTTGGATCTTAGATCACTGTACTACCGAGAAGAGCTAAGTCAATCATCATTGATCATTGCACAATATTGCTGTTGCTGTGTATGATGTATTCCTAGATCTGCTCACTTCACTTTGCATCAGTTCATGTAAATCTTTCCAGGTTTTTCTGAAATCTGCCTGTGCATGAGCTGAGTCCTAAAGGAAACTAATAATTTCAAGAGAAATCTCCAAGTGGAGGTGAGAATCAAGAACATTCCATCCACAGGGGACAGCCAGTACAAGGGTACAGAGACAAGAGGTGGAATGTTATATGTAAGGAAAAACAGGTAGGCCAGTACAACTAGACCTTATAATGTATGTATGGAGGGTAGTCATGTATAAGAAGATTAGACAGGTAGGAAGGGACAATGGTTTTAAAGAACTTTAAATGGCACAATTCATTTTTTTTATTCTTGAGATAACAAGGAGCTTTTATTGAGTAGGGGAATGCTGCAGTTAAGACCTGTGTCTTAAGAAAATCTCTTTGTTGACTGTGTGGAGGATAGTTTGGAGATGGAAGAAACCAGAGACAAAGAGACCCATTAGGAGGCTATTACAAGAGTGCACACAAGAGTTGATGAAGGCCTGCCTCGAAGAGACAGCTTCAGCTGACTTTGAGTTGACACTCAAAATCTCATGCCACAGAATTTCCAGTCCAATTAGATACCACTCTGAATACTGCCCAAATAGCAGTACCTAGTACAGCCTTTTCACTTCACATAGGTGGTGCATGTAGGTGCCACAATACATTTGGAGGTCTCCCTATTAAATTTGTGTAACAGACTTATCAAAAAAAAAGACATCTGATTATTGCTTTGGACTTACAAAAGTAGCTGACAAGTAGTTGTCTCTGACATACCTATGTCATCTCTAGAAGATTTACTTGTAATTTAAAAAAAAAAATGTATAGAAGGATCATTTTTAAAACTTTGTCCTTGGGATTAGTTAAAATAACAGCAGCAAGATTTTTTTTTGCAATGGAAATCTGTTCACTTGTTGGATACTGATCTCTCTTTGTAGTCTGTTCCTTTCTGCAGTCCTTGAAATTTCTTCATGCTAATACTTTGCCCACTCTAACAACCCACTGCCTCATCCTCTCAGCTATTTGATACCACTCAAAATGTTCATATTCCAGGATAAGTGGAAAGTTCTGTTAATGACTGCCATGCTGAAGCTTAAAGCAGTGGCATAATTTTAAGGATAATAAATGCAATTTAATCCTGTTTTTCTGATCCTTAAAGAACTCACTATGGAATTATAGAATTTTAGAGCTGAAAGTGATGTTAGCCTCATATCTCTAGACCAACCCACTCATTTTACAAATGATGAAATTGAGACCCAGGGAAGTTCAGTGACTTGTTCAAGATTTAAAGGTAGTTTTTTTATGTATGTGTGTATTTATGTCTGTCTGTATGTGTGTGTGTATGTATATGCATACACACACACACATACACACACACATATGAAAATAACAACATCCTCACAAACCAGGTATGAATGAAAACCCAACAGGAAGTGCCTTGCCTTTTACCTGTCTGCCTCCTGCTCTCTAGAACTATGCTTGGCTCTAATCTATAAGCTTCTGCCATAACTTGCAAGACTCCCACTCACTTTCTAGTCAAGTTCAAATCATGTAGTTTTGCTCCTTGCCTTTCTAGTTCCCTTTTATGTGTGGTTTTGACCATTAGAATGTTGTTTCTTGAGGGCATGAACTTTACTACTTATTAGTATCTGTATCCCTAGTGCTTACCACAACGTCTGACACATAGTATAAACATTTGATAATTTTTAAATCTATTGTCTATCACCACCAATCTTCCAAATCTATTTTTTTTTCCTCTTGGGGCAGAGGTTCTTAACCTTTTTTGTGTCATGGACCCATCTGGCAGTCTGGTAAAATCTATGAACCCCTTCTCAGAACAGTGTTGTGTGGTTTTTTTTAAAATTCATAACTGGAGAAAACAATAAATTTCATCATGAGGCTACTAAAATAAAATTTCCCAACTAAATTTATGGACCCCTTGAAATCTTAACCCCAAGTTAAGAATCCTTGTGTTAGAATAAAATGACAATCACATAGCCCTGTTCCAAAACTGTGCTCCTAATCCCTAAGCACAAGCTACACAGATAAAGTTGTAAAGTGTCTGAGTAGCTAATGTCTTTTTTTCTCCTCCACCACCCAATATCCCTGTTCCTATCTTCATGCTTCCAGTCATTGGAACTTCTCCACACCCACTTTTGGCCCAACTAGACCTACTTTTCCTGGAGCAGTCTCCTTGAATTTCTGAAAACCATGCTGGGGAAAAAGTAAAAAATTTACCTGTCTAATAGCTCGTTACTTAAGGACCCTCCTATCAGTTGGCTCAGATTTGACTGATCAACAAATTGATTCATACAACAAGGTCAGAGAAGGCATTTTCTGGTCCCCTTAGTAAAAAGTACTCTACAGTCATGCCCTACAGAAATAACTTTGCATTTATGTTGTATATATTTTGTATGCTTTTATATCCCAGGCACTCAGTACAGTGAGTGCTTAGCTCAGAAGAGGGGTTTAATAAATGCTGATATATATATATATGAATATGATTTATGATGAATAAATGTGATTGAGTAAATGACAATAAATAGTCCAACATGATAAAATTTTTACCCCCTTTCAGTGGATAAAAAGTACCCACAGAGAACTGAAATGCCTATGAACAACTGATAGTACATAAAGGCAAGATCCCAGCCTTTCACAAAAATGGAATCTTGGATCCTGGTTCTTCATGATCACTCCTTAAAAGCAACAGAAATAACTAAAGGAAACCTGAAAAAAGAATTAAAAGTCACCAAAAAAACAATGAAAACTATGGAGAAAAGTTAAAACTAAAAATATACATCATATAGATGTGAATGTAGATGTATATCTTTATATACGTAATAGATATATATTGATGTGTGTGTGCATATATGTATACACACAGCATAGTGTGATGGGTAGAGAGCCAACCTGAGAGAAAACAACTGTTCAAGACCTTTTTCTCATACATCCTGGCTATATGACCTTGGGTGAGTGAATTAGCCTCTTAACTATTTCAAGCAATTGTCTAAGACTTTAAGTTGCAGACCAGATGTCCCTATTAGTAAAGGAATTTTCCTCACTGTAACTTCCTTATGCCAATGAAATCACAAATCCAGTTCAAATACAATATATATGTGTATACAAATATACATAGGTATATATGTATATGCATGCATATATACATACAAATAGAGGAGTGGGTGAGGGGGGGACAAACAAAATGAAATGATTTCAGAAATAATACCAGAAGTAAAGTAAGATAAGAAATCCTAGAATTTAAGATTAAATTGATAATGGACATACCTAAGGAATTAAAGGAAGAACTGACTAAAGCTAAAAAAATCTTGGAATAAATTAAAGGATAACTGAAAGCAGATTAAAAACTCTGGGAATGAGATGGGAAAACTAAGCAAAAAAAGACTAACAGGAAAAAAAATATGAAAATATCAGTGAATACAATAAGAAGAAGAATTAACAGAGTAGTAATCAGAATGTTATGTAATGCAGTTGAAATGGAGGAAAAAGCCAAGGTCAGAAAATAACAACTAGAAAAAGGCTAAGAAGTAATGCAGATGGAGGAGCCAAGATGGCAGAGTAGAAAGATTTACATATGTTAGCTCCAAGCCCACAGTCCATAAATTACCTGTAAAGAGGAACTCCCAACAAATTCTGGAGCAGTGGAAGCCACGCAGCAATGGAGTGGAGGAGATTTCTGTTCCAGAGAGCCCTGAAAAACCGCCACCAAAGATCCATCCCGCACCGGACTGGAGCAGAGCCCAGCCCTGCCCTGGCCACGTGGCCCCGAGAGGAGCAGATCAGAGCGGGCTTCAGGGATGGAATCTCCAGCCCCCATGAAGGTTCTTCAACCCACAGGTGCTACAGGTCAGTGAGAGACCCTATCTGGCCCACCTAGAGGGGAGCAGGATGTCTTCATAACTCAGGCCCCCTAGGGAGGAAGCAGCGGGGGGAGGCAGCTGACAGGGGCTCCCAAAGCAGACAGGACTTCAGATCCATTACTGAAGGTCTCTGCATAAACCCCCTAAGGGAACTGAGCCTGGGCCGTGGCCCCGCCCCCATGTAAGAACCTGAACTTAATCCACTGAATAGCAGTCCCGCCCCGCCGCTGAAAGCCCTGAGGCTGGGAAGCAGCATTTGAATCTCAGACCCCAAGCACTAGTGAGGCAAGGGTGGAGAGGAATCTCAGAAGTCAAGTAACTGGCTGGGAAAATGCCCAGAAAAGGGGAAAAAAAAATAAGACCATAGGTTACAGAATTAGCCAAATGAAAAAAGAGGTTCAAAAGCTCACTGAAGAAAATAGTTCTCTCAAAATTAGAATGGAACAGATGGAGGCTAATGACTTTATGAGAAACCAAGAAATCACAAAACAAAACCAAAAGAATGAAAAAATGGAAGAGAATGTGAAATATCTCATTGGAAAAACAACTGACCTGGAAAATAGATCCAGGAGAGACAACTTAAAAATTATGGGACTACCTGAAAGCCATGATCAAAAAAAGAGCCTACACATCATCTTTCATGAAATTATCAAGGAAAACTGCCCTGAGATTCTACAACCAGACAGCAAAATAAGTATTGAAGGAATCCATCCATCACCGCCTGAAAGAGATCCAAAAAGAGAAACTCCTAGGAACATTGTGGCCAAATTCCAGAATTCCCAGGTCAAGGAGAAAATCTTGCAAGCAGCTTGAAAGAAACAATTCAAGTATTGTGGAAATATAATCAGGATAACACAAGATCTAGCAGCTTCTACATTAAGGGATTGAAGGGCGTGGAGTAGGATATTCCAGAAGTCAAAGGAACTAGGACTCAAACCAAGAATCACCTACCCAGCTAAACTGAGTATAATACTTCAGGGGGGATAAAAATTGTCTTTCAATGAAATAGAGGACTTTCAAGCATTCTTGATGAAAAGACCAGCGCTGAAAAGAAAATTTGACTTTCAAACACAAGAATGAGAAGAAGGATGAAAAAGTAAACAGCAAAGAGAAGTCATAAGGGACTTACTAAAGGTGAACTGTTTACATTCCTACATGGAAAGACAATATTTGTAACTCTTAAAACTTTTCAGTATCTGGGTAGTTGGTGGGATTATACACACACACACACATATACACACACACGCACATGCACACACACATACACACATGCACGCACACACAGAGACAGAGAGCACAGAGTGAATTGAATAGGATGGGATCATATCTTTAAAAAATTAAGGTAAATGGTGAGAGAAATATATTGGGAGGAGAGAGGGTGAAATCTCATGGAAGAGGCAAGCAGGAGACTTTATAGTGGAGGGATAAAGAGGAGAGCTGAGAGAAAAACATGAAGTTTACTCTCATCACATTCGACTAAAGGAAGGAATAAAATGCACACTCATTTTGGTATGAAAACCTATCTTACAATACAGGAAAGTGGGGGAGAAGGAGATAAGCAGGGTGGGGGGGATGGTGGAAGGGAGGGCAATGGGAGGAGGGAGCAATTTGAAGTCAACACTCAGGGAGGGACAGGATCAAAAGACAGAATAGAAACAATGGGGGACAGGATAGGATGGAGGGAAATATAGTTAGTCTTACACAATACGACTATTATGGAAGTCATTTGCAAAACTACACGGATATGACCTATATTGAATTGCCTGCCTTCCCAAAGGGAATGGGTGGGGAGGGAGGGATGGGGAGAAGTTGGAACTCAAAGTTTTAGGAACAACTGTTGAGTATTGTTCTTGCAACTAGGAAATAAGAAATACAGGTAATGGGGAATAGAAAGTTATCTGTCCCTATAGGACAAAAGAGAAGATGGGGACAAGGGAAGGGAGGGATGATAGAAGAGAGGGCAGATTGGTGATAGGGGAAATTAGAATGCTTGGTGTATTGGAATGAGGGGAGGGGACAAATGGGGAGAAAATTTGGAACCCAAAATTTTGTGAAAATGAATATAAAAAGTTTAATAAATAAATTTATTAAAAAAAAAAGTAATGCAGATGAAAGTGATGGATTTGGAAGACAGATCAAAAATGACTAGATTACTGGAGTCTTGCAGAAGACCAAAGAAGAAAATTATATAAACAGTATTTTTCATAAAAGTATGCGAGCAAGCTTTCCTGAACAAATAAAACATAAATGACCCTTGGCAAGCAAAAAAAAAAAAAAAAATTCATATAATCCCAACAAAAAGAAACTCAAACTTCACCTTACTGAGGCACATTATCCTCAAGTCTCAAAATTATAATAGGAAAATTTATTAAAACTACAAATAATCAGATACTATTTATCATTAAACATCAATCAGGGTTTCACGAGATCTAGAAATGCATAGATAAGTTAGAATATGATGCATGCATATGATTTTAAAGCAAGGGCTCCACCCCAGAATTGATTTCCCAGGAAAATCTAATGATTCTCTTTGAAAATGAAGATACATGATATTTTTTTAAATTACTAGTTAAAAAGTGTAAAAGTACATAAGTATACTTTTCTGGTAGGCAAAGAAGATAAGGAAGAATTAGAAATAATTGAGTTCAGCAACCTAGAGTTCAATAAATTAAAAAGTATAAATTATCTAGGAAAGAACTCCCTATTTCATATGAACTGGTAGGAAAACTGGATAGAAGTCTGGCAGAAATTGGACCCACACCAGCATTTTATACCACATTCCACAATATATAGACAAGTGAATTAGATACTAAAGACCAGAAGTGTGAATTCACCTCCCGCAGATTCACCCTAATACTAAGTGTAGATTAAAATATAATTGAGAAATATTTAGTAAAATAAAAATACAAAATGGAACATCTTAATTTCTGGTGTTTTTAAGCCAATACATGTCCTAAATATTATACAATTAAAAAAACTACAAGAGTAGCAAACCATATAACTTTCACAGCTATGACTAGGAGATGAATTTTTAACCAAACAAGGGACAGAAACAATTACAAAAGTTTAAAAAGATAAATTTTATTACATGAAATTGAAAAGCTTTTGGCTAAACAAAATGAATACGTCTAAGAAGAGAAGCAGCTGACTTGGTAAAAAAAAATTTTATCAAATGCCTCTGACAAAAGTTTGATATCCAAGACACAGAGAAAACTAACAGCAATATTTGAAAATAACAGCAATTTACCAATAGAAAAATGGTCAAAGGACATGAACAAGCAATTTGATAAATCTGGACTTGATTGGCCTGGGGATGGTGCAGAATTCAAGCTCTGCCTCCCTTGACAGATTACCTGGTGGCCACTAACTATATTGACTTTGCCTCTTGGTCCCCTAAGCATATAAAGGTTCTACCCATACAGGGTCAATGCCCTTCAGACAGGGTGGATGCCTGAAGATCACTCAAGTCACCATACCTTACCCTACTGAACAGATGCTTTGCGGGGAGGAGAAATGTCCACCAAAACTAAGTGTTGTTGTTGCCTACTGTTGCTATGTTGGGGACTAAGTAAAACTCCTTTTGTAAACTGTTCAATGACCTACAAATTTTTTATTTAATCCCAACATCAAACCTGACCTGAGAGGGCCCACTCCAACACTCTACTCAGGGATACCCTCAAGAATCATGAGAGGAAAGACATTCTTGCTGAGACCTGAAGCTCATAGGTGAGAGTATGAGTTGTGATAAGGACCAGTAGAGCTTACATGAGCTATGCTATCTTCCTATATATACCCCTTGAATCTGGGGGATATATAAATACCTTAATGACAACCAGACCTGGATTTTCAGCTTGCTTACTCCTCCCCTAATTCAAACCCCAATCATGTTATTTTTAAAAGCATTTATTAAGTATCTGTTATATGTAAAACTCTATGCCAGGCATTGGAAAAATGAGGGCAAAAAATATAACAAAAAGCCAGTTTCTGTTTCAAGTAGTTTACATCAACCTGGTGGCGGGGGAGAGAATATAAGCTACTTATAACAATATACATACAAATAATACAACTTAAAGTGCATACAAAGTAAATACAAAGTTATTTGGAGAAAGGAGGGCACTTATGATAGTGAAGACTCATGTAGGAGGGAGCATTTGAGCTCATCCTTGAAGGAAATAAGGGATTCCCCAGAGAGGCACATGCCTAATGATTCAACTAGTAAACCCTGCCTTGGGCAGGATATAATAACATAATTGGATATGTAGACAATCCAAGAGATTCAACAAGTAATTGAAATAATTACTTTAACATGTTAATATAAAACCATAAATCATCTGTATCTTAATATATCACTTGAAAAAAATTAATAGAAAAATATACAAATGAAAAGAAATTTAACAATTTGATATTAAATACCCAAGATACATAGGAAGTTTTTAATAAGACAACTTTAAAGTTATATTCACAAAAATTAAGGAAAAATTATTTTAAAGACATCTATTCTACATGGCAGCTAGGTGACTTGGCACATAGAGTGCTGGGCCTGGAGTCAGGAAGATCCGAGTTCAAATCCAGTCTCAGACACTCACTAGCTATGTAACTCTGGACAAGTCATTTACCCTCTGTTTGCCTTAATCCATTGGAATGAGAAATGGCAAACCACTCTAGTATCTTTGCCAAGAAAATCCCATATGAGATCATGAAGAGTTGGACACAACTAAACACCTGAACAGCTACACTTGGCTAGGTAGATCTAATATAGTAAAATGTTGCTAGTTTCCAAATGACAACAGATTCAATGTGATGCTAATCAAAATACCAATGCATATTTTGGAAGGATAAAAATGATCATCAAAAATGTCAAATAAAACTTGATGAAGGAGGGCTTCTCCCAACAAATTTCCAAATGTATTCTAAGGTGATAACAAAATGAACTGATTAAAAATTTGTAAAAAGTGAAAGATCAGTATTCTAGAATAGAGACCCAGAAATAGAATCTCATATATAAAGAGATTAAAATTTTTTTTCTTATAAAAGCAGTATTATAAAATATTGAGAAAAGGAATTATTCAATAAAAATGAATTCTATTCGAATGAAGGCCAAGACTCACACTTCACATATATACTACAACAAATACCAGATGGATCAATGATAAAAAATTTTGCATGTAAAAAGTTAAAGTAAAAGTGATATGTTCATTAGTTGTGAAGAGAATAAAATTGTTTCTTTAAAATAAATGATTAGAGACAAAAATAAGTGTACTTTTAAAAGGCTATTTTACTTAGACTTAGACTAATTTAGATAGACACTTTGACACTTCAGTGGTTTTATGAACCCACTGATATGACTACTGTCTCTAACAATGCACATCGAAATCCATCTATGCCTATTAATCCAATAAAATTTTTGCTAATTTACTCCCATAAATCCTCCATATGAAGCCCCTACTATGTAACAGGGGTCCTTCTTTTTCTACCTCTAGACATTGCATGGATATTAGTTGAGCACATGAGCTAGATATTGGTTATCACTCACTACCAGTACATGGCCAATCCATCCCTTCCCCTCAATCATCCAGATATTTGATGATATCCTTTAAGCCACTAATGTCTCTTTCTTAGTAATATGCTATAGCCTGCTCATATGAAACGTATATCTTTTCTGCTTCCTTGTTGGTGATTCTAAAATTTAATTCCTTAGAGACTATAATATTATATGACACAGTTATACAAAAATGCATTTGATTATATTATCTGCATCCTGGGTCATCTCCAGTTGTCCTGATCAATATCTGGCCACTGGACCCAGAGAGCCCTGGAGGAAAAAGTAAGGCTGGTGACTTGGCACAGCCCTCCCTCACTCAAATCAAAGTTAATTGCAAGTGATGTCATCATCTCCCTGATGTCATGGTCCTCTTTGAGAACAGAGGATGAACCACACACACGCAACCTGATCATATGAAAATAAAAACATTCCATACAACAAAAAGCAATATAATTAAAATTTAAAAACTATATTCCTAAGAAAACAACATCTATATTCCATAAGTGTTGGTACAATTTATACCATTATTTATTCCCAATGGATAAAACTGTTCAAATTCATAATCGGGTAAACTGTTCTTATGATTTAGAACTAGAAAAGACCCTAGAGACTGAGGATTGGAGGTTAAATGTTTTAACTTACATTTCCATGGAAACAAATCACTTTTGATGCACACAAAGTTGGCAGAAATATTTAAAAACAAAAAAATTCACTGTTGTTTGGGTTTTGAGGAACAAGAAATTTCATGTTTTTTGTGAAACTGTAATTTGATGAAATCTTTTTGGAGTGCAATCTGCCAGTATTACTATAAAAATTACAAAAGTAATTATATTTGATCCAGTAATTGATCCAGTAATTCCATTGTTAGGACTAGATATTAATGATGTTATTTATTAAAAGCAAAATATCAAAAGAATTTATTTATGCAAAAATGTTTATAGCTCCTTTATAATAACAAAATATTGGAAATAATCCATATGCATGATGCAGTGAACAATGACTAGGAAAATAGTGTTATGTTAATGCAATGTAATAGTGTTTCCCCATAAAGTGATAAATATGAAGGGTGCCAAAACATTCAAAATAGTGCAGAAGGAAAAAAGTAAAAGAAAGATGAAGTGTGATGTGGTGGTGGTAAAAGTTCTAGGTTTGGAATTAACTGACCTGGGTTTAAATCCTATTTCTGCTGTGTACTACCTCTGTTACCTAGTCCAAACCATTTCATTTCCCAAGGTATCTTCAGTTTCTTCAGCTGTAAAATTAGGGAACTAGGCTAGATGATCTTCAACATGCTTGACATACAGCAGGAACTTAATAAATGTTGGTTGATTAAATGACTAACCTAGCTCTTGATTCTATCATGCTATATGAACAATAACCACATTGATCTCTACTTTATAAAAGAATGAGAGCATGGGATAGCCTCAAAATTAGAACAATCCAAGTTCAAGGACTGCTTCTGACACATACTGATAACTAGATGGTTCAGTGAATAGAGGACCAGTCCTGGAGTCACAAGACTCACACTGCTAAATTCAAATCTGACCTCAGACACTTATTGTCTATGTGGTCCTGGGCAAGTCACTTAGTCTTGTTTTCCTCTGTTTCTTCATCTGTAAACTGAGCTGGAAAAGGAAATGGCAAACCACTCCAATGTCTTTGCCAAGAAAACCCCAAATGGGGTCACAAAAAGCCTGACACGACTTTAACAACAAACTCGAGGCAAGTCACTTAACCTCTTAGTTAAACCAAGGCAAGTCTCTAAGAAAAAATTGTGGAACAGTTGCCTATACAGCTTTGTGATTTTAAATTTTGGTAAAGTCAGCACACCCTTGTACACATCCCCATTCACACAACAACATGAAAATGTATGTAGAAAATATACACATCCAAAATACATATACATCCACATATACACGTGTATGCACATACGTATGCCTATATATACAAACATACACATAGTCATCACACACATACATATACACAGGCACATATTTATAAGTAATGGGTGTTGGCACATGCTTAGACTTCCTAAGATGGAGTCACTCACATGGAAGATATTAGTTGACTGCTCTCAGGAGACAGGAAAATTGGAGGATGTATGGACATTCTGCATTGATTAATGTGATTAGGAACAGTCTTTTTCCATTAGCTCCATAACTGAAACTGTCAGTATCTTTAAAACCTGCCTGACCCAGGAATGGGCAGGATGTGGGATGGGCTTTTACTACATTTGCTCTGAGAGTGAAGGAATCTAGCCATACCACAGGGTAAAGGGGAATGCCCAAGAACCATTTTCCCTACTCTTCCTTAGTCCATTGGCCCTGAGGAACTGGCTCATGTCTTTGGACCTTACATTTATTGTTTTCCATTCTAGGTGCAGGGCTCCGGATCTGGACCAAGCATGAGTCATGGGCACCTGTAAGTCCAGGAATCCAGACTGAATGTTCAATGATGCCCTGAGAACTGGTCTGGGAGAAGCTTGCTTCCAGCTTTGGGCTTGAACTTGAGGGGACTCATACTATGTAGGAACTGAGCTAAATTGTAAACATAATCCTCCACCCCCCACTACTGAAGTGGAGGGTAATTTTGTCCCTTAAGAAGTTAGGGACAGTGTTTATATGTTCGTTCTTGCTGTATCTGTGAAGTAACTATTCCTTTATAAAAGCAAGTCTAATATTAAGTGCTTAAATGAAACTGGGGTGCTAGCCACTAACCCTAAAAGTTGAGAGAACACAGACAGTAGGAATCTGAGCCAATTGCAGAGAAAACATCCCCTCTGGTATTGGTATCCCCAAGAGCAGTAAAATGTGGCAGGTCTGATGCTTGAGAGTGGGGCCAGAGTCTTTCATGTTTTATGTACATTCCCATACATTCATAATAATAGCTAGCATTTATATTGCATTTTAGTTTGCAAAATATTCTACAATTATTATTTTATTTTATCCTCATAATAGTCCTTGGAAATAGGTGCTATTATTATCCCCTTTTTACAGATTAGGAAACTAAAATGGGGCAGAAGTTGAGTGATTTGCTCAGGCTCGCACAGCGAGCAAGCCTCTGAGACCACATTTGAAGCCAGGTTTCCTGATTCCAAATTCAGCACTCTTTCCATTGTATCACTTGACTGGATATTTATATATAAATGTATCTACATAGACATGTTGTTACACATAATATTGTAACATTTATTATATAATGTTACATATTATATATTATATAACAAAAATGTTGAGTGTGCTACATAGTTAAACACTTGTTGAATTTAAGTGAAGAAGAAAACAGGTAGTACAATAGAGATTGTAAGGGGACACAGCAAAAAGGTTATCATTATTTTGTTTAAAATCAATTATGTATGTACATATAATATATTCTTATTTTATCCAAATGTAAAGATTTCAGATTTTATAGTTTTATGTGGGATTTTGTTAGTTTATTTCACTGTTCATATCTATTAAGATTATTATGTTTACAATAAAAATGTCTAAAAAAATCAAGGCACTTGCTATTTTATTATATAATAAATGGAAACTTCTTAAAGGCCTTTGTTTCCCATCTACAAAAATAATGAGCATTATAATGCCCCTTACTCTAGCTCAAAAATCCTGATTTGGTGGACAGTAAACAAATAAAAATATCAAAAGACCAAAGTTCCCCATCACTGTTCCCAGTCATTTCTAATTCAGCTTAATTCAATGCAGATACAAACAAGTGAAAGTTGTAGTGAGAATCAAATGAAATTTGTAAATTGTAATTGTAAAGCACAGTGCCTAGCACATAGTAAGTGCTATATAAATATTATTATTATCCCTATTATTATAGAGGTTTAATTATACAACTCATCAGGTCCAGGTGGCTCCAACCAAGTCTTGCATACTGCTTTCCCTGTCCTGAATCCTGCTGGTACAGTGATGTCTGAATGCTGTCCTCTACTGGCAGAAGTGATCTCTCTCTGGTTCTTTAATCTCCACTATCGGGTGTCTACAAAGAATATTACTCAGTCTGGGAGTGTATCAGGTATTCAGGGAGGACTAGTACCTATGTGTGAGAACTTTCTGGGTCCTTTTCAAGGCTGCTTATGCACCTTTGGTGTCTGCCTGGCTCTCAACTCTCCTCTGTGACTCTAAAAAGCTGTAGCACGCACAATGGCCACAGATGGGCTAAACCAGATTGAGGGTAACCAGTAGGCTACCTATGACTCTGTGAAGATTTTCCCTGGTAGAATGGGCAGATGAGAATAATTTATTCCAACAGCCATGCAGGTGGCTGCAGCAGGCACTGTAGAGTGCTCAGAGTTTGGTCAGATATTCAAGACACCAAAGTCATCCACTGTATCCTGGGCCACAGACAGTCATCTAGACTTTTGTCTTGCCTCTGGTTTTTGATGACTGGAAGAGAAAGTGAGGCTGACAATTTTGTGCAACTCTGCCTCATTTAAATCCAATTCATGCATGAATCAAGATATCACCCCATGATGTCGTTGGTCCTCCTCAAAACTGAAGGACAAACAACGACTCAGTCTGGGTAGGCTACGGGTTTCTCTTATTCATTCATTGTTTTTCACAGACATTGTTTGGTATTTACAAGCAGATTTACTAATCTATCTAGCGATGAGCTTGCAAGCAATCTCTGCTCTTATACTAAGTGGCTCTTATACATCTTCCTCACCCTCTCACCCACTCCAGTTACAGCTCTTATGGCACAATGGAAAAAAAATACTGGTTCTAGAATCACAGATCCTGGATTAAAATCCTGCCTCTGATCCTCTCTACATCACCTCAGACATACCACTTCCCCACCTTCTACCTTGACACTTGATTTTTTTATTTGTAAAGTGAAGGGTTTGTTCCAAGATCTGTTGGACCAAGATCTCTGTTTCCCTCCAGCTCTGGATTCAATAATCCTGGATATTCTGACCACACCCAGAGGACAGTGTTCTTACATGATATTAAAATACCTTTAATGTAACTACACTATTTCAATATGCAACAATTCAATTAAACAAATATGATCCAGATGTCTCGTTGCAAAGCAACATGATCCATGGCTCCATGCAGCTGCACAGAGCAATCCCTTGGGGCTCACTCAACTGCCTTAAATCAGATCAATTCACTCTTAAATAGGTCGACTAATGCCCTGGTGTGCTGCTAACATACTTATATTGAGTTTGGGTTGAACATCCCTTCCCCAATGTACTCCTACCTTAACCGACCAGGCGCTGTCAGATCAACCACTCATTTCTAATGCATGATATATTGGAAGGTCAAATGTTCAGAGAAATGGACTTACATAAAAAACAACTAAAATGAGAAAACAACATCCTTTTTTAAAAAAGCATGATAAAAAGTATTCTTTGAATCAACAGGAAAACACCTTTAGAAATTATGCTCTCTCTCATGTGTGAGTGAGTCATGTAACTGAGTCATTTCATTGATATTCTCTACCTGGAATATTCTCCCTCCCCCTCTTCATCATTTGGATTTTAGGAGAGGGAAAGAGAGAGAGAGAGAGAGAGAGAGAGAGAGAGAGAGAGAGAGAGAGAGAGAGAGAGAGAGAGAGAGAGAGAGAATGAATTGAGCATTTGCCAGGCACCGGGCTCTGGGGTGGGGTGCGGAATAAATCAAGATAACCTCTGCCCTCAAGGAGTTTACATTTGAATGGGGAATACTACTCATAAAGAGTATATTGAAAGCGAGAAGATACACTCAAGATGGCATGGTTCGGGGAAGTTGACTGGGAAGGAAGATGGAGGCTTGGTTCTAGACAATATGAAGCAAAGGCTCATCTCTTTAACAGAACACGGGCTCTAACCTTGGTTCCCAAAGTGGAGTACAAGGTTTTTTTTAGTGGGGAGAAGTTAGAGATGATGACTTGAGTGGAAATGGTATGCTTTGACCAAGAAACAAAGAACAGTTTTGATTCCCAGCAGAATAACATAAAAGTTCAATAGTCACCTCCATCCATTAAACTTTCCCTAATTTCCTCCAGTCAGTAATGACTTTCTCCTCTAATTCACTGGTGAAATATTGTGCATTGTACCTACGTTGGTGTCCAGGAGGAAAGGAACTTTATACTGTCTAAATCTGACATCTCCTCCAGTGTCGGGAATGTTTTTTTTTTTACTTACTGTAAATACTTAGTAAATGCTGAATAAAGGATAAATGAAGAAATAAACAGAAATTGAAGATAACCTTTCCTTTCTCCGTGCCTTGCTTACAGATGTGATATCTGTCTCTAAGTATTTGAAGAATTGTCATTTAGCAGAACATACAGACATTTTATTTGGCCTCAAAAACAGAACTATGGTCAATGGGTGGGAATTACATATGACCATGTTTAGATTTGATGGAAGAAAAAACTTTCTAATAATTACAGGCTTACAGAATTAGAATGAATTACCTTAATAAATAATAATTTATTTTCCTAAATTCCTCCTAATTTCAAATATTCAAGTAGAGGCTAGATAACCACTTTTGTAGGATATTTTAGAGGGGATTTTCCTCCCAAATATAGATTTGACTAATTAATTTTGAGGCTGCCTTGCAGCTCTGAGGTTCTCTGATTTTCTTTTTTTATGTTCAGTATCTTTTTATTTTATTTTTTGTATTTATTTTATTTATTTTAATTTTTATATTTAATTTTAATTGATGAAATAAACCAAGCACTTACATAACATAGCATAATAAAAACATGATTTCAAATGAAACTACAAATCTATTATGTACAACTTGCTATTCCTTTTAAATATATAATAAAGTTAATCACGAGAATTTTTTTGTCTTACCGCCCTACATCCTCTGATTTTCAAAATTTGCATTTTACATAATTATTTGAGTACTAGAATCTAATGTCTTTATCAATAGGAATTATTTTTAAAATTCATTTGCTATAAATCCCTTGCAGTCCCAAGTATAGTATTTTACATGGTAGTCAATATTTAATTAAGTTATTTTTTGTCAAAATTCTGTCAAAATATGGTTGCCCAGAGAAGTACATCAATTTCATGATGGCCTATTTGCCCAGGTTCTGGATAATGGACAATGCTCTCGTGCCTTCCCAGTCACCAATAGAGTGAAACAGCGCTGTGGGCTTGATCCTAAGCTTTTTAGCATGATATTTTCAGCCATGTTGACAAATGCTTTCAATGAGGATGAACATAGCATCAAGGTCAACTACTGTACTGATGGTAAGTTCCTCAATTTGAAAAGGTTACAAGCCAAGACCAAAGTGGAGGGAGTGTTAGTACATGATTTTCTGTTTCCAGATGATTGTGCACTCCATGGAGCCTCTGAAGCTGAGATGCAACAAAGTATGAATGAGTTCTTTGCTGCCTGTGCTAATTTTGGCCTAACAATTAATACTAAAAACACAAAGGTGCTCCACCAGCCACCACCACACCATTCATATGTGGAACTATCAGTTACCATAAATGGAGAAGTTTTGAATGCTGTGGATAAGTTCACTTACCTTAGTAGTGTACTTTCCAGGGATGTCCACATTGACAATGAGGTTGATGCATGCATTGCCAGAGCTAGCTCAGTTTTTGAGAAGCTCTAAAGAAAGATTTGGGAGAGAAGAGATATTAGACTGACTATCAAATTGAAGGTCTACAGAGCCGTTGTGCTGACCTCATTGTTATATGCTTGTGAAACATGGACAGTCTACTAGTGCCATGCCAAGAAACTGAATTGCTTCCATTTGAACTGTCTTGGGAAGATTCTGGGATCACCTGGCAGGATGAAGTCCTTGCTTGAGCTGAGCTGCCAAGTATTCAAACTATGCTTCAGAGAGCGCAACTCTGATGGGAGTTCGAATGAAAAATATATGCTTGCCAAAAAGACTATTTTATGGAGAACTTGCATGGGGTAGGTGATCATATGGTGGCTAAAAGAAATGATACAAGGACACTCTCAAGGTCTCTCTCAAGAACTGTGGATTTGACTATGCAACATGGGAGACACTGGCACAGGATCGCTCAGCATGGTGTGCCCACATAAGAAAAGGTGCTGTGCTCTTTGAGCAAAGCATGGAATTGAGACAGCACAAAGTAAATGCAGGATGTGCAAATTTGGGATATTCACCTCAAATATTCAAATGGACTATCTGTGCCCAACCTGTGGTAGAGCATTCCAAGCTCATATTAGTCTCAGCCACAGTCAGACACACTGAAATTGCACTTTACAATGGTGAAGTCATTTTGGTCCTCTTCGAAGACGAAGGACAACAACCAACCAAGTTACTGCATGTGAAAATAAAATACTTACTTAAAATATTTACTGATACATATAGTTATGTATTGCCTTTTTCAAGAAGACTAGTGAGAATGCTGATTAGAATAACTATTGGATCATCTCATTGCTTTTCATTTATTGGGAAGATCTGTCTGGTTAATTAATATTTTTGGAGTTGAATTTTAGCTTTGACTCACTATATCAAACTGCTTTTCCCTATAAATGGTAGGTCCTTTTATAAATGTTTTATAATAAATGTTTTCAGAATGAATAATTGGAAAGGCAGCATGTTGTAGCATGAACAGTAAACTCGAAGTTAGGAACCCTGGGTCTGAGTCTCAGTTCTACCATTTATTAGCTATATGACCTTGGACAGATAAATTCTTCTCTCTGAACTTCATTCATTTGTAAAATCAGGGCACTTGACTATTGATTAGTACACAAGCATTTACAAAGCACTTACTGGTGTGACAGGCACAAGTGCTGGTGATATAAAGAAACAAGTGAAACAGTCTTTGCCCACAAGAAGTTTACATTCTAATAAGGGACAGAATACATGTGTTTACCAATATATAAAGAGTATATAGAAATTGAATATAGAGTAGTTTTTTTGGAAATGCCCTGACAATTGAAAAGGGGAATCTGGAAAGATATCATTAGAAATTAGGAAAAAAAATGATTTTGTAAACTCAGCTTAGGACTAAAGACTAAAATATATTGAGCTTATTTGTAAATTCCTTTTACACACAGGAAAAGTTACAAACAATAGAAAAATTTTTATAAACAGTAAAGAATTGAAAGTTATTTTTGAATTATCCTATCTAGACAGATCATTTTACAAGGCAAGGTAAAGAATAAGAAAAACAAATTCAGAAGAACAATATGTCCTTTGGAAGACTGGCCAACTTGTTAATACAAACAAATCAGACTGATTATGGACTAAACCAAAGGTTTACTGTAATTCCCTTTCTGAACCACCTCCCCAATTCAGCACTCTCAGGTTTGTAGATAGGGTCTTGAGGGTGGGGATTACCTATACCTTAGGATTCTAAGGGTACCCTGTAAATCTGAACTATCAAAACTATAGTTCATAACTCTCCTCCAAAGAGTTTGTCTTTAATAATCAGCCAGTAGATACAATTAGTTCACAGCTTATCAAGATGGCATATCAAGTACAGTAGGCATAAAACATCCTGCCAATAAACATAGGGTACACTCTTCCACAAACAAACACAGTGTCCAGTGCTAGAACAGGCACAGAGTACAATGATACTGAAGCGCACAGGGAAGACAGGCCTCTGATATTTCAGGGTCTTGATAATATTTCTCTTCATTCAGTTTCCTCACACTGCTCTCCCTGAGCACAGCATCTCTGCTAGGTAAGTCATTTGACTCTGCTTCCTGGGTCTGCTCCTCTCCACAGCTTGACCCTTAACTGTTAACATTTAGTGAATCCACAGTTCCCTGCTGCCAGAAATCACATTCCTTAAAGCTGACTGCTACCTAGAAAACTCTCTCTCTTTGCATCCATCTGTAGAGCATGACTCCCTACTTTCTGCCTCACACTGATCAACTCTGAACTGCTCCCTGCTAGATTTAGTGTTTCTTACTGTGTGAGCAGTTCTGCTGCAGGATTCCACAGTCAATTAGGAAGGGAGAGAAAATTCTCTTACTCTACCCTGTACCCCTCTGGTGGAGTTATAGAGGTCATATTCCACAGAGCTGCTCTATACTTCAATCTAGAACTGTCTGAATAACTATGGAGCTAAGCGTTTTTAAAAAGCCATTGAAAGCATAGCTAATCTTTTCCCAGCCAATGGTCATCTCCCCTTCCAGTTTAATCAGAGAACTTTTTCACACTGTGGAGAGGGATGACAGTATGTAGACATTTTTAAAAACTTGATTAGCATATTAATGCCTTTTTATTCCCTGTTGAGTGCACTTTACTTTCTACGATTACATTAACTGACTAGTGGTTGAGAGTGAAGGACTTCAGTTGTTTTAAAAAATTGCTTCCCCAGTAAAGCAACTGAGCTGGTGCTTTTTGACAAAGCTCATATTCTCAGTTCTGGATAGTTCTCTAGTGATTTGGGGAGGCTCAAGTATTATCCTTTCAAGTGCCTTCCCAATGCCATGTACTAAAGGGTTTCATTAAAGTCCATGTTGCAAAGTTTTAAAAGTAATCTGGAAAATTAACATTCTTCCATGAGGATTCTTCCTGGCATATGGGTCTGGAAGAATCATACTTATCATCAAACACATGGACATACAATTTAACAGAGAGATATCATATGACAAAGTTCTTATAGGCTATTGTTTACCTTGGTGCTTAACAAGGCCTGCCCCAATCCCAAAATAAAGTAAAATCAAACTTTCCCCTTCGAAGGGAAAGTGTGGCTCCAGTAAGAGTCCCAACAGAGATGGTAGACTAGGGATGATTGGAAGTAATCCAATCACTTTCAAATGAGAAACCAACCTTCACTGGTTGAAAATTGTTCAAGGTCCCTAAATCACATAGAATACCCAAAATTTCCCCAGAGATCTTTGTAACACCTAAAGCAATCCAGATGGAGGTCCAGAAAAATCACTCTGTACCCAAACAAACTTTTAAAAAAAAATCAAACTTAGTAAAGCCTTGAAGGATTTCAGAAAAACACCTTAAAGGAATTAAGCAGTTAGGGTTGATTTTGGCAGGTTTCTAGGCCATCAGGGAAACCTTATCCTACAGAACTATAGTCCATATAAACTGTCCAGACTCATGTTACAAGTAGGCAAGTAATCTAGATGTGCTTTTAAAAAACTGAACATGGATGAATTCCCACAGCATATTCTATACAAATTGTTATGTACCAGTATTCTGAGGATTCAACATTCATACTACTCATATCAACTTTCATAGTCATAAAAATGTGTACAGTAATACAACATATATCAGTACTTAGGCAGTTAATGATTTCTTTTAAAGTTCTTTTTAAGATACTGGTCTGATTTGGACCATTTTCTGTTGGAAACCCAACAGAAAACCTGCTATCTGATCATAGCTTAAAACAGAAGAAGAAAAAGAAGACAGAATTTTCTCCAGTGGATATGATGAGATCACCATGTAAGGTAGTACAGAAGAGAGAAGAGGACCCAGAAAACAACACTGAAGAAAGCCTATAGTTAAGGAGTATGATCTAGAGGAGGATCCAGTGAAGATAAAGAAAGAGTGGTCTGATAGGCAGAAGGAAAATCAGGAGAGTGGTGTCTAGAAAATCTAGAGATAAGAGAGTATCGAGGAAGAAAGAATGACCAACAGTGTTAAAGACTGCAAGGGAGGTCAGGGAGAATGAGGGTTGAGAAAAGGCCAATTCTTGTCTTCCTTGACCTCTATAAAACATTAGACACTATCAAATCTTTAAAAAAAATTCAAAAATATATGTATTCATTCTTCTATGCAACATGAGCAATATGAAAATGTGTTTAATAGGAATGTATGTATAAAGCCCATATCAGATTGTATGCCATCTTGGGGAGGGGGAGAAAATTTAAAACTTATGGAAATGAATACTGAAAACTAAAAATAAAAAAATAAAATGAAAAAACAAAAGAAAAGTATTCATTTTAAACTTAAAGACAAAAAGACAAAAAAGAGAATATTTCCATGTCCACAGCACAACATAAAAAGAAGATTCAATATAAAACCATGAATTTCCCTTTCACCCTGTTTCCTTTTTTTAAACTATGTAATGAATACTAAACATTATTTTTAGAGCTACACAGCTTTTCTATGCTTCTTTCTGCTTTCTTTTGTTCTGTGTCAAGGACTTTTTATTTTTTTCTCCTTCCCTCCCTACCCTTGAGAAGGCTACCATTACACACTAATATGTGTATACGTATATATATATATCATATTATATATATGCATAATATATATTATATATAAATATATATATTTTAAATATAAATATATATTTATAAATATAAATATTTATAAATATATTTATATATATTATATTATAATATAATATATATATAATATTATATATGTACCTATATGTAAAATTCCACTGTATATAATTCTATTTATCCGTTCTTTCTCTGGATACAGAGAGAATCTTCCTTTATAAGTCCTTTGTAATTGATTTGAGTATTTATAAAATTCAAAATTACTTAGTCATTCAAAGTTGTTCTTAGAACAACAGTGCTATCATTATATCATTATATCATTCTTGGTTCTGCTTATTTCACCCTTTATTATTTCATGTAAGTCTTTCCATGTTTTTCTAAAATCAACCAGCTCATCATTTCTTAGAGCACAGTAGTATTCTATCACAATCATATACCACAACTTCTTTGGCCATTCCCCAATTGATGGTCATCCCTTCAATTTCCAGTTCTTTGGCACCACAAAGAGAACTGTCATAAATATTTTAGAACATATAAGTTCTTTTACTTTTCCCATAATCACCTTGGGAAACAAGTCTAATAGTCAAAGGGTATACACAGTTTTATAATTCCTTGGGCATAATTCCATATTGCTCTCCAAAGTGGATGGATCAGTTCACAGTTCCACCAACAATGAATGAATGTGTCCCAATTTTTCCACATTCCCTTCCTCCAACATTTGTCACTTTCCCTTTCTATCATTTTTGCTAATCTCATAGGTGTAAAATGATATCTCAAAGCTGTTTTTATTTGCATTTTTTTGACATTATCAACTCTTATATTTTGTATTATAGCTGACTGTATTAATATCTTATCCAACTACTAAACTATAAGCCTTTTAAGGAACAGTATCTTATCTAGCATATATATACTCAATAAATGTTGCTGTTCTTGAAAATTCTCCTTTGGCTATAGTAGCATGGCACTATCTGGATTCTCCTTTTACTTTTCTCACTAATCTTTCACTATTTCCTGGCACAGATCCTGTCTACTTGCTTCCTAACTGTGTGTATCCTCCAAGATCCTATATTCACCTTTTTTTTTTTTTGCTATTCTATAGCCACATTCACTCCTTCTTTGAACCTCAACTACAACCATCACTTCAAATATTACCTCCATGTATATTATTCTTTTATTTTTTCTTCAACCTTGATCTCCCCTATGCATTTCAGTTTCCTCTCTCCAATAACTTATAAGTCATTTCTATTTGAATATAATGTGTGTTGTTTTTTACCATGAACTTAGCAAAATAATTTTCACTTATGAGAGATAAAATGTAGTCTTCAGTTACTTAAAGAACTCTAATTTGGAAGAAGGCTTAGATTTGTTCTGTTTTACCCCAGAGAAAGTTATAGGAGTTATAGGAAAGTTATAGGAGTTAGTAGAAGTTATAGGAGGGCTGGTGTTGGACCAGTCTAAGAAAGAGTATTCTAACAATTGGAGCTGCCAAAAATGTCAGTGGATTGCTTTGTGGGGATGAGTTCCTTCTCAAGCAAAGGTTGGATGACTACTTGTCAGGGATGTTGGAAAAGATATTCTTACATCAGGTAAGATGGTCCCCTCTGATTCTATGTTGTTATGACTCTCCTAATTTGCATTTTTTTAGACTCTGACAGGATAGCAAAGCAGAGTGGCATGGTAGAGAGGTCATGGAATTTGGAGTCAGGAGATATGGGCTTGAATTCTGGCTCTGAATACTTACTAACTACATGAACCTGGGGAAATCCCCTGATATTCCTGAACCTCTGCTTCTTAACCTATAAAATGGACATGATAATGATGAGGATAGGATTTATGTAGTGTTTTAAAGTTTTGAAGGCACTTTGCAAATGTTGTCTCATTTTATCCTCCCCACAAACTTGAGAAATAGATGCTATTATTGTTCCCATTTTAAAGTTGAAGAAATTGAGGCAGAGAGTAATTGATTTGTCCAGGGTTAACTAATAAATATAGGAAGAAGAGGAATTTGAACTCAGGTCTTCCTGATTCCTAGTCTGCCATGCTATCCACTGTAACACCTTCCTTCCTAATAATGTACAATATTTGCACAGGTTGTTGTATGGAAACCTTAAAACAGTAGAAAGATGTAATTATTTCCTATGTTAATATAATCCATAAGAATTTACTGAAGTATTAGAGTGGTAACATTGACCAAAGAGAAAGTAACAATAATCATTATAGAAGACATTTGTATAGCACTTCAAGATTTGCAAGTCATTTAACATATCTCACTTAAGCTCCATGATAATTCTGTGAGGAAGATAATATAAGCATTATAATCTCCATTTTACAGAGGAGGTAAATGAGTAACTAAGTGCCTTGTCCAAAGTTACACAGCTAAAATCAGAAGCAAGATTTGAATGTGGGGCTTCCTGATTTGAGGTTCAGCATTCTATTCTCTATGCCATCCTATCTCTTGACAGTGATCACCAATTCCCTAAAGAAAGGTTTTACCTATTTCTAAACAGAATATCAGAGAAATAATAATGATACTGATTTACTTTGTCCAATGCTGACTAAGTCACTTCAAAATTCATAGAGATAAAAACAGCTTTCTAGTAGATTTGGTCTGATATGGAAGTGATATTGAGTGGGCTACATATGTGATCTAATTCAAAGCATTTATTGTTATCCATAGTATGTATAATACTAACTAGGGATGTAAGGAGATATAAAAGAATTACTCTATCCTTTTTACATAGTTGTCAAGATTCTACTACATTGTTGCTACTTTTAAATCTAGTAATAGAGCATTGTGCGTGTGTGTGTGTGTATGTGTGTGTGTGTGTGTGTGTGTGTGTGTGTGTGTGTATGAGTGTAGCTAGGTGGTGCAATGAACAGAGAACCAGGTCTGAAGTCATCTTCACAAATTCAAATACGACCTCAGACTCTTACTACCTGTGAAACCCTGGACAAGTCATTTAACCCTGTTCCTCATGTATAAAATGAGCTGGAGAAGGAAATGGCAAACCATTCCAGTATCTTTGCCAAGAAAACTCCAAATGGAGTCACAAAAAGTCAGACATAACTGAAAAATGACTATGTATCTTTTTTGTTTGATTCTGCTTTCTTTCTTTGAATCACTTCACATGGCTTTCCATATTTAGTTGTATACCTCATATTTATGATTTTCTGATGTTAAAATTCCATTACACTGCAAAAAATGGCAATGAATATCTATTTTTTTTCTCCCTAGTGTATAGTTTTTTTTTGTTTGTGTAAGAATTTTCTGCCATTGGCTTCCAAAAAATTCTTATCTCATTGCCATTGTATACTTGTACCATAAGTAATTTCTCATCTTTAATAATCATTGACAGTTATGAGTGTCATTCAATACCAAATGAGTCTGCATAAAGAACTTTCATAGTTTTAAAAATCCCTATTGCATGACTTCTCTGAAATCTAAAATGCTAACTAGAACTAGAGTTTAATGATCACTCTATTATAGGGGAAAACTTCTGAGCAAGTAGAGCTATCCAGAAACATAATCAGCTACTTAGTTCCCCTATCAGTGACTTCTTCATATAAACTAGCAGGCTACTGGGAGAAGATTACGGAAGACAATCCTACTCAAGTACAAAAGTTGGAGTTGGATTAGCTGAAGTTGGAGATACTTTCCTTCAAAGAAATAATGAGAACCCTTGTGGAGAGATTACCATTCCAACTTAGAATGTGGGATAGAGAAGAGTAAAGTCAGATATAATTCAACATGCACTCTGGATTTCAGGTGAGCTGGTTTTAAAAGGTTAAGAGATAGTATAGGTAGGATATCATGGAACAGAACCATTTCTAGAAGTCAGTGTAAGAGAGATGGGGAGTTCTTAAATTTTATTTTTAGTTCCAAGTTCTCTCCCTCCCTTATCCCTCCAGCCTTCCTCACACATTGGGGAAGCAAAAAATATAATACCCATTATACATATGAAGTCATGCAAAACATATTTCCACGTTAGCCATGTTCTAGAAAAGAAGAAAGCAAGGAAGATGAAGAAAAGAAAAATATATACATTAATCTGTACTTTGAGACCATCAGTTTTCTCTCTAGAGATGGACATCATTTTGCTTTATGAGTCTTTTAGAGTTCCAGTGGACCACTGCATTGCTAAGGGTTGCTAAGTCTTTCACAAGACTTTACAAGTACTGCTATTACTGTATAGATTGTTCTCCTCATTCTGCATGTCTTCCCAGGTTTTTCTGAAGCCATGTCCCTCATCATTTCTTACAACACAATAGTATTCTATCACATTCATATATTATAACTTGCTGAACCATTCCCCAATTAATGGACATCCCTTCAGTTTCCAACTCTTTGCCACCACAAAAAGAGCTTCTATAAATATTTTTGTACATTTGGGTCCTTTTCCTTTGACCTCTTTTGGATATAGACTTGGTAGAGGTATTACTGGATCCAAAGGTATGCTATAGGCTTAATTCTAAATTGTTCTCCAGAATGATTGGATCAGTTCACAGCTCTACCAATAGTGCATTAGTGTACCCATTTTTTCACATCCCTTCCAGCAATTATTATTTTTCTTTTCTATCATCTCAGTCAATTTGATGAGTGTGAGCTGGTACTTCAGAGTCGTTTTAATTTACATATCTCTAATTAAAAGTAATTGAGAACAATTTTTTCATATGACTATTGATAGCTTTGATTTCTTCCTTTGTAAACTACCTATTCATATCTTTTAACCATTTGTCAATTGGGGAATGACAGAAGCAGAACTCTTAAGAATGAAATGTTGAAAATAAAAAGACAATAATTCTCTTAAGATGGGATTTACTTTGAAGTAACATATGTGGATGCATAAAGAATTCATTAACCATCTTAGATTTTTATTTTTAATATATTCTTACTTATTTCATTGTTTCCCAATTATATTTTTAAAAAATTAATACTTATGCAAAATTTTTTTGAGTTCCAAATTTTCTCCCTCCCTCCTACCCTTTCTCCACCCATTGAGAAGTTAAGCAATATGAGATCATTAATAGATGTGAAGTCATGCAAAACATTTCCATATCAGTCATGTTGCAAAAGAAAACACAGGAAAAAAAATAAGAAAAATCAAGAAAATGAAAAAAGTGTGCTACATTCAGAGTTCATCAGTTCTGTCTCTGAAGGCAGACTGCATTTTTCATTTTGGGTCTTTTGGAATTATCTTGAATCACTGTCTTCATTAGAGTAGCCAAGTCTTTTTAAAAAAAAAATTTTTTTTAAAGATGTCATAACAGAAGCAAGTGAAAGTAATGGAGAATAAAGAAAAAAGGGTGGCACATTCCTAAATAAGTATGGTGGCAAGGGAGCTAACTCTTAGAATGGACTGACACTGTTCAGTAAAGTTAACAAAACAACGCCCCCCCCCCCCCCCCCCCCCCAGATTTTTTAAAAGATAGATAGATGGATAGCACTAATTATGTCATTACCATGTACCAGACGGTACTAACTGCTGGGGATACAAGCAAACAAAACAGTCCCTACTACTAAAGAGTTTACTTTCAATAAGAAAATACAAACATAAAAGAGTACTAGGAAACAGGAGTAGGAATGTCCAGGGGCAGGAGCAAGGCTAGAGAGTCACCAATCAAGACAGCAGCCCCCAGAATGTAGGCTTTTCAAAAATTATATTGAGAAAACAAGAAGCATATAAAAAAAAGGATGAATGAGATGATGATAACGAATGATGGAGATAAGGCAGAACTACTCAATTTCTATGTTATTTCTGTTTTCTTTTTCAAGAAAAAGAAAGGTTAGAACACGTATGGCTAATAGGATCAGGAAACTTGAAATAAACAAGGAGGTATTAGGAGAATACCTCACTATCCTTGATGAGTTCCAATCAAGAAGCCCAAAACCACTGCATCCCAGGGTGCTTAAAATAAATTGCAAATGTGATTAGTGAGCTACTGACAGTGATCTCTGAGAGACTAGAATAGGTGCCTAGGGAATGGAAGAAGGAAAAGTGTTGTCCAATTTTCAGAAAAGGGAAAAGAGTAGAGTCTGATAACTTAAAGTGAAGTCAAATAAGCTTGACTTCAATGCTGAACAAAATTTCAGAACATATGATTAAAAGGCTGGAAAAGGAAATAGTTAACACAGAGTTTGAACATGGCTTCTTTAAAACAGGCCATGCCAGACTAACCTCATTTCCTTTTTGAAAAGATCGTTAAGCCAGGAGATTAAGATGCCACGGAAATAGCTTATCTAAATTTATTTTTTAACTTTACTTTGAATGCTTTACAGATATCTTTTATTGTTATTATTTTTAACATCACAGTTAATTCAGGATATACTCTTACCCATACTGATCCCTCTCTGGTAACAAAGTATAACATTCCATCCAAGGCTATTTCCCAAACTGTATGGGCATTAGCATACCAGATCACCAGAGGATGTCTATCTCTCCTCTCAGGGTTCTAGAGGGAACCCTGAAGGATTAGGGTTTCTAGTACTCTAGCTCATGTGACTCCATTCAGTATGCTTTTCATTAATTGTCAGCCAGTTAATTAGCTTTTTGAAAGGGCATTAACTAAAGTCATTTATTAAGAACAGTTGGTATAGAAATACCTCTTAAAAGTCTGGAGTATATTTTCCCACATATTTTCTGTATACACACAGGTCCACTGGAAGAGTGAGCTCAAACTTAGAGTACAATGATGGTGAGGGACACAAGTAGGACACATATGAAGGCAAAAGAATAACTCACAGCTCCAAGTTACTGCAAATTCTTTTCTTTCTTCTCTGAATACTCATTAGATTCCCTTTAGATGTAATTTTGTGAACTCTGAGAGTCAGTACCACTGTAGATTCCTGAAGTTGCTTGTCTTCAGTGTGTTTATCTTGTCCTGTGTATATTTCTCAGTTCCCAGTTAGATGCATCATTTCCTCCTGATCCAGTCTTCCTAATAATACAGTCAGTGGAGAATGGGAGGTGCAGGGTGAGGGGTAGAGATACAAGTTAGGTTCTGCTTCAAAGTGCTCCTGAGTCTGGAAACTCTTGAAATTCAACTATTTCACTGTTGCACTGGCTCACTGTGCAGTATTTATTACATATAAGACTAGGGGTGTGCTTGTTTCTTTTAGCCAATAACAGAATTTTTATTGCATGATGTTATTTATTTTCATCTAGTAGCAGTTTGCTGAATTTTCATCCAAATCATGCCCACTAACTGGAGGTATCCCTCAAGGTTCTGTCCTAGGCCTTTCAGATGATTCCACTTGGTGATTTCATCAGTCCATGGGTTTAACTATCATCTCAGCTCCATGAAGAATGATTTTTAGATCTTCATGTCCAGGTTTAAATTCTTTCTTGACTTCTACTCTCTTATCACCAATTGCCTCTTGGACATCTTGTTTGGTTGCTTTTTAAAAATTTATTTTATTTTAAATTTATGGTTGTTTTTTAAGAAAAGGTCTCCCTTCTTCACCTAGCTAGAAGATCAGGGGCTACTCCTGGTTCTGATCTCACCTACCCATTTATAAACTTGGGCCAGTCAATTACATCTTAGGAAACTTGATGGCTCCCCACCACACAGGGGCTCAACACATTTTTGTTGACTTAGTACAGACAACTGAGCGTCTTTGCCCATTATATCTCAGAACTTCTGAGCTCAAGAGATCCCACTGGCCTTAGCTTTCCCATTATCTGGATTACAGGTTTGTGCCAGCATGCCCTGTCCTCTTAGATATCTTGAACTGGACTTATTTTTATCCCTTAATTATCCCCTCTTCCCAACTTTTCTATTAATGTTGAAAACATCCTTCAGTCACTTAAGCACATATCCTTGAAATCATCCTTGACTCCTTTCTTATACTCACTTAAGAGAAATGATTATTAATAACTAATGATATGGAGAAATTCAGAGCTTCCCTGTTAGAAGGTAAGCGAAATGAAAGCAATGGATTTCTTTTTTGCCACTATATCCCTAAGGGCTTAGCAAAGTGCTGGCCACATTTGTTCAGCTGCTTTCAGTTGTGTGTGACTCTTTGTGTCCCTATCCTTCTTATCTCTATTTGGCAATCCTAGAATCATCCTTAACTATTTCCTCTTCCCCAACTCCTGTATCTAATCAACTACCAAGTTCTGTGGATTCTGCCCCACAATATTTCTCACATCCACTCCCTTTTCTTCTCACAAAACATCTGCCCCACTTTAAAACTTCACTATCTCTGTTCTGCAGTATGCGCCTAATTGGCTCTCCTATCTCCAGCTTCTTCCCTCTCCAGTCTCTTGGAGTGATATCTTAACTCATGAGTGAGTTGAATTTAAGAGAGGCAGAGTTGCACAAAATCATCAGCCGCACTCTCTTGTCCAGAGAAGGGCTACAGCCCTGGATGCAAAGGATGACTTTGGTGTCTTGGATGTCTGACCAAGCTCTAAGCACTCTACAATGTGTGCTTCAGCCACTTTCATAACTGCTGGAACAAACTGTTTTCATCTGCCCATTACACTGAGGAGTCTTCATGTGCTTGAGGTAGACATCCCCTAACTCACTAATGGGTTTGAGGCCCGTGGATTACCCTCAGTTTGGTTTAGTACATCTTCTAAGACAGCTTACCAGAGTATGGTCACTAAGCATGCTACAGTTTCTTGGAGCTACAGGTGAGAATTGGGTGAGTCAAAAAACTAACATTGTGGCTAAGGAAACAACAAATGAAACAATAACAGAACAGTGTAAATGCCAAATATATGCAAATAACAAGGTATGGTATAGAAAATAAATTCTGAGGATGGTCAAGGAGAGGAGAATCAATGCAGGTAGAAGTTATTGGGAAAGACATATATTATGCATAGCCCTACTATGGCAATTTTCTCCTGGAAATTTTCCTGCCTGGAAAGTCCTAACAGCATCATATCCAAATCCTACCAGTTGCAAGATTCATCTTAAGAAACTTTCTTCATGAATCTTTCCCAATAACTTCTACCTACATTCACTGCCATATATTTTGGTGACTTACACAGCATATACAATTCTTGTCCTCAAATAACTAACATTATGGCTAAGGAAACAACAAATGAAACAATGACAGAACAGTGTAAATGGCAAATAAATATATGCAAGAGAATCATGTGGGTTGTTGAAGGAGTAGATAGTAGATTGCAGAATGGCATGGAAACTGATACAGAACAGATTAGACTGGAGATGATGTGCAAGATAGATTTGAGGGAAGAGAGACTGTAAATAGAGCGAGGCTATTTTTAATTAATTTTTTTTGTCAATAAGCATTCTTTTTTCCCATCTTTCAAAGCCCAACTCAAAAAAAGGAAAACAAAACCCTTTTAAACAAATATGCATAGTTCAGCAAAACAAATCTTTATATTAGCCATATCCTAAAATGTACATCTCATTTTGTATCTTGAGTTCATCATCTGTCAAGAGAAGAATGACATGCTTCATCATCTGTACTTTGGAATCATTGCTGGTCATTTCATTGAACCTTCAAAGGATATGAACAGATAGTTCTTAAGGGAAGAAATACAAATGATCAAGAGCTATGCTAAAAAAAAATACTCCAGATCACTAATAATAAGAGAAATTTATATTAAAGCAACTGAGGTTCCACTTCACACCTATCAGATTGGAGTTGAATTTTTAAAAAAAAATAGGAAAAAGGGCTATTTGACCTTTGCAACAGGGTTAAGTTCTTAAAAGTCATCTGAGGTTGGTCCTATGAGAGATCCTTATCAGTTAGGCCTACATAAGCCACTGCAGATCTGGCTTGGACTCTGCTTCTGAGCGTCTAAGGTGCTAATTTTAGCTTCTGGGTCTTCAAGAGTGGATTTGGGCTGGGCCAGGAGGTGGCGTATTGGTCATGTGTTTGTTTGGTTGAACAGGGTGTATGCCTAAGTTCAAATACAAGACAGTTATAAAGCTTTCTGACATCAATCAGCTCAGTGCATTTCCAAGTCTGAATGATGAGCAGGAATTGTAGTAAGGACTGTATATATTTACCGTGAATTTTAGCATTGCCTGCATTGGTAATTGTAAATAATACAGAATATCCCGAGTCCTCAGGTAGTTGGCTTGCCTAGTTGTCCCAGAACTGTTGTCTATTTCCCGATAACCCACTTCCCAATCACCACCCTAACTTCCCCAGGGTTGATCCCCCAGGATCACATTAGACCAGAGCGGGGATGGAAGGGGAAGGATACTGGCAGAAATGTAGCTTCCAAGAGAGAGGCTCTACAGGTTGCAGGAAGACCCCAATTCTCGTTGCTCTACGGACCAGTTCAACCCTATATCTTCCCTATCCTTTCCCTCTCCCTCTTTCTCCATCTTCAAGGACACGGGAAAAGAGATTACCCTTTCACCTTCCTACCTCATAACCCGCCGAAGTATTTCCCCGCCCCCAACCAATCTTCCCCGCCAAAAAAGAAAAAAAAATTCCAAGCCTGTCAGCCAACATTTGTCAGATCTCTCGGCGCGCTAACGTAAACCTGAGCTACCATCAGGGGTGGCTAAGTTTAAACATCTGCTGGCTGTAGAGATCCTTTTTCCTTCTGCCCTTTCTCTCCAGCACAGCCGGTTCTCCCCCTGACACCCCCCCCCCGCCCCCCAGCCGCTTTGGGTTTTAGGCTCCCCCCGCCTACCAGCCCAGACCCAGCGTTGAACCTGACGCCGGGCCCCGCCTAATACTCTCGTCACTACCCCCAGCTCCCTCCTCTCTCTCCTTCCCCCACCCAGGCCCCACTCTCCCCCCCTCAACCCCCCCCCGCGTCCACCCCCCCCCCGCTCCCCGCCGTCTCCACCCCCGTAAGGCCTCTGTGAAAACCCGGCGGTCTGTACAGTACAGCCCGCACTGCACGTTGCAAGCTCCCCTTTCTCGTCAGCCGTCACCACTGGGCATGCTCATTTAGTCAGGGCTGGGCTCCCCCCTCCCTTCTTGGTCGCAAGTAGCTTTCCTTTCCCCCCTCCTCCTCTTTTCTCCCCTCTTTCGGCACTACAACGGCTCCCCCGGCTCCCGGCGGCTGGCCGGCCCTCCCTCCCCTCCTTCCTTCCCTCTTCCCTTCCCTCCCTCTCTCTCCCCCCTTCCTTCCCTCCCCTCCTTCCTTCCTTCCCTTCCCCTTCACTCCTCTGCCGGCACAGTGTCGCGTAAACCTGTTTGGTGAGGCGCCCGCCTGAAGGCGCAGGGTCGGACCGCGCTCGCGGCTGCTGCGTTGGGGGGGCCCGATTCTCACTCCTTGGCTCCCGGGAGCCCCCCAGCCCAGGGACAGACATGTATTCGGGAGCAGGACCCGGTGAGTACCCGGGTTTTCTACTCAGGTTCTTAGCGTGGTTACCGGTCCGGGGTGGGGGTGTGTGGGGGCAAGGAGAAGGCCGTCTGGAGATGGAGGGGTGGCTTTTCTCTCCTTTCGCACCCCCTTTGGAAACGTGTGGGGCTCGGAGCGGGACGCGTGCACTCACACTCATGCACACACTCGCACTCACGCACACACTCACACTCACACCCCGGGGAGAAGCTGGGGGCTTGAGGCGCTGGCGGGGCGGCTGGGGCAGGGGCTGAGTCTGAGCGCGCGCTCCTCACTCCTCTGGCTCGCGCACACCCCGGGAGCAAAGCGGAGGGCGCGAGGCGCTCGGAGGCGGCGGCTGGGGTGGCTGTTGCTGGGGCTGAGAGCGGGGAGCGCGCACTTAGACACACACACGCACACACACACACACTCGCAGGAGCGCGAGGCGCTGGGCGGCTGCTGTTGCTGGGGCTGAGTGCGGGGCGCGCGCACTCATACACACCCCGGGAGCCAAGCGCACCCCCGACTTTCCTACTCGCACGCCCCAGGCCCCAGTCTCGGCTCCTAGCTCCGGTCCCGAGGGTGCGGCGGGCCATCCCCGGTTCTATTGGGCACTCGGCTGAGGGTCGTCTTCCTACCTGGGGCGGGGGAGGGGGGCGGCAAGTGGCGGCCGCTGAGCTGAGTCCCACAACCCTTTTCCAGTCCCCAGATCGCCGTCACCGCCACCACTTAACCCACAGCTTCTCATTCACCTCCCTCCACTAGGCCGTCTCCTCCTCCCCTCCCGAGTTGCCTGGACTCCCTCCTTTTTAAAGTGCTTAGTAGCTGAGAAAACTACAGCCAATAGAGCCAGCATTTATTAAGCGCTTTCTATGTGTCAGGCGCCGGGGATACAAAGACAAAACCGAAATAGCCCTTTCTCTTACTCGAGGACGAGACTCGGTTGTTTCTCCCCGCCCCACAGTGAAGACCTTGCACACCGCCGCCCGCCCTCCCGCTTTCTCGCCAGACGTCTGGCCGTAGGGGGTTTGCAGCCCCCGCGGCTTCTGGGACTGCGCCTAGGCCCCACGAGGAGCCTGAGGGGCTGAGGCAAGACTTGGGAAGAGCGGTAGCCTACTCTGGTTTCCTCTCAAAACAAACAAACGCTTGGTATATCTTCCTTCCTTCCAGATGCCTGAACTTCCCCCCCCTTGTCTCCCGCCCTGGATCGAATTAAATCCGTGGGCTCCGTATCTGGGGGCTTTGGGCCAGGGATCCGGAGAGGGAAAGAGTGGGAGGTTGGAAATTCCTTCTCCAGCCCTACTCAGGGTTTCCTTCCCGTCGCCTCATTACTATGTTGGTTCAAGTTCCTGTTTGGGGTTTGGGGGGGGGGGGGGGCGGGGGTGGCAATAGTACTAAGATTCCCAAAGCCATGCTCGAAGGAAAGAGAACTTATTGATGGTGATTCGTGATCTTCTCCTAATCTTCTTGAGTGAAGTCAGTTTCATGATCTTTTTTCTTTTTTGCAAGCGCTTTTCTGGTTCCCCTGTGAGGCCGGTCTGGAAGGGCTGAATTGTAGCCAGTTCCTGTTGGTGGAGATTCAAACTTTCTCCCGATAGGGATTTGAAATCCTTAAAACATTTGTCTGTGTTTTACATATGTCATCATAGTTCTAAATTATCTTGCCTTCTTTCGTTAATGTGTTACTTTTCCTTTTAGAATTTACTTGATGAAACTTGCAAGGCCTGATGTTTTCCTTTAGCTCCTTCTTTTCCTAGTTAGTCCCTTTTATTTGTGGACAAGTTTTCAAAAGCTTGAAACCATCACAAACAGCTTAAATAGGGAGCAGGAATGGCAAGGGGGATTTAAAACTCTTGATTTGATTAGTAGCTGGGCGTGGTGATTGTCAAGATATTAATATTTTCTTTGCCCTCGGTCTCTCCTTTTAAATGTCTTAAGGTACAGTTCTGTCAAGTGGATCTACTGGCATCTCCACTTGGTCTTCTCAGAGACGTTGAATCTTACTCATTATACCAAGCAGAGCAAGGATTGGTTCTAAGACTTCCACTATCTGCTGCCACCTTAAATGTGCTTACTGTTTCAGTACACCCATCTAACATCCTATACACTACAGGGAGATTTTCTTGCTACACTTTGGCTTTCCACTTTAAAGCCTTTGCTCTGTGGCTGGTTTTTTATCCTTGCCAAAACATGCTTCTTCCACCTTCGGAGCTCCACCTCAGCATTCATAGCACCTCATATTTTTACATATAGTTATCCCTACATTTATTATATGTAAATGTTGAATTTCTGTCTCAGATCTGCTTTATCTGAAGGCACCATACTAAACTTTAGAAAAAAATAAAACTCTGGTGCTTATTAATTATTGAAGGAATAATGATTATTTTGGTTTTAATACACTGGCATTTTTTAAAGGTACGTTAGATACTGTCATGAATTAGTCATGTTCCAAACTTAAAAATCTGAAGGCTCTTAGAATATGAAATACTAAGATTTTAAACACTGCAGTTCTCCAGAGATAGTCTTGAGACAACCCATAACATTGATTTGCAAGTGATTGCAGTGTTGTTGTATGAAATGGTGAAATTCAGTCTTTGGTGAGGGGAAAAAATTAACAGTGCTATATGATGCTGTCTTGGTCAAGAGTAGCTTTGGGGAGAAACTTACAGAATTCAGCCTGCATTTATGCATATCTAATCAGATAGTTGTAATTCATATTATTTAAGGTATATGCTTTCTTGGTAATATTCTCAACTTGGAAATTTGAATTATGAAAAGATGATATAACTTAAAAGTTTGAATTCTGGAATAATTTAAGATTTAGTTTTATTTCTTCTGTGTAAACTATAGTTATAGATAATTCAATAAATTTGTCAAGTACCTCTGTTAAAGCAAGGCTAAGACTATGAAGGATATTGAAAACAAAGGGAGATCTTTGCTAACTTGGATAAAATAATTCTAGTATTATAAATATTCATTTATAAAACTAAGAGTTAATTAATGAAAATCATTCAAAAGTTTTTCCTTCATAACATCACAGTGAAGTCCTATAGAATATAAAAATCAATTGTTGGACACTGAAGGTAAAGTCCACTCAGTATTTACTCTCTCCTTTATTTTGGGGGAAAAAGTAGAAATTTTCTTACCCTCATTAAAAGCAAGATGTAAAATGAGAAAAAGTTATGAAAGAATTTATTTTAAATTTTTATTTAAAATAATCAAATTTTTTTCATTCTTATAAATCAGTCAAGTCTGATAGAGAAGTTTTATTCGACTTAACACTAAATATTGCATGGTTAATTATTGACTTAACACTAAATATTGCATGGTTAATTATTGCATTCTTGCTACAAATAATCACTTATAGTATTTGCCACACTTGGAAGCTATCTAAACAGAATTGTATTTTTTGTTGTTGAGAAGCACTGAAACATCTTGGGTATGGTAGTGTAATTTAGATCCTTCCTTTGTGACCCATTCTGTGAAATACCCATTCCTTTAAGTTGGTGTCTATAAAAGCAGGAATGAATCTTTAGCATTACAGATTTCTAGTGTGAAATTGTATCTTGCCTCCTGTTACAGTGAAGCTAGTCTGAGAAGTTTCAGTTGCCATAGTAAACTTTCCCTTTGACTAATAATTATTTTGCCTCTTTGGTCCAGATGTAAATTTAGGGAGAAAATGTTGAGATGCAAGCTTAAAGAAAATGGTTTTAATGTTTCTTGGAATACTAAGAAGTTTTTGGTTATAGATAGCAGATTTTTCTCCCTGGTTATTGGTTGTGTGGCATGAAGTAAATAGAGGTTGCCAAATTTCATTGATTGCATTGCTGCTAGGTGGATTAAAGGACATTATAATTCATTGTGTCAGCTTGATAAAAATTTGTTATTGAGAATTTAATGTTGTGAATCCTTCTAATGTAGCATTTATTATTTACATGCTTTGCTTCAGATCTTATGTTCTTGTTTTAATGCTTTAATTTGTACTAGAAATAGAATTCATTCTGAAATCTTTTTTCTCAGATTTCGTTTTTCTTTGCTATACATTTGTTATCCATTACCTGCTATATTCCAGGCACTGTGCTAAGCATAGTGTAAAATTTACAAACATTTTCTCATCGTCATTGCTTGTAGTTTTTTAAAATTTAATCCAAATTATTCTTAACCTTATATTAACTGATAATTTTTGTTGTATAATAATATCAGTAATAGCTAGCATTATATAGTACCTCCTGTGTGCCAGGCACTATACTTTACAAATAGTGTTTTATTTGATCCTTAGAACAACCCTGAGAGGTAGGTGTTATTGTTAACATTCACATTTTACAGTTGAGGAAACTGAGGCAAATAGATTAAGGGACTTGCCTGAGATCATTCAGCTATTATCTGAGACTGAATTTAAACTCAGACTTTACTTGCTTCACTTTTCTAATTCTGGGGAATACTATTTTATTTAACATTCTTACCAACTAAAATGCAAGATTTACAAGATAAATTTGATTGAGGAAGAGATTTTAATACTTATAAACCTTGTGTTTTTTTTTTAATTGACTATTCAAATGTAATTAATTGATTTGGATTTTACCATTATATTTTTAGGTATTATTCTCAAATGTCTGTTTGTCTCACCAAAACTGCCTTCATTTCTTTTCTTGGTGATTTTTTTTCCGTCTTGTTTAAGTTCTTACCTCCCCTACTTCATTCTTCATCCACTATTCTTTTACCTAAACCTAAGATTTTTGTTATGAAATATCTAAGTGTGTTTTCATTCAGTTTGCAAAACAATAAATGCTTACTTTCTGTAGTGCATAATATTAGGTGCTTGAGTTACAAAGACCAAAAAAAAAAAATTAAATCTCTGCCCTCTAGGAACTAACTTTCTACTGGGAGGATGTAAGTTTGTTCATTTTTAATCTTTTCTGACTGTTTTCCCCTAAGGTTTACTTTAAAGACTTGTTAAGAACTCTTTTTCCCTCCTGATATTTCAGTCAGTAAACACCTGGGGATGCTAAGACAAAAAAGGGGAAGTGTTTACCCTCTAGGAGCTGACCTTCAATCTCTTAAAATAATATGTACCAAAAAAGTACAGATTATATAGATTAACTGAATTCTAAGTTATTTGGGCAGGGGAGCCATTTGGGGCATCAGGGGAAGGTTTCTTCTTGAAGGAAGTAGGAGACAGGAAATAAACACCTATTAAGAGCCAGGCTGAGTGCTAAGTGCTAGGGACACAAATACAGAAAAACAGTGCCTGTCCTCAAGGAGCTTACCATCTAATAGGGAGTTGGTTGTTTGGTTGTTGTCCTTTGTTCTCGAAGAGGACCAAAATGACATCACCATGATAAAGTGAAGTTTCAGTGTGTATGACTGTGGCTGATCAGACCAATGCAAGCTCGGGGTGCTCTACCACAGATTGGGCACAGATCATCTACATGAACATTGGGGGTGATTATTCCAAATCTGCACATCCTACATTTACTTTGTGGTGTCTCAATTCTGCTTTGCTCATAGAGCACAGCACCTTTTCTGATGTGGGCACACCATGCTGAGTGGTCCTGTGCTAGTGTCTCCCATGGTACAGTCACATCCAAAGGTCTTGAGAGAAGCATTGAGAGTGTTCTTATATTGCTTCTTCTGACCACATGTGACCACCTGCCCCATGCAAGTTCTCCATAAAATAGTCTTTTTGGCAAGTGTACATTTTGCATTCGAGCAACGTGGCCAGCCCATTGGAGTTGCACTCTCTGAAGCATAGTTTGAATGCTTGGCGGTTTAGTTTGAGCAAGGACCTCAGTGTCTGTTGCCTTATCCTGCCCGGTGATCTTCAGAATCTTTCTAAGACAGTTCAAATGGAAGCAATTCAGTTTCCTGGCATGGCACTGGTAGACTGTCCATGTTTCATAGGCATACAACAATGAGGTCAGCACAACAGCTCTGTAAACCTTCAGTTTGGTAGTCAGTCTAATACCTCTTCTCTCCCAAACTTTTCAGTAGTCAGCACCTAAAAGGAAGCTGAAAATAAGAAGGGGAGTGTAGCTGTCTAGGAAATAGATGACTAGCCTGGATCCCCTTCTTAAATGGAGGTTTTGGAGTTCATGGGGGAAGGGATTAAGTATTTATGTAGAGGCGACTATGTGCCAGACACTGTGCTAAGTGCTTTACAGATATTATCTCATTTGACCTCATAGCAGCTCTGAGGTAGATGCTGTTATTATCCTCATTGTACTCCCCTCCCCTTCCCTTCCCTCCCTTCCCCTACCCTTCCCTCCCCTCCCCTTCCCTCCCTTCCCCTCCCCTTCCCTCCCCTCCCCTCCCCTTCCCCTCCCCTCCCCTCCCCTTCCCTCCCTTCCCCTCCCTCCCCTTCCTTTCCCTCCCTTCCCCTCCCCTTCCCTCCCCTCCCCTTCCCTCCCCTCCCCTTCCCTCCCCTCCCCTTCCCTTCCCTTCCTTTCCCTCCCTTCCCCTTCCCTCCCCTCCCCTTCCCTCCCCTCGCCTTCCCTCGCTATACTACTTCACTTGGTGATCTCATCAGCTCCCATGGATTTAATTTCCATTTCCATGCTGATGATTCTCAAATTTACCTTTCCTGCTTCAATCTCTCTGCTGACCTACAATCTTGCATCTTCAGCTGCCTTTCAGATATCCCAAATTGTATGTCCAACAGACATCTTAAACTTAGTGTTTCCGAAACAAAACTAATTATCTTTTTCTCCAAACTCTCTCCCCTCCTACCTTCCTGTTACTGTAGAGGGAAAGACCATCTTCCTGGTGCCTCAGGCTCAAAACCCAGGAGTCATCCTGGATTCCTCATTATCTCTCACCTTCTATATCCAAGCAGTTGCCAAGGCCTGTTGATTTCATCTTTGCAACATCTCTGCAGTACACCGCCCCCCCACCCCCCTTTCCTCTGACACTGCCATCACACCAATATAAATCCTCATCACCTCATGCCTGGATTATTTCAGTAGTTTGCTGGTAGGTCAACCTGCCTCAAGTCTTTTCCCATTCCCAGTCTATCCTCCATTCAGTCACTAAAGTGATTTTTCTGAAATGAAGGTCTACTGACTCCCTCTTGCCTCTAGGGGCAAATATGAAGTACTTTTTGGCATTCAAATCCCTCAGTAACCTTCAAACCCTCCCTTATCTTTCTAGTCTTATACCTTGCTCACCAACATGCACTCTTGGATCTAGCAACACTGTCCTCCTGGTGACTGTTCCATGAACAAGACAGTTTGACTTAGGGCATTTTCTCTGACTGTCCCCTGAGTCTGGAACATTCTCCCTTTTCTACTCCAACTACTGACTTCCCTGACTGTATTTAAATCCCAACTAAAATCCTACCTTCTTCAGGAAGCCTTCTTCAACCCCTCTTAATTCTAGTGCCTTCTCCCTGTTAATTACTTTCTTTTTATTCTGTAGAAATTTGCACATCGTTCCCCTCTTTGTAAGCTCCGTGAGAGTAGGCATTGTCTTTTGCCCCTTTTTGTACCTCTAGTACTTAGCACAGTGCCTGGCAGGCACATAATAGGTGGTTATTAAATATTTATAATTGATTGATTTAGAGCTTCACTGTTCTTGCTTTTTCTTGCACATTTGCAAATGTTGGTTGACTTCAATTAAATTGCTCTTAGCTTTTTCAGAGTTAGTAACATGTAGTACGAGCTTTGAGTTGATCGGGTGTCAGGCCTAGATTTAGGGAAACCTGAATTAGGCAATTAATAGATGCATGTTTCTTTGCTTTGCTACTGAATAATTTGTGTAACCTTGAGCAAATCACTTGAGTCTGAGAATCTTAGAGTTGGAAGGGACTTTAAGGATTATTTCATCCAATGCTTTCAATTTGTAGATGAGGAAACAGATGCAGAGAAGGGAAATGACTTGTCCTACTTCACATAACTAATTAATAGAATGGGGAGTAGAATTTAGGAGCTATTCTAGGTCTTTTGTCTTTGCTGTAATACCCAGTTATTTTTCACTTCTAGCTCTCTGCAAAATGAGGTTAAATCCCTTTGTCTATACTAACTCTGACCCTGGGCAGGTATCTTACCAGTCCTAAGCCTCAGTTTCCTTATCTGTAAAATAGACTTGGGGGATCAAATAAGACTGAAGTTTTGTTCTCTTACTATGTTAGATTCTGGTTAGACAACTTTCTTGATTGATGTTAACAGTGAAGTAGGTCTACCATATTTGTCTTTTTCTCTTCTCATGTGCTAGTGCCTTCTATTATTTTCTATTTTTTCTTTTGTATTCTTATGTGCTTGTTGCCTCCCCAATAGAATATAGGCTTTCTGAGGGCAGTGACTGTTTAGTTTTTATGTTTTATCCCCACTTCTAGCACAGTAAAGCTATTCATAACCTGACCTCATCCTATCTTTCCATTCTTCTTATATATTATTCCCTTCAATGCTATGATCTAACTAGCCATAATCGCCTATTTGCTATTCTTTCCCCATATACGATTCTTTGTCTCATATTCTCCATGGCTTTGCCCCCTGTGCTTGAAATGTCCTTCCTCCTCACCTCTGCATCTTAGAATCTCTGACTTCAAGTTTCAGTTGAAGGGTGCTTTTCCCTTGAAGGTTACCTATTGTCTTCTCTGTGTGTATAGTGTATGTGTGTGTGTATGAGTGCACTTACTAATGTACATTTCATCTCTTCTTCCCCTCACTTTCACATCTTGAGGAAGGGACTGGGTTTGTTTTGTTTTTGCTATTTGTATACCAAGCTCTTAGCGACAGTACTTGGTACACAATAAGCACTTAAATGTGTATTGATTTTTATTTCTCACTTATGAATCTGAATAGAAAGAATATAAAATTTCTGTTATAGCAGTTTCTAACTTGAACAGTTTTATTAACTAGTATGGTTTTGCTCAATTTTTAAATTTAGCTTGCACTGTTTACTGAGCAGTAAATTGAGTGTCTTGGGCAGATTTTTAAAAAATTTGAACACTTGATGCTAGTGTTGAAGAAGGTTAATTTAGTTGGGCAGTCTGGTATAATAGATAGAATCTTGGACAGGGAGTCAGGAAGAGGTGAGATTAAATTCTGTCTGTTACAGATTTGTGCAAATCACTTAACTTTGGTCTGCCTCAGTTTCCTCATCTGTAAAATGGGGATAATAGTAGTACCTATCTCTTAGGATTCTTATGAGAATAAAATAAAATTTTTTAAAGCTCTTTGCAAACTTTAAAATGCTATGTAAATACAATTATTGTATCAATTAATATAGTGGGGTACAAATTAAATCATTCTGGTTAAGTTGAATTGGGGACTGTTTTACGGTAAGTAGTTTGGCATTAAGGTTTTGAATGTTGAGTCTTAGTGGAAAGGAGATAGAGAAACTTATTTAGGTGAAAGTAAGTGAATATTCAAGACCCAGAAGATGGAATGAGGAAGTCACTTGTGGGGGGTGAAGTGGGTTGATACTTTGATACTTTGCACTTTGATGGCTCAAATGCAATAGTTTATACCTTGAAAGTGCTACATCCACTTCATTTGTTATTTATCTAATCGCTGTGAGCATTCCCACTCTGTGTTTGTGGGGGAGGGAGACGGTGGGGAGGGATGATAAGCAATTGGATTACTGAGATTTGGGTAAGAAAGAAGAGATGACTTGATCTGATATAGGAATTCACATAATGAAAACTGAAGACTTGTGATTTTTCTAATAAAAGCCTGATGAGAAGACAGATGAGAACTCACAGATACTTATTTCGTAGTAGTTCAGCTTAGTTCAGTTCAGTTGGTGGTTATGCTTCACATTTTGAATTTAATAGGCTGACTGAGTGACAAGAAGGGCAAGAAGAAGGAAAGAGATTCAACACTAAAGAGTGTGACTTTGAACTATCGAAAACAAAACTAGTGTGGTTGGTGTTTCTAGTAGAGAGGAGGCATGAAAATATAAAAATTATGGATGTGACTGAATGGAAAATGTTTGTAATACGAATGTGATTACTCCTCCTTTTTCTATTTAGCTGTTCTCCCCACATGCTTAGAACTTTGTTTCCTGGCATTCTATCAGGCAATCTTGGAGTCAAGCTACTCTGGCCAGGTCCATGATGATTGGCTCTCTTCATATGGATTCTTTCTACAGACCATAAATCTGCATATTTTAGTTAGGTGTTGATGGATATGGGAAGAGAGATTATTTTTTACCTCATCAGTATGAAATAATATTTAAGTATTTAGTGTAAGCACGAAGCTTGTGTGAGGTGTAATATCAAGCAAATGAGTCTTGCCAGTTGTTAGCTTTTATTCTATGGAAGATTACATAAATTCTGACATAAATGTAATTTTGTGCAACCATATTTGTAGTTGTAACTTACTTTTGTTACTGGGATAGCCACGATGTTGGAATGGCATTGAATTACAACCATTGATACTAACTGTTGGAACTAGTTCAACAAATATACCATTTGTTGACCAACTGCTGTTCAGGACTCTGTGCTGGCTAGGACCAATTAGTTCTCTTTTTTTGTTTTGTTTCTAATTAGTTAGAAAAGATATAGTGTTATCATTAACCAGTTTTGGGTGTTTTTCTTTGTTTCCTTCAGTAAGATGAAAATTTCTTAAATATGGAAAACATCTGTATGGAGTTTTATGGTTTACAAAGGACTTCAATATTTGAATTCTCCCAATGAAGCACTGCAATAACTTTGTGAGTTAGATAAGATGGATACTGTTATTCCCATTGTACAGACTAAGTATAGATTGTCATAGATTTGGGCATCTAGCTATCTCAATGAATAGAGCACTGGACTTGGAATCAAGAAGAGATTCATTTTTGTGCAGTCCAGTCTGGCCTCAGATACTTAGTAGCTGTATGATCCTGGGCAAGATGCTTAATCATATTTGCCTTAATTTCTTCAATTGCAAATGGTGTCAGACACAACTAAAACAGCTCAACAACAAGAACATATCAAGAAACTGAGAATCATAAATTTAATTTAATCAACATCTGAGACCACCTCTTACACTTCTAAGATTACATCATGTGAAATATGAATGCTTTCTCAGGTCCAAGATATTAAGGGACAGAACTGAGCTGTATTCTGATAGCTCACTTGACTATTGAGATTTTGACAGGTGAGTTCCTGCTACACTGGAGGGATTCGGGCAGAGGCTGGATGACCACTTGGCGATATCCTAGGAGTGATTAATATGATTAGAAAAGTGTTTTTTGGAGGGGACTATTTCTAACAGAGAATATTATCTGTGATTCTGTGGTCTTTCAGAAAAAGGTAATTGTATATAATGTTAAGCTTTGGTAACCATTAAGAGTTTTGGGGAGGATTGAGAAATCAGTATTAAATATGGGGAAGTAGAGGTTTCTTGCTACTTATCATGATGTAGTGGTAGAGATAACATTCCTGTAGTGGAAAGATCACTGGGTTTGTAGTCAAGATCTTGGTTCAAATTTTGGATTCAGTTACAAGTGTGACCTTAAGCCACTTAACCTCATAATTTCTTTCTCTTTTGTCTAGTGAAGAAGTTGGAATAGATGACTTGTGAGATTCATTCCAATTCTAAGCCGTCTGATCCTAGCTGGAGGCAAGAAGATAGTATTCCATTTATAATGGGCGTAGGTCTTTATTATTTTTTTTATTTTTAAAGAGGCCGTACTTTGTCTCATTTTTTATTAAGCCTTAATAGCTGAATGGGTATATGCCTCAGTCAAGCTGAGACCTGTTAAAGACCTTATCTTGAAAAGACCAAGGTTCCTTACTGCATCCTGGGCTTTCTCCAGTTGTCCTGATCCATATCTAGCCACTGGACCCAGATGGCTCCAGCGGAGAAAGTGAGGCTGGTGACTTTGCACAGTTCTCCCTCACTTAAATCCAGTCACTTTTGCTTCTCTGATGTCATGATCCTCTTCTAGAACAGACAAACAGCAGCAACAGATCTTTATTAGAGTTTCTTCTATAGCTTTAGATAGGGAGGGATGAGATAATGGAAAGGAAGTATTTAATGGTTTTGAAGAGAGTAAAATCAAGTCAATAAAGCATTTGTTAATCACATTTTGTTTACCAGGTCATTCTGCTAAATGCTGTGGATTCAAAGAAAGGCCAAAAAAAAAACCAAGAGAAAAACAGACAAAAAACAAGTACAGGCTTGGTTCTCAAGGAGCTCACAATCTAATGAAGGAGACAACATCTAAACAGCCATGAAGAAACAAGATATATTCAGGATAAATTGGAAAGAAGACACTAAGATTAAGGAGGACTGGAAAGTCTTGTAGACTGTTCACCCACTTGCAGAAGCTGGGAGAATAAGGGACAAAGATGGGAAGCAGGAAACATGACACAGATAAAGAAATCAGCATTCAGAAGCTATTAACCTCTTCTCAAACTATTTGAAATGATTGTAGTAGCTCAGGTGAATTTTACAGAGGAAGTGAGCATGAGAGTGATGGAAAGTTTTCACTAATAACATTCTGAAGACACAAAGGGACAGTTCTGATGAAAATGAAAACGGGTTATCTGATGATAATGTAAACTTATTTGTATGTGTAGTAAATTCACTAACCAATTTAGGTTTTTGAAAGACATGTACAGATATACAGGTAGTAGAGGTGAGTATGGTAATAGAGTATAATTATTAAATCATAGCATGGCTCTGTAAGAATGCTAAAGTTTGGAATGAGCTGAGGCTGTTAAGGAGAAAAACAAGCAATTATTGGTGAAAATAAGATGATCAGATAAAGGATAGAACATCCCTGAGGTTGATGGAATAACTGAACTTGGTGAGAAAAGGCAAAGATGCTCATTATTATTCTGGACCTCTTTTTCTTTTCCAAGACTGGAAAAAGCAAAAGTGGTTAAAAGATATTTGGTGCTCAAGACAAGGAGAGATATAGCAAAAGAACACCTAGCTGCTGTGCATGAGCCCAGCTCACAACATTCACACTACATCCCAGCATGCTGAAAGAATCAGTAGGTCTGACTGATGAACCACTATCGGTGATCTTTTAAAAACTGTTGGACAAAGAAAAAACAAAGAGAATAGAATCTGCAAAACCAGAGGCCAATGAAATTAACTTTGTTTCCTGGGCAAATTCTAAAATGTGTTATGAAACTAATGGTTGACATAGAAGTAGAAAAGGAAGTGGCAATTGGAAAGGTCATATGGCTTCATCAAGAAAATGTCATGCTAAACTAACCTCATTTCCGTTTTTTTTGTTTGTTTGTTTGTTTTTTGACAGGAATAGTAGACTGGTAGATCAGGAGAATGCTATGCATAGAACTTAGCTATATTTTTAGCAAAACATTTCACAAAATTTTTTAATAGTATTTTTTTCAATTACATATAAAGATAATTTTTTTAACTTCATTATTTATTTTGTAAGGACAGTTTTTAACATTTAAAAAAAATTAGAGGTCCAAATTCCTGCCCCCCTCTAAAAAAAGTGAGCAGATATATGTCACAGAAGTTTCTTGTATTCATGTAGATGGAGAAATAGAGGGAGGAGTTGGTATTTATGTGGATTCAGAATGGATGGAGTATAAGCATGGTAACTAATGCTTTTATGTTAGGTTAGAAGGAAGTCTGTTTGGCTTTGTGCTGTTTAAAACTTAAAAGACTTGGATAAAGGCATGGAGAAAATGTTCACCAAATTTACATGTGACACAAATCTGTGAGAGATAATTAATCTGTTAGACAAGAAGCCAAGAAGATCTTGTTTGGCTAGAATGTTTGCCTGAATTCATCCTCAACCTCTCATCCCAATATCCAATCTGTTGCTAAGTCCTGTCATTCCTATCTTTATAATATCTTTATTATTTGTCCCCTCCTCTCCACTTACACAGATGCCACCATGGCACAGGTCCTCATCATTCAACACCTAAACTATTGCAAAAGCCTTCTGGTGAGTCTGTCTGGCCCATGTCTCCAAACTCCAGTCCATCCGCTACTAAACTGCCAAAGTAATTTTTCTTAAAGTTCAGGTCTGAACATGTCACCCCTCCTATGCAATAAATTCCCAGTCACTCCCTATTATCTTGAGGATAAAATAAAAAATCATCTGGCATTTTAAAAGAACTTCACAATCTGTTTCCTTCCCACCTTTTCAGTCTTCTACTTCACCCTCCAAATACTCTGCAATCCAGCCACACTAAACTTCCTACTATTTCTTGAACATGATGTTCCATCTTTCCTATTCTGTTTTTCACTGTTGGTTTTCAGAGCCTGGAGTGCTCTCTCTCCTTACCTCCCACTCCTGGCTTCCTTCAAGACTGCTCAGATCCCATCTTCTCCCCATTCAACTCTCCTCTGTGATTAGCTTTCATTTACATCATATGTATCTTTTATGTACAATTTTGTAAATGCTCCCTTTCCACTTAGAAGAATGTAATCTCCTTAGGAGCAAGGACCATATTTTTGCCTTTCTTTGTACCCCTTGTTCCTAGTGCAGTGCCTGGCACATAATAAACACTTAGTAAATGCCTTTTTTGTTTTTAAATCTCCATTACCTGTCAGAGTGTTTTGCATGTAGTAGATGCTTAATAAATGTATTGGTTAAATGTAAAAATTAATATTTTTATTATCTAGGGTCCATCTGTATTTATACACTCAGGAACCTTGTTTAGATTGAATTTCACTGGTTTAGGGAGTGTTCCAGAGCCAATCCATTGGATCCATTGATAGTTCTGAGGAGACCTCAGGCTATGCTGTGTCTTACCTAAGCCTGGGTTTTGAGTAGGGTTCATCAGATCTTGGGATCTTAGAGGTCATCTAATCTCCCTTATTTTATAGTCTGTTGGTCAGCAAACATTTATTAAGTGCCTACCGTGTGCCAGGTATTGTGTTAAGCACTAAGGGTACTGAGAAAAAAAGTCTTTTTAACTGACAGATACAAGGTTTAAGAATGATGTGGAAGAAAAGAATTTTTTTCCACATCATAAGAACATCTTTTCCACATCATTCTTGTCCCTTTTTGCCCCGCTAACTTATTATTATCAGAAGCTTTGGAGTATTGGAGAACACTGGTTGTGTCCAGGAGGTAAGAGAGAAAGAACTATGATTTGAAAAATTTCCTTCAGGAGAAGTAGCACAGATGAAGAGGATTTTATTTTGTTGGTGAATAGGGAGAAGTATAGTTTCTTATGAACGTTTAATCTTCAGTACCAATATCTCAGGGTTTTGACCACTCCCAGATCAGGTTTTTATGGGAGGAAAGATGAGTAGGATTAATTAACCAAGAGGGGAAGATGAGAAAATGAGGAGGTTGGCTTTAAGAAGAGGAATAAAACAAGAGAGAATGAGAATAGAGAGAAGGCATTGAGGCCCAAACTGGATTTGAGAGTGGAAGTGGGGGTGAGGAGAAAACTTAAAAACCTAAGAAAGTTAATGGAAAGGATCAAAAAGGGAAGGAGAAAGGACAAAGGAATTCCTAAGTAATGGGATAATGAGTATAAGAAAAAAAATTGGGTATGCTTTTCTAATTCTTGGAGTATCCTTTGTGATAACCAATAGTCCATCTTAAACCTCACCACCTTATAGCCTTTTGGGAATACTTGCTTCCAGCAATTTCTTTAACAATTACTACTCATTAAACATTAAACAATGACATCTTGTATTGTTTATTCTTTAAAAAAAAAAAAACCTACCCTGCTTTCTGCTCTGTTACTAAACCAGTTTAGGATAGACACTATATTTCATATCTCCCTTTAGCCCCAACGTTACTCAGTTTAAAAAAAAAGGCACTCGGTAAAATCTTCCATGATGTTATTAATGACATAGTTCATCTCCTGATTGTAAAATAGCATACTTTAAAAAATTATTTGTTGTAGTTTTCAACATTCATTTCTCTAAGATTTCAAGTTCTAAATTTTCTCCCCCTTCCTCTGTTCCCTCTTCCCCAAGATGGCATACAATCTGATTATAGGCTGTTCATGTACAATCATATTACACATATTTCCACATCAGTCATGTTATAAAGAAGAATTATAACCAAAGGGGAAAACCATGGGGAAAGAAGAACCAGAGAGAGAGAGAGAGGAGAATGTTTTGATCTGCATTCAGACTCCACAGTTCTTTCTCTGGATATGGATAGCATTTTCTATCATGAGTCTTTTGAAATTGTCTTAGATCCTTGTATTGTTGAGAAGTTGGTTATTGCACAATGTTGCTGTTATTATGTACAATGTTCTCCTGGTTCTGCTCATTTCACTCAGCACCAGTTTGTGTAAGTCCAGGTTTTTCTGAAGTTTACCTGCTCATCATTTCTTATGGAACAATAGTATACCATTACATTCACATGCCACAATTTGTTCATTCATTTCCCAATTGATGGGCATTTTCCTCAGTTTCCAATTCTTGGCCACCACAAAAAGAGCTGCTATAAATATTTTTGTTAAGTATGGGTCCTTTTCCTATTTTTATGATCTCTTTGGGATACAGACCTAGAAGTGATATTCCTGGATCAAAGGTATGCTCAGTTTTATAGTCTTTTGGGCATGGTTCCAAATTGTTCTCCTAAATGATTGGATCAGTTTACAACTCCACCAACAATGCATTAGTGCTCCAGTATTTATCATTTTCATTTTTTGTCATATTAGTCAATCTGATAATTGTGATATGGAACCTCAGAGTTGTTTTGATTTGCATTTCTCTAATCAATAGTGATTTAGAACGTTTTTTGCATATGACTGTAGATAGATAGCTTTAATTTCATCATCTGAAAACTACCTATTCACATCCTTTGACCATTTATCAATTGGGGAATGACTTGTATCCTCATAAATTTGACTCAGTTCTCCATATATTTTAGAAATGAGGCCTTTATCAGAGACACTGGCTGTAAAGATTGTTTACCAATTTTCTGCCTTTCTTCTAATCTTGGTTGCATTGGCTTTGTTTGTACAAAAATTTTTTAATTTGATGTAATCAAAATTATTCATTTTGCATTTCATGATGTTCTCTGTCTCTTGTTTGGTCACAAATTCTTCCATTCTCCATAAATCTGACAGGTAAACTATTCCTTGCTGTCCTGATTTGCTTATGGTCTCACCCTTTATGTCTAAATCGTCTCCCCATTTTGACCTTATCTTGGCATAGGTATAAGATGTTGGTCTATTCCTGGTTTCTGCCATATTATTTTCCAGTTTTTCCAACTTTATTTTTTATTAAATAATGAGTTCTTATCCCAGAAGTTGGAGTCTTTGGGTTTATCAACAGTAGGTTACTATAGTCATTGACCTATTCCACTGACCCACCCCTCTTTTTCTCTCCCAGTACCAAATAGTTTGATGATTGCTGCTTTATAATATAGTTTTAGGTCTGATAAGGCTAGGCTACCTTTTCTTGCATTTCTTTTCATTACTTCCATTGATATTCTGGGTCTTTTGTTCTTCTAGACAAATTTTGTTACTATTTTTTTCTAGCTCTATAAAATATATGTATATTTTAATTTGATTGGTATGGCACAAATTAATTTAGGTAAAATTGTCATTTTTTATTATATCACCTTGGCCTACCCGTGAGTTCCTGATATTTTTTCAATTTTTTAGAACTGACTTTATTTGTATGAAAAGTGTTTTGTGATTGTGTTCATATAATTCCTGGGTTTGTCTTGGCAAGTAGATTCCCAAATATTTTAATGTTGTCTACAGTTACTTTAAATGGAATTTCTCCATCTCTTGCTACTGGGCTTTGCTTTCTTAGTAATATATAGAAATGCCCATGATTTATGTGGATTCATTTTATATCCTGCAACTTTGCTTAAGTTGTTAATTATTTCAAGTAAGTTTTTAGTTGATTCTTTAGGATTCTTTAAGTGTTCCATGATGTTATCTGCAAACAGTAATAGCTTTATTTCTTCATTCTGTGTTCTAATTTCTTCTATTGCTTTTTCTTCTCTTATTGCTAAAGCAAAATAGTATCATTTCTAAGGAAGTATGGCTTTTGTTTTAACAACTTTTGTTGTTGTCATTTTAGTTGTTTGCCTCAGTGACCCCATTTAACCATTTCCTTCTCCAGAGGAGAAACTGAGGCAAATAGGCTTGTGACTTGCCCAAGGTTATACAGCTACTAAATGTATGAGTCCAGATTTGAACACGCAAAGATGAGTTTTCTGACTCTAGGCCAGGTTATTCTATCCATTATACCACCTAGCTGCCCTAGTACGGTAACTAACATGACTAAATTTAGGAAAAATTTAACTGTAGCTCCTTCTAACCTCATTGTATACAGAGTTAGAGTTGCTACAGTTTTTTAAGAGTATTGTACACACCAAGTGTTCTTCCAGAACACTTTGCAACAATAGATATGAAATTGATGTTTCTGATTTTGTTTGCTACATGTAAAGTCATAATAACATTTATGTAGCTTTTGTCTTTGGGATTGTTTCCATTACTTTTGCTATATCTACCTAGTATGAGTTGAACCTGTTCTTTTAGAATGAGTCCTACACTTTAACTGGTCATGGCCAATTTGTGGGATAACAGGAATTGTTATTCTTCAAGGTCAGGAAGGTTATTTTTGGCCCTTGTAGCTTTCAGGAAAGAAGTTTTTCATCTAAACCTTCTTTTCTCTCAAAAGTTATGTGTATATACTTTCTTTGACTTAAGGAAAACAGCAGTGAAAGCATGGTAGGGATCCAGAAGTTTAATAAAGTGATAAAAATAATTGAAATGTAATACAAAAAGTAAGCTTATTTTAAAAAATTCTTTAATAATTACTTTAGAGTATTATACCTCTGTTTCACCGTAACATTTTTCCTTCTGTCATAGCTTCCCTTGTACTATAAACTTCATGAAGGTAGAGAAAACTGCCTTTGATGGTTACTTCCTGTGTAACCTTGATAAAGTCACTGAGTTCTCCTAGGCTTTAGATCTTCATCTCTGAAATGCAAGGAATAACAAACCCAGAGCAATCAGAATTACAGCTAAGCATGTCTTACAGACCTCTTGCTTCCTATGACATATCACACACCAAGGAGCAGGCAGTTCTGAACATAAATATGTTCTTTCCTAAAGCATACGACTAATGTACTTCTTAATGTTCTTCAATAAACACATTTTACTTTTTTAAAAATGTATCCTCTATATTCTTTAGCACAGTGCCTTGTATATATTTGGTCATATCAAAGTCGATTAGTAGATGTACATTGAGTAGAATTGTTGCATTGAACATCACACACACACAAACACACACACACAAAGTCTTAGTGTAGTTTTATTTTGTTTTGGGCCTGTGATTTCTCTGCTGTAGTAACCTCCTTATGTTAACGTAGTTCTGCCACTATTCCACAACTTCTAAGTCCAAGTTGCTTTGGACAGAGATTCAATGACTTGGTCAAGGTTATATAGCCAGTATGCATCAGAGATGTTACTTGGACATGAAGTTTCCTGACTCCTAGGAGGAACCTATAGCCACTACTCCAACCTACCTCTCACTTTAATGTGTGTGTGTGTGTGTGTGTGAGAGAGAGAGAGAGAGTGTGTGAGAGATAGCTTACAGGTTTTGTTATGGCTCTCTTCTATCTAGTGAAGTTCCTTTGTCTCAGTGTCAGTATAATATTATTAGCATAGTTCAGTAAAAAATAGGTCCATCTTCCAAAGATGTTTAGTTACCAAAATACCAAAAGAATTTTGTGTACACAAGGGCAGCACATAATTTTGATTTGGTTCTAAATATATGTGAGCCTAAAGTCCACCTAATTTAGAGATTAAATTAAAATTCTCTCAGATTTAAAAAAATGTTTATGGCTCAGACTTAAAGAAAACTAAGTAGTTTTACTTGTATGTGAAAGCATTCTTCTTAATAAAATGTCAATAGTTTTCCTTTTAAATGACTTCTGGTGGGGTTTTTTTGTTGTTTTGGAAGGTTTGAGTTATAACATGAATTGGAACATTGTTATAGTCAATTCAAATATTAAACAATTAGCCTAGAGAAACAAAGCAGACATCAGGCACCATCATGCTGTAATACAATATTAAATGTTAATTCAAAACAGATGATAATGTATGGATGAGATTCATAACACAAGGCAGGGAAAAACACCCACAGCTAGACTTGCACAAGAGAAGCTGCTGATTATAGTGGGAAAAACTCTGAATATAGGAAAAGAATTATAAAGGTTTCAAGTCAGATGGAAAGGCCCTGTGATTCCAGTCCCAAGGGTGCAGTGGCAAAGCAGATAGCAATGCATCTTCTTTCATGTCATTTCCATTTATAAAAAGGCATATCCATTTCAGATGTTGAACTCCTTGCTAGTGCCAAGGACTTTGGTAGTGAGAATTTTCTTTTTAGGGCCTTCAAAAGTTGTGGCTACTAAGGAGGTAGGTGGACTCTAACACTAGGCTTGGAAACAGGGCCAGTGGTTTGCAGGGTGCTTAGATTCCCAGGAATCTTGGGCATAAGATAGCTGACTTGTCCCTTTTGGGATCCTAGGGGAATTGGTGCTGCTTGGCCTCACCTTTCACATACAGTTTCCTATTTATCCCTCAGGTTGCCCCACTTCATCAGTAAGTTGGCTTGTAGTAGCTCATAGTAACTATAGTTTCTTCATCAGACTGTGTACCCCATTGCTCTATAATTAAAAGTCTTATTGGTCCAAGTCGGATAATTCAAAATCCATCTTTAAAGTATAGACTAGCAGAGATAGAAAAAGGACCTTCGAAAACATGTAGTCCAAACCTTTTTGCATTAATGAGACTGCTGTATTTAAGTCTGTATTGTTTTAATTATGCTGAAAGTGGTATTATCTTCTGGATCTGGGGAACTGAGGTGCCAGTTATCCAAACTTTTTGATTATTAAAGTTTGAATTAGAAATCAAACATTTATTGAGCACCTACTCTGTGCAAAGCACCAGGGATATGAGACAAAGCATACTATATACACACACACACACACACACATATACATATATGTTTATATATGTATATGTAATATAGATAGGCACATATGCAGGTGTATGTGTATGTATTTAATGTGTATATTTATATGCATGCCTGTAATGTATGCTTATATGCATGTGTTTAATCTATATGGAGGCAAGAAGTCACATGATAATCTAGGTGGCCCTGTCATTGGGAAATTGGATTTGATTTCCCATCTTTTCTTTGGCAGCACTCATTCCATGAGTAGCTGTTTAGGAAATGAGGGATAGGAAGGATCCAGACTTCTGCTCTGCCATATTTGAATCAAGAGTCTTCTCCTTTCTAGGTGGTAGAAATACAAGGCAAAAAATTGGGGATAAGCAGAGTGTAGAGCAAAAATAGAGACGGGGCCAGTAAACCACACATAGGGATGCCCGTGGACTGTGTTTTCACTTAGAAAACCACAGTTTGCATTTTCTTTTTAAAGAATTTTATTAATACTTCAGCACATTAAAATCAGATAAGAATTACATTTTAACCTAGTTTGGCTGCAATTGATGTTGTGGGCTACATGCAGCCTAAAAGCTGTATATTGGACATATCTGAGGGAGAGTAGAGAAGGCAGAACTTTAGTTCTTAGGGATGCCACTTAACTGGGGTGCTATAACCCTCCTGAAGTCTCGTAAATTCCCTGTCTTCCATTTTCTTCCTTTTATAAAATGATATGGAGTTCACATTTGACTTCTGATTGTCTGAAAGACAGAGTGTCTATGGTCAAGAACATTATAATCTAAAGAAAAACTATATAGACAAATATGTTTCTATTTAATAATTACAGTATGTATATACAGGACTTCATAATTTTCATAGCACTTTTTATGCTAATCTGAGTTTTTCAAACAGCCTTAGGCAGGGCAAGTGGCAATTATTACTATTTGTTTTTCTGAAGAAAAGCCTGAGGCTGAAAGATTACTTGCCCAAGGTTACATGTCTAGTAAATGGAGCTGGAATGACTCAGACCTGGGTTTTCTCATGACAAGTCCAAGGCTATAAGTATAAACACACAAGTCCTTTGAGATGATGGTGTGATATATTTTTGGGTATCATTATTGAGGGAGAATTTTTAAAGAGAGTAGACTTTTTGTTATAATTCAAAGGTATACATTGTTGCTGATCTAACAGTTTCCCTTATGGTGCTCCCTGCTAGAGCTGCCACAATTCCCTTTTCCTGCTGACATGTGCTGGGCAAGATTAGAATGCCATATCCTTTCTTTCAGTGCTGAAAAATCTCTCAGGTGATTTCCCATCCCACTATCCTCTCTACTACAAGTAGCATTTTGAGACATCCACTGTTAGCTTTTCTGGGCAATGATATATTCTTGTTGTTTCAAGTTGGAACTTAGAATGAGTTTTCACATAAAATAGAAGCTATTCGTAAAAATTAGACTCTGTATCCTACTTTAGTTGTGTTGTGTGTAGAGTGACCTTTTCTGGGTTGACAAAAACAACAACAGAATCAAACAACCCCAAAACAACCTAATCAGTATTATAATGTAGGTTTTATGGGGAGAAATGCATTCTAAGTTCCAAACAATTCTATGGGTTATCCAGTCCACCTCCAATTCTCCCTTATTTTGCAGATAGGGAAACTTGAGTCCAGGTTAAGTGAATTGCCCAGTGTCACAAATAGTTAAGTGGCACAACTTTGATTTGAACCAAGTTCCTCTGATTCTCAATATAGGACCCTTTCCAAATGTTTTAGTGAAAAGTACTGTCTCCCCTGTACCCTCTCATTGAGGAAACTGAGGCCCAGAATAGGGAAGTTAGTCTCTTCATAAGTTCACATAAGCTAATCCATGGCTAATTCAAAGAAAATGTATTTGAGCCATCTGGTTCAACTTTTCCCCACTGTGCCTCCCAACATGACCGAGGAGGAGGAATATGAGCATTATGGAATTTCTGATCCAATCCTTGGCCCTTGCCCAGAAGAGGTCCAGGGAAGGAGGAGGAAAGACACCAGCCACAAATGCCTTGAATTATTGGACCAAGCAGAATGGTCTGATCAATGAAATGAGTAAATTACAGATTCTTCCATTTTACATTTCTGCTTCCTCTCTATCCCTGTTCCAAGTAATCAGTTCCTCAGAAGTTCAGATAATCTGCCTTGGCTACAGATCGATTTTTGTCCTAATATTTCCATCCCCTAATCTTTCATCTCTCCCTATTTACTAGCTCCTTCCCTGCTGTATATAGGTCTCCCCTATCCTAAAACAAAACCATTTGATTTGATCCTTTCATCCCTTTAGTATGTCTTCCTTAGTTGTTCTCTATCTATCTGTCCTCTCTTACTGTAAACATTTATTGCCTCCACTTCTCTCACTCTCTTCTAAAACTTTTGTACTCTGGTTTCGACTTCATCATTCAATTTACACTGTTTTCTCTCAAGTTAAGAATGATCTTTTAATTTCCAAATCCATTGACTTTTTCTCAGTCTTCAACCTTTTTGACTTCTGTAGTATTCCATGCCTCTTCTCTAGATCACTGTTCCCTCTTGGTTTTCCTATTTATTTGTCTGCTCTTGCACTGGATAATCACCTATGTTCTACCCCTTCCTCAAACTCTGTGTATACCTCAGGCATTCTGGGTTTTCTTTTCTCCCTCCCACCTCCCTTAATCAGCAAGATACCTTGAGGGTGAGATAAGAGGTGGGTGGCATGTACCAGGAAGATCAAACTACTTCAATCATTTCAACTACTACCTCTTCTCAGAAACTAGTAGAGTGAGTCCAAGACACCAAGTCCAAGAGCCTTGAGAATAGTAGTCTTTCTTAGACCACTGGTTCTGCTTGTAGCTCAGCCCCTTCCATAAAAAGGAAAAGTGGCTTGTCATCTCTGCTACCACCAACACTAACTGCCAGTCTACTACCATTGCTGGATGGGTAAGCCCAATAACTCTAGTAACTGCCCTTTCATTTATTGTACACCCTCTGTTCTTTCAGCAGTCCCAGAAAAGAAAGTCCTTGGCACTGTCCAGTGATTCATTCAATATCAGAAGCTGATATGATTTTATCAGTGGAAATGACATTAAAGATGGCATTACCATCTGCTATACTGCTGCACCCTAAGGACCAAAGGACCTTTCCATCTGTCTTGCAGCTGAAACCTTCCATGTGTTGTCTCACTCTTGAGAATGGTGACTGACTGTTTTGTTTGTGTCACCCAACATACTTGTACATTGTAAGCATTTAATAAATGCTTTTTTCATTCATTTATTCAGAGACTATCTTTTCAGTTTTTATCCCTGGTGCTTAAAAATGCTCTTTTATTCATTAGTTTGCTTTTAGTTTCTTTCATGAAGTTATTTAGCTCTGGATTAGGCAAGATTTCTTGGCAGCACAAGACCAGTTTGGGTAGAATTAGGTTGTGGTATGGCAGCAGTCATTATAGGCTCTTCAGGTAGGAGTGGCTTGAAGATAATGATCATAAGTTTATATTTATTCTAAAAGATAATATTTTGCTTCCTGATTGTTCTGAGATGGAGAAGGAACTGTTCTTAACCTGAAGTCCAAGGATTCCTAAGAGGCTTGTGGATAGATTTCAGAGGATGTGCTGATTAGGATAGGAAAAAAAAATATTACATCATCATTTTCTCTAATATGTAACTGAAATTCAGCATTTCCTTCAATTATTTGAAAATATTATTTTGAAAATGGATTTGTAGGCTTCACTGTCATCAACTGACAAAGGGGTCTGTAATACAGAAGAGGTGAAGAACTTTTGGATTAGATCATCCCTGAGGGCCTTTCCAGCTTGGCAATTATATTGGTTCTGTAATTCTAAGCTTTATTAGTGGAAAGGATGAAAATGCCCTGAAGGAAGGAGGGTAGCAGGGAAGGAACCAGTAGAAAGGGAGAGAATGAAGATTGGGAGATGGAGGTATTAGGGCACAGCAGGGCAGATTACCTGGACCTCTGAGGAATTGAGGGCATTGCAGTGCTAGAATCCATGAATGTCTGAGAAGACAGGGGTAGAACATTCATTAAGCAAATATGTTTATTAAATGTCATCTATACGACTGCCACTGAACTCTGCCCTGGACTAGGTCTAGGGATTAGGTCTGCAATTTACTTTATTGTAAAGGAAATTCCCAGATGAGGAAACTGTCCTCTACCGAGCTATGCAGATCTATGCCGTATGCCTTCTCTGCAACTTATAGTCTTGGTTGCCTAGAATTCTGAGAAATTAAGTAAATTGCCCGGGATCACTAGGTCAGTATGGAATTTGAACACCTGTCTTCCTGGGTCCAAGGCTAATTTTCTATCCATTACCAGTCTATGATGCCTCTTTGGGGATACAAAAACAAATTTAATAGCCCCTCCCGGGACTCAGTGGAGGTGGTAGTAGTGTAAAGGGTGGGACAATGTGAGCACCTAAGTAAAATGCAAAGTAATTTCATGGGGAAAGAACACTAGCATCTTAGGTGTGATAGTGATGGTGAATCAAGACCTAATGTAGGAGATGGTAGCTGAGCAAAACTTTAAAGGAAGCTAGAGAGTCTAAATTTGGAGTGAGGAAGGAGTTCATCCCAGGCATGACACAGGACAACCTGTGTAAAGACTTTCAGACTTAGTGATGTGAGAGATGCACTAGAACCTTTTTCATGGGAGTGAAGCAAGGATGCTTATTCTCCTCACTGTTATTTGATAGAGTTCAAGAAATGCCAGCATCAGCAATGAGACAAGAGAAGGAAATTAAAGAGACTCAATGATGTGTAGAAAGAATAGTAGAAAAGCCAGTTTTATTGGAATTTAGAAGCTATAAGTAGGAACATTTCAATTACAATATAAGCATTTCCTAAGCATTTTTCTAAAGTAAATAGACTGCATTGGTAGGTAACAATTTCTATTTCACTGGAGGTGGTCAAGCAGAGGTTGGAGGATTCCTTGAGATGATATAAATGGCTTAATGCTTCAGAAACAGGTTTGTGGAAGGGTTTTAAGGTCTCTTCCAAATCTGAGGGTCTTATGAATCTACCAGAGGGCTGTGATAAAGGGGGAGTGACATGGCTGGAGTCATAGGCTATGGAAAACTGAGCTGTGGTGTGACAGATGTTTTGAATTGAGGAGAGGCTGAGATAACTCAGTCACATTAGTCTAAGGATGAAGTGCCAAGGACTGAAATAAGGGATTTGGATGATTGATGGACTGCTGTCATAGTTTAAGGGCCTTAAGATTCCTAAGCCAGCCAAGTAGATAAACTTTCTTGACTACCAAAACAACACTTCTAATAAGATAGGAGATTGCTTTTCAAATATTTTTTCCTTAATTACTCAGTCCAGAAGCCTTTTTAGAATAATTCTTTGAAGTACAGGAAAGATGTATTATAGGGCTGGGAAAAAAATAACAGAATTAACTTAGCTGTTTGTATTATCCAATATTTTAATTAAAGGACAATAGTCAGTTACGGGAATAGTTTATTTGAATTATACTATTTTGAACAAAACCTATATTGGTTTAAAGTTTTATATTCTGTGTTATATTGGTTTAGGGTTTTATATTCTGTGTTCCAGAGTCCATCTCAAGCTATGTCTGGTGTATATTACAGAACAGACAATGCAAAACTTTTAATCCACAGCAGGAATTGCCATTAACAATGCCTTTGCTCTCAAGTCTTACATTTTCTTAAGAGAATTGTGCTTACTACTGATTCCTCAGAGAATATCTTCATGCTGAAGGATAATGACAAAAAATTGTTCAGACTGAGAAGAAAGAAAATAATGACTCCTCTTATGCTATTGGCTAACCTCTTATCTCTTAACTCCTTTCCCTGTGTTGGAACATGGAGGGCCGCTTCTGTTCTGGAAATGGCCTGGCAAGAAAAGATTTTGAGGGCTCATCTGAGTAAGTTTTCTTCCTGTATCTTGGCCTTCTCTTGCAAAATTTTCTTTCTTGTTTTGTATAAAGCATGGATTCTTAACCTTTTTGTCATAGACCCTTTTGATAAGGCCCTTCTCAGAATAGTGTTTTTAAATGTATAACATACATAGAATCACAGATCAAACAGTTATCTAAATATTAAATAAATTTCAGTGATCCCAAGTAAAGAATCACAGTCATAAGGGATTTTATTCATGAGGCCAATTATTGTCAGAGAAGGAAAGGACTTAGGAGAATATTTCCTTCCACCCTCTGTACAGATGGGGAAACTGAGGACTTTAGCAGTAAAATTACTTACTGTTTTCGGATAGTCAGATAACAACAGATTAGAACCCAGTTCTTTTTCCTAGCTTACTGCTCTTTTTTTCTCAACACCCTGCCTCAGTATTTCCTGTTGATTTTAGAAACTTAAATATTTGAAACTTGAAAAGAACTTGGATACTTGGATTAAAAAAATTCAAATCCTTACTAATTGTGTGGCCCTGGGCAAATCACTTAACAGCACTATGCCTCCATTTCCTCATCTGTAAAATAAGGATATCAGGACTCTATTGTGCCTAAGGTCCCTTTCATATCTAATTCTATGTTCCTGGGATCCTTTAAAGAAAACCGTTAATTTCAGTATGCTATTAGATGCTAATGGAATTGTTGGTGACATTTCAATTAGTATGGTGAGCTCTGATCAGTGAAAATGTACTGTTCAAATTCCTTACTTGTGAATAGGTGGTGTAGGATAGAAGAAAGTTAGCTTGAACTTGGGGGCTTCAAAAAAAAAACCCAATCCAAATGGTAGGTTTGCTTACTGTCTTCTGGATACCCTGGACTTCAGAGTGTGATAAAGTGTTATCCATTGTTTACTTCTGATAGAAAAATCTGCTGTCTGTTTCCTCAGTTTTCTGCTTTAAGCTTTGTTTATTTTGAAGATTGAGGATTTTTAAGTACTTGATAAAGGAGCCTTTCTTTTAGAATGATAAGGATATGTCAAGTTTCTCTGGTGATCTATCTGCAGAATCTCAAAACAGCATTGGAGTGTGTGGATACAAATAAATAATATATATATACACTAGTGGGGACATGACCATTGTCTTGAAGTATATGAAAGGCTGTCACTTTGAAGAAAGAATCATGAACCATGTATTTGAAATTGCAAAGAGGCAAACAGACTTGATATCAGGAAGGACTTCATAACATTTAGAGCTTTGCAGAAATGCCTCAGCAGATCGTAGCTTTATGGGATATATAGTAGAGAGAATTGATGTTGAGGTGTTGGTTGGACTAAAATATCCTCTGAGGTATTCACTTGTAATCCTAGACAAAGGAAATCCATATCATCCCTTGTTTGTAGCATCAGATAGAAGGAAATCTGAAATTTCTACAATAATTTAATACCTACTTTCTCTGTGACATAACTAGTCCATCTTACTTTAAGAAAACCCTACATTCCTGGAGTATAGCCCTGGGGCCTTTTCTTCTGCTTGGATGGTAGAGAGCTCCTCCCAGAACTTACGATTTAAGGAAAATGCCCAAGGCCAGACATCTTCATTTTCTACCTGGATGCAGTCCTCACCATCTTGGTCCAGAAAGCTCTTCATCCTGGAAGATCACCTCAGTGGTAGAACTTATACCTCATTGGTACTCTCTGCCCCTAGAGACTCTCCCAGAACCTCCAATTAAAAAAGGCATTCTAGGCCAAAAATTTCTTCATTTCTTGGCTATAAACCTAGATTCTTCCATCTCTTTTGCAGCTTTCTTTTTTATGTTGTCTTTACCCGTTGGAATGTAGGCTTCTTGAGGGTAGGTTCTGTTTTTCTTTTTTGTATTTATAATCAAAGGCTACAATGCCTGATACAGAGTAAGTGCTTAATAAATGTTTGATGACTTTGAGTGTTCCTTGTAGGAGTTTGAAAAATAATGCTTTGTAACAAAATCAGGGGTGAAACAACATTGTCCATTATCACTGCTACTATTGAACATAGTCCTAGGAGTGTTACCTTTAGCAATAAGACAAAATAATTGAGGAAATAATAGGCAAAGAAGAAACAGAATTATAACTTTTTGCAGCAGAGATGATGGTATACTTAGAGAACCCTGGAGAGTCAACTAAAAATGAATTAAAATAATAACAGGTAAATTTGCAACATATATAATAAATCTTTATAAATCACCAATAATTTTGTAAATTAGCAGTTGAACATAGCAGGAAGAGAAATTTCATTTAAAGTTACTACTGAATGTAAAAAAAACTTGGAAATCTTACTACCAAGATGCACAGAGGAATTATGAATATAACTACAAAATACTATTTACAGAAATACAGACCTAAATAATTGAAAAATATTAATTGTTCATTGGTAGGCTGAGCCAAAATAGTAAAAATGGCATTACTACATCAGTTTACTTATTGAGTGCCATATCAATAAAACTACCAAAGGATTAGTTATAGAAAAGTAATAAAATTCCCTTGGAGGAATAAAAAGTTGACAGATTTTAGAGAATTAATGAAAAAAGTGGGTGGAAAAGGGGTGTAGTAGTACCAGATTGCAGATTACGCTAGAAAGCAGGTCAAGGATTCTATCCAGTGTATGACACCAATGAGAGAACTAAGACCAGAGATCTTAAGTAATTTGCCTATGCTCACATATGAGTGGCAGAGCTGGGATTCAACTAGGGGTCCTTTGGCTACAAATCCTGGACTCTTTCCTCACTGTATTATTCTGCTTCTGTATTTGGGGTGTCAATGACAGTCCATAGTCATGGGACAGGGCCAAGAGAACTGACTTTTGCAAGCATCAAACCTTTTGCCATGGTTGAGCTAACACTTCATCTATTAGATTGAATTAGCCGACCGTAATAGTATTGATAATAAGTTTTATTGGTAATTTAAGCCCCTAAGTATTTATTCAGTATTATGGTTGGTATTTGGGGGACTCAAATGGTCTTTCCCATTTAGGAACTTAGGTTTTGCTGGAAGGAACAGCTATGCAGATAATACAAAATGTATACAAAGTAAGTAACTTTGTGGTGGGTAGGGAAGTTAAGAAGATCATTAACAATAAGTGAAGAATAAGAAGGGTTCTTGTAAGAAATGGCACTTGAGTGGGCCTTGAAGGGAGTTAAGGATTCAGGGTAGCAGAGTGGAGGAAATGGAAGATGAAATAGTCAATCAACAAACCTTTGATTTGATGTCATGTGTAAGGGAATACCAAATTTAGGTGTAATTTAGAGTGTAAGCCTAGAAAAGGTAGATGAAGGGATTTAAATGCCAAACAAAACTGACAATTTTAATTTGATCATAGAGCCCATAGTGAGCTGTTAAAGCTTCTTGATTGGGGAGTAATATGGTCAGATATGTGCTTTAATAATGTCACTCTGGTATCTATGAAGGGATGGATTGAAGAGAGAAGAGAAAGTAAAATCAAAGGATAGTTGCCATCTAATCAGTCCTATGATTGAAAGGATCTCTTGCAATATTATCCAAGAGTTACTCAACTAGCTGCTGCTTGAAGACTCCAAGAAGGGAGAATCCACCACTTTTGGACACAGTCCATGCTACTTTTGGCCAATTTAAACAGTTTTAAGATAGCTTAAATTTTCTGAAAGGCAATTTCCAACAATTTCTGAACAAGTCTAACCCCTCTTCTACATGACCAACTTTCAAATACTTGAATACAGTTATCTTTGCGCCTCCCTCATCAAGTCTTATTTTTTTTAACTCTAAACATACCTAGTTTCTGTAACAGATTCTCATTTGACAGTGACTCAAGGCCCTTTTCAACATCCTCATTGTTGTCCTAGATGTGCTCCAGTTTCTCTAGCCCTAAACTACATGCTCACAGTTGAGCAAATACTGTAAATGATGAAGTTTGGGAGGGAAACCAATTACAGAGACAGGTACAGTAGTCTAGGCTAGAGAAGAGAGATCCTGAATTAGTATGGGTGCATTTACACAGAGAAGGGGTTGGGATCTGTAGGAGATATTCTGGAGATAGAATCAACAAAACTTGGTTACTGACTAGATATGTGGAATGAGAGTGAATGGGTGTCTGAAGTTATTCTGAAGTTGAGAACCTCAGTACCTGGTCCTCTCAACAGAAATAAGGGAACTATGAAAGGAGATCAGGGGAAAAGTTAAGGATTTCTCTTTAGGATGTGTTGCTGGAGATGCCTTTTGGACATCCAGGTGAAGATGTACAACAGGGAGCTTGAAAGGTAATAGGGACTGAGGCTCAAGAAAGAATCTAGGGCTAGATATATAGATAGCAATTTCATCTGCATGGATTGTTGAACCCCTGAAGGAAAAGTTAATTAGAGGGCATTCAGATTTGAAAAAGCCTTTAGACAGAGCCTTAGAGTAACCCCATGCAAAATAGGTGAAACTTGGTGGGGTTTCAGAAAGACTGAGAAGCAGTCAGGCAAGAGAAAGTGTCCTGAGAACCCAACGACAGTTTTCTCTTATTGATGGGATTGAGGAAAGACCATCAGATTTGAGAATTAAGATATTGGTAATTTGGGGGAGCAGTTGATGCTGGAAGCCATATTGCAAGTGAGTAGAAGGAGAGGAAGTAGGGGCAAAGATGGTAGATAGCTTTTCCGTAGTAGTTTGTGTGGGATTTTTGTTGTTTTGAAGAATGAATATGGATGGTTATTGTAGGCAAATTCCAGAGTTCCAGGTCAAGGAGAAAATATTGCAAGCAATCAGAAAGACACAATTTGAGTATAGTAAAAACACAATCAGGATAACACAAGATCTGGCAGCTTCTACATTAAGGGACTGGAGCACTTGGAAAATGATATTCTGAAGGTCAAAGGAGCCAGCATTAAAACCAAGAATCTCTTACGCAGTGAAAGTGAGTATAATACTTCGGGAGGCGGGGGGAATGGCCATTCAGTGAAATAGAGGACTTTCAAGCATTCTTGATGAAAAGACCAGACCTGAGTAGAAACTTTGCTTTTCAAATACAAGAGTCAAGAAAAGCATGGAAAGGATGATGAATTCCTGAGAATGGCTGAGTGGGAAATGATGAGATGAACGTCGTTGGGCACCAAAATCCTAGAGGAGTAAAATGTATCACATCTGGCCTTCAGGCTCTTTGGGCTAGGGTAATCATTTTTATACATGTATATTTTTCACAAGAATTTTTCTTTCTTTTTTTCTTTCAATTGGGAAGTGAGGTAGGGAGAGAAAACAAATGCTTGTTAATTGAAAATTTTTCATCCAATTATCTCTATTTGCTTTGTAAATGTAAAATAAAATGAAGTCAATTGATGCATTGTGGTCCTTTGAGGTATTCTTAAAATTTCTATCCATCTGTTAAGATGTGTTGCCAGACACTTTGACTTTTTTGCTATTGTGAATTTCTGTATGTTTTAACTTGTTATTTCTTCTATATTATAGCTACTCTTATGTGTGGCATCTAGCTTATAGTAGAGGCAGCTAGGTGGTACGGTGAATAGAGCACCAGTGCAGGAGTCGGGAGGACCTGAGTCAAATCTCACCTCAGACACTTGACCCTCACTAGCTGAGTGACCTTGGGCAAGGCACTTAACCCCACTTGCCTCATCCTGGGTCATCTCCAGTCGTCCTGATGAATATCTGGTCACTGGATTCAGATGACTCTGGAGAAGTGAGGCTGGTGACCTTGCACAGCCCTCCCTCACTCAAAACAAAGTTAAGTGCAAGTCATGTCATTTTTTCTCTGATGGCATGGTCTTCTTTGGCAATGAGGGATGAACACACACAACTTATAGTAAGCAGTTTTTTCCCTTCCTTTTCCATTTAAAGGCCTATTAATTGCATTGTGAAACTCTAGGGAAATGCTTTCTTACCTTTTCTTAGGTGCCTAGAACTTGCCATTTCTATATTTTAAAATGTGGTCCAGAAATCCAACTTCTAAAAAACCTCAGTTTCCCAGGTTAACACTTCCCATGGATGCAGATGATAATGCCTGAAGAACCTAGAAAGCTAACGTTGAGAAAGTCGGCAGAAATATTTCTAGTACTTCCATAATGTGCTTTACATTTATGATTTTAAAATTTTGATCCTTATAATAGTCGTGATAGGTAAGCAGGATGAATTAACTTCATTTTCCAGATGAGGGAGAATTGACACTCAACATTATTCAATATTTTGGAGGTCATTGGCATTACTACTGTTATAGTAGGGGCTCAAGTTTAATCCTGTTGACTTTGTTGCCCTGGTAACCAAGGGCATGCATTTATATGGTGAATTTGAATGAAATCCAAATGAAACTGGTTCTTTGCTACGATATCACACTGCCTCTTACAATACTATGTTGAAATCTTGATGTGTGGGGTTCTACATACATATGTATGTGTGTGTTTCAACATTTTTAATAAAGCAATACAAAAGTTTGCCACTATGGAAAGAAAAGATCCCACATAGCATTGTAAAATATGGTACAATTTGCCACTATTGTATAAATGTAGATAAATACACACAATGATTTCTTCAGCAGACATTTGTTAAATGCCTACTGTGTTCAGAATGTTGCCCTAAGTATTTGGAGATTATTATTATACAATATAATATAAGTATTATAAATATTATAAAATAAGACAGTCACTGCCTTCAGGGAGTTTACAGTTTTGTAGGGGTGGATTAGGCTTCTATGCAGCAAGATGTGATATTATAGAATATAAGTACAGAAGAATACCAAGTGTTCTATTCCACCATCTGGAGTAGTGTGTGTGTGTGTGTGTGTGTGTGTGTGTGTGTGTGTGTGTGTGTGTGTGTGTGTGTGTGTGTAGGGGGTGGGCTCTGTTAAGGCTTCATGTACTGAGTAGCATTTAAAGCTATCTTTGATAGCCTAACTATCCATTAAAGAATTATTGAGACTAAAGGGATGTAGCAAGGGAAGATGGAAGGAGTAAGTTTATTTTTTCAAAGAAATGTGAGCCTGTGGCTGAAGAACACTGCTTCAGAGATTCAGATTCCACATACTTTCTGACCTGGAGGTCAAATAGCTTCCCAAAAGGTGTCATATAGATATAAGAAGGTGCTGATATGCATACCTTTTAAATAAAAAAACTTCTCATTGCTAAATTTGAATTTGATGGAAATTTTCCATGAGCAGGAAAGAATAGTACTTATTAGATTTACATATCTGACATATTTAAACAACTTTGTGATCAGTTTTCCTGGCTGTTTAAAAATGTTTATCTGTAGAAAACCAAAATTTTAGTAATGACATCATTCTCTAGTTAGATATATTGGTGGAACTTCTCACCTCAGGAACTTAAATTCATTCAGAGAAAACATAAATTAAAATGGAATTTATATGCACTTAAATTGGATATTTATCTATAGTAATAGGAAAATTTCTTTGGATGCTTCTGTATGCCCAGACATGTGGAGGAAATTATCCTTTTTTTAAACTTTCAAAAGCTGCTCATTATTGTACTTAGGTTTGAAGAACTTAAAAGGAACATAGTAACTAGTCTTTAACTCCACTGTATCTTTAGCTCTGAAGAGCACTAGAATTAGTCACCCAGCTGTTGTTGAGAATCAAATGAGATATATAAATACTTTGTAACTATAAAGTATACTATAAGTATAGGTTATTTGTTATTATGTACAATATGCTATTAACAATGTGTGCTATTAACAAGGCATGCAGCCCTAAAGATCCCAGCTCACTCTTCAATCTGGACTCATACCCCAGTGCCCATAGACCTCTGTCAGTCTCCCTATATTGACCTGGGCTGGAACAGTAACACTGTGGTTATTCTTTGAATTTCACAATTACTATGTGGTCTGTTGCTCTTCACTGAGTTTTGTTATAGTATCTGTTGGAGGGAAAGGATCTATACTGCTTCTTCTTACTCTACCATCTTTGCTGGTCTCTGCTATTTTGTTTTCATAAAAATATTATTATTGACAAAGAACTTTTGCTTGAAAACTCAGTTAAGAGGAAACCCTCTATTTTTGGAGGCAGCCCATCTTACTTTATGATAGCTCTGATTGTTAAGAAATATTTCCTTACTTCACACCTAAATCTGCCTCCCTTTACCTTCCACCTACTGTCCCTAGTTCTGCCTTCTGGGGCTATAGAGAAAAAGTCCATTTTCCCTTCGCAAGTGACAGTCTTTCAAATACTTGAAGATAGCAATGTGGTATGCAGAACTAAATGCACAGTTTTAGACATAGTCTGACCAATTCAGAGTACAATAATACTATTATCTCCTTAGCTAGATTCTTCTTGGAGCCAAAATGTAATCTGTTGGGACTGTACTGAACCCTTTCTAGCTTGGTAGACTTAGCCAGAGCTTGTACTCCTAGGTATCGCCTTCAGGAGCCCAGGATCACTTTCATGTCATGATGAGGCAATAGAATAGGATTTTGCACAGAATTGACAAATATCATATGTCTTTAGACTATGTTCCTCTCCCTCTTAACATGGCTAATCTAGAACCTGAGTATGACCTATAAACAATATTCAAAGAGATCTCATTTTAGGATATAATATAGGCTAACATATTTATTCTCTCAATTTATTACTATTTTTTAAAGAACTAGGATATAGTAAAACACACTTAACATCTGTCACTATGCTAAAATTTTTTTAAAGGCACTACAAAATCCTGAATTGACTCAAGATCATTATAACAAATTATCATTATATTTCCAAAATTCCAATTAATAGAGGACTTAGGTAAGTATAATGTGGACCTGATACAAGTAAATTGAAGCATTTTTCTCCCCTGTATCAAAAAATTTCAAATTGTTGAACAGTTATCTAAGCTTAGTAGTGTACTGAAGGGGGTTAAAAAATAATACAAATAGGAGTACTTCTGAATTGATGATATTTGTTCATAAGTACATTGATAATTCAGTACCCTATCCACAGGAGCAGATTATGACTCATCTATCCCTTCTCAGAAGCCTTCTCAATGTCTTTTCCATGAACCCTAAGTAGAAGATCTACCAAATATGCTGGAGGCTGTCTTTTGGTTCTTTTAATATTTTGTGGAAGCCTTGAAAATAGAACCTCTGGACTGTGTCTCATTGCTTACTCTAGCTATATTCCATTCAATTCAATCAATCAAACATTTATTAACTCCCAACTACGGGCAGGTAGTATGCTAGGTTTTTGGGATATGAAAGCAGAAATGAAACAGTCTTAACAGTCTATTGGACATTCTGCACAACATCTTTTTATTTGAATACTTGGCCTTGTTGCTTTCTATGCCACTTTCATGCAAGTCATTATTGGTAATATGTTGTCAGCATTACTTATACCCACTATGGATCTTACTATCATCATTTTGGTCACCTATTATTCTCACATTTTCTGCTACTTAGCATCAGTTTTAAAATTTTATTTACATTACTTTCTTTTTAATGTAAAATGATACACTCACTGAGTTGTTCATTGATCAGTTGTGAAATGCTATCTTTAAATCTGGGTGCCACCATTTAGGAAATATGCAAGGGAATTTGTATATTCTGAGAATAGTGACATGGTGAGGAAACTTGAAACTCTATCATAAGCACACTGGTTGAAGGAACTGAGATATTTGGCTTTGATAAAACTGAGGTAAGAATATAATAGTGCTCTCAAGTATTAGTATTTGAAGAACCCTCATATGGAGTGTCATTAGACTTACTGTCTCTGTCTCCAGGAGGGAAAACGAGGACAAATAGCTACCAGGTATAGTGAGACACATTTGACTCATTAAAAAAAATGCAAAACATAAAGCTCTTTTCAAGTGGAATAGATTACTTCCTGAGATGGTGACCTCCCATTCATTTTGAGACCCTAGAGCATAGGATAGGAAAAGTGATCACTCCTGGAGGGTGTTGTATAGCATATTCATTAGTTTAGTGGGAGTTGCTACTATATTACCTCTGAAGTCTTTCCTATCTCCAGAATTCCTCTCTGCCTATTAAATTTAAAGACTGACATGCCATTGATAATTAAAATGTCCATTTGGGACAAAAAAGATGCCATCCATTATTTTGATTCAGTATTTGAGTTCAAAGAGAAATGGTCCTGAAATGGCTCCTTTTGAGGAGGTGGGGAGGAAAGGTGGAAGGGGAGAATGTGGCCAGTGTTTGATTAAGAAAATAATAGTATTCATTTCTGGGACAATAAGAAGTTACCATCCTCATTATTATTCTGTTTGTATACTTAGTGATATGATCCTGGGCAGATCACTTAACCCCACCCAGGATGTTTCCTCATCTGTAAAATGGGGATTATAATGGCACCTACTTCACAAGATACCAAGTGAGATATATACATTTTTAAAGTCAGAGGGGAAGCAACAAAAATAATGTGAATTGCATATAGTTTATAAAAAGAAATTGAAAATGAAAGAGACTTGCTGGCCCTCTGAAGAAGAGGAAATATAAAAAAGTAAGGTTTAGGCCTTCATCTTTTAGGAAAGTAAAAGTAACAGATTGCCAAGTGAAACAAAAAAGACTGAATGACCATTTATTGGGAATGTTGTGAAAGGGATTTTTGTTCAGTTACACAGTTATAGGTTAGATTAGATATCCCCTGAAGTCCCTTCTAATTCACACTCTGTAAAGTAATGGGGTTATCATTTATTGTCTGTGTCTTTATCCTGTATTTCTCCAAACAGCATTCAGTGAATGACTCCTGACCTGAGTAAACAACTATTACTATACATTGAAATTTAAACTGAGAATAGCTTGTGCCCTCTCGGAGATACCATAAACTACAAAACATATATAGGAAGGTATACATCCACATAGAGTAAAACAAGCACACACCAGAGAAAGTACTATGCCTAGAATGGTAGATTGGCTCTAATTAATATTTAGACTTTCAAGATTTTGGTGTGGTTAAGTCGCTACCTCTGGGTGTAATTGTGGATTCAGGCATTCTGAGGGAGGACTCCATATTCAGGAGTTTGTCATTGTGGAACTGTGTTTAGTAATTCCTTAAAAATCCTCTCACTACCAATTTTCACCTGTTGGAATCCCACAAGTTTTTTAGGGTCCAACCCAAAATACTCTCTCCTCCCTGAAGCATTCTGTCATCTCCCTTCCTATAGACCATGGATATTTAAAATACATGCTTTGTGTTGCCAGTTTTCTGGTCGAGGTCCAAGTTTGGCTAGGTTGAACTATTCTTCCTCTCTTTCCACTGCTTTTAAAAAATAAATTTTGGTCATTCTCATCTGCTTTGTTATGGACTTACCAGATAAAGGGAGAAGAGGTGAGATTGTTTATTTTGTTACATTAACATCTTTGTTTGGGAGGACTTTGAACTTTTGGTGTATTGATACAATGTCAATTGTCCATCCTAAGTATCTTTGATTGTAACATTCTGAGATTCCAAATATAATACTTTGAGAAACCACCACATAGGACATATACACACACACACATACATATCTCCCTTTCCCTCTTGACTTTTTTTTTTTACCTTCTGGGGCATTAGGGAAGTATACTTACTTCTTAGAAGGAAGTGGCATTGTGCTTCTATTTCTTTCTTAGTCCTTTCCCTCTTTCATTTTCCATTTTGGTGGTAGTGATGTCAGTGTAGGCTTCAGCCAGTTTACGTTATTTTTGTGGTTCCCCTTTTGACTTAAAAAATAAGTAATATCTCTTTTTTTATCCTGTGAAGTAGATGCCATCATAATCCCTATTTTATAGATGAGGAATCATTCTGAGTGGAATTAAGTGACTTGCCCAGGGTTGCACCACTCAATACAAAGATAGGATAATAATTAAGATGATGACACTTTTGTGTTACAGAAATGAATACTACTTGAATCTTATGCATTGCACATATAAGCACATTGAATTAAGTAAGCACAGGGCAGTCCAGCTCTCTTCTAAGGGCATGGTTTCTCATGTTTTCCTTTGTGGTTGACCCTCTCCTTATTGTAGGGGGAGTAACCCAGGTCAGCCCTCCCGTTGCCCAACTTATAGTACTAGGGATAATGGTTTTTCTCCAGAATTGGGAGATTATTTAATGCAATGATGTGAAACCTGGTGGGGTTACCAATTTAAGTAGATAAGAAGAGAAATGCCTTCTGTACCACCCAGATAGTAACATGAAATACGGATTATTTTCAAGATGGATAGAAGGGTAAAAAGCTCTAATTAACGAGCTTACTCTCTGACCTGAAACTACACACACATATATGCACTCAGTCTTTCCTTAATGATCTCTCTGTTCTTCTTTTCTGAAAGTTGGTTACCATTATTTAAAAATGATCAGTCTCTGTAAACTTAAGAATATTACCTAAGACTGGTTTCAAATGGATTTGAGCTAGCTAGAGTAGCAGCAGAGTAGGAAGGCCACCTAGGTCTAGGAAACAGGTTTGTGTGATTGACTTTGATACTTATTAACTGTATGATTGTAGTAAAATCATTTCCCTTCTAAAGCCTCAGTTTCCTCATCTCTAAAATGGACATAGTAAAATTTGTATTACTTAGCTTATTGGTTACGCCAAAAAAGGCCCTGGTGATGGAAACCTATTAATTTAGGGGCAGATTTCCCAGTGTTTTGACCTTTTTAAATGTCCTTCTACCCTATGAAATTTGTCCTAACCTGGAGAAATGATGGAAGGCGACTAATATAATTTGGAGAATTGTCTTCAGCTAAGACACTGTAGGCAGTTGAAGTCCTACTGGGGTGGGGAACCTATAGCTTTGAGGCCACAGGTTCCCCACCCCTGTAGGAGACCTGCTGGTAGAGTACTGCCCTGAAAAGGGAGTGATCTAGAAACAGCAGCCTGTGGCTATAGATATTGGAAGAGGGGAGGAACCTGAAAGAAGCAGGCCATACATGAAATCCTTAGCCCTTGACTCCAGGCCCAGGACCAAGAACTGTGTGTGTTGATTGTGGACAAGCTTTATCTGTATAGCTACTGTGTTCTTTGAATCCTTCTATCCCCAGTGTTGGACTACAGACCTGTAAGGCATGATTCTTCTATTTTCTCCCTTCTTTTTCTTGCTTCTCCCCAATATTTACATTTATGTTTAGTTTGTTAAATGTCATTAACCAATGCATTGCTGAGCTATGTATATCCTTATTCAAATGAAGTGGAAGAGTGGTCATAAGGGAGCTCCTAGGAGGGGAGAGAGACAATACATCTGTGATATTTTGACATGGTGTTTTCCTGAATTGGGGCTTACAGTCATAAACAGAGAATTTGATTTCTTTTTTTCAATTTTCCTAAACTGAGGGGAACACTTCTTTTAGGACCTCTCTCTTCAGGCAATGAATAAGTCAGCTGTTTGGCCAGGAAGGTAGGGAACAATCTCTACCTGGGGCATTTGTATCACATTATTTCTCCACTAGCCAGGGAAAGTAGGGAAAGAACTGAGGGAATGATTTGGCATAGGAAGTCATCCCCAAGAGGAGGGACTGATGTAGTAGCTAAATTTCAGTAAGAGTCATGGCCCCTACAAGCCTGTTCACCACTATACTATCATACTGCCATAGAACTACTTCATAAGTGCTTTGTTGACTGTCATTAGCTTCAGTAAACTATAGAACAGTACTCTGTTCAAAGTTGTAAACTGTTTAATGCTGAGTCCTGTACTATATGCTGTCGCATAGAATAGTAGAAAGATAGAGGGACCTGGTTTAGAATCCTGGTACTTTACCTTTCCATCTATGTGACCTTGAAAAAGTCATTTCTACTCTGTGGTTCTCATTGCATAATTAAGAGGTTGGTCTGAGGCCCCTTCAGCTCTAAGTTCTAAATATTCTTTTATGATATTATGTCCCATAAAATATTAATCTGAACATAAACTTGAATACAGTTTTGCAGAGTGTCAGTCTCTGGGGTAAAAGCTCATTGGACCAGGAAGCAGGTGGTCTGGCTTTTAGCATTGCATCTCTTACTAATTGTCTTGTGCTTAGTCACTTAACCCCATTTATGTAGTTAACACATTTACCCTCCTTGGCCTCAGTCAGTCTCTTCATCTGAAAAATGAGAGAGTTGTATTGTCTGACTCTGAAATCCCCTTTCCCCTCCTACAATGATTTTTATGCACTACTTTTATGTTCATGTAAATACCAATCTAACAAGAAAAGGTCTGTGTTGTTTCCCAGAAAAGTCTATGTGAATTTATAATCAGAAAAGCCCAGTTCTGCCACTTATTTAAGGGTATGGCCTTAAAGTGATTACTTCTCTGGGCCTTAGTTTCCTCATCTGTAAAATTAGGAGTTTGGACTAGGTCTGACCTCTAAATTGGCTTTCAACTTTCGATTATACTAATTCTGTGACTTTGTGCAAGTAATCTCTTCAAGCCTCAGTTTCCTCATTAGTAAAAACAGGCTATTACTACTTGCACTACCTAACTCCTTGAGTTTTTGTCAGGAGATAATGTATTTGAAAGCACTTTGTAACCATAAAGTACTCTCTGAATGTAAGCTAAGCTGTTTCAGAAAGTGTGGGCTCTTTCAGATTGAATCATTTCCCCAGTGCTGTCAAGAGATTAAGGTGGTGTAAGTAAATGGAATAGTTTTAATGTCTCACAAAATGATTCAACCATGTATTCTCTGGGGAGAGAAAGATGTCATTGTGAATCAGCTGTTTTAATATGGCAGGAGAGAGTCCCATATGTAACATAAATCATACTTTAATTCTACAGAATTTCAAGAGCCAAGAGGACTTTAACTGTGCAAAGACACCCATCTTTCACCGGTGATAATTGTATCTTCTGTATACCTTAGCAGGTGGTCTTTGACAGAAAAGAATTTATCACCCAGTGACCAAGTTCTGTTGATAAGTCTCTGCATATTTATCCAGGCTAATTTTTGGTGGCAGTTTTCCAGACCTGTACTTGAAACCTTTCCATCTTGATAGACCTTTTGAGAACTGAGCGTCAGCTCTACTCCATGGCTAAAGCATCAGGGTGTAATTTTAGCTGAAGAAAATTTTAATAACAAATAATACCATATATCTATCCAGAGCTTTTTTGTTCTACAAAGTGCTTTTATATTTATTAACTGGTTTGATCATAATAGAACCCCTGTAGAGTAGGTAGGGCAAATAAAATAATGGATATTTTTCAGATGAATTAAACTGAGGATCTGAAAGTTTGTGATTTGTCCAAGGTCACATAATTTATAAGTAGTGGAGATAGAATATAGCCCAAATGTTGTGACTCCTAGCCAAACTGATTACACTGTTTGGTTGCAAATGAATTAATCATGTAGCCTAAGATAATTTAATTTTTTCTTCTCCTGTACACAGTTCTTGTATATTAATTGCCTTTAGCTGTAGTATAAAGCCAGTGTGATTTTCTTCGGTTACCATATTAGCAATATGGTAATTTTTATGCCAATTCAGTTGAGGAATATTATGAATATATTACTCTGTAGATCTCGCAATGCTTTGCAGTTCCAAACAGTAATTGAGGGCCACTTTCCAAGGGTTTCTTTGGATTGTTTAGAATTTGGAATGCATTTTCCAACAGAAACAATGTTAACAATACAATGGTTATGGACTTAGACCTGTCCTCAAGCCTATTTAATCCACAACAAACAATTACAATGAAGAGTAAGAGAAATAATACAGTTGCAACATTCCTAATAAAAATAAATTGGACAGGAGAATTTTTTTCATTTATTTTGAATACTGGTGCTTGAGTAGGTTTAATTAGATGAAGTAGATGGAAATCCTTGCGGAAAGTTTGATGGGTACTTGTGGGCACTTTAAAGAGCTTTAGGGGATGATAATACCAAGTCTTTGATCTAATTGCACTTCAAGATTATACTGTTCTTTGTTTTCTATATGCCACACATCATTCCACTATTCTTATACTTACTGGCTATGATTAAGATAGTTCTTTGTTTGACAGATGTAAAGGGGAGGGTTATTATTAAGGTAACTGGGTAAGAGTTTAAAAGCATATATTAAGTTGGCATTAAAGATAGCTGGAGAGGGTGATGCAGCCCAGGAAGTGAACTGTCTCTCAGAGAAAGAAGACAATTAGTTACCTGTGTGTGTTAACCACTAGGTTTAATCATTGACTCATTTAAGCTTGTTTGCTGTCTGTGGATCTTGCATGCCCATGGCTATTTGTTTGCAAGGAACATTTGAAAGTTGGGTGTTCATATTTGGGGAGTGGTGATTGTATTAATGATTGTAATATTGGTGCCTTCTTTTTGGAACCTCCATTTTGTGGAGGGGCCCAGGTCAACTAGCTTTCATTCCCTTCTTGGTTTTGCTCCTGACTATGGATGTCCTCCCTTTTAGCTCCCCTTTTAGCTCCTTTTTGGTTATTGTTTTTCCCCATTAGAATGTAAGGTCTATAAGGGAAAAGATTGTCTCTTTTTGCTTGAATTTGTATCCTTAGTGCATAGTGTACATAGTAAGCACTTAATAAATGCTCCTTCCTTTCCTTCCATAATAAATGGTGAATCTGATTACTCACTATTTTTAAAAGGCAAAAATACCAAAATGTTAATGTGAGGGAGAAGGGGGAATCTTCCTATCAAATAACTCGAAGTGTCCAATATGTGTAAGATATATATAGGAAAAACACATTAAAACACATGAAAAACCAAGAGCCATTCCAAAATGCATAAGTAGTCAAAACTTATAAACAAGCAGTTCTCAAAGTAAAAATTACAAACTATTAACTGTATGAGCAACTTCTCTGAGTCATTAGTAGTAAGAGAAATGCAATTCAAAGCAACTTTTAGGTTGAAGGTAAAGCTCTTACCCAGAAAACTGGCAAAGATGACAAAAGATGGGATCACTCAAATGTTGGAGGGGCTGTGGAAGGACAGGCGACACTAAAGCACCATTGATGAGCTGTTGAGCGACTTCTAACCATTCTGCAAAGCAAGTTAGAATTGTGACCCAAAACAATGGGGCTAAAGTTCATATACTCTTTGATACAGAGATCTAACTATTAAGGATATACCTACTTCCAAAATGTCAAAGGACAGAAGAAGATTTTCAAATATTGACAGCAACATTTTTGGTGTCAGTAAAGAGCTGGAAACATTGGCTGGGGAGTAACTAAACAAATTGTATTACATGAATATATGTAATATTATTGAGTCATAAGGAATAATGGATATGAAGAATTCAGAAAAGCATTGGAAGGCTTACCTGAAGACACTGAGTGAATTAATCAGAGCCAAAGAAAAAGTATACACAATGACTATAAAAATGCAAATACAAAGAACTAAAAATGAAATGTAATACTGTGTAGGGGCAGCTAGGTGGTGTAGTAGATAGAGTGCCAGTCCAAGAGTAAGGAGAACCTGAGCTCAAATCCAGCTTTATACACTAGCGGTGTGACTTTGGGCAAGTCCCTTAGCCCTGTTTGCCCAAGTTTCTTCATCTATAAAGTGAGCTGGAGAAGGAAATGGTAAAGCACTCCAGTTTCTTTGCCAAGAAGACCCCAAATAGGGTCCTAAAGAGTTGTATATAACTGAAATGAACAACAACAAAAATACTGTTTAATTTTAGTGACCAAGATTGATCCCAGAAAACATCTGAGAAAATGAATGCTCTCACTTAATTGCAGAGGTATAGTTAGTGTGTGTGGGAGAGTGGATTATGAATATTGTAAATACTATCAGACTGTTGATATGGTAGTTGGGTTTGCTAAACTACTTTTCCCCCCTTTTTTATTACAAGAAAGGACTTTTTAGGTAGGGTAGAGAAGTGGGATGTATTAGAAAATGAAGGTGATATAAAAACAAAATATATTTATACTTTTAAAAAAGATCATAACAAAAGACTGAATGTTAACAGTTAGATGGGATCTTAGGCTACATGTGCTCCATGTCTCTTACTTTACAGATAGAAGGAATGAGGTCCAGGAAAATGGTGATTTAAGGGTCACACAGCTTATTAGTACCAGAATCTGAAGTGGAATAAAGCCTTGTGTTGTATTTTTATTTTATAATGCTCTGAAAAGCAATGGTATAAAAGCAGCAGGTATATGTAAGTTTAGAACTGAATAAATTTAACATAGATCCAAACTGAGAGTAATTGAAAGAATTTGACACTCACCTTTCTATATCTCTTGTATCCTTCCAGCCTATCATATCTACCCTTTATGAATATATATTTTTTAAAACCCTTTAAGTTCAAATTTGGGGGGCAGCCTAGAAGTTCTGAGGACTTCCTGAGAAGTTATTACTGTTTAGATTCCATTACATAATTCAGCCTAATGGTGAAAATTTGTATTAGAAGCTTTTATTTGAAAGTAGCCAGTCTAAAAATTCAGTTATATATGATTTCAGTTTTTAGTTTGTTTTTCCTTCAGTTGACGTGGTAGATTTTACCATCTACAGGTTGCCTTATAGACACTGTTGAATTCTCTTAATGGTATTTCCAGCTGACAAAGGCAGATGTTCCTGTAAGTGTCCTTTTAGATACATACTGAGAATATTCCTGTTAATTATTTCACTAAACAGCTTGCTGTGATTATATGTGATATAGAGTGGGGCTTGTGGTATAATGAGAGGCTGAGGAGTTAGAGGAATTTACATGTATTAGATGAATTAGGCCACTGTTTCTCCGTTGGGGGAACTGATTTCTAAAGTCCTTTTCAGCTCTGAAATTATTTGTGATCGTATGAAATAGCTGAACACACATAGTGCTGTATTGTAACTTTGTTGCAGATTAGCAGTTATTCATCTTTGTACATATGGTTTTATACATTGTAGGTACTCAACAAACATTGAAGGAATTACTTCAGTCAAACTGAGTGGACTCATGACTTTTGTGAGGCAGATAAATGTCAATAGAGGTAGCAATATAAAATTTATCAACCGTTCTATTTTCAATAATTTCACTATTTAAATCACTTTCTCTTCCCTTTAATAATTTCCAAATATAATTTTAAAAACTTAATTAAAATTGTATGAGCAATGTAGACAGTATTTTAGGCGCTGTGTAAAAATGTAGCCTTAATTTTCCATACTTTTTTGAGGGGAGGAAAGAATATATTACAGGCTTGGACAAAACATGTAAAGATATGGGAGCTATTCAAAGGATTGCCTTCTCCTAGGAACAGTAAAACAACCAACCTGAAGTGTAGAGTGGGTTCACTGGAGCCAGTCTGTGAAGGTCTTTCAATGACAAAGAAATTGATATTTTATATTAGAGCAATAGGGAGACCCTGAAGCTTCTTGAGAATGGGAAAGACATGGTCAGTCCAGTCAGTGCTTTTGCAATGTCAAATTGACAGCTGTGTGAAGGATGAATTGAAAATGGGAGAACTTTTCCAATTCAACTCTTCAATCAATCAGTAGCACTTAAGCTATTGGAGGCTCTTTGAAATAGTCTAAAATAAGAGGTGATGAGGACCCAAACTTAGGTGATTGTGGATTGAGTGGAGAGAAGGGGATGAGATAAGTAGAGATACTGTGGAAGTAAAATTATGAAAATTTGGAAGTGTAGAAAGAATAGAGAGGATCACTTTTAGATTGTGAATTTTAATTAAAGAGATAGTAATGCTTTCAACAGAAATAGAAAAGTCAGGAAAAAGTTAAGGAAAGATAATGAGCTTTGTTTTGAACTTGTTTGGGTCTGTGGTACCTATTGGACAACATTCAGTTTTAAAGGTGCAACCTTCTAGCAAAAAATAAGTCATCAGAAAACTTTGCTTCATAAGTAGAGGTATTGTACTTGAAAATAACCTATTTTTTGAGGTATTTAGTGATTCTAATTCTGAGCCACAGGTATGTTAATGTTGATATTTCCAAACCCCTTTGCTTTGTGTTTCTTGGGAGTACCTGTCTTTTTGAAAGTGAATATGGCTTGAAGAGCATAGATTTTCTGTCTTTTTTCTTTTTTTCCTCCTTGCCACCTCCCCCTCACATTGTATTTTTGGTTTTTGAAGAATACAAATTAAGTTTGTAATATATTGGGATACTTTATCTTAAACTGTAAAAACTATTTTGGAGAAACTTCATATCTGACTCTACCTTATTACCTCCACCCTTGGTCCAGGATACCATCCATGCCACTCTCCTTGGTCACTATTCCTACTATTACTTTCATTACTTTCTTATGCTGCTGCCATTGTTGTTTTCATCATACCACCCAAATTCTTTACAGTAAAATGGTTGTTGCCTGATTGATTCATGCCCTGAGGTGTCTGACTCTTGGTTTGTCAGCTCCTTGCTTTCTCTGAACCCTTTCCTTACATTTTTAGACCTAAGGGGTTTGATATCAACCCTTTGATTTTTGCTTATTTCAACTGCCCTTCAGGGCACATGACAGGTCCCAAGCTTTTCCTTCACACTATCTCTTGACTTTCTCTCAGGTCACAGTGAACATGCTCTGTTTTCTCTGATTTTCAATAACATTTATTATAATTAAATCAACAAACATGGATTGAGATCCTGCTCTGTAAGACTCTGCTATAGAAGGATGCAAAATTGTATAAGACATGGTCTTTGCCCTCAAGAAATTTATTAATAACTTTATGGACATTCATATAAATACATAATACATTGCTAAATGTTAAGTGCTCTGAGTTTATAGGAAGGAGAAGTTACTTTTTGTTTGAGGATTAAGAGAAGAAGCAAGATCTGAATAGGACTTTGAATGATGGACAGGATTTACTTTTTTTAAAAAATAATTATTATAATATTAACATTAAAAAAAATTGAGGATACATTCAAAACTACGTGACTTACTGAAATATCTATCTTCCAGTTCTGACTTTTAACATGGACTAGTTGTGTTTAAGTCACTTAACCTCCTGAGCCTTAGTTTCCTCACCTATAAAATGGGGATTTTAGTTTTGGAGGCATGTGTTTACTACTTCACCTTGTATTTCAGCCCTCTGTTGTTCCCTACCTCCTAGGGCATATATTTGCTTCTGCTCTCCCCAGATGCATTCTCCAGGAATTCTTCCCTTACCTAGTCTCTGCTATTGCCTTTGGAGGTTTATGGCAGTACCCAGGTCATTTTCCTCAGAGACCTAATTTTACTCTTTTTGTAGTCGCTATCTTTGGTCTTTGTCTGTAGTGAGCTCTCTCAGGTCTGATTGTCTCATCTTTGTCAGCTCTTCCTATTAGTTTTTAAAAGACAGACAAGTCCAAGGGTGCAGCTTAACCATCACTTAGTCATCTCAAATACCATAGCTCAGTAAGTCATCCCCTCAAATGTCACGACTCAGTCATCAGCCAATACCTAGGACAAGTGTACTTTTTAATACCACAAAAAGACCCAAATGAGGTGTACGTGAGGATGCTGTCAGTTTGTGTAAAGGAGAGAAAATTAAGTTGACTAGGCTACTTCCTCCCACACACCCTTGCCATTTCTGGTGGCACGGCTTTAGGAACTCAGTATCACCCTCTACCTCCACCCTCTGATGAGGTATCAAAGAAAGTCTTTAGCAAAGTTGTGGTCCTCATGACTAAATATAAATTGGTTAGACATCTTTTCATGTGGCTAGCAGCTAGGTGGCGCAGTAGATAGAGTGTCTGACCTTAACTCAGGAAAATCTGCATCCAGTTTCACCTACCTCTTCCTAGGGTTATTGCAGGTAACAAATGAGTTTATTTGTTAGTATTTAGTGTAGTGCCTGGAACATAGTAGGTGCTTAATAAATGTTTGTTGCCTTCATTCTTTATCCTTCTTGGTCTCTGCTGTGGTCCTTGCATTGATGTCTTGTTGAATAGCTGATTTGTAACATTGAAGCTTGATGTGGAAATGGAATGGGAGAGAGAATGAAGGGAGCAAGGTAGGTTGTATGCTATAGCACTAGCAGGTCGGAGAGTAGTGGGAAGAGAAATAAAGAGAATGAAAACCTTTTATACATACTTAAAAGCTTCAATACCTGTTGGCTTAAGGGCAGTTACATGTTTTTGTGAAATGATAGTTGATGTGGTTTGACTTTTTGCCTTTTTTTAATGTGGTCTGACTTTAAAAAAAGAAAAACATGATCTAGTAATTAAAACTTTTGTGTATTTTAAAGTAAGACAATGACTTGGGATAGTAGAAGAAACTCCAGACCCGGATTTCAGATTAGCAGAGTTATTATGAGAAAGCCACTCCCTTTCTCTGAGATTTCTTCTTCTCTAACAATGGAGATTATCCTCCTTGCTCCCACCTACCTTAAAAGTAGTTGGGAAGCCTTGTAAATTCCATATGCGGTGGTATCTAGAGAAAAAGTTACGGCTTTTCCAGAGTGGAATGGTCTATTTCAGAAAATTGTCCTTTCTGCTTCACTCACAGTCTTTGAGCAATCGTTGCTAGTCTGTTTTGTTGTAGAAGGGAATTTTTCCCCCATACAGATTGATTTGGATGATCACTTTCTTCCAACCCTGCAATTCTGTCATCTCAATGTGATTTGATATATTATGAACTGTGATTTATAGAAGTTAATATGTCTTTAAATGTATGGTTTAAAATAAAAGCCCATGAGGAGGCCATGCCCGTATTTATAGGTTCTGCCTATATAGGTGCCAAGCTGATAGTGTTTGAGAACCAGAGTGACGTAGGCCTAAATAAGTTGTATTGGTTTGACATTGGCACCAATCATATCTTTGCATTTCATACTTTCAGAAAAAGGAGTACACTACAATGTTTGTACAGAGTGTCATTATGAGTGTCCCATTTCTGATTCCAGACTCAGAAACCAGGTCCTTTGTAAGCCTGCTTATGTGATGAGCCAGAAATCAGGGAACAGGCCTCTGGTTGTCATGGCAACCAGTAAATGCTGAACTACTTCCTCAGAGCTAGAATCCACATTGAGATGGAAGCTACCCAGAACAGTAATTTGAAGAAGTAGTCTTATGTCAAGCTGGACAAGTAGCCTTGTCAGACATATACTGAAGGGCACATAGCCCCCCTAACTATTACTTCCTCTTATCCAGGGACTTGCACTGAGTATGTACACATTCAGACACATGCATCTATTTTCTTCCTTGTGCCTCCTGGTAAATCTAAAATATTTCGAGTATGTTTGTGTGTGTGTGTGTGTGTGTGTATTTTTCATTTGCCTGTTTTTGATTGGACCTGTGATTTTATTGATCCACGGAAATTCCTGTCTATGCATATCTGCAAGTGAGCATAGTTTTAGAGAATTGCCTTAGGCAGTGAGAAATTAAGTGACTTGCCTTAGGACACACCAGGCATGAGTCAGAGGTGGAAGAATCTGAACCCAGGTCTTCCTGACTTTGAATTCTCTTCTATATTTACTATACTTCACTGCCTCTTCATTGAAATATAACAATGAAATATCCATTTCTAAATTTTTTGGTTATTTTTTGAGGACTGATTCGCCATTTCCTTCATGAAGCACAGAAGACCACAGGGCTGGCTATTTATGCTGTTGTTACTCCTTACTGTATTACAACACTGTAGGACCATGAACATTTTCAAGAATCTGGCCAGAGCACAGGGGTGGGTACATAAAGGTGAGCAGCTTGTGTCTTAACAAAGCATAACTGCCTAACCATACCTTAGTAGATCATCCTAGCCTGTCTCTAGTTCCCTGGGTATGTCAGTTGATCTTGACTTTACTTTGGTTTTCCTCTAACAACCATCTCTTCATATTTCCTTCAGATATTTTCATTGACTCCCAACTTGCATTCTAGTCTCCCTGGCATTTTTAGAGCCCTGATACAGATACCATCATTCTGCTACCTTCCTAGAGATTCTGCTAACTCTACTGACACAACAACCCAATTCGCTTTTCTGCCTTAGGACTCCTGCTCCATCCTGTTCTGACAAACTGAGTTTTAGGAATCTCTTTTCCTTACCCTAAAACTCTAGGAGGAGAGCCACTTTGGTTATTTGGTCCTCAAGGACATACTCAAATCTAAAATACTTTTGAGATCTCAAGGGACTCCTGCTCCATTATATTATCCTTAAGGAGGGTCAGTTCCAGGACCCCCAGGTAGAATTAGTACTGATTTAGAAGCACATTTAGGAGATCACATTATGAACCCTGCCTGTGATCCTCAAAACTCTTACTTCCTTCAAGAATTCACATTGTGATGGAAGAGACAACACAAATAATCGGATGTGAGTGTGGGTGGGTTTATTTATGGTGTGATATGTTTTTGGTGAAGGGAGGATAGGAAAACATTGAATAAGAATGGGAATAATTTCAGAGGAGAAGGTACTAGCAACTGGAAGGACCTGGAAAATCTACCTGCAGAAGGTGGAATATGAACTGAATCTTTTAAAAAAAAGTCAGAGAAACTAAAAGGTGGAGTTGAGCTTTACAGCAGTCATGGAGGGAACAGCACAAAGGTGCTGAGATGGAGATAGATTACTTTATTTGAAAAACAGCAAGTTGGCCAGTGCAGATGCATCAGGTAGGGAGAGGGGCAGACTGGAAAAGTAAGAAGGACCTAGGATATTATGAAGAGCTTTCAGTGGCAGAGGAATTTTTATTTAATTCTAGTGGTAACAGGGAGTAACTATAGTTGTGGGAACATGGTCAGACCTACGCCTTGGAAGAATTAACCTTGGCAGCTTAGTGGAGGGTATATTGCTAAAGGGAGAGACTTGAGAGCACTTAAAAGAATGTTGCAATAAACCTGGCAGGAGGAGATGAGGTACTGGATGACTTAGGAGGAGGATGGTGCTCTTGACAAGTATAAGGAATTTTGGAAGAGGGAAAGCTGGGGGAGAGAGGGGAAGAAACTGAGCTCTGTTTCAGATATATTAAGTTAGAGGTTAGGTACAGGGCATTCTGTTCAAGATGTTAAAAAAGCAGTTGAGAGTGTGGGACTGTACTTCATTAGAGAGACTACACAGCTGGACATATAGATCTGGGAATTATCTGCAGAGAGATGGTAATTGAACACATGAGAACTGGCAAGATCCCCAAGTGAGATAATAGAGAGTGAAAAGAGAAGGGGACCTAGGACAAAACCTTGGAGGAAACTACAATTACTTGAGGTAACACGGATGAAGCTAAAGGAGCCTGAGGAATACTCAGATGTATAGGGGGAGAAAGAGGAAAGAATGGTGTTACCAAAATCTAAAGAGGAGTATCCAGGGTGAAATGGTGAGCACCATGCTAACTCTTGCAAAGAGTTCAAGAAAGCGTAAGGATTGAGAAAAACCCCATAGAATCTGGTAATTAAGAGATCACTGGTAATTTTGGAAAGGGCAGATTGGTTGAATGATAAGATTGGAAGCCAGAATGCAGAAGGTTGTTTTAAAAGAACGAGAAAGGTGAAGGCACTTTGTAGATGCTTTTCTCCAGAAGTTTGGCCAGAACAATAGTTAGTGGGCATTAATAAAGGAATTTGTTGTTGTTTTTTAAGGGAGACATGGGGGCAATTATAGACATCAGGAAGATTTAATAGAGAATGAAGAATAGTAGGAATAGGGCAATCTGCTGAATTGGAGAAATGCTTCCATTGAGCGAAGTAGGCAAGGTTTTATGTTCAGTTCCTTCTCACAGTCCTACTAGTGCTGCTTAGTTTCCTCCTTTCTTACTCCCCTCCCTCCTCCATTCTCCCCCAAAGGCTAAGAGTCCTCTTTTGGCTTTTCTGTCTTCTTTTAGCTTGCATTTCCATAGATAACTCAAGGATGCTAGAACCACAAGAATCTAGAATTCTTCTAGACCAATACCCTCTTAAAAAAAAATACAAGGGAACTCAGATCCAGATAAAGAAAATAAAATTGTGTGACCTTGGCAAAATTATTCCTTTTACCTGGGTCCGAGTGCAGGCAAGAGTGCCCACAGTCAGTCACTAACCATTTATTTAGCATATACAGTGTGCCAGCCACTATTCTAAGCAGAGAGGATACAAATATAAGAAAGCTATTTCCTGACTTCACAGAGCTTATGATCTAATGGGGGAAAACAACACATAAAAAGAAGCTGAAGTGGGGGTAGAGGAAGAAGGCACCCAGGGCATGATGAAGACCAGAAGTCCAAAAGAATGCAACCAGAGGGAAATGAAGAGATGACTGGTTCAACCCCTTTCCTTAAATGGAGGCTTGACTTCACTCTCCAATCAGAGAGGGTAACCAGGCCAGTTAGCTCTTTCAAGTTGATGAGATTAACCCAGGATGAGGGTTAATCCTGGGGGTTTGACTGGAGAAGTCCAAAAGACTACAGAGCTGGTTGGGAAGTTATCATTAAGAACTGATGAGGGGAATGGTTTCAGAAAAACCTAGTAAGGCTTGTATGAGTTGATGCATAGTGAAGTTTACGGAACCAGGTGAACAATTTATAACATAATTATTGCAAAAAGAACAGTTCTGAAAAACTTAAGATCAATCAGTGTAGATCAGTCACTGAAGATGAATGCTGCTCACTTTGTAACAGAAGTGAGGTTCTAAAATGAAGAATGAACCACATTTTTTTTGATATTTGTGGGAATTTATTTGACTTTGCTTACTTGTGGGACAGGGAATTGAGGGTGGTTTTTAATCAGTCACCAGACTTTTTCACAGAAACCATCTAATTCAGTTGTATCAAGGAATCCCTTCTTCGACATCTCCAACAGTTCCTTGTCCAGAGGAAATTCCTTACCCTATTGGAACCCTGTGGGATGGGGCAGGTTATTCTACTTTCGGACATCAACTTTTTAGGAAATTTTTCTTAGGATAAGGTCTGTTCCTGTCCCAGTAACATCTGCCTTGTTCTACCTTCTAGTTTCAAACAGAACCATTCTAATTCTTCCGCATGACAGCTCTTCAAATACTTGATTAATTTCTTGAATCTATCTTACCACACTGGCAGCACCCTAACTCAAGTGCTCATTATTTCTCATCTGAACAATAGAAGTGGCCTAATAACTAAGCTACTTGCTTCCATCTAGTCTGTCCCCTTCCATCCATCCTTTACATCACAGCCTAGATCAAAACTTTGCAATCCAAAGAAGCAAGCATTTATTAAACACCAGGTCTGTGCGAGGCATCGAGATGGATACTTAGGGAATGCAAAGACAAAATGCAAAAGCAGCCCTTCAGGAGTTTAGAAGTTCCACCTGCCTCTGTGTGAGAGTGTGTGTGTGTGTGTGTGTCTCTGTCTCTGTGTCTGTGTATATATGTATATACATAGACATGCACATATATTTCAGTTGTGTCCAATTCTTAATGATCCCTTTTGGGGTTTTCTTGGCAAAGATACTGGGATGGTTTGCCATTTCCTTCTCCAGTTCATTTTACAGTGAGGATCTGAGGCAAACATGTGACATGGCCAGGGTCATCCAGCTACTAAGTGTCTGAGGCCAAATTTGAAGTCGTGAAGTTGAGTCTTCCTGACTCCAGGTCCAGCACTCTATCCACTGTGCCATCTAGTTGCCCCTATTACCTAAAGAAATTACCTATTACCTAAAGAAATAAAGAGCACAGACTCCTTAACCCAGCAATCAAAGACTACAAATTTTATTTTTCCAGCCTTATCACATGACCCCCTTCTCTAACAAGCACTTGCCACTTTCTCTTTGTTGACATTATTTCCTAAAGCTAATGACTTTTATTTATCACCCCAACTTATCTGTGATATCATCTTATCCATCCTTCAAGGCTCATATCAAATGGAACCTACATTTGTGACATGTTTCCTGACCCTTCAGTCATCATTGATTTTCCTCCTCACCTGTTCTTAGACAAGTTTGTATTCTTCTAAGACCCATATCATGGTCTAATTCTTATTTATTTATAAATATAGATTATTTCCCTGTTGCCCAGCAACAGGGCATATATAGCATATAGTAAATAGATGTTAAATACTGCAAATCAAATGGAGGCTTTAATCTTATATTGGAAGTTTTTATTCAACTACTGAATTTGCTTAAAAGAATTCTGACCTCCCTTTCAAATTTGAAATTTGTGATTTCTCCGAAAGTAGGCCACCGGGTGGTGAATTTTTTTCAACTGTATCATCCCTTGAAGGCCATTTAAATTAGACATGGAGTGATAGAAAGATGAAGTTACTTATCATTGGCTCTTGGTGTTACAAATATGGATATAGCATAATTCATGCCTTGAGGGAGCTCATGATGCCTTTTGTTTATTCTGCCACAGTAATTTTCTAATAGTAACAAGTCCTTCCTCACCTCCTCCCATTAGAGCTCTCCCTTTGGATTTACTTTTCAATCTACACAACGTTTGCATCATTCTGCACCTTTAAACTGTTAGGAAAAAAATAAAAGAGAAAAAAATAGTAAATCTCTATTCTGAGTAGGGAAGTATGTTTCATCATCTTGTCCTTGGGGTTTAAGATTGTTTATTGTGTCCAGTTTGTATGTTTCTCTGCTCCTCTACTTTTGCTCAACTAGAATACAAATGCTAAAGATAATTTTTAAGAAGTCTTTGATCCCATTGAGTCCACACCATTGTATTTTTTAAAGAATTATTATGTATTTGTTATTACATTTATCTATAATGAAAGATGGACTACTATCCCATGTTGTTTTTAAATTTATTTTTAGTTTTCAACCACATCATTGTATTTTTAGCTAGAACCTGGTTTTTTATTTCTTGGACCTAGGGAGGTGCTGTCTATGGGGTGATCCTGTGATTATGGGACAGCTAATGTTTTAGCTGTCACTTGCAGTTCTATCTCTTCTAGATGTTTGCCATGCCCAGGACCCCTCCAACTAGGAGGTTTGGAATTTGTGCCTTTTAAAAAAATCTCAGCTTCAACCTCCCTCTTAATTTGTGTAGTTAAAGTTTTTCTCATCTTCTTAAGTATAGCTTGTTTATTTTTCTACTTACTGTTATTTAAAAAAAAAAATTATTAGTGTTATTTTTTTAAAAATTGATTCATGCTTTAAAAAAAGCATTCATTTCCTAATAACATAGTGAAACCCTTCAGTTGTAACAAAAGAAGTCTGTTTCACAGATTGCCTGTATTGCTTTTTTCCCCTTATTATACATATTTCTCTGAATTACTTCATTTCTTATAACACAAAGATATTCCTTTAGTCAAATCAACATAAGCATTTATCGGATGTTCACTAGGCATTGTGCAAAGCATTGGGAACGTAAATGCAAGCAGTAAGACAGCCCTTGGCTTCTCAGAGCTTAGAAGGAAGACAACACATGAAGAAGGTTATTTCCAGGCTTTTTTCTTGCTTTATTTGTTTTGTTTATTTTGTGACTACGAAAAACGAGCTGCTGTAAATATTTCCCAAATTTGTAGGACATTACAGTCTATCAAGGTGAACTGAGGTTTTCTGGACTATCTTCCTTGGAATTGCCAGATCAAAGTGTACAGACAGTTTATGTTTTAGGCATATGTTGACTTTTATATTAGTACTTTTACACACATCTTCTACTGAATCCTCTCATTTGATAAAAGCAAAACTATGATGACTGTTTGATGTTGTTAGTAATTTTGGTGTCTGATTCTTTGTGACCCCATATAGGATTTTCTTGGCAGAGATAGTGGAGTGGTTTGCTATTTCCTTCTTCAGCTCATTTCATGGATGAGGAAACTGAATCAAACAATGTTAAGTGACTTGCCTAGAGTCACACAGCCCATGTAATGATGCTTGACTCCAGGCCTTGCTCTCTACCCACTGGCCACCTAACTACCCTATCTGATAGTGTAAGCAATTTGCTTTTCTATTGGTTTCCCAGCTCTACTATAAGGGAGCATTGATAAATGTTCCATTATTTTTTCTCCAGGACCTGGCTTCATTGGTTTTTCAGTTATTCAGATTTTTTTCTTTTTTAGAAATTTACATGGTGCATATTTTCTTGATTCCACAGGTTTCACTTTGCATCCATTTATACAAATCTTCTATATTTTGCTGCATTCTTCATTTCTTCTTGCGCAATAACATTACATTTCTTTTGCCCATCAAAACTTTTTCAATATTCCTCAGCTGATGAGCAGTTCTTTGTTTTCCGTTGCTTAGCTGCCACAAAGGGTGCTGCTGTGAATATTGTTTTTATGCATTTTTTTTTTTATGGAGTAAGAAGTGGCTCTTCTTGAATAAACCCTGTTTGTAAAGAAAGACTCAAGTTCTTAGTGTTGTTTCAGATAGGTAGGGGGAATATTTTGGGCCAGCTGTGTGGTAGTCTAGAACCCCATTGATTTGCAGGCCTCTATTGTGTAGGTTACAAAACTTTGATACTGTTTATTCTATCTTCAGTTACTCTGTCGCCTGTTCTTAGTGAGATTGTCTGTTTCCTCCTGTCTCCTCTTATCTGGATGGAAGAGCTAGTAAATAGCTTCTAGCTCTACTAATTTTGTTATTTTTATGGGACTGAATCCTGAAAACTAATGAGTTAGGAGAGCGAACATGGACAGACATGCAAGCGTTTCTTCTTTCTTTCTTCTTTGAAAGTGTTGCTAACTTCAGTCTTTGCCAAATGAGTTTGATGAGGATCAGCTACTGGTCATTTTTCAGAAGACTCGTAAATGTAATGATAAATCTCTCATTTTCCTATGTCAAAAATCCTGTATTTATTATATGGCCTTTCTTGAAATGGAAATTTATTGCTATATATTTTAAATCTTCTTTTATATTCTCCTGTGTATATGCTAATACTTCTTTTTCTTTACTCATTTTGTATTGAAGTGTTAGTAGGTTTTTCTTACCTTATTGTGTACTTAAGTTTTAGTATTTAAATTTAAAGTAAATGAATAAAAAAAGAAAAAGTCCTTAAAAGCCACTTCAGGTGACTGACTAGTTATACCATGTGACTTGTGAATTTCTTAGGCTTTACATTTCCCTCTTTTACTCTACTATTTATGAACATAAAGTAATACATACTTCCCTTTTCTCCCACATCAAATATAGTTATTCATATTTAAATAGAAATATTTCAAATAGTCCCCTTTTGAGTTATATATTGTATTTGATGGTGTTGTTCAGTCATTTAGTTGTGTCCAATTTTTCATGACCCCATTTGGGATTTTCTTGGCAAAGACTCTAGAGTGGTTTGCCATTTCTCCAGTTCATTTGACAGATGAAGAAACTGAGGGAAACAAGGTTAAGTGACTTACCCAGCATCACCCAGCTAGTAAGTGTCTGAGGCTAGATTTGAGCTCAGGAAGATGAGTCTTCCCAACTTCAGACCCACCACTCTGTCCACAGAGCCACCTACCTGTCCTTAAGAATGAACTAAGTATGAACTTGTTCTAGTGGTGCTGCCATTGTTTAAAAACATTTTTGCAAATCCTCTAAAAATAATTGCCTTCAGAGTCACTTTGAACCACACTTGAAAATCAGGATCATTACTTTATAGTCTTGTCTCCATTTTTAAAAATTTAGAATCCTTTTATCTAGATTATTTATCATATTTTGCTTTGATTGATCAGGTTTAAAAAGTCATGTTTAATCTCAAAAAATGAAGATTTGTCCCTCTGGGAGAGAGATGCTGTGAAATCTCACAGCTAGCACCCTCCTTTCCATTAGAATTGCTCCACCCTGGCTGAAATCCTCTGTAATTTTCATTAACTAATGACCCCTGGGGCTATTGTTGCCCACATGATTCCCTCTCCATATGGAAGAGAGGAATCTCTACATTTTTGTTTCCTAATACAAATCTATGATCATGTTAAGTGCTATAACACTCTGCATTTCTTGCAATTCTTGTTGAATCAGCTATATTTATTTTCTTCCCCACAGTGCATCACATGTAGGATATACATACTCACTCTCTCCATATGTTTTTGCGTATGCAATTTATTTTTCAATTAAACAGCCATTTATTTAGATTCTGAAGTCAGAACTTAGGATTGGACAGAGAGGAGGAGAGTAGTCTATAGTGATGCTTGAGTTTTCAAGCATGGATAATTGGGGAAAGTATTACCATTAACAGAAAAGGAAAGCTAGAAGGAGAAATAACTTAGTGCTAGATATTTTGAATTTGAGATGCCACTGGGACCACCTTGGTGTAGATGAAAATGAGATTTGGGAATCAGGTCCTGGGTTTGGATCCTGCCTCTGATGCTTGTTACCTGGATGACCTTAAGTTACATCTCCCAGGCCCTCAGTTTACTCACGTATAAACAAAAGGGTTGGGTTAGATGAAGTCGGAGGTCTCCTCCAGCTCTTGTTCTATGATCCTTTGATCTCTTATGATCCCCAGCTCAAAAACTTTTAGTGGCTACTTTTCTGCTGAGTCAAGTCCCAGCTACTTAGGCTGACATTCAAGGCCTTCCACAATCTAACTTCATCGTAGTGTCACTACTCCCTTTTCATCATAACAGTCAAATAGGAATGCCATATGTTTCCCATAATCATTTCATGATTTTTTTCCATTTTGTTCCAACCCTTTATCCTCTTCCTTCTTCCCAGCTCCATTCACCTCTCCATATCTACCTTCAGAAATCCTCTCAAGACCCAAGTCTGTACTTTCTGTAAATCTTAAAAGTAAAACTGACCTTTCTCTCAAGTTCTCATAAAACATAGTCCTTTTTATGTACTTTACCCTATTCTGGTTTATCTTATAGGTATTTAAGCATGTCTTATCACTCCTTTTCTAAGTTAGCTTTTATGATAAAGAAAAGTAAGAGTGAGAGAGAGAAAGAGAGAGACAGATAGAAGGAAAGGGAGACAGAGAGAAATGTAGTAGGCAGTGTTTGAGATAGCATACTTTAGTTGGAAGCACATATTCTTAGAGCCTATATGAGTGTAAATACTAGCTTTCATACTTTTTAAGCTGTGTAATTATAACTACTTGATTTATAAAATATAATGAGTTAATTTTACTTGTGATTACTACTTGATTTTAAGTCTGTTTCATTATCTATAATATGGGGGTGATAACTGCACAACCTGTGACAGAAGTGAATAATTGCCACATGGAAAAAGGAAGAAGGTTCATTCTTTTCCCATTGGGCAGAACTAGAAGCAGGGCATAGAAACTGTAAAGATGCAAATTTAGGCTTTGGGAGCAAACTCCCTAATGTGGAGGGCTAACCATAGGTAGAATGGGCTGCCTCTGGAGGCAGTTGTTTCCTCTTTGAAGATTACCTGTGGTTGGGTAACTACTGGTCCAATATGCTGTATAGAGATTTTTGTTCAGGTATTAGTAGAACTAGAAAGTTTCTGAGATTTCTTCCAACTCTGAGAGTTGATTCTGTGAAATATTTTGTTAAAAGTGTCATGTGTTACTAACTGTGAATCATCTCACATAACAATGTGAATTAAATTTGGCTATGAAGGCTCGCTAGGATTTCTTTAGATGGAGAAGAGGTAGGAAGGTATCCTGGATAGGGAGAGAGCAGCAGTTAGGGATTAGGAGACTGACCTGTCTAAAATGGAGATAGTCTCTGGGGAGTAACAGAAGATGAGATTAGAGAAGCAAAGGAAAGTTGTAATATACTATAATAAAAGATAGACTAAGATGTGTATTTGTTTCTGTAGTCTCTCTGTTGAAAGGGAATGACATGTTGCGAATGGTTTCTTTTAATTGCGCTTGTGTTTCTTATTTCTCTCATTGTGTATGCCCATTTTTTTCTTTTTGTCCAGTTTAGACTTTTCATTTTTATCTTTGAAACATATTTCATGTTGACTTTTATCTAATATTCTTAAATACTTGCAGATTTGTAGCTGAGAGTGATCCAAGAAATCATCCATGAATAGTAGTTCTTATTCTTTTTTGTGTCATGGACCACTGGGAATTTGAAACCTTGAGACTTTCATCAGAATATTGCATAAAGTAAAATACACAGGATTACCAAGGAAACTAATGATTTTGAAATGAAGATGTGCTTTTTTCCTCATCTAAGTTCACTGAACCCTTGAAATTTTTCCACAGACCTTTGGACTCCAGGTTAAGGACCTTTGGTCTAAACTAGCTTTAACAGTTGAGGAAACTGAGGTCCAAAGACATGAAGTGATTTAACTAAGGGTACAGCTTGTTGCAGATATGGGGATCTGAACTCATGTTTTCTCACTCCATGTTTAGTGCGTTGCTAGCCACACTATCCCAAGTCTGCCTCCATTTTTGTGTACCAAGCCTTTTTGTTATCCTGTGAAATATCAGCTAGATCTTTTTCCATGATGCTTCACTGCTGTTTGCATCTTGAGTACTTTCTATTCATCGCTATATTGTCATTCAGTCTAGTATTTTGTTTTCCAATCTTCCTGCTTGTTTTGAGCTTTACTCTGGGGACTTTCCCTACGAGTTACAAAAATAGAACTCTTCATTGGCTTCAAGGACCAGTTTGAGTTTTAGTATTCCCACAGTAGTACATAGAAAGTTCCCATCCTCCAGGTTTGATATCTATGGTGATTTCATGTTCCTAATAACTTTTAATGACATGTATAGGGCCCATCTTTACCCTGAACGAACATAGTAAAAAATTAAAATACTGGGTGAAAGCTAAATGTATTTGAAATACAAAGGTGACTTCCCTTTGGGCTAGAGATTATTAACAGGTAAGTTTCTACCCACCACCACTTGGTGAATGTTAGAGAATGTTTGGCTCAAGTCGTTTGCTCAGTTTAATTTTTTCAGCCACGTTAAATGTGTTCCTTTCTGTCAGATGCTTGCCATGTAGTTTCTTTTTATTCAACTTAGGGATAAGCATAAGATCCTTAGAAAATAAAGCATCATTCTAAATAGAGATTCTTAAACTTTTTGTATTTTCTGTAGTCCTTTGACATTCTGGTGAAACTATAGCTCCTTTCTCAGAATATTTTTAAGTGAATAAAATAAAATACACATAGGATTATATAGGAAGCCAATCATACTGAAATACAGTTATCAAAATATCTTTTTAAAAAATGTTCATAGACCCCCAGGTTGACACCTTCTGTTCCAAAGGCAGGTCTATAAGGCTCCACAGTCCTCTGAAAGACAATAGGAAAGCCTATTCACATGGTTCTTATTGCTTGAGAGGGCATTATTTAACTTTCCAATATTTTCCTTGTCTCCAATAAATAGTACAAGAACTTTGGAGTCATAGGAGTTTTAGACCTGGAAGAAATGTTAGAGATATCAGTCTTCTTCAGCAGATGTGGAAATTGAGTCCCAGAAAACTTAAATGAAATTACGTATATGTTTTCAATGTATAAATTAACAGAACACATATATTTTCAGATGTCCCAGGCCCAGTGTAACTACTGTGAATGTCACCATGGTCACATAACTAGTCATTAGCAGAAGCAGGGGGCTAAGAGCGTACTCTTTCTGTTACATTTTCAGGTGGAATTGGTTAACAACAATATCTACTTAAGTGCATGCAAGATACTAAAAGACTTGAATGAATGAATCTCTTGGCATCAATATCATCATCATTCTAAGTCCTTGACAACCCGTTCAACGTTCTAGACTGAGTAATTTTTCCATGCTAAAGTTCTAAAAGGAGAAGGATAACTTTTATCTAGTTTTACATCTTTCTTTTGGAAACATCATTTTGAAGTGAAATTTAATTTTTAATCATATTAGAGGGTGACTATTGAAGGGACAGGAGCTTCATTAAGACATTTGCAGATTCTGTGCAGTCAGTGATTCTCTTATAGCAAGTTTGTTCGTGAACTGTAGTTTCCGGATGTCCTGCATTTGGCTGGGTCAGAAATACCGTGAGAACAGCATGCATTATTTTTAGTACATAACTTTTGTTTCCTGTGAATAAGATTAAAGATGCAAATGTATGAAATTGGCCTTTTAAAAAATGTCATTTTTATTTTGAAACAGATATATTTAGGTAGGTTTTACTTGATAACTTTAGCTATTTCATTTACTTTCTCTTAGAATACTGTGAAATACAATCCATTTGAGTTCCACTAATTTGTATTTCTTAAAAATTGACCTGGGCTTTAGTTTACATGTGTACTTTCTATACAAAAAAGCCTCATTACGCAAACTAGTAGTATTAAATTGTGGGACACGTATTGAACTTAGATGATAAAGAGTTTTTAAAGAGTGTACTATATTGTATATATACTATAAAAGTGTACTGGTAATTTCAAATATATCCTGATGGATGCAAAGTTAACAGTCCCTCCATTTGACAACACTTCTGTTACTTCTTGTTTTAGTTATGATATGTATGTGAAACTAATAGTTTGATTCTTTTAAAAATATTTCAAAGTACCACCCTTCCATCAATTCAGATTGATCCTTCCATTATTTTGTCTAAGTAAAATTTAGTGAAAACTGTCTTGCTCTAGTGTTGATCCTTTTTTAAAAAGAAAATCAAAATGAATAGTGAAAAAAATTAAAATATTTGATATATATGGTTAATCAGTGACTGGCTATAAAGCAGTAAATTAAATGTGAAATTCTGTTGTATTAGAAAATTATAGGAGTTGTGTTATATTAGAAAGTTATAGATATTTATCATGGAGAAGAGAATAATTAGGGGGAGAACTTAATCACTTTCTTCAAATATTTAAAGGGTTATCATATGAAAGATTGTGTTTGTATAGCTTTAGCTTGTATAGCTATAGTTTGTATAGTAATATCTAAACTTTTTTGAGTATGCATCCTGGTCACTAAAAAATAATGATTGAGCACTTCATATATTTAGTTGTAAATTGTATGAATGTGTTACTAATAATTACATTGTAAAACTTATACAAAATAGACATTTTAACAGGATGAGAGCATTGTGAAATAATACTAGATGCTAACTTTATTTTATTCATTGCCTTCCTATGTATTTGATTTTATGTGTTTAACATTATTTCACTGAGAAGTGGTCCCTAGACATCACCAGGCTGCCAGAGGGGTCCAAAACCCCCACACAAAAAATATTAAACATCCTTGTTTTAAAATCGATAGAGACTCCTGAAGTTTATTGAGTAAGATAGTGATAAGGTCACACCTACCCTTTAAGAAAATTATTTTGGCAATTGTGTGGAGGTGGCTTTTGGTGGGAAAAGAACTGAAACAAGGAGACCAATTAAGGGTCCATTTTAATAGCCCAGGAGAAAGGTGATGGGGCCTGAAATGTGATTGGTGGCAAGAAGGGAAGGGAAAAGATGGAAGTGATGTTATGGATTTGCTCTATGAAGTGAGAGAAAGCAAAGAGTTGTGAATAACACCAGGGTTGCAAAACCTGTGTGAGTGGAAGTATTTCTCCCTGGAAATAATGTTTGAGAGGGCTTAGGGCTTATAATAACCAGTCCATGTCTGTTAATCCTATGCTATTTAAGATATGCCAGCAAGAATCAAAAAGCATAAGGCAGGGAGGGAATTATTCCCTGCCATTCCTGTTGTAGCCATGAGATGATGGGAAGTAGTGTGTAAAGACACTAGAGGAAGGGGTATGAGGAATTTTGCATGTAGCAGCCTCTCTGGGTTGGAGAACATTCTAACTGCTTTGAGAGTCCAAATCCTGAACAACTCTTTACATCAACTTATTGGAGGTCAGAATTGGAGAATGCTTAAAGAAATAGTATAGTTTTGTTGAAGATGGGCCACAGTCCCCCTCAACTGTATTTTGTCTTCTCACTCTCTCATTGATTGATCACTTAAACCTTAGGGGGCCAAGCGTTAACCCCTATATGGGTGACTACTGCTGTAGAGGACTGAATGAGGTGTAAGTTACAAGAAGTTTAGTAAAAAGACACAATAGCTTCCCACTAATCTGAGCTGTGAGATTGTGCTGTTTTGTGTACTGATGAGTTTAAATCACCAGAATTGTTTCCACAGAGGCCAGATAATGAATGACTTGTCAAAAATGACATACGGGAAACAGGTAATGACATCTGGAGTCAAAGGACCTGAGGTTGAATCCCAACTCTGAGACTTCGTTTTTTGTGATCTTAGGCAAATCATTTCCCCTTTCCATGGCCCTTGGTCTCCACATATGTAGAGTGAGAGAAAGGGGATGGTCTTGCTCATCATGAAAATAACTGACATTTGGGCAATACTGTAACACTTTCCAAAGCATCTTTTGTACATTGTATTGTTCAATTTATACACTATCCTGTGAATTGTGCAGCAGCTATTATAATTTCCTATGAAATGAGGCTGAGCCCTAATTCACATAGTTTTGTAAATGTCTGAGATATAAATCCTGTGATTCAGTGATTTATCCTTAAGGTAGTCCTAAATCTCAAAGGAGAGAGATTGTTCCTAAATCTCAGAAAATAGGACTGATACAGCTATTGGAGGTCAACTTATCCAACCCTCTCATTTTTATAGATGAGGAAATAGAGACCCAGAGATATGAAATGATTTAACATAGGGCACAGAGAGTAAATGTTGGAGCCAGAGTTGGAATAGGTAAAATCTCTTTCAACTCTTGAGAAACTGGGATTCTAGAAAACATATCAATTTCATATTTAAAATTGGAAACTCTCAAATCTATTTCTATGAAGGTAAATGTAAGAGTGTAGAAGAAAAGAACTTAACTAGGTAACAAGTCATGTCTTTTATGAACCATTGGTACATTAAGATTGATATTTATAGGGCCACCCACATTAATCCATATGCAATAAGGATGGTAATGGTAACAGAAGTCTGATTTTTGTACCTTCCAGGTAGCCATGTGGTGCTTTAGGTGTTCGAAGGAGAGTAACCCAGAGAGTAAAAATATAGTTGATAAGAAAGTTGGATATTTTTACGTTTAACATTTCTAATATGTTTACCTCCCTGCCCTTAATGGTCCTCTGAAAAATGCTGCCTTCTCTCTCTCTCCTCCATCTTCTCTTTCTCTCAAATATGAAATTCCAATAAAACGAAGAATAGAAAATCATAGAGATATATGTTGTATTTATGGTAATCAGTACATTGTAACTGGCCAAGCTGCTTCCCTTTTCTTAAGATAACTTTAGACTTCAACCTTGAGGATTCCTTGATTAGGTAGAAATTGGACTAGATAATAAATGACCCTTCCAGCATTTGAGATGGTAGGATTCTGTGAAATCAAGAAAGTTATTTTTCCTTCCTCCATAAAATTGAGGAGTTGATATAGATGAATTCTATGTTACTAAATCTAATTATGGTTTTTAAATAATTATCTGTGTTAAACTTTCCCCTAGGTAATTGTTTTTGTTTTCTGTTTTTCAGCACTTACGGCTCCTCCAACACCACCCTCACCAATGCAGGCAACGTATACCTTTAAGCCTCCACCTAGACCAGACTTTGGGACTTCTGGGAGAACAATCAAGCTACAGGCTAATTTCTTTGAAATGGACATTCCAAAAATTGACATCTACCATTATGAATTAGATATCAAGCCGGAGAAATGCCCTAGAAGAGTTAACAGGTAATACCATTATTAGTTTTAAGCAAGTACTCTAGAAATGGAGTGTATTTTTAACCAAAGCATCTCATGTAATGGCAGCAGTTACTCAGAAGACCCTTCTCCTTTACCAGAAAGTTTAAGAGTCATTCTGATAACTCTAAAATGTTTCCTCATTTGTGGAGGTCCCTTTTCAATTGAATGTCTTCAGTTGTGATGATTTTTTTCAGCGGCACAGTACTTTATGAAATCTGTCATTTATTTTGGAGGGTTCATCTTGATGTGATAAATAGGTTCTACCTAGCCAAATTATTTTCATGTAATGACACCTAAGATCAGAGGCTAAATAAATACTCAGTCAATTGTTACTTACCATACCAGGAAAGGGGGGAAATGATCCCTGCCCTCATTCAAATGGGGACACAAAAATGAAATTAGCTAGGTATGAATAAAATGTATATATTGTAGATGGAAGATAATCTCAGAAAAAGGCATTAGTGTTGAGGAAAACTGGGAGGTCACCTGTAAAAGTGGAATTTGAGCTGGGTATTGAAGAAAACCAAAGAAAATAAGAGGTAGAAGGGAGGGAATTAGGCATTACAGTATAGATAATCCAAAGTGACAGACAAGGTATGGGGTATTCTGTTCAAAGAGCCACAAAGTGAACCAGCGTAGCTGGATCGAAAAATTTGTATGTAGCTGGATTGAAAAATTTGTAGAGGAGAGTGGTGTAAGAAGATTCAAAAGACAGGAAAAAGCCAAATCATGAAGAACTTTATAAGGTAAAATGAGGATTTTGTATTTGATTCTAGAGATAATAGCAAACCATTGAAGTTTATTGATTAGAAGGTTAATATACTTTAGGAAAATCACTTTGGTGGTTGAGGGGAGGATGGATTGGATTGGGGAAAAGACTTGAGGTCATTGGAATAGTCTAGATAAGAGATAATGGGAGCCCTATACTATACTGATGTCTGTGTGACTAGAGAAAAGAGGACAAGAGATATTAGAAATGACAAAACTGGGCAATAAATTTAGTATGTAGGATGAATCAGTCAAAGATGACACTAAAAATACAAGCCTAGATAACTGGGAGGATGGCAATCCCCTTGACAGTAATAGAAAAGCTTGAAGAGGTAAGTGTTTGGGGAGATGGGGGGAGATGATGAGTTCTGATTTGGACATGTTGAGTTTGATATGATTACAAGATATCTTTTGATATCTTTGTTTGAGGTGATGAAAAGGTATTTGTAGGTATAGGACTATAGTTCAGATAAAGAAGCTGGGGCTGAATATATAGATCTGGGAATCATTTGCATTTTACTGATTATTAAACCTATGGAAACTGATGATATCACCGATATAAAAGGGGAAGAGAAAAGGACACAGGACAGAACTTTGAGGGACACCAAGATTAGTGGGCATATCGTGCATATGTTAGGTGTGACCCAACAAAGATGATAAAGAACAGATAGGCAGATTGGAGGAAATATAGGAAGTGTTATAAAAATTGAAGGAGAGATTATTTAAGAAGAAATCGTGATCAACAGTGGCAAATGCTACAGGAGATTAAGAAAAATGATAATTGAGAAAGAAACATTAAGGATTAATCTTTGGTAACTTCTAGAGAGGGCAGTTTCAGTGGAATGATGAAGTTGGAAGCCAAATTTCAGGGAGTTTAGATGAAAGGGAGAAATAGAGGTATCTAATGTAGTGAATGAGGGAGAGGATGTGGCGACACCTAGCATAAAGGCATAACTTACTGAATTGAAAACACCAAAAGACAGTGGTTGTGGGAAAAAAAAAAGGGAACCTTTGATACTGGAAAGAACAGTTGATTTTAAATGAGAAAGACAAATAGAGTGCTGACTTTGGAAATGAGAAAGACCTGAGTTCAACTGCCTCATACACTGGCTAGCTGTGTGACTTTGGAAAAGTTACTTACCCTCTCTCAGTTTTAATTTCTTCATCTTCAGAATGAAGATGCTAGTAGCATCTACCTCACAGTATTGTTATGAAGACCAAATGAAATAATATGTAAAGCATTTTTTTAAACTTAAAATGCTAAATGAATGCTAGCTGCTATCATCATCATTGTCATCAGTGCAAACCAAAATCCTTCCATACTTTCTCAACCTCTGTGATTCCAGTACCTGTTACTACTCTCTATGGCTGCCTTTCTGTTTTGCCCCTAACATTTTGTGTGCACTGTTCGATTTGGTTCCTTTCTCTTATATGTCCTTGGTGATATCATTTTTCATGCCATGTCTAACCTACAAGTCATATTGCTTCAGAATACAAACATCCACCATCTCTCTGCAATAAGGAAAAGACTTTACAAACCATATAATGCTCTATGTAAATGTGACTTATTATTAACAGTTTAAAAAGATAGATTAGAGATTCTTGTTTTGTAACATTAGAATGTAAAATATCATGGAACACAAAGAACTAGTAGTTGGGCATCTCAGTAGTTCTGCAAAAAGAATACTTGGATGATGTCTTCCCACAAGAAGTACCTCATAGCCAGCTAGGGTATGCACAATCTCTGTGTGGTATTAATTTTCCATGTCTGAGTCTTGCATATACTTCAAGTTACTTTCTGATCCTAACTTGTTTTTCCAAGTACGCATCCCAAAGTCAGAGAATATTTTTGAGGCTGATTACTCTTTTGTTTTCTTGTTTGATAGAGATTTTTAAATTAGCTCTTTCGTGTCCATTTCCTGTGCTATTTTTATAGTTTGGGCTAATTTTCCAAGTCCTCATCCCTGATCACTAAAGTTCTAGACCTGCAGGACATGGAGACCAAATATTTTATGGATCTAATGTTAATGTAGCCCTTGGCAAACAGGCCAAGAAGTTAGCAAAATAAAGATAACACCAATTTAATGTCAGCTTTTTTACCTCACTCATTTGACGATGGATACTCCTTCAGGCATCCTTGCGGATAGATGTTGGTGGAAATAGATTGAAATCCTTCCATATCATACCTCAGTGGTGGTTCTCTTTCTCTCTCTTTCTTCCACTCTACTCTTCCTCTTTCCTTCTCTTTTCATTCCTCTCTTTTCTGTCCCCCTTTCCCACTTTTTTCTGTTCTCTTTCCTTTTTTTTTCTTCCCCTACCACCCATAACTTGTTGCTTTAAGAGTTTGTGAGGTAGCAAAACTTTGGGTGGATAGCTTCTCAGAATTTAGTAATGCTAAGACATTAAATATTCTGTCAGTGATTTTTCACTAAAAGCCTTTCCATGTGGGTAGGACATGTAAGAATTCCTATATCTCTGATTTAGTCTTTGGCAAACCCAGGTCATCACCATATCTAATGAGGAAATGTGTGATATAATAAATGCTTGTTGACTGAAAGCCCTACTATCTTAGTAGGACTTTCATGAAGGATAAAATGAAAGAAATACCTTTTAATTGTTCTCACTTTCCTCTGCCAAATTGTGCAAGATAAGAAGTGTCCGAATATTTATGATCACATGGGAAAATCTTATATGTATAATTCTTTCCATTCCTAGGCGGAAAAAGCATTTCTGTAGATGACTCTAAAGTTGAAAATTGGGTGACTTAAGTGGAAGTGCCCTCAATAGTTAAAAATCACTGATTAATCTTTAAATGAAGTTTTTCAGTATCATCAGTTTATGATTGACCTTTCTTTTAGAAAGTCTGTTTAAAGAATTTAAAATATAGCACCCAGGAGTTAATGTCCTTTTTAAGAAGTTAGTGGGCTAGAAGTTAACAGCAGTATATCCTCATTCTAGTACTGCCTGTACCACTACTTGGTACTCCTAAACTGAGAAAATTAAAATAAATAATCTTTAAGGTTCATTTAATTCTCAGTTTCTATGAATCTAGTTAGACCCTTATTGGTAAATCATATCCCTTACTGAACTCCAATTCAGTTAAAATATTTATTCAGCTCTTCCTGTGATAAACATTGTGGGTGAAACAGAATTTGCATATAACATGGTTCCTCTCCTTAATGGATCTTGCATGTGGAATAAGAAACTTATTAGCTATGTGACCTTGAATAAATCACTTAAGGGCTGTCTGCCTTAGTTTCCTCATATATAAAATGGAGATAATAGTAGCACTTACTTCTCAGTGTTTTTGTGAGGATAAAATGGGATAATATTTGTAAAGTATCATACAAGCCTCAAACACCACATAAATGCTTGCTATTATTGTTATTTTGTTGTTAACAATGATAAGTTGACTCTTATTGGAATATGTCTGTATCTGAGCCCAAATTCAATTGAGTTTTCTTTTAAGCTCCTAAACTCCTACTGTACATAATTTAACATGCTAGGTGCTAGGGAAGAGGGTTTAGTTAGAGCATGGTCCCTGACCTCATGGAGTTTATGATATGATGAGGAGAAGGAGTATGGTAACAATTAGTATTTACATATTGTTTTAAATTTGCCAAAGAACTTTACAAATGTCTCATTTTATTCTCACAACAAACCTGGAAGGTAAGTGTTATCATTCCTGTCTTACAGATGAAAAAACTGAGGCTGAAAGATGTTAAGTGATTTGCCCATGGTCATACAATTTGTAAGTGTCTGAAGTGGGATTTGAACTTTCAGCTCTTCATGGTTGAAGGCATGGCTCTCTATACATTGTGCCTTTTAGCTTTCTTTAATGACATTTCCTATATGTTCACTGTTTTGTGACAGGGAGAAAGATATTGGGGTGACTATATATTGAAATGAACTTTATGAGATTTTGTTTAATGTAAATTTCAAATTATTGTAACCTACATTTTTATCCTTTTAGTGTATAGTATCTCAAAAAGTTCAATGAAGTTAACAGCAGAATTTTTTCTTTTAATAGATGAAAGAATGGAAAAGTACTGAGTTGCCAATAAAATTTTGAAAAAGATAGTCGTTGCCCTGAAAGAGCTTACTTTCTACTAAGAGAATCAATATATAGTTTCTAGGAAATGATATTTTGGTTTGGAAAGTTGTAGGAATAAAAGTCATTAAAACTGTATTTCTGTCAGAAATTAACATGAGGGAGGGGACAGTGAATGTGTATGCTTAATTCCATTCCATCATCTTAGAGTTCCAAATTCAGGCAGTCGAGACAGTAGAGTTAGGTCCAAAGACTTAGTTTAGAGCTTTGAAGTCAACAGTCTTTTGAAAATTAATGACTGACTGGTGTAGGTGTGAGTCTGGGAAGAGGGCCAAGGGTAGGAGTGGGCCTGAAGTAAATTTAGGATTTGGAGTTAGGCTACAGCCACTACCTTAACTTGTTTGAATAGTGAACAGGGTGTGACTCATCTGGGTTCTGTTCTATTTTATTTCTCTAACTTGTGTTATACATTCATTTGAACTCAAGTCACTGGTGTACTGAAGCAGGTAGGTAGCACCCTGAATGGAGTCAGGATTAATTGATTTCAAATCCCACCTTAGACACTTACTAGCAGTGTATCTCTGGGCAGTTTGTATAACTTCTTTTTAAGCCAATTTCCTTATCAAGAATTATGTTGTAAAAAATGGGAATAATAATAGCATTTGCTGACCAGGTTGGTGTAAGAACCCAGAAGACAAGGAATTGAGAGATAGAATCAAGGAATGTTCTAAGAGTTTGACTGGGAAGAGGAGTGGCACTATGAAGCAGGTAAAGGTTTCTGAAAATGGAGGCTTGGGAATATTTATAGGCAGCAGGGCAGGGGCCAGTCAGGGAGAGAAAGATTAGAAGGAGAAAATGATTGTGAGGCCAAGTTGCTGGAAGAGAAGATGGGAGAGAATGGATTTAAATACCAGAATAGAGGGGATTTGAGCTTGGGTAGAAGGAAAGCTATCTCAATCCAAGGATGAAGCCCTGGAAGAACAGTTAATAGAATGCTGGACCTGGAGTCAGGAACACCTGAGTTCAAATCTAGCCTCAGACTAGTGTATTACACTAGTGTCATTAGCCTTGTGGTACTGGAATAGTCACTTACCTTCTGTCTGCCTCAGTTTCCTCCACTATAAAATGGGATCATAATAATAGCACTTACCTTATAAGATTGTTGTGAAGATCAATGGAGATGATATCTGATCTGTAAAACACTTTGTACAGGGCTTGGCACATAGTAGGCACTTTTAAATGTTTATTTCCTTCCTTCCTTCCTTCCTTCCTTCCTTCCTTCCTTTCTTCCTCCTAAGATATGGGAAATGATAATGAAGGATTCTTAGATATAGAATGGAACAGAAGAAACAGCAAATAGTCTCTATTTTAACAATGTCCTCTGCTGAGTGTGGGTGGAGGGGATGATATGGGAAGATTGAAAGAAGGAATGGCCAATTAGGGAGGAGTAAAAAGATGACCTTGTAGCAAGGAAGGCTTAGTTGAGATTAAACAACAGAAATGTGTAGTGGAACCATACTTTACCTGAGAAAAAACAAGAGATAGATGCCTGTTGACATCCCACTAGGTCCTTGGACTTTGCCTCTAGAATGCCGAACTCTAATAGGTGAGCTTTCATTTTATCTTGACCATGCCCGGACTCAGATCTTATTTATTTCCAAACCATATCCTTACACTGCTTCTTCTCCCTCCTTTTAGCTCCTCTTTGTATTTCCTTTCTCCTGTCCACCATTGAAATAAAACTAGCAAACAAACAAAAGTTTTGGAGACAATGTACTGTTCTGGTGACATATATTTGTATATCTCTCATTGCTGAGCATAGTGCCTGGCACATGGTAATAAATAAAAGTTTAATAAATAAACCATGCATTTTTTCATGGTAGGGATAGTAATTAAGAGTTGGAGAGGTTGCAAAACATGGGAGAGATATGGAACTTATTCTAAAATAAGAGGCATAGTGAACTAGAACTGATTAATTATAAGATCAAAATTTTGTAGAGAAGAAAATAAAGTCAGAATAGAGGCGATATCCTGGGAGAACCATGAGGAGGTAGAGGGATCAGAAGTCATTTTGATGAAGGGATTGACTTTGTCTCCCCTTATTTCTTAAAAAAAAATCCCAGCACCCAAACTTTGTAGATCCTGTCTTCCACTAATTATTGCCCTAATTTTTTCATTTTTTCTTCCATTTCCAAACAAGAATCCCCCTTCTTTTCTATCTACCTCCCCATCCCAAATTTAGAATAAAACCCCTTTAACAAGTATCTATAGTCAAACAAAACACATTTCCCCATAGGCTAGGCATATAAATTATATGTCTCAATCTGCAACTTGACTTCATCCTCTCTCTGTCAGGAAGTTTTAACATTCTTCCTTATGTATCTTCTGGAATCATAGTTATTCATCATGTTCCTTAGCTTTTCAAAGTGGGTTGTCTTTAAATTTTTGTTACTCTTTAAATTCTTCTCCTGGTTCTGCTCACCTCATTCTGCATCAGTTCATACAAGTCTTCCAAGGTTTCTCTGAAACTGTGCTTTCATCGTTTTTATAGCACAAAAGTATTCATCATATTCATGTGCTATAACTGGTTTAGACATTCCCCAACTAATAGGAACCCTCTCAATTTCCAGTTCTTTGCCACCACAAGAAGAGCTGCTCTAAGTATTTTACAGAAGGGTCCTTTTCTTCTTTCTTTGATCTCTTTGGGTTGGAGTCCTAGTAGTAGTTCTTGGTCAAAGCCTATATATAATTTAGTAGCTTTTGAGACATAATTTCTTATTGTTTTCCAGAATGTTTGAACCAGTTCGCAGCTTCATCAACAGTATATTAATGTTTCTCCAGCATTTGTTGTTTTCCTTTTTCATCAGTTTTTCCAGTCCAGTGGCTATGATGTGATGTCCTAGAGTTGTCTTGATTTGTAGTTCTCTAATAGTGATTTAAAGCAGTTTTCTTGAGTTCTTGAAAGCTTCGATTTTTTTTTCCTCTGAAAATTGCCTGTTCATATCCTTGACCTTTTATCTATTGGTGAATAGTTCTTATAAATATCTTAATTCTTATAATATAGCTTAGAAATGCCTCATCCTTTTCCAAACTATAAACTCCTAGAAAAAGCTGTTTTTAATTTCTGCCTCTTCCTTCTTTTCATTTACTTCTCAATCCTCTGCAGCATGGATTCCTAACTCATCATTGTACTGAAACTACTCCCTCCAGAATTACCAATTGCAACATCTTACTGTCTCCCTTTCTCTCTGTCTCTCTCTGTCTCTGTCTCTGTCTCTCTCTCTTTCTCCCTCTCCCCCTCTCTCTCTCTCTCTCCCCCCTCCCCTCCTTTCCCCAATCCCCCCAGCCCCGCACCCGACACTTGCTCATTTGCACAACCATTCTCTCTTCCTGGATACTCTCTCTCCTCTGGGCTTTCATAGCACTGCTCTCTATCTCCTAGGTTTCCTCTTCCTAGCTGTCTTAACAATTCTTTCTCAGGCTCCTTTGCTGGATTATCGTCCATCTCCCACCCCCTAACTGTGAGCGTACTTCAAGGCCCCTTTCCCTGTCCACATCTCTTACTTGCTCTCACTTGGTGACTTCATCCATTTCCATCCATTTTAATTATCACTTCTGTGTAGATGGCTTCCAGATCTATCTTCCCAGTCTCTGTACCAAGTTCTTGTCCCGTATCACCAACTGCCTACTGAGCCTTTCAAATGGATATATTATGCTCTTAAGGATGTCCTTTCCCTAATTTGGGGCATCAGTGATTTATGTGATCAATGTCTTGTATTGGTACACAGACTCTGGATTCTGCAAACAAATCTGCTTTTGTTTGATATTTCTTTGTTGGCATCTTGTTGGTTGAGTTTATGTATGTCACCCACGAAGGGTGTTTCGATTACTGTCTTAGAGCTTAGCTGTTTCTTAGACTCCTTCCCTTGTGGTTAGCACATGGTAAACCACTTCCAGTTATGTTTGACAGATCAATGCTGTATACCTGTTAGTTGCCTTTATTCCTGCTCAGTGAAATAATCATGTCTACTTGTTGCATAAATATTTCTGTAGATTTTTTTTATCTGTTTTTGTGCTCTTAGAACACCCATTTTATACTCTTGGGGGGGGTGAGGAAGTAATGGTCCTTCTACAGCTACTGTATGGACTTTGTATTTTATAAATGTATGATTTATATTAGGAGATTTTCCATATCAGTTATATTTTATTTTATGATTCTATAAATGTACATTTTTATTACTGTTATTAGTGTGTGCCAGGGAAGGAGGAGAATGAAAAGTTAAGGCAAAAAGAGTCAATGTTAGGAATCAGATCAAAGAATCAACTCAGAACTCAAAGAATTGATTGGAAGTAATTGCTAATTGCTTGCATAAGGTCTTTACTGCCTGCAGTCTTGGCACCAAGGCAACTATTTGGGGCCTGACAAGTATGTGTAGATATGTGTTTGGAAAACACAGGTGACTTTAATTTTCAACTCCTCCCACACTTCTACGTGGTTGCAAGGCCTCAATGCTCACAAAATATGGGAGGCCATCTTTTCCAAAACATTGTACAACATGACTGGCCAGATTCATTCAGCCTTCATGCTATTGTAAGGAATCTCTTAGAGGCTGGGTACTAACCAAGGAGACTTTTAAAATAATATTTGAACTTCAGTCCCTAGGGTAGAAATTATATAGAAAAGAAATGAAGGAGAGCTACCATATCAGCTGTGCTGGGTTGAATATTAGTGGGATGGCCACGAGCATGGTAGCTAGAATAAATTGATTTGAAACTTTCCTGAAGCTCAACTCAAAATGTCACAGGGTGACCATGGATCTGTAAAGAAATAACTGTCTTGCTATTATCAACATTGTTTGGTTTTTATGTCTTATTCCTTTCCATATATGCTCCCTAGCACCACCATTACCCAGGGGAGTGATCTCTTGTAATAAAGTATAGAAAGGGCAGGCAATAATTCAACAAAAGCAACCAACATATTCCCCGAGTCTCACAATATGTACAATCTTTGGGGTAAAATACTTGATTTTCATTCCTTTGATAGTGTGCATTTATAAAGCCAGTGTCTATCAAAGCATAAAAAGAGATCAGTTGTATATAAAAGCATGACTATAGCCCTAAACTGACTGCCACTCTTCAAACTTTAATCCCTGTTCCCTAATTTCACCCCCAACAACTGATGTCCCACTTTAAAACTACCCACACTTCCTCTGTGCTCTCTGGATTGTTTGCGCCATAAGTAATAACTTAGCTTTCATCTTTTCCTTTGTTCCTCCCTGAACCTTTTTGCACTCTGGTAACATGGTTTCCCTGGCCATTCTTTCCAGAAGTTGTTATACTTTTACTCATGCTTACCAGAATTACTGGACATGGTAAGAGAGCTAGGAAGTTTTTCCTCTCCATTGCCACTCCAAGCTCTCCCTTTACTGCCATCATTCCATAATCTATCCTCCTTTGAAGTTCACCCTGTGCCTACTGATCAAATGAGATAGTATTTGTCAAGTACTTAGCATATTGGCTGGCACAGTAGGTGCTATATAAATGCTTATTTTCTCCCCCCACCTCTGCCCTCTCAATCAGGTTTCTGATTACTAATGTCTAATGACCTCCAGGATGTTTTTCTTTCTTCTTCAACAAGCTCAGTTCCTGGTTTACAGTCATTCTCTATTCCCCATTTCCTGCCGTCAGAGAAAGACACTTCTATGTTATACACACACACACACACACACACACACACACACACACACACACACACACACACACACGTGTGGGGGGGGGTGAGAGAGAGAGAATTCTCTCAAATATCCTAAGCTCTCAGTTTTTCAACTTGCTCATTTTCCATGACCTACTCCTCTACCCCACCTTAATTCCACACAGAGATGGTCATACCCTTAATCATTCCATCGCCCACAAACACTCTACTTCTATGTTTATGAGCTCTGAAATTCCCTTATCTGATCACAGTCTGTTATAATTCTACCTTTACTGCCTTGCCACCCCAAACCTAGTTCTTCAAACTCACCATGTCCTCCAATCACTTGACCCCTTAATTTTCTCTTAGTCCATCATGCATCACTAACCACACTTTTCCCTCTTCCTCATATTGACACTATGTTGTCCTTTTCTCTTGAATCCCTTGCCCCATTATCCATTTGACAATCTTGCCCTGCCAACCCTGAGCCTTAGGCTGTTCCAACCATCCTTGGTCTTCACTGCTACTCATGTGCTACCAAAGGAAGCTGGAGAAAATCATGAAACCATGCTGACTTGATATACAACTTTGCACAAGTTTATGTTAAATAATCTCATCTGGGTCCTCACTGTCGTATGGCAATACTTTTATACTTCCCTAAATAATTCACTACCACACAGACTTTTCTAAACCTTTTTAGCTCCCTTCATGCCTCCCCTTCTTCCCTCATCCTCTCAGTTGAAAATCTTGCAACCTATTTCCCTGAAAAAATTTAGGTCATTTGCTGAGAGCTCCCTCTCTCCTCTCCTCCTTATCTCATATCACACAGATGCCTTTCACTACTATCTCTTCTTTCACCCCTGTCTCACATAGTGAGTTGGCCCTTTTGCAAGGCAAACCCCTCTACAGCGATCCTGTTCAGTTCTTTCTTCTCCAGCAGATTGACCCCTCTATCGTCTCTTACTAATTTTTAGTCTCCCCATTTCTACCAGCTGCTTCCCTACTGCCTAAAAATATATATTCAGTGATTATCTCTATGCAAATGATTTTTACAACCCCAGCCTCTGTGTTGTCCCCTAGTCTCACATATCCTGCTGTCTGTTATGAACTGGATATCCAGTAGATAACTTAAATTCAATATGTCTAGAACTGAATTCTTTTTTCCCCCCAAACCTTTCTCTCTCCCTAACTTCTCTTTTGCTTTCAAGGGTACCATCATCCTCCCAGTCACCCAGGTTGGCAACCTAGATGTCACCCTAAACTAGGAACGGGGAACCTGTGGCCTCAAGACCACATGAGGACTTCTAGGTCCTCAAGTGTGACCCTTTGACTGAATCCAAACTTCATAGGACAAATCCCTTTAATAAAAGAATTTGTTCTGTAAAACTTGGACTTAGTAAAAAGGCTGTACTTGAGAAACTAGAAGACCACATGGCCTCAAATCCACAGGTTCCCAACCCTGCCCTAAACCCTGTATTTACAATTTGTGTGTTATTGACTTTACAATCATAACATGTCCTGTATAACCCTCCTGCCTTCTTTTCTTCTAACACTGTCACCACCCTGGTGCAAGCCCTCATCACCTCCTGCCTGGTCTATTGAAATAGCCTGCTGTTTGGTCTGCCTGCCACAGGTCTGTCCCCCACTACACTCCATCCTCTCTACTCAACTATCAAATTGATCTTCCTGAAAACACATTTCTGACCATGTCACCCCTTCCTCATTCAACTCCACTGGCTCTCAGTTAGCTCTATGATCAAATATAAAATCCTCTGGTTCTTAACGACCCTTCATAACCTTTATAAACTTCCTTGCTACTTTTCCAGTCTTCCTATATCTTATTCTCTCTCACATTCACTACAATCCAGTGACATTTACTTTTTTGGTATTCCCTTAAAAAGATACTCCATCTAGGCATTCTCCCTGGCTGTTGCCTTGCATGGAATGCTATCTCTCTCATCTCTATTTCTTGGCTTCTTGACTTCTTTCAAAATTCAGCTAATGTCCTACATTCTGCAGGAAGCCTTTTTCCCAATCCTTCATAATATTGGTTCCTTCCCTCTTGGATTAGCCTCAGTTTTTCCTGTATTTATCTTACTTGTGCGTATTTATTTACATATTTTCTTCTCTACTGAAGTCTGAGCTTTTTGAGAGTAAAAATCTTGTATTTGCCTTTTTTTTTTTATCCATAGTGCTTAGCACAGTACTTGGCACGTAATTGATGGACTGAATGTTTGTGATTGATTAACATTAAAAACAGTACATCTCAATTTAACAGGGTTGTTAAATTTTTTAAAATAGGTTAAAATTGCACTTACAAGAAAATGTCACTTTGCTTTTGGGGCTAAGGGGCATGATACTTATATTTTTATTGACATTTTACCTAAATTCTGTTTTTGTTTCAGAGAAATAGTGGAGCATATGGTCCAGCACTTTAAAACACAGATCTTTGGGGATCGTAAACCAGTATTTGATGGAAGAAAAAACCTCTACACAGCGATGCCTCTTCCCATTGGGAGGGATAAAGTAAGTTTTCTTAAAAGTGAGTTTTGTATAAATCATTTAAATGACATCATGAAATCAAAAAGCATTTATTCATTAAGTCCTTACTATGTGCCAGCACTGTACTAAGCCCTGGAAATATGAAAAGAGGCAAAAGATAAACCTTGTCCTTAAGCAGATCATGAAATGAAAAGTTGAAGTGTAGGGGTGGATTTAGTGTTAATGTCAGTAGAATGGTATGACTCTCAGGTCCATGTTCTGTGTTTATGATGTTGATAAATTTTGGTTTTTTTAAACTCTAAAAAAATTCCTCCATCCTTGATGAACTCACACATTTGCATTGTTATTTATTGTTCCTCATCCCATTCTCCGTTAAACATATTAAATATTCCAACTATAAGTGTCAACAGTAGTACCTTCCAATAAGGTCCTGTTTTGTACTTGAGTTAGCTTCTTTAAGGTGAGGGTTTGGTCTTGTTTGCAGGACTTTTTTTGTGTTGTATCCTTAATTATCAACTAGTGAGTTGAGTTGAGTTGAATTGCATTAGGAGCAAATGATGTGACCTGATGTGACCATGTAGGTGTACTGTAGATGAAAGTATGATTTACAGTGAGAAAGAGTGAGGTATAAGAATGTCCCCCAAATGCAGAAACTAAGCATTATACACAAGAGTTTGGAATGCCCAGACCAAAGGGATGCTTAGCCATGTCGAATTTTTTTTTCAGGGCAGTATCATCCCAATTAAAAAAATGTCATAGAGTTTCCAGGAGCTTAATGTGAGGGACATAATAAACCAGATAACTAGTGGAAAGAGCTTAAAGTTGGAATCAGTAGACCTGGATTCTAGTCTTACTAAATCTTATGTAGTAGTGAATGAGTTCTGAGCCCCATTTCCTTATCTGTGAAATGATGGTTATAAAGTGTCCATCTGTCTTAGCATATTGATGAACATCTAATGAGAGAATACCTTTACCTTTTAAAAAGAGAATTTTATTTTATTTTTTAAAATGAGAACCCCTTTTTTCTCCCTTCCCATCTCCCATTGAAAAGTAAGAAAAACAAGTACTCCAGTTACAAACATGTATAGTCAAGCAAAACATATTCTAAAACTCGTCATATCTAAATTTGTACTCGACTCCATTTTTTGTTTCATTAATCCTCTGGAATTATGATTGGTTGTTGCATTGTTCAGAAACTAAGACTTTCAAAAGTGTCTTTACAATATTATTGTAATTATATAGGTTCTTCTGGTTCTGTTCAATTATCATCAGCTTAAATAATTCTTCCTAAGTTTCTCTGAAACCATCCCCTTCATCATTTCTTTCATTACAACAAAAATATGTGGACTTTTTTTTTTAAGAAAATAAAAGTGGTGATTTGCAATACAAATATAAGATATTGTAGTTATTCTGTAAGACCCAAAGAGAGGGGTGGGATGGAAGGAAGAGGAGGATTCAGATTTGATAACAATAACAATAGCCAATATTTACATAGCACTTACTATGTTCCAGGCACTGTGCTAAGTACTTTATAATTATTATTTCACTTGAGTCTCACACCATTGCTGGGATTTAGGTACTATTATTGGTCCCATTTTACACATGAGGAAACTGAGGCACAAAAACATTAATTGACATGTTAGTTGTCACATAGCTCAGAAGTGTCTATGATCAGATTTGAACTCAAGTCTTCCTAAGTTCATGCCTATGTTGTATCCACTGCATCACATAGACTTAGAAAAAATTTAGGATTCAGTACTGTGGTGTTTTGGAGCCTGATGACCAATCTCTCTCTTAGCTGAGAAGGTGTGGAAGAAGATATGTGGGAGCTCTTCCCAGATCTTCCTTTTAAGGAGGATCCCCAGGGCATTCACCTAATCATTCTCCAACCAGCTGTTCTCTCTTGGACTCTGTAATTCACACCTTCCTTCATTTCGTAAAACTTCATGCCCCACCCACCCACCCCTTTCAGCTTCTTTTTAGGTATTGCCTTCCACCATCAGGTTATAAACTTCTTGAGGGTTTAGCTTATAGTGCCTGGCACTAGCATGTACTTAATAAATGTTTATTGACTCTGGCTCTTATTGACTTGACCTCATCTTATTAAAGAGAAGCTTTAAAAAACTATAAACTAACTGCTGTCAAGTCAACAAGAATTTATTCAGCATCTACTATTTATCAGGCACTGTGATAAATGCTGGGATACAAAGAAAGACACAAAATAGTTCCTGCTCTCAGGAAACTTACAGTCTGATGCTATATAAAATGTGAGCTGCTATCTAGGTTGATAGGGAGGCACGGTCCATCTCTATAGTCCTGATACTATGTTGAAAGTACAGGTAAAAATTCCAGAGGAGGATCCAACAGACCCACAATATATTTCCAGACTATAGGAAAGCACTTTATTGTAAAGAACAGTTCAAAAGTAGATATTTCTGTTATTCATTTGGGGCAGGGGGAAACAATCTTGAGGCTGGGGATTATAATTGGTTCCCATCACCCATAGACATGTGGTTACTAGGACATAGTACAACTAGGAACCCTAGAATTGGTGCATGGGCAAGGGTAGTAATAATGTACTTGACTTGGAGTTAATTCCAAGTAGCATTGTAAGTGCTATACTCGATGACTGTTTAGTATCACTATCATTTTATTTCCTTGCACTAACTCTTAAGATGAGCACTTTGTAACCTTCAGACTGCTACAGAAATGAGAGTAGAATTTGCTTTTTTTATAGTGAATTACTGGGCATGGCAAGCTGTGTTTATGAGAGATTAAGTTTCATATGCATAGAAGACAAACAAAATATGTCCTGGTTAAATAAAATAGATTAACATTTTTCATATGGATTATGAGTTTTGATGGTAGGGTTGGAAATTTTTATTGTAAGTAGGGAAAATATGTTAGCCTAATTAAAATTCCTAATATTTATGTTACATGAAAAGTAAACCTTTCTGTTTCATTTGAGCACTGATTTGTAAATAAATATATAGAATTCCTTTCTTTTGCAGTATGTCACTCAGTTGCATGAAATTCCTTTCCTTTGGATCAAGGATTCTCCTGATGTATTGGGGGAATTTTTAAGATGCCTTAATCATAGCATCATCCTGATGGAATTTTAGAAGGAAACAAGAGGCTTCCATAAGAGAATATCCAATCTATTCCAATTTCTTTCCCTACCAAATTTTATTTGCCCCCAACTCTTTGCTTGGTGTTCTGGGTACTCCATTGCAAATTTTCTTTCTGGTTCCCTGAAGTTAGCCCTAGTTGAACTAATTGACAGCAGTTGTGGGAGTATCTTACCAGCCATTATCTACAACCAACAGGGAGCTCCCACCAAGGGCATGTGTGGATTATGATTGTCCTTTCTTTTAAACTAGTGTGATGTGTACATTTGGATTAGAACAAATAATAAATTAGGAGATAATTTTTAAAAGGCTTCTTCATTTTTTAAAAAAAAGACTTGTCAAGGATCTAGCTGTAATAGAGACCTCCTAGTTCCTGAAAACTATGTAGACATTGTATAGTGTTTCCCAACTTAGAGGAAACTGAATTGTTCAAAATTCTCTACTGTGGACTACTCAGCCTTCTGCAGCCTTAGTGTGGTGACTGGCTGAGTCCAGGAGTTTTAAGTTTATAAGTTTTTAAAAGTCTAGTTTTTCAAATCAGTAACAATATGCTGTATACTAACTGGCTACAGACTAACTACAGAGAAAGGCTGCTCTTGAGAGAGGGAGAGTGTGTGTGTGTGTGTGTGTGTGTGTGTGTGTGTGTGTGTTAAATCTCAAATCCAGATCTTTCACTCAGTTAATACATGTCTGTCAAATTTTTCTGTCCTGTCCCTGCTTGGCAACAAATTTAAGGGACTGTAAAAAAGCTATCTTATAAAGGGCATTTTATTTTGGGCCATTTAGGGACCTGACATCCAAAGATACAAGAAAATAATTTTTGATTGCTTGTAATACTTAGCATAGATGTGTGTATCTTCAAAATTATCTTCTTTCTGTCTTGGAGCAGCACTTATGTTTCCTCTCAGATGTATACCACCCTAAGATGACCCCATTTTAAAGATCAGAAGTTTTAATTTTATTCATGTTATATCCGAAGTTTGCAACCCTGGGTCCATCCTGAAGGGATCCTGAGTTAGGTTTGAAGAAAGAGATCTTAGACGGGGCAAAAAATGCCTCTGTTTTCACAAAAACTGGTTTCCTTCATAGTCCTATGTATTTTGTGCATTAAATAAATGTATATGCATTCATTTATAGATTATATATGCACATATAAACTTATGCAATAAAAAACTTTATTCTGGGATATCCATAGGTTTAACCAGATGGCCCAAGGAGTCTGTGAAACACAAAAAAAGGGTAAATGGTTTTCAGATAAAAGGGGAATCGGGTTTTCTCTGCTGTAGAAATTGAATTATTATCATGAACTTTTCCTACATTTTTCAATACCGAAACTAATTCCTATTTGCTACTCTTGTTAATGATATGTATTTTAAAATAGATTTATCAAGTCATGGAATGATATGATATGAACTTATCCTTTCCCTTCTTCTTAACTTTCCTGTTCCCATTGAGATTACCACCATTCTCCATTCACTCAAACTTGTAACCTAGATATAATCAGCCTCAACTCTTTACTTTTTCATCACCTCACAGTATTCATTCTATTGTCGGTTCCTCTCAGTTTTAACTTAGTAACTTCTTTCATGGCAGCTAGATGGCAAAGCAGATAGAATTCTGGAGTTGGAGTCAAGAAGACCCAAGTTCAACTATGCCTCAAACATTTATTAGTTATGTGGTCTTGGGCAAAATCCCCTGGACCCTGCTATCAGGCTGCAGAAGGCAGAGTAGTCCCACCCTAAGTTTCCTTTTATTGTAAAATGGGGATAATAATAGCAACCCCCTTACAGATTTGTGAGTATTAAATGAGATAATATTTTTTAAATGTGTTGCAAATTTTAAAGATTATATATATCCTAGCTGTTACTGTCATTGTTATATCATCCCCCTCTTCCCTTTCTGCACCGACATTACCTCCACATATCTTGACTGTTGCAACAGCCTTCTAGTTGGTCAAGGTCAGAAGACCAGGTGTCAATTCTTAGGAAAGACCATAGTCTCAGGTCTTTATCTATTCAGCTGTCAAACTTATTGTTTCAGTCAAACAGATCTTCTCAAAACACAAATCTAACCATGTCAAAACAAACCTGCCCCCTCCTCATTCAGTCAGCTCCATTGACTCCCTATTGCCTCTCGTTTGACTTTTGAAGTCATTCATAACCTGTCCCCTTGCTACCTTTCCAGTTTTACTATATTTTTCTCCCTTCTATGTACTCTGCTATCCGGTGACACTGGCCTCCTTGCCATTTCTCCCTACCACAAGACACTTCATCTCTCAGTTCTGAGTGACTTCACTATCTCTATTCCTTGTCTGCAATATTCTTCTTCCTCCTGACTTCTCAGTCTTCCTTTAAGACTCAGCTAAATGCTACCTTCTATAAGAAGCCATTCTCAATCTCCCCTGCTGCTGGAGCCTTTCCTCTTAAATTATCTTCCATTAAACTACACCCTATTAAAATGTGAGTTCCCTGAGAGCAGAGGCTGTTTTTTACCTTTCTTCATATCTCCAGCGCTTAGGAGAGTTGCCTGTGTACTGGCACATAGTGGTTGTTGTCCTCCATTCTCAACAAAGACCACCACTATATTGGGGTCAAGGTACAGTGAGCCCGACTATGGCTGGCCAGATCGATAGAAACTGCAAAGGCTCTACCACAGGTCAGGCGCAAATAGTCCATGTGAACTTTTGGAGTAGGAAGGCTCTAAATTTGTGCATCTTACATTTCTTTTGAGTTATTGCAATTCGTCTTTGCTTATAGAGCACAGCACCTTCTTTGATGTGGGCACACCATGCCAGACAGTCCTGTGCCGGTGTCTCTCATGTCTCACAGTCAACACCAAAGTTCTTCAGAGAGACCTTGAGAGTATCCTTGTATTACTTCTTCTGACCTCCCTATGGCCTCTTACCTTGTATGAATTCTCCATAAAAATAATCTTTAGGCAAGTATACATTTGATATTTGAACAGTGTGACCAGCCCATCAGAGGTGTTCTCTGAGCAGTAGAGTTTGAATGCTTGGCTGTTAAGCTCAAGAAAGGACCCCAGTGTCTGGTACCTTATCTTGCCAGGTGATCTTCAGAATCTTCCTAACACAATTCAAATGGAAGCAATTCAATTTCCTGGCATGGCACTGGCATACTGTCCAGGTTTCACAAGCGTACAATAGTGAGGTCAGCACAGCAGCTCTGTAGATCTTTCAGTTTAATAGGCAGTCTAGTACCTCTTCTGTCCCACACTTTCCTTGGGAGCCTCCCAAACATTGAGCTAGCTCTGGCAATGTGTGTGTCAACTTCATCATCTATGTGTACATCCCTGAAAAGTACACTAGGTAAGTGAAAACAGCGTTCAAAATTTCTCCATTTGTTGTAACTAATGGTTCCACATATAGATGGGATGGTGTGATGGTAACTGACGGAGAACCTCTGTTTTCTTGGTGTTAGTTGTGAGGCCAAAATTTAGCATAAGAAGCAGAGAATTTATCTATTTTTTGTTGCATCTCAGCCTCAGAGGCTGCATTGAGTGCTCAGTCATCTGTGAGCAAGAAATCATTCCCCAACTTTCCATTCATTTTAATCTTGGCTGACCATTTTCATCATCACTAAAGACATTTAACAATACCGATGAAAATGTCATGCAAAAAAAAGCATGGGAGTCCTCCTTCATTCCAGCAGTGACTGGGAAAGTGCAGGAGCATCATCCATTATCCAGAACCCATGTAAGCATGCCATCATGGAACTGGCATGCAATACTGATGAACTTCTCTGGGCAATTAAATTTTACCACAATCTTCCACAAGACCTCATGATTGACAGTATCAAAGGCCTTAGTCAGACTGAGCAATGTTTTGTGTCAACCTCTGTTCTTGGCATTTCTCCTGGAGTTGTTGGGCAGCAAACACCATAGCAACTATTTCTCAGACCTTTATGAATAGGTAGATAAACATCTTCCAGGTGAAGGATGAGCCTATTAAGGAAGACTCTACCAAGAATCTTGCTAGCAATGACTGAAGAGAGAAGCACCCTGTAATTACCACAGGACAACCTGTTTCCCTTTCCTTTATAGAAACAGGAAATGGAAACATCCTTGAACTCCTGGGGAAAACCTCCTCTTACCATGTAACCTGGAAGACCTAAGTCAGCTTTTGTATGATCAAGGCATTTCTTGTCTTGTAAGTCTCAGCTAGAATTGAATCAGCACCAGGCACTTCGTCCATGCAAGGGGAACCTAATGATATTTAAAACCTCTTCTTCAGTTGGAAATTTGGCCAGAGAGGGGTTGACTGCAAACTGAGGTATGTAGTCATTGCCTTCAACATTGATTGGTCATTTGAGAATACTATGGAAGTGTTCAGCTCATCTCTCCAGGATCATGTTCTTTTCACTAATCGATGTGACTCCATCAGCACTGAGTAGTTGAGATGCACTATAAGTCTTTGTCCCATAAACAGCCTGCAGGACATCACAAAAACACTTTGGGTTGATACTATGAGTGTAAAACTGAATTTCATTTGCCATCCTACTAAGCCAGGAATTCAAGTGTTCCGGCCCAGATGAGTAAATGTGATGCTGTACACCCAATCTCTGAAAGCTCCCCACTCTTGTTCTGCTGCATTGTTGCCAACCATGCGTTTGCTCAACTTCCATCCATGTTAGCAGCAAACTATTGACAGAGAAGCTTCCTAATCTATTGACTTCTTCTTATGGTCATCTTGCCTTGGACTGCTGCTTTTCTTGAAAGTTAATGTTTAGGTTGGAGAGGATAAGTCTATGATTGATCCAGCGCTCTGTGCCCCACGTTGCCTGTGTCATTCTTACATCTTATCTGTCTCTTATTACAATGACATAGCTTATTAGATGCCCATGTTTGCTGTGAGGGGCATCCACCAAGTTTTATTGTGCTTAGGTAAGTGGAAGACAGTATTGGCGATGAGAAGATCATGAGACACACAAGTCTTAAATAGTAAGTGGCCATTGCTCTTGCTGTTTCTGACTTCATTCCTCTCAAGGACCCCTTGCCATATCTGATAGTCTCTGCCTCCTTTGGCATTAAACTCCCGCAGAATTACAAACTTGTCTTCTTTCAGCACATTGATGATGAGGATCTCCAGGTCTTCATATAATTTTTCCTTGACCTGTCATGGTGTGAGCATATACAGTGATGATGATAATGTACTACATTTCTGCATTGTCATGATCCTGTCATTCACTCCTTTAGGGAGGCATACAAGCTTATTGATTGAATTAGTTTTGAAGCAAAACCTACACCAGCTTCATGGTGCTCCCCTTCATTGCAGCCACTCCAGATAAATATGTATCCAGCTCCAACATTGGTAAGTTGGCCTTCATTTGCCAGCCGTGTTTTGTTCAGGGCTGCTATTTGGATGTGGTACCTGCGGAGTTCTCTCAACAAGAGCTATTCGTTTTTCAGGTCTATTGGATTTAGTGTTGTCCATAAGCATGGGCACCTTCCATATAACAATGGTGAGCTGAATCAGCTTTGCAGAAGTTTTTGGAGAGAGAGAGAAAGAGAGAGAGAGAGTGTGTGTGTGTTTCAATCATAACATGGGATCCCCACCAGCTGTGTTAAATCCACCTGGATTGGGTGAAGCAGACTTTTTTTAGGCATGTTTTCTAGCCCCTTCCTCAAATCAGGAATTGAGCAGTACAGTTCTTTAAAAATGCTGTTCAGATACCCATAGGGCTACCAAATCCCACAGCTGCTGCAGTCCAGTGAAATGATGTAGCACCAATGTGATATTCACAGAGCCTACAGTGACTATGAATATGCAGGGACAATTCTGAGTCCCAAAATACAACAGACTCTCCACATAGAAGACAGAACCAAAACATTCATTCAAACACCAGAAAGCCAAATCCATCGTAATGTATACACAATAACAATGCAGAGGACAATACCATCTGCAAGCCTTCCTCCTGCTATTCCCACAAGCCAACTCAGTTAAACAAATCACAAGCAGACTCCCTTAAACAAAATCACAAACAAGCCCTTTCACTCATGCTAACCAGCTGCCTGCTTGCCTGCATCCTTCCTAGCTCTGACTAGACTCTGACCAATTTCCCCTCAACTATGCTGTAGCTTTGCCTTTTTTCTGTTCCTTCAGCCAACTCCCCCCATCGCTGGCTCGATGTGACTCAGGCTTTCATGTGACTGGTTTAAATCACATAGATGGGGCTAAGTCACATGTGGTGGGAGGAGCTTGCTGAATGGGTGGAGCAGAGCAGGGAGGAAGTTGGTTAGTCTAGTCAGAGCTGGGAAGGACGCAGGCACAGTTTAGGCTGCTGAGTGTTTGTTTGTGGGAAGGTCACAACAGGGGGTGGGGAGGCTTGGGAATGGCTTTGCCTTCTGCAGTGATAACCTGTATTGATTTCTTGGTTACTATGACAGATTTTGCTTTCTGGTTCTGAGATTTGGTCTTTGTGGTATCTGAATAAATGTTTTTCTTCTGCCTTCTATATAGAGAGTCTGTTTTACTTTGAGATTATGAACTATGCCAGCATATTCATAGTCACCACCAGTGCTGTGCCTTGGCAATACATTTGATGCCCCTAGGTCTATGCTGCCTGTACACAGGGTTGTGACTAAAGATTCCATTGTATTTGCACCTGCTGCTTCCCCTTACTACAAAACTTTGAAGTGGGTGAAAAATAGTAAGATGGTATGGCTGATATCTTCTGACTCAGGTGTAAATTGGATTTCAGTGAGGCAGAGTTACACAAAGTTGTTGGCCTTACTCTATCTTCCAGAGTCATTGAAATCCACCAGGTGGGACAAAAGTCAAGACAGCTGGTGATGACTCAGGATCCAGTGGTTGACGTTGGCATCTTCAATTTCTAATCAAGTTCTAAGTATTCCATAGCGCTTGCTTCTGCCGTGCTCATAACCTCTTGGAACAAATTGTTCTCATCTGTCCTGCTGAGAGAAATCTTCGTATCCTCTAACTCACTGATGGCTGTGAGACTCATTGTTTACTCTCAACCTGGTTTAGCCCATTTGTTGAAATGGTTTACTAGGATGTGATTACTTCATATGCAGTTGCTTCTTGGAGCCACAGATTGGATGAATCAGATAGGCACCAAAGATGGAAGGCGTTCGTCACACCAGAAATACTAAGTCTTCCCAGATACCTGTACATCTCTGTACAAGTTTGTTGACTTGTCTTAACTAAATCTGGAAAAGATCTTAGAGATCTAATTCAGCTTTATCATTTAGCAAATGAGGGAACTGAAGCCCAGAGAAGTCAGGTGACTTGAAAGAAAATGCTTTCCTATATCACAGAGCAGAGCTTTATCTCTCCATAACTCAGTCTCTGTTTACTTCAGGTTGTATCTGTTGAAGAAGACTCAACAATTAATGATTTCCTTGGTACTCAGAATTGAAACATTATCTCCTTTAACCTCCAAATGTTACCTTATCTCATCCTTTTTTATAATCATTATAACATATATAACAGCATATCATCATATATTATATATTAATGTAATGCATTATATTACGTATAATTAATATATTATAATGTATAATTAATGTGATATAATTTATTATATACTTATTAATATATTGATACATATTATATAATATATAATACAATCTATATATCTTTATAATCATAATAACTAGCATTTATATAGAATCTTTTTATATTTTGCAAAGCTTTATATATGTCATCTTATTTGATGCTTACAACTCCATAAAGTAGATGCTGTCGTTATCCCCATTTTGTGGATGAGGAACCTGACTTGCCCAGGGTCACATAGATATTAAGTTTGAAGCATGATTTGAACTGATATCTTTCTGACTCCAAGTCCAGTACTCTTTCTATATATTTGGGTAAGGTTGAATGGACTCTTTCTGTATCCCTGGAAGGATGTCAGGGCTATCAGAGGACTCCAGATTATTTTTCATTCTGGCAAGAACAATCCATCCTTTTCACGTTCTTAAACTGTCCCAGGACATGATTTTTAGTTGGAATATCCCTATATACCAACTATTTCCCTGCTATCTGTGTATATTTCCAAGTCTCCTTTATCCTTAGAAAAGGATATCATGCCCTCAATCTATTGTCCTAGATTACTCTTCCTTTTAAAAGGCAGCTAGGTAGTGTAGTAAATAAAGTACTGGACTTGGAGTCCAGAGGAGCAAACTCCTCTTCCTGAGTTCAAATCTGGCCTCTAGCTGAGTGACTGTGGGTAAGTCACTTCACCTTGTTTGTCTCAGTTTTACTCATCTATAAAATGAGCTGGAGAAGAAAACTGCAAACTCAGTACCTTTGCCAGGAAAACTCCAAAAGGGCTTACAAAGACTCAGACACCACTGAAAGGGTTGAATAACAACACTCTTCCTTTTAATTGCCAAATTCCTAGAAAAAGCTATCTGTGGTTCCTTATTCTGCCACTGAACTGAACCCTCCAGCTAGTTCTGAAAGCAAAGTAATAAATAACATAAATAAAAGCAAATAGAGGTGAAGTTGGAAAGGGAAGATAAATAGGACAGTTTTGAAAGTAACTTGAAGACTTACATTTTTTTAAAAAGAAAGTGGAGAAAAAGGAGACAGTTTCATATTTGTGTTTTCTGTATACAGAAATAATTGTGTACATGTGTTAAAAATAAAATAAAAATATGTTTCTCAAGAAAAAGAAAGCAAAGAGAAACACTTTGCTTAAAAGAAAAACATTCTAGGAATAATTTATTTTTTTAAATAAATTGCAATTTTTATAGTTATTCAAAAACAATTTTATAAACATTGCTTAGTGTTTTTGTTACATGGAATGGAATCTGCTAGAACTTTGGTGTCAATCAAATTCTGCAGCTTAAACCTAATAGCTATAAATTAGCAAAGGATCTTACATTTTGAGCTGGTAAAGTCCTAAGGTCATACAGACAATGAATGTCAAAACCTAAATTTGGAGCCAGTTCCTCTGACTCCAAATGTAACACACTTTAGTTTTTACCATGCTGCCTTTCATTTCAATTGGGTGGCTAGATAGTATGGTGGATAGATTTCAGGATCCAGAGTCAAGTGGACCTGAGTTCCCATCCCTTCTTCAAACACTTACTAGCTCCTGTGACTTTGGGCAAATTGTCTCACATCTCTCAGCTTCAGTTTCTTTATCATAAAACAGTGATGACAATAGCAACTCCTCCCTAATAGGTTATTTTTGAGGATTAAATGAGAAAATATATGTAAAGCTCTTTATAAATTTTTAAGTGCTATTTGAATGCTAGCAGCTATTATTGTTATTGTTATCATCATTAATTCCATTATGTTTAATAAGAATATTTTTCCTATCCAAATTCTACATGAATAGTACATGGCAAAGTTGAGATTTGAACTCAAGTTTCTTCACTCCAAATAGTCTACTTTCCCCACTATAACATGTTGCTTCTCCAATAGCTACATAATAAGTACCTAATAAATAAATGTCAGTTAATTCATATAGGGTGTGACATTTGAACTAGGTAAGGAATTAAACATAATTAGGAGAGAAAAAAATCAAAGAAAACAATGTAAAAATAGGCAGGAAGACTCAAGATCTTCTCCAAGGTAATAGTTTGACTAACTTTATTGCTTAAATAGTTTTAAAATTATTAAAAACAATAAGAAAAAAGACATTATTGCAGTGCCACAGTTAGAATCACACAAGACCTAGCAGTGGTAACGCTAAAAGACCACAGGTCTTGGAACACTATATATTGAAGAATAAAAGAACTGGGATTGCAGCTGAAAATACCATACCTAGCAAAGTTAAGTGTAATCCTGAATGAAAAAAAATAGACATTTAATGAGTTGTCAGACTTTCAGTATTTTATTTTAAAAAGAACAGCTAAACTTAATAGAAGATTTGACCTATAAGATCCAAGAGAATTATGAGCTTAATATCAAAGACTAATTATAGGACACTCAGTAAAGACAGACTGTTTACCTTTTACATGAGAAAATATAAAACATGTATCTAAGATTGTTATTGGTAACTGGGTAGTTGGTAAGAAAGGTTGGGGTAGACCTGAGTATGGTGTGATTTTAAAAAGTAAAATCATGTAGGAACAGGTAAGAAGAGTAATTATTTTATACAAATGAGGTTTGAGAGGAAGAATTGACATGGAGGAATTAATTGGGGGAGGAGAAGGGCTGTTAGTTCTGGAACCCTACTTTCATTGGGAATGAATATAAGAGCGAACAGGAGGTAGGGGTACAGAAATCTTCTAAATACAAAAAAATAAAAGGCTAAAGGGAAGGGCAGAGGAGAGGATATAGGAGGGATTTTTATAGGGAAAGGTGAAGGAATACAATAAGGGAGGTAATAGAAGGATGTTTTTAGATTACTGGGAAGGAAAGGATAAGGGAAGGATCCTTGAAGGGGGAGGGAGGGTGAAGTAATAGGAGGACAAGGTAGTGGGCAGAAGTAAAGTAGAGTCAGGAGAGATAGGAAATAAGAGATATACACAAACATAAAATAAGGATCAGGAGTAGAATTTATTAGGGGGAAAAAAAGCAGGGGTAGTAATCATGATCTCAGGTAAAGTTAAAGCTAAAATAGATTTAATCATAAGAGAAAACTAGGGAAACTACTATATGCCAGCCATATCAGTCAGTATTGTTTTAGACTGTTTAACTAGACAGTGTAAGGTTGGAATATTGCTGTAGTGTCGGAAATGATGTGTTGGTGTAGTTAGGAAAATGTGGAAAGATTCAGATTTAAGAAGGAAGAGATTATCCACTCAGAGAAAGAGAGGACTAACTACTATAATGACTAAATAACTATATATAGATGTATATAGATATACTATAATAATTATAATATGGTCGTATATAGATGCATGTGAATAAATATATCTGTATATGAGTATGATTATAGATATGTATATGTATGCATATGTAAGTATGTATGTGTGTATGCTTGTATATATAGTTTTGTGTGTGTGTGTATCTGGATTTAGTCCTCACCTTCTTGGAGGGGGGGGAAAGGGAGGAAGAAGAGCAAAGTACTGCAGAGAACAAAAGAAAACTTAAAAGGAAGTGAACAAAAGATGGACAGCTCTGAATACAATGAGTTGTATTTATTATATAGGCTTTCTTGAAATGGAAATTTGTTACTGTATATTTTCAATCTTTTTATGTTCTGCTGTGTGCAATGACAATGCTTTTTTCCCCTTTTTCTTATTTTGTATTTGTTTTAATATTTAAGTTTATGTTTCTTTTTCTTATGGTGTATTTAAGTTTAAAATGAATTAATAATAAAAATATTTTTGAAAATTCATTCTCAATGTGTTCATTATATGCTGTACTATTGTACTAATATTATAGTATAAAATATATGCAAATAATTGTTATTTTGTAAATTTTACAAAAAACCTTTTGTAAGACTAGTCAAGAGTATTGTGAATTTTTTAAAAATCTAACACAGTTTGGAAGATTTTTAAACAGGTTAGAAAATTTTAAAGTGACATTATTTATGACAATAGAAATTTAGTTTTTTTCATGTCTTGCTAATCATAATGGCTTCATGCTGTCATTAGGTGATATGTCATGGCCCAATATATGCTCAAAGTAAGGTTCATTGTTAACAATTGTGGCTCCATATTTTAAAATAATATGAATAATTGTGTATTTTTGCTGTTTATTATCTGATTAGAACTTCATTTTTTCCTTTGAATAAGGCTGACAAAGAGCTCATACTAAAATAATATAGCTCAATTGTCAGCTCTGCCTTTTTCATATTCACTTGTGTCTGCATCGTTAATAATATTCTTAATTCATAGTTACTTTGCGAAAATGTTTTTAGGTCACTTGTCCATTTTATAAGGGTTATTTTCGTTAAAATGAGATAATGTAATCCATAATCTACTGAATCCATCACATGTAAGGTACAATATTTCACAATGTGCTAAAAGAAAATTGAATGAGAGAGCTGTCAAATGTTACATGTTGGTATGGAACTCTCTTTTTTCAGGATACCTCATGTAGCATAAGTTACATGCAGCATGGTATGAGTGAGAGTTTTGGTGTCAATCTGCATATTTAATATTTATAAATTTTAATTTATGATTTTAGATTAAATATAAATACTTAGAATATTTTCTTCCTGCACCTTGACTGATATCTTTTCTACTCTGTGGAATGTGTTCACCCCATATTATGAAAATTGGTGATAGCATTGGGTATATGTATAGGTAGGTAGGTTAAGTTGGAGACAAATTGTGAAGGATTTTGAAAGTTACGCAAAAGAACATCATTGATGTTTTCCTTTCCTTATTTGGAAATAGTTTGAGATGAGTAAGAATTACTTATGAATTTAATTATATTTCATTTTTCTCTCCAAACTAAATTAATTCTCCTAATCATAGATTTAGAAGTGGAAGGACCTCTGAGGCTATCCATTCCACTCATGTTATAGATGAGTAAACTGAGGCCCACTGTGTTATTTTTTCCAAGGTCATACAAATAATAAGTAGCAAAGCTGGAATTTGAATCAAGGTACTCTTGACTGTAAATCCAACCCTCATTCCAAAGTACTACATTAACTCTTGAATTTATCCTTGAATCATTCCTATATGAGGCTCATTTGTTGTATTAACCAACTCTATCAGTGTCCACACAACCTAGACTGCATAGGGATCACAGAACACAATTTGAATGGAGGTATCTTTGTCCTTTTAAATTTAAGGTATTTGGGGTTTATTTTCTTTTGAATCTCTGTCCTCGTGAAAGGAATATTGCCTTAGATATCAAAGGCAGGCAAAAACCTCCTTGTTGTTACATTTGATTTGCAGATTTGAGGTTTCTAATATTTTCCCAAACAGGAAATCCTAAATTAATTAAAAATCGACCACAGAATTAACTGTGTCCTGCATTTTCGTGTTCCAATGGGCTTAAAACAGCACTGTTTGATAAAGAATGTGCCAAGTGTTCCTGGAAAAATTTAAATAAAAAATGAGTCAGTGTCTTTTTCAGAAGCCTCCTCCAGTACACCTTTAAACAGAAGCAAGAATCTAGCAATACCACTACTAGATCTGTATCCCAAAGAGATTTAAAAATGAAAGAAAGAAAGAAAGAAAAAAGGAGGAAAGGGCCTATTTTGTACAAAAATATTTATGGCAATTCTTTTTGTAGTGGCAAATAATTGGAAACTGAGGGGGGATGTTTATTGTTTGGGGGATGGCTGAACAAGTAGTGGTATATGATTGTAATGGAAAATTACTGTGCTATAAGAAATGATGAGCAGAATGATTTCAGAAAAACCTTAAAAGACTTATATGAACTGATTCAAAGTGAAGTTAATAGGACACTATACACAGAAGTTAGAAGAACACTATACACAGTAACAGCAATACTGTACGTTCATCAACTGTGAATAACTTGACTATTCTTAGCAATGCAATGATCCAAGATATTCCAAAGGACTCATGATGAAAAATGCTAGCTACCTCCAGAGAAAGAACTGATGGAGTCTGAGTGCAGATAAAAGTTGTATTTTTTTGATGCTTTTTTTTTTAACCTTTGGATCTGTCTTCTTTCACAACATGACTAATATGGTAGTATGTTTTACATGATTAAGCATATATAACCTATATCAAATTACTGTCTCAGGGAGGGGGGGAGATGAGGGACAGAAAATTTACAACTTAATTTTTAAAAAATGAATGTTAAAAATTATCTTTACATGTAACTGGAAGGGGAAAATAAAAGTAATGTTTTTGAAATAAATAAACAGAAGTAGAATCAGTGTGGGTTTGCAGTATTGTGGGTAGGATTAGTATTTTACATGAGATTTGAACCAGGTAACTTCCAAATTATTTTTCCAACCTCCACATTTCTAGATGGGATGGAGGGGGAAAAAAGGAATTACAATGGATTACATTTTAATAACTGTAGTAGAAGTATATATTTACTGATATAGAAATAAAATATCTCTGAGTTTTCCTTCCACTGAGTGCTCCTTCTGGCACATTCACCTCCCTTCCTAACCCTTTAGAGTTCCATAAGAAAGTAGTATCTCCTGTTATTATATATGCTGTTTATATCTCCATTATGGTATATGATCATTACCTCCACCTGGTTCATATATGGGCTGTCTTCCCAGTGAAGTTTCAAATTCTCTGAGGATCCTGGTCATTTTTCTTGCACTGTGTCCCAAAAGCTCAGTACAATTCCAGGAAGGCCTGTCATGGCCACTCCGTAAAGATTTATTCCAGTTGAACTCAGTTACTTTAGTTCTGGATTTAGAACTAGAATTTTTCCTTCAGTAGCTTCAATTATCATCTCTATTTTGAAATGGAAAGAATCATCTTGTTTGTTTTTAATATTGTTGCAGGTGGAGTTGGAGGTCACGTTGCCTGGAGAAGGAAAAGACAGGATATTTAAGGTGGCCATAAAGTGGATGTCATGTGTGAGTCTCCAAGCTTTGCATGATGCGCTCTCCGGTCGCCTGCCAAGCGTTCCTTTTGAAACCATTCAGGCACTGGATGTAGTGATGAGGCATTTGCCATCCATGAGGTAAGAGGACCTAATATGATTTTGCATATTAGTCAGTTTTTCAGTATCTGAAGGAATTCCCTCTCCAAACTAGAATACTGCCTAAGAATCAAATAGAGTTGTAAATTAGGTCAAATTTTAATTTGCCTAGTCTAACTAGTCAGGATATTTTTATTCATTCCAACAACTAAAATCAGAGGGATCTACTTGTGAAAATGCTCCTTAATGCTTCTCAACAAGAGAGGAGGATAAATTAAAGCTTCTTATTCCTCTTTGACTATACAAAAAGGTACTTTTCAGGAATTCCGGGATTACTGTCTCATACAGACACCTCTTACTTATCTTTAAAGGCCAAATAAAACCATCATCTACCTCCTAAGGGCATTTAGTCAATCAATCATAAGCATCTATTGATGTCTCAAAGGTATACCCCAAATGGTCGATTGTCTACAAACTTAGAAAGATAATGATCAGAATGACACTCTGCCTCTGCTCTTGTTGTACTTGTGTATATACACACACAGCCAATATTGAAATGTGAGTAAGTGTTGACAGCAGACAGCCCTGGTATGGCTTAAGGTGATAAACAATCTCACACTTCTACAGGTATAAAGGGATGGTGGTTTTTCTGATTTCTATCTCTATATTCTGTTCTTTTGATTTTATTGATTATTGGCAGATCGTCTTGGTGTCTTGCTTCAGGAAGGGTGACCATGATTCCAACAGGTGTGATGTATCTAAGACACACATTCAAAGTTGATATCAAAAGCTATGAGGTTTTATTATGCCCTAAAATATTTTCGTATGAAAGAGACTGTCACCAGGCAATATAAGAAGCCATGATTGGAACCGATAATGTCATGAAGGTCTGGCATAATCTTAAAATGTAAGATGCTTTACATCAAACTTTTCAACCCCCCAAAATGTTAATATGAAGAACTTACATTCAAATATAGCCAGGTCCTGATTAGTACAAATAATAAATCCCAGGAAATGATCACATGATCCAAATTCACATGGCATATTTCCATTAGTATGAATTCTAACACATGGGATCCACTCACTGGGCTTCATCACACTTTAAAACACTCTCAAAGCACTTTCTATGATTTCATTTGCAATTCCATGCAATTCTCGGGTAGGCATTACAACTATTACACCCATTTTACTGATGAAGACACAGAGGTTAAAGGACTCAACTGTGGTTCACAGAGTATCACAGGTAGAATTCAAACCTGAAGTCTTCCTGATTCAAAATCTAGCCACCCTATGCACTCTGCTATACTGGCTTTCCAATGGAGTGGATAATCAAAACCTGGAGCCACATTTCAACAGTCTACTCTTATTCATTTGGGCTATCTTTTCTGTGGTCAGCACAGTGGCAGAGTAGCAAAAATACTGAATTTGGAGTAAAACATTCTTGGCCTGGTTCCCATAATATCCTTGAAATGTTGGACAAAATACATAATGCCTTGGGATCTTATTTTCCTCATCAACCAAATAAGGACAGTGAACTGAACCAGGAACTAAGATCCCTTCTCTCTAGAAGCCTCATTTCTTTTCTTCCTTAATTGGATTTGAATCCTTTCCTTTAATTAATTTCCTTTAATTCAGTTTCCTTTTCTCCTCTAGTTTTTTCTACTGTACTACCAGAGGTCTTTAACGGGATGAGATCTAGGTATCAGAGGCTTCTATATATAGTACAAGTGTCCTAAGCTAGAGTGGGCTCCCCAATGATTGGAGGTCTCTAAAGAGGGGATCCATTCTCAGATATGAGTGGATCTCCAGCACATTCCACTATTAGAATTTTAATCCCTCAATGATCTAGACAGGGTTATACTGGAGCTAGTTCAAATTGGCTCACAAGAGGTAATTGTTAAGTCTAACGTGTTACTATTTACCATTTGGAAACTGACAAATGGCTACAAATCAGGGCTTAATTTTTTATTGATTTATTGTTTTGTTTATTTCTAGAATTAAGAAAGTGATGGGTAAATATTAATAATGCAGATTAAACTTAAAAGGATGTTGCTACTATTTTTTTTTTTGGAGAGCTGGTTGTTAAACATTTCCTAGTATACCCCACCTAGCATTCCCTGTACACTATTTCTAAGAAGTGAATAGATATTTACTAAGTTACTTCTCTGTGTCCATCCTGGGGTGAGAGTCCTACTCTCTAGGAATTTATACATTCTGCCTATGGGGGGAAAACTAAAATAACAATCAAAATAAGTCCTTGAGAAGATAATGTGCTTTGGTGGGTAAAGTTGCAGGACTTGGAGTTAAAGACCTGCATTTAGATCCCTCTTCAGTTACTAGCTGTGTGACCTTGGGTAAGTCACCAACTCAGCCCCGAGTTCCTCCTCGTTAAAGCAGGAATAATGATAGGACTTAGGGTTATTGTGACATTCGAATGAGATAACATGTGAAGTGCTTTGCATACCTTAAAGAAATATATAAATATGTGCTGTTAGCTATTAGATTCTGCTTTGTTAGTCAGGGAGTCTTTGAATTGTATTCCATCCGGGGTTACTTATGACTCAGACTCTATAGTTCGGTGATTTCCGCATCTGAAGCAGAGAATAATACAAGAAAATATCCAAATGCAGATGTGTGCATGAATTTTGGGTGCTGGAGGGGATTGCCATGTGGAAGAAGGATTAGGCTTGATCTGCTTAATTCTAGAGTGCAGATTTAGGTTGAAGGGGTGGTAGTTTCAGAGAGACTAATTTTAGCTCAGTAAAACAAAGTCCAATTAAAGCTTTCCAGGAATGGAAGGTGCTACTACCTCTTGGAGGACTTCAAGAATAGGCTAGATGACTACTTATGACCAGCACTGAATTCTTGTATCAAAGGATTATGATTTTTAACTTCTTGGGACTTTTCCTACTTGGAAATCGTAAGAATTTGATACTATAGCATCAGGGCAGGCAGAAATAATTTCACATGGCTTCTTGGAGAATATGTTAAACCTACCACCATTTTTATCCATTTCTCTACTTCCTCATGACCCTGCCTTTCCAGTTAGTATAGCCATTAGAAATAGCTTGTCCATTTCCTTGTCTAGATTCAGTTTTTTGATCATTGGTAGATACTTAGGCCAATGTCATTTCCATTGAGGTGAATACTAATATAGTTTGTTATGTCAGCCCAACACTTGAAAATTTAAATAGACAAATTTCTTGGGGTCTTCATGTTGCCATATACACCAATGTTCCTGTTCATAATTCTGCACTCCCACAAAAATGATGTGTTGCATAGATATTGTCAGCTAGGGGTCAGAGAAATGAAGTTAAGACTCTTTCTTGGTCAAATGACTTCTTATCTGAATATCATCCCTTTCAGATTCTTGTTCTTGATTATTGATTCATTCTTCTGATATTGAGTCCATCCTTATTTCTTGCTATTTGTCTTTTGTTATCTCTGTAGGTTACTTTGAGTATTACTGATTATATTACTTACCTTAGTAAGACATAGCTTTGGGTGCAAAAGTCTTGCCATGGTTCTTATTCCTGGTCTTTTAAAAGAAAATAGTGACAGCATATTCATCATAGGAACCATCTCTTCAAAAAAATTATTTATTTATTTATTTTGTTGCATATGTAAAAGCAGTATTTAGCATTTGTTTATAAAACTTTGAGTTCCAAATTCTCTCCCTTGCTCCCTCCCTATCCCATCCCTCACTGAGAAGGCAAGCATTTAAATTTGGGTTATACATGCATATGGACTTTTTTTTTTCTACAGACAGTACCTATGGGGCCAAACCTTGGGCCAGCCAATGGGTAGCTTCCCTCTAATTCCATGTAACTTTATGAAAGAACTTATTTCATAGAAGATCTTAACACTTTTTTGTCCCTGTTACCTATGCCCTTGTATTCTGAGAGTTTATTAGCTGGACCTCAGTCCAGGGAAGGGGAATTTGATCGTAGGTCTCTGGATTGACTCTCCCCTACCATATCCTCTCTCCAATTTAATATCTACTGTTTCCTAACAAATAAAAAGAGGTGCTTTTGGCATTTTTTTTATATTTCAAATACTGGATAGCTCTTTAGTGACCAGAAGAGGTTCTCCTATTGTCTTTTTGATTGCCTTTCTCTCACATAAGAACTATCTTGAGGTGAGGGATTGTATCATGTCTTAGCAAAGTTTAAGATCTAAGATTAACACAGACTGGCTTCCTAGAAGGTACTCTGTAAATACTTGTTTTTGAATCGCTATTTTACTTTTCCTTTGTGTTCTAAAGTTGACTCTGTCATCTCATTGGAAACACAATCTGAACTAAACAGTGTGATTTCCTGATTCCAGGTACACACCTGTGGGCCGATCATTTTTTACTGCATCTGAGGGATGCTCAAATCCTCTTGGTGGGGGAAGGGAAGTTTGGTTTGGATTCCATCAATCAGTCCGACCTTCACTTTGGAAAATGATGTTGAACATTGATGGTAAGAATTTCTTTTCTCTTCTCATAGAGTGTTTATTCCTAAAGAACTAAGAATGTATGGCATTGTGAGTGGAATGAGCATCATTGCTAGAACTGGACCACTTCTACTCCTGGTCCTACAGCCCAAGTTCCCTTCTAGGCCTAAACTATATGTCAAGCTAAGTGGAGCCCTGGACTTGGATGCAGGAAGACTTGAATTTAGACTTTTGCTAGCTTTTGACCCTGGGCAAGTCATTTAACCTGTCTCTGTCCCAGTTTCCTCATCTATAAAATGAAGAAAATGATGGCACCTACCTTTCAAGATTGTTGTGAAAAAGCAAGTTGGAAATCTTAAAGCACTACATGAATGCTATAATATTATTGTTGTTGTTATACGTGATGTCATGGTTATAGTTTGGTTATAGGTTACATGCATTGCATTGTGTAAGTACAAAGATCGGTAAAAGATTCCTGCCATACAGTATAAGGAGCTTATTACTACGTAGAAGGAGAGTTAAGACATAAATAACCTCCCCTTTTCACATTTATGTGTTTTACTTTGTGTAACCAAAAAAAAAAAACTACTCTGAATATACAGACATGGCATTATTACAAAATGCTGAGGGACCTTAGAGATCTTCTAGGGCAGAGATTCTGCTATTCGCAGATCCCGTAGATTTCAGCTTAAACAGGAAAAAACATTGCATTTTTATTTTCACTAACCTTTGACTGAAATTTAACATTTCCTTCTATTTTTTTTTAAAATATTTTATTATGAGAAGGGATCCTTAGGATTCACCAGAATGCCAAAGGAGTTTATAACACAAAAATGTTAAGAACTTTGGCTTTTACTAGACAATGGCGCAACTATTACCTTCAGCAAATTAAAGGCTTTTATGTGTGGGAAAACAGCATCAAATTAGGGGAAAATTTATAAGTGCACAGTTAACACTGTAGCCTAGACCTTGTCTTTCACACTTCTTTCTTTCTGTATAGTTTCAGCAACGGCCTTTTACAAGGCACAGCCAGTAATTGAGTTTGTTTGTGAAGTTTTGGATTTCAAAAGTATTGAAGAGCAACAGAAACCTCTGACAGATTCCCAAAGGGTAAAGTTTACCAAAGAAATCAAAGGTAAGGGTTCTCATATGGAAAGTAAAATGCTCGTGGGAAATGTCACTTTTATCTTTTGCTGGGATATTGGTCTTCTTCTGCTGAATTAGAATGTTAGGCATGCTCTCCATTCTGTTGAGGTTAAAATGTTCTAATTCTGCCAAACTTGACAGGCTCTGCTTATCACCACTTTTTTGAGCTATTATTCATTTATGTGTTTTTATAGGGAGTTGGGGGTGGCAGTAAGAATTAATTACCTTCCCCTGAAGATTAAATGAAATGCATTTTACTGGGTGTAAGAGCTATCTACCCAGTCATTTACTGAATGATCAAGTCTTTATGGGAAGGGAAAGAGGGGATAGAGGACTTGTCAACTTCCTTGACAATGACCTACAAACCAGTCATGAGGGGATGTGCTCCTATGTGAGTTAATAGGTTTTAAGTTGTCCTTGCAGAACCAAGTCCCTTCCTAACAACCTTTTTAGGTTTGTAGTAGCATTCTTGTGATTTTTTAGCAGTTTGGTTTTTATATCTACAAGATAAAGAATGGGAGACATCAATATTGTAATTATAGATCAGATAATGTAGGCAAACTCTCTGCCTCCTCTCCCCCTTATATTTCTTTTACAATAGCTCTTTCTTTTGTTTTTATATTTATGTGATCATCTGTTGGACAAAGAGGACAGAGAGAAATTTAAAATAAATTATAGTATATAATGTGTTAAGACTGGACGGTAAATTGACATTACCCAATTTCAGCCTATCAATGAAGGTTTGTCCTAGTTTTCACAGTGAAAAAGAGTTCATCCCCTGAAAAAATGTTTTGTTTGTTTTTAAAGTCATCACAACTGAATTTCTGTTCCAGTTTCCATTTTGGTATAAAGGTCATCATGAGTTTTTGAGGGGCTAATGTCTCTAGGGCACAGTCTCTAGCAGGTTCTTATACTGGAAAGGTTTTGAGTAGAAGCACAGTGGCATGCCACCATGGTGCAATGGATAGAGGACTAGGACTGAAGTTAGGAAGATTTGTTTTCCTCAGTTCAAATCATGCCTCAGACACCTACTAATTGCATGACCCTGAGCAAGTCATTTAACCCTGTTTGTTTTAGTGTCCTCATCTATAAAATGAGTTTGAGAAAGAAATGGTAAAACACTCTGGTACCTTCACCAAGAAAACCCCAAATGGGTCACAAAGAGAGAGTACTGAAAAATGACTGAACAGCAGTAATGGTGATAGATGGTGTGTATATTGCCTGGGGACCCTTCAGTGTGGCAGATCATCATGTTGTCCTTGGCATGCTGAATTCTTCTACCAGAGTAACTCTTAAACAGAATCTCCTCAGTTATTAAAGGGAATAGTTGTTATCTCTGTCAGTGGAGGGACCATCAGCATGGGAGCACAGAAAGACACGTAAATTTGCTGTGTAGACTGGGAAGAGTTTTGAAGGTTCCTAGAACTACGGAATTTTTGTTTTCTTAGGTCTAAAGGTAGAGATAACACACTGTGGGCAGATGAAGAGAAAGTACCGTGTGTGTAATGTCACCAGACGACCAGCAAGTCACCAAACGTAAGACTTCTTTCTTTTACCTACACATATCTTAAAATTAATGGAGATTATCATTGTATGGGTTTATAAGGGCTTCTGAAATAAAAATTCCACTTTTTTATTCATAGCATACTTTGACCATGGCTATAATTCATCATAGATTCCAAGTTTTGCATAATAAATCAATGTAAAGTTAATTAGCAGAATATCAGATGTGTGTATGTGTCTATACACATACATGTAAAGAAAATTTCCTAAACCTTATAAAATTCACAAAAAGTAATAAGACATGTGTGCATAATGTTTGTATATAGAGAATAAACACATTTATCTCCATTTTTCCTCTTTGTGAATTTTATAGATTTGTGAAATTTTCTTTACGGGCAAAATGAAAAGAAACAGTTATTACTAGTATGCTCTTTAATAATAGAAAAGTCAAACATTGTTAGGTAATAAGTCAAGTTTTTCTCTCTGTAGTTAAGTACACCTTCTAACATTTTATTGTATTTAGTTGTGTGTGTGTGTGTGTGTTCATTTACATTGTGAATTTTGCCTATAGTTATTATTGCATCATAGAAATAGGTTTTTTAGTCTAACCCTTACTCAAAGCAGAATTCCAACCATTCTACAGTATTCATGACAGGATTTATTTTCCTTCTGATTAAACACCTCTAGTATTGAGGAGAACTTGTCTTCATTTTGAAGTAGCTCAGTTCATTGTGGAAAAGCTCTAATTAAGAAGTTCTTCCTCATATTAAACTGGAAGTGACCTCCCTGTAATTTTCACTTGTCATTCTTAGTTAAACTCTGAGATAAACTCTGATTAAGCCTAATGACTCTTACCCTGGAGTCAGGAAGACTCATCTTCCTAAATTCAGATCTGGCCTCAGACATTAGCTGTGTGACCCTGGGCAAGTCACTCCACCCTGTTTGCCTCAGTCTCTTTATCTGTAAAATGACAGAAGGAAATGACAGAAGGAAATGACAAAAATGAGAAAAGGAAATGACGAAACACTCCAGTACCTTTGCCATGGAAATCCCAAAAAGGGTCACAAAGGGTTATACATGACTAAGCAATAAAAAAAAACAACAACCTCTAATTTCAGAGCCAATATTCTTTGCATTATGCACTGTATTGTGCACCATTCCTCCAAGAGATGCTATAAGCCTTGTGTTCTCATCACCTTGTTATTTCCTCTTTCCTTCTAAGAGTCATGCTAAGAAATTCCTAGTAGTCTGGGTGTAGTGGGTGAATTGTTAAAATAAAAGCAAAAGTCATCTTTCCTCAGAAAGCAATAGTAACTATTCTACTAAGAATAACTTCTAGCAATGCAACTTTGTTGCAGCTATGTTGTAAACCATGCCTCCCTTCTTGGTTTTTTTTTTCATTCAAACTTCTGAACAGTACCATACCATAGCAGTGTTATATACCATTTGTGTATTAGGTGGCAATCTTTCCTCTGGCTGGCAAGTGATGCATCCTGGGAAATACTGTACTTCAAATACAGTTGCCTGCTGTCATAAATTCAAACACATGTTGAGGTCATAGTGCCTATAATTTTTTTTTCCTAGTCATGTTAGATCTCCTTTCACAGGAACCGCTTTAGTTATTTTAATTATTTCTTGTTGCTAGAGCTAGAGGTTCTGTATGAAAATATTTGCCCAATAAATGATTTACAAGACTACAAAGTATTTCCTACTGGAAAGATTAATGAAGTTTTCAATGTGCCTTCCTTATGTAGTTCCATCTGCCCTTCATCTCTCTGTATATGTGTGGTTTCACTAGCTCATAAGACCTGAATTCTGTCAGTGTAATTCAAAGGCCTGATTCTAAAATATTTTACTTGAAATGTTTTATCTCCATTTATGACTTCCCCAGCTCTTTCCTACCCTACTCTCAACATCCCTACCTTAAAAAAAGGGGGAGAGAACTTATCAGTACCTATAACAGAGGAGACCCCTTTATAAGTTTTTATTGAATTCATGCCTTGACTGTCCATAAAATATTTTCCCACAAACTAATTTTAATTCAGGAAATCATGAGTAAACTTAAAACATGAACCTTTTTATTCCCTAGATTCCCACTTCAGCAAGAGAGTGGCCAGACTGTTGAATGTACGGTGGCACAGTATTTTAAAGACAGACATAAGTTGGTTCTACGTTATCCTCACCTTCCATGTTTACAAGTTGGACAGGAGCAAAAGCATACATATCTTCCCCTTGAGGCAAGTAATTTCTGAATTTCTTTGTATATATTGGCCTCTATAAAATCTATGGTGACTAGATGCTCTTTTAGATTACATTATTTTTTGTATCAACTCATGACTGGACTTTGTGTTATATCAAAATTCTGAAAATGAAAAACAATAGGTTATTGCATTGTTTTATATATTTTAGTTCTTTTTAAGATTGGGCAGGAGCTCTAGGTGCCTAGAGTTCAATAGCATTGGACTTTTGGAGATGATAGTTCAGAGAAACGATACAAACATTTATTGAGATGGTAACTCTTCACTGAGCTTTGTTCTGCTTGGTATTGTACTAGGTTACTAAGAAATGATTTAGAAAAGTAGAGAGATTTCAGCATAAAAGAATTAGACTACAAACCCAACAGAGATAATATGAAAGAATTTTAGGTGAATTGTTATAAGCAATCTGTATATTCTAGGAAAACATGAATTGGAATTTTATAGATTAACCCATTTTTAAAATGCATTAGAAAAATTGTTAAATTTTAAGCTTCTTAAGGACAAACCTGTGGTTTTATATTTGTGCACCTTGCAATGTTTATTGAGTGTAATTAGTTTAATCTCAATGCTGGATTGACATGACATCTTGACACTACTCCCCTCCTCAGAATTATGTTAAATATATAGGACTACCGAAAATCATGAAATACAGATAGATGTCTACAAAGTAAGACCAGTTCTGTTGAAATACAGTAGTTAAATCTGGATTCACAGATCCTAGGTTAAGAACCCCTAGATCTATATCAACTCCCTCATTTCAAAGATGGACAAATAGGCTCAGAGTTTGAAAGGAGTAGAAGTAATCTAGGAGTCATCCCGGCCAATTCCTAGAATTAGGTCAATTCATTTCATCCAATTCAGGTATGAATGTCAAGGGTGAAACCTCTCTGACATATTCCAGATAGGTGGTCATCCAGCCCTGACTTGATGGCCTTCTGTGAGAGGAAATTCACTAGCTTATAAAGCAACCCATTTAATTTTGGAGAAAATACTAATTATTATATTCTTCCTTATATTGAGATTTCTTGGATTTTTATTTCCCATAAACTCCAAAAGTAGAGCGAATACTACTGGGTTGTTTTTTTTAACCTTCATAGGTATGCAACATAGTGGCAGGACAGAGATGTATAAAGAAACTGACTGACAATCAAACCTCTACTATGATACGGGCAACTGCAAGATCTGCACCTGATCGACAAGAAGAGATCAGCAAATTGGTGAGTGATCATTTGCTAGCTACACGGGCCCAGAATAGAGCTCTGTCAACTCTGTCTAGTTATTCAGAGTCTACTGCAATGAAATCTTTGTACAGTTATGCGTGGACATGCTCCCAAGAAGAAATTTAAGCCTGTGTCTGACCTTTTGTTTATTGTTTTCTTTTTAAGATGCGAAGTGCGAGTTTCAATACAGACCCTTATGTTCGTGAGTTTGGCATAATGGTTAAAGATGAAATGACAGATGTCACTGGCCGGGTCTTGCAGCCACCATCAATCCTCTATGGAGGCAGGGTATGTGACAGGACATAACTTGTACATCATCTGGTCTCATTGGTATTTTAAGAGCACGCTCCATTGCTCTTGGAGGTTATGATAGCAGAGTATGACCTCTGATATAATTTTATCTTTCCTGGCAAAGAAATGAAACTGACCACCATCAATGATGACTACCATCTTTTCTCATAGTTAATGTAATCCTTCCAATTTTTGAGCCAATCCATGAAGTTGAAAATTGGAATTGCCTATAGGGAAGGAACATCACCAAAAAAAGAAGAGAATTTTCCTTGCCATGTGAATTTTAAATTTCAGAAAAGGCTTTTGTGGGAGAGAAAGAAAGCTCTGTAGGGAATCAGGGTAATTTTGATCCTCTTCCCCAAAATACAAGATTATAAAAGTATTATTCATAGCCTAATTTGTCCCCTTTCTAGGTAGAACTATTCTTTGGAAGCATTAACTATTTTGCTCTATATTAGATGTGTGCATAATAATTAGTCAGATTTAAGTTCGGTGTTATCTTTCATTTTTACTCCTCTAATAATTCATTTCTGTCACTTCAGAAGATGGATTCACATCTTTCTACCCATCCTTAAAAGCTGTGTAACCATGGATACATCTAAGCCTTAGTTTCCCCATATATAAGAATAATAACTCCTGTCCTCACAGTATTGTTATATGGAGTGCTATGAGGTGATATCTATGAAAGTCCTTAATAAAGTATAAATTATGATATTTCTGTTTCATTATGCTTAAATATAAGGTTTAGGAATAGTTGTGTTCTCTTGCTCTGATAATTTACCTCACATTGGGTACCATTTTAACACTTTAAAATTTTACAAAGTTTCATAAAGCCGTGTAACTAAGAAAAGCATTCATGGGGGTTCCTTTTCTTTCTCTTTTACAAACTTCCTCCCACTTTTTCTTTTACAGAATAAAGCAATTGCTACACCTGTCCAGGGGGTTTGGGATATGAGGAATAAGCAGTTCCACACTGGAATTGAAATTAAGGTCTGGGCGATTGCTTGCTTTGCACCTCAACGGCAGTGTACTGAAGTCCATCTTAAGTAAGTCCCCATGACAGAACTGAAATGATGATCACTCATTGTTCATGCTTGAGGGATGCAGAGCTAACTTGGTTAATTTTCTCTGTGTGTTTCTTGGTCTTTATCAAGAGTGGTCAGAGGTGGGTCAAACAGACACACTAAGCTACTTTGTGCAGACAGGGAGGGAAGCCTTTCTTTCAAGGGTTGTTATCACAGAGGGGAGTAGAAAGCATGTGTGGGCCATTTAAGTAAGGAGCAATTTTCACTGAAGTCACCAATTTCATATAGTTAGCATTTAGGTTTGGAATGGGCTTTTTCTCTAAGCAACCTGAAGAGTAAATGGAAAATAAGTTGTAAATAATTAAGAAGGGAACAAAAAATTTATTCCTTAAACAGAGAATGAAAGAAGAAAGTATTAATAGAAACTAAAGGGAAAAAAAGGAAGACAGAGACATCAGAGAAAGACACTCCCCTGCCACTAACTAGAATTTTCCATTTCACACTTCCCGTTTGCCCTTACCAATTGGGCATCCCCACCCTGTTATGACAAAACTACCTGTAGAGAAATCATCACTGCAAACCTGCTCAGATAATCTAGCTTTCCCACAGTGAAACTTCCTAGGGCAAGCTCCCACTTCTATGTGGGAGATAAGAAGAGCCAGTGTCTTATTTGACTCTTAGGTGTACACAATTAAATTTGCTGCTCTTAATGGCATATTTTGAGAACTGCAGTAATTATTTTTTCATAAGGCATTTTATCAACCCAAACTAACTTTTTTCCCTTCTACTGAATAGTGACTGTGATAATCCGAGTTTCAAAGGGTCTGATAAAGATAGAGATTTTGTTTGTTGTCTCAGATGATTTTTAGGTGAGCAGAACAGATTTTGAAGGGAAACGAAAGTCTTGACCTATAGCCTTGGTAGAATGCTAATATTTAGAAGTCTGACAAGTATTCCAAAAATTACATCTGATTAGCAATATTTTCAGAGAGATTCCTCTGAGGACCACTTTAGCTGTATCTCACAACTTCTGATATATTCTTATTGTTGTTCTCTCATATATTTATTGATTTTATGATATTTTTTCTTTGACACATTGGCACCTCTGTAATTCAGGCTGTAATTAAATCATCTGAGTCTGTATTTCTTGTCTGTGTACCCTATATAGCTCAAATTCATTATACTCTTTAAGGGGTGTGTTGAATATTTCATTTTTTCTGAATTTCTTTGTGCTCTCACAAATGATCTGTTTTTGTAAAGGTATTATTTGATCCTGAAAAAATGTATATTCTTTAATGATCCTGTTCAGAAAGCATTATAAGTCTTTAAGTGTAAATTCTCCAAAAGTTAAGTTCTATATATTTCCTTTTGCTTAGTATTTGTTAGATTTTTCCAGTTCTGAGAGAAGAATATTGTGGAACAAATCTTCTAATGCAAATATAATACAACCAAAGTCTTTTTGTAATTCATTAACATTACCATTGTGACTTTAGAGACTTTGCCATTTGGTTCATTGATATTAATTCTTTGTCCACAGATCCTGTAAGCATAACTGATTAGAAATGTAAAGCACCTAGAGATAGTTATTGAAGAATAATGGGCATTAGAAAGCATTCCATGAAGTAATTTGATATTTAAAAGGCAGTTTTAGAATTATAAATCTCAAATGGCTTCTGAATTTTGTAGCTGGATGAATAAATCTAGCATCTTAACTCAAAACTGAAATTTAGAAGTAGAGATAGAAATTCAACTTAACAAACATTTAGAAAGGAAAAAAGGTCTTATGTTTAACTGTAGTTCATAGAAAATGCCAGTTAAATGTGTAGAAATCTCTAGCATTGAAAAGGTACCCATTCTGGACTATGTCCCAAAGCTCATCTTTGATCCTGTCATATTATTTCTCTTGTCCTAAAGCCTGTTCTTCCATACCCTAATAGAACAAATTCATACAGAGAGGGAAGTTCAGATTAACAATGCTCTTTGAATAACAAGACCTTTAATATGAATGACTAAAGTTGAATACCTATCAGGGTAGACCTGGGTTTTAAGTTCTTGCTTTATAATGAAAAATGCCTTTTTCTTCCTGAAGATTAAAATTGACTTTTCCCCATACACATCCATCCTTATCTCCAAAAGACCAGTATTATCTCCTTTTACGTATTTGGAGTGATGCATGCAATTCATATAGATATCTTTAGCCGATTTCTGTGGTAGTCATGTCAAGCTTGCCCAAATCATTTCCAAAAATCAAAGTTACTGGAAAACTATTTAACATAAAGGTTGAGAATCTGAGAGTAGTAGTAACAATACTCTAGATTCATATGGAACTTATTTTTCTAAATGGCTCATTGTTCTCTTAGGGATGCTTTGTTCTACTTGAGAGGGTTACTGGGGAAAACTGTAATAATGTGAAATACAAAATACATTAATAAAAACTTATTTAAAGTAATAATGACAGCTCACTGTGATAATCCGAGTTTCAAAGGGTCTGATAAAGATAGAGATTTTGTTTGTTGTCTCAGATGATTTTTAGGTGAGCAGAAGAGATTTTGAAGGGAAACGAAAGTCCTGACCTATAACCTTGGTAGAATGCTAATATTCAGAAGTCTGACAAGTATTCCAAAAATTACACCTGATTAGCAATATTTTCAGAGAGATTCCTCTGAGGACCACTTTAGCTGTATCTCACAAATTCTGGTATATTCTTATTGTTGTTGTCTCACATATTTATTAAGTCTATGATATTTTTTCTTTGACACATTCGCACCTCTGTAATGGGATTCTTGGGAGGATCAAATATAATATATATTAAGAATACTTGGTAAAACTTAAAAGTTTTATATATGTATGGGTTACCTATTATTAATGTTATCATGAGCAAAACATAACATTCAATGACCTTCCTTGTGCCCCAGTGAGTTGAGCATTTTGAAAATGAAACTTAATACTAAGTAACTCAACAGATGTTGATTAGGTGAGTACTGTGTGCAAAGTAAGAGACAGCATGGAGCAGTAAATATCAGTGTTGGACTTGAAGTCAGAAAAACCCAAGTTTAGTTCTTGTCTCTGACTCAGACTAGATCCTTGACCACTGCTAAATAACTTAACCTATCAATGCACCTGGTCTTCTTCTCTTTGACTAAAAGCTACAGAGCAGTTGCCAGTTGAATTGAAGGATGGAGTTTTCACCCCAGGACTACCCATACTAATTAAATCCCACGTCCCTTTCTTCATTCCTCCCCATCCCACAGTACACACATATACAAATGTGTAAGGCATTATGCTTACGGTGTAACGTTTTATGGCTCTGTGATCTCACCAGTGAGATCACTACTCCCTCTAGTAATGCAGGTCACAGACCATCCATACCTTTTCATCCTGAATGACATTTTTCCATTCCTCCTATAAATGTTTCAAATTTTCAAGGTTTCCTTTAGGTCTCTTGACGTGGTATGGATACCAAAGAACAAGCATGATGGCTGCCTGTTAATATATCTCTCATCGCTTGACTATCCCAACTTATTTTCAAAGTCATACTTCCTTCTGATGACATCCTTTGGCATATATTTGTGCAATATAAAGAAAATCTTCTGTTTTCCTTGAACTATCAAAAAAAACCTAGTGAACTACCTTACAGAATAATGAATATTCCATGCCTGGGATTATTTTTTTCCCTTTTGTTCTTTCCCTTTCACTAACACTGTTTCCCATTGAGCAAATTAAATACAAAGAAATAAAGTTGTCTGTTCATATGTGAGTATTCCAAGAAAACAAATTTCCACATTGGCCATATCATAAAATATATATGTCTTACTGTATGTCACCTCTCTTGGTAGATGATGAGTGTCGTCTTTTATCTTCAGTCTTCTGGACTTATGGTTTATAATTGTATTGATTAAGGTTTTTAAAGGTTTTCAAAGTTTTTGTCTACAAGCTGGTTATTATTATAAAATTGCTCTCCCAGCTGTACTCACTTTGCTCTGTATCAGTTAGTAGAAAAACTTTTCCTCTGAAACAGTCTATTTATCATTTCTTAATGGCACAATAATATTCTACATCATTGAAAGTCTTCAGGCAGAGGCTGGATTTGTTGAGGTTGTAAACCTTGATTTCTGATTTGGATGGGGCTGGACTTTTGTGCCTCTGTCCCTTCCAACTCTGTGAGTATGTAATATGATTAGGCTAATTGTACTTTTTTATGATCTAACTTTTAGAAGTCAGTTTTAATCTCTGGTTTTGGCCAGAACTTGAGGATCCCCAGGTAGGTGCCACTTAGGTGGGCACTATTACCTTATCAAACAGCTCTCCCAAGTAGGACTTTCTAAAATGAAATACCAAAGCAAAGGTCTCTCTCTCTCTCTCTCTCTCTCTCTCTCTCTTTCTCTCTCTCTCTCTCTCTCTCACACACACACACACACACGCACACACACACACACCACACAAACACACACACACATATACTACTACTGCTGTAGCTACTACTACAATTATAGGTATTATGTTGATTTATCTTTAATCCTATTTTAATTAATTTATATATATAAATTTTGATTCCGTTTTTTAAAATGACCACTCTTCTTCTTTAGATCCTTCACAGAACAGCTCAGAAAGATTTCAAGAGATGCAGGAATGCCAATCCAAGGTCAGCCATGTTTCTGCAAATATGCCCAAGGAGCAGATAGTGTCGAGCCTATGTTTAGGCACCTAAAAAACACATATGCTGGACTGCAGTTAGTAGTAGTCATTCTGCCTGGCAAAACCCCTGTTTATGGTGAGTATTTGAAGATCTTTCAACCTTTTATTTACAAAATATTTTACTTGTTTTAACTAGTCATTGAAGCAGTAACTTTTTTGGGGGGGTGGGGCTATATATCTCCAGAGGGAGATGGTGTTGATTAAAGGAGTGGTTCACAATCCAATTTTAGATTCTAAGGAAAAATAGTAATGTATTTTGGATGTAGCATGGAAAAGGAGAGGATCAATAAGCTGAATATATACTTTAAAAAATTAAGAATCCAACAGACAAACCCAAAATAAGTACAAAAGAAGAAACCTTTGAAACTTAGAGTATAAATAAACAATTGGGAACCAAAAAAAAGACTACAAATGATAACTAAAAGCCAGTTCTTTGAAAAGACTAGTAAAATTGATAAAACTTTAGCCAACTTGATTAAAAGGAAGACTGCAGAAAGTCATATCAAAATAAAAAGTGAGCAAGGTAAAATCACAACAAAGCCAGAAGGAATAAAAAGAATTATCAGAACCTCCCACATATACAAGCATATGCCCACAAAACAGAAAACACAAAAGAAATAAAGTATTGGCTTTAAAAATATAAGATACCCAAACTAACACTAAGCAAAAGACCTTGGATAATTACATCTCACAAAAGGAAATGAACTCATTATAAAGAAATTAACACATAAAAACCTCCCAGTCCTGATGAACTTACTGGAGAATTTTAACAAACTTTTCAAAAGCACAGTTAATAACACTACAATATAGGAGCAGCTAGGTGGCTCAGTGGATAGAGCACTGGGCCTGGAATCAGGAGGACCTGAGTTTAAATCTGGCCTCAGATGCTTACTAGCTGTGTGACCCTGGGCAAATCATTTACCCCCAATTGCCTCCAAAATGAAAAAAACTCCAAACCACAAAATACTGTGCAAATTATTCTCAAAAAATTAATAACCCAAGGGGAAGAAAAGTGCTTCCTTCTTTTGGTAAATGAGCCTTAAGAAAGCCCAAGTTTTCTTGCTTTGGGGCACATGTATGAAAATCCCAGTGAAGAGGAAGCCCAGCGGGCAGAGGAGTCTGGTAGTAACAGTTCACAGGATTTATAAAGCTCTTACTTGACAACAGCCTGCTGCTAGCATGGCAAAAGTTAACATAGCTAATTTATGTCAGAGACAGGACATATGTACAGGCCTTTTGACTCTTACCCTGCCTTTTGTTCTAAAATGCAATTATGGTTTCTCTGCCCCACCATAGCGAGGACAAAACCAAATAATGTGGACCTAGGTTTGAATTCTTGTTCTGCCATGAGGACCTAGGTTTGAATTCTTGTTCTGCCATCAGCTTACTCATGATCTTAGAAAATTCACTTCTCTGTGAGTCTGTTTCCTTCTCTGTACAATGAGAGGGATTTCTTAAGAGTTCTTAACCTAGAGTCTACAAACTTAAAAAAAATTGATAACTATTTCATTATAATTGGTTTCTTTTGTAGTCCTATATGTTTTATTTACATATATTTAAAAGCATGATTCTGAAGACTTCCCTACGTTTCACACCACACTGCCCAGGAGGCCTTAAGAGTCCATGACACAAGAAAAGTTACGAACCTTTGCACTGGGTGATCTATATCTAACTCCCTTTTGTCTCCAATAGTCTGGGTGTAGAATGTGCACCATTAGGTTTAGGTTAATATTGAAAGATTAACCATTAGGGCAGTCCATTGAAGCTTTCATGCAAAGCCTGGATGACTACGTGTAGGGTATGTCTGAGACTGGCTTGTTATTGGTGTATGAGTTTGAGTACATATCCTCCAAGTTAAACAAGAGAATATTTCCCATGAAGGTTTAACCATATGCAGCAGAATCCCCCTTCTGGTTCCATCTGTAGCCTCACAGAAGGGACCTTGGTTCAGGCACAAAGGTAATTGTTATTTTATCTGGGGAGCAAATGAAAGCCACTCCAAGATGTGATGTTAGTTCCCAGCTGTCATTTAATTTGAGATATATATTCTCTTAGCCTTACTTCATTCTCCCCTTTTAAACAAGAAACAGTAGAAAGGCATGGTGGTATGAAAAGAGATGAGGTCTAAGAGTCAGAAGATAGGGGTTAATATGTTTGTTCTGCTATTGACCAGCTGTGTTAACTTCCTTGTATCTCAGTTTCCTGATCTATAAAACTAAAAAAATAAACACATATTCCCTTCCTTACAATGTTCTGAGGAGAAAATGAGAATAATGTATGTGAGAACATTACATAAACGTAAACTTTAATTATCATGGTTGTACTAAAGGAGACTAGGAATTGAGCAGCAGGTGAATGGATTCCTTTAGGGCAAGAAGCAAAAATGTCTTATTTAAGCTTTCTTTGTTATTTGTCTGTTATCGTCCTCAAAGAACTTGTTTGCCAGATGTTTCATGGGGAAAGGCAGAAGTCATTTACAGGGGGTTGAATGGTATATAGATAGCTCTTTTTAAGTCTTGACTAATGTTTTGATTTTATGTTCCTCTTTCAAGGGTAATGGTATTTTTTTTCTTACTATTTAAGCATTTGATTGTAATTAGACTTCAGGGGCATAAAATAACCATATTAGTGTTGACTAGTCTAGGTAGGTAGATAGATCTATATCTGTGTGTGTGTGTGTAAGTAAAATTTAATGATGCTATTGGACCACAGTTGTTAAATGTGCCCTTGAGTAGAAAGACCCCTGAAATTAAATTTGGAATTAAGGTGCAGTCTTGTCTTTCATCAGCCCTGTAACCTTAACTGACATTTCAGCTGGGCCTCAGTTTACTAATCAATAGAAGAGGATGGTAGACTTAGTGTTCTGTGAGAGTTCTTTTCCAGCTGTAACTGTCTGAGTCAACTTTCCATTCATTGTAGATGGGTGATAATATGTAAAGCTAATGAAGTGATCTGCAAAAATAACTCATGGTATGTGCTCTTACATTTCCCTTTGACAGCGGAAGTGAAACGTGTTGGGGACACCGTGCTTGGTATGGCCACACAGTGTGTTCAGATGAAAAATGTGCAGAGAACCACACCCCAGACCCTGTCGAATCTTTGCTTAAAGATCAATGTCAAGCTGGGAGGAGTAAACAATATCTTACTGCCCCAGGGAAGGTAAAGTGAATTTTTTTGTGCATGAATAGCCTAATAGCTCTAGTAGCAATGTAATGTAACCTCTAGTCCAAAGACTTTGAAGCTTCTTAGTACCTTTGGCTCTCTTGTGAGGAATATTGGCAATAGCCATTCTTACAGACTGTCTACTACCGAGGGATTTCTATGCTAGTGGAGAGCTCACCCACATTATTACGAAATAGATGAGAATATCTTGCCCTGTCCTCCAACCTCTGATCTTCCTCAGACATCATTTGTTGTGCAACTCCTTAATGTATTCACCATATAATATTATACATCATAGGTATCTGGGTGGAGTGCAGGGAAACTCTTGAACAACAGGGATTATGTTTTACCCAAATTTTGTATTTTTCCCAATGTCAAGCTGTAAGACAGATAAATCAGCACACAGAATGACTGCTAGCACAGGTTCACTCTTGATCTAGTTAGATAGGAAAGACACTAAGAAGAAGTTAAGAATCTTACTCAATCCTAGTTTAGTTTTCTCAGAAGAGTTAGCTGATAATGGGAGCACAACTACAGCATTCCTTAATCACCCTTCTCACAGGGGCGGGCAAGGAGGGGCAACTACCCCTACATCACGAAGGGGTCAATCGAGACAGGCACAACTTGTGCTCCCCCTAAATCCCTTAAAGCCTCAATGGGGGCCAGTTGGAGCAAATATAGATTTCCCTCCAAGCCTTCATGGGGGCCAATCAAGGCACACACAGCATTCCACCTTGTGCATTCAACCTAGGGTTCCCCCCAAGCCTCAGTGGGGGCCAGTTGAGGCATGCACACATTTGTACATTCAACTTTTAAGGTTCCCCCTAAGGTTCTCCGTTCATTGACCAGTGACCACCTGCTTTACATCAGAAAAAGAAGGCATATTGCCAGCAATAGCCTCACAAGTTTACATCACCTCATGCCCATATCTCATTGTGCAGCTGCAGTGTATGTTTATGTTATTTATCATTATATAATGCTGCACAAGCATGGTAATGTTTTGAACCAAAATTATGGGAACTCAAATCTAGTACCTGGGAAGAAAAAATTGTTATGGCTCTCGATCCTGGGAAACTGAACGCTGAGAAATAATAACAAAAATTCACTTTACACACACTAAAATCTGCCCTAGTTACACTAAAATTTACCTTACTTACACTACACAGTGTGATATACACATACATACATGCTGGGCATATATAATATTTAATAAATGTTTTTGTGTTCCTATAAGCTTTTAGTCATACATGTGTCCTAGGAAGTTATTTCAGTATTGTGTATATCATATAGGGTTGATGGTAGGTAGAAAAAGGCAGGTAATATTACAACATGAGGTTAAAATAATAATTCAAAATTAATCTTAGAATTTTAGAGTTAGATCTAGTCATTCCCAGAGGGTACCGCCACAATGTAATACATTCTACCGGAAGTCATCCAACCTCTTCTTCAAGGAGGAAGGAGCTACTTCTACCGAAGTATCCAATTCTTCACTTTTACCTAGCTATGATTATTAGGAAATTTTTCCAAATATCATCCTAAATTTTCCTCTTGGTAACTTCTACCGATTGCTTCCAATTCTACTGGGGCCAAACCAAAGAAGTTTAATGTCTCTTCCATCTGATAGTCCTTCATATGCTTGAAAACAGCTATTATGTCTCCCTACGTCTACTCATCTCTGGGCTGAACCTAAGTATTTACTTCCATGTTATGAATATGGATTCCAAGTCTATTCAGCTTCTTAATTTCCCTCTTCTCTCTGTTCTCCAATTTGACAATGTCAGAACTGAACATATTACTCTAAATATGTTCTTGCCTAGGTAGAGTATGGGATTATCACTTCTTATTTAGAAGCTGTGCTTTTCTTAACATATCCCAACATCCAATTAGCTGTTTTTGCTACCATATCATACTGTTATTTTCATGTTGCACTCTCTCATTCCACTAACATTCCCACATCGTTTTTCAGACAGACTCCTGTTTCACCATGCCTTGGTCACCCTTTTTTCAAGAAGTTAATGTTTTAAATCCAAGTGTAGGCTCAGCGTAATTGCCACTTGAATGTCATCTTATGAGAATTCAGTGCTCTGGCCTATCAAGATCTTTTTGGATCCCAGATGCCATCTAGTCTATTACTGTCACTTATATCATTGTATCATCTGTAAATTTGTTAAGAATGCTATTTATACTTTTGTCCAAGTCACTGATAGAAATTTTAAACATCCTGGAGCCAAGCATAGATCCCTAGGGCTCTCCATTGGAGAACATCTACCAAATTGGCTTTGAACCAGAACACTAATTTTTTTTATTCAATCAATTCTGAATGATCTAATTGTATTTATTACCTTCTAACCCATATATTCAGTAACATGAGGTATTTTATCAAATGCTTTTTAAAAATTAAATTTTCTACTTTCAGTTCCAAAATTCCCCTCCATCACCTTGCCTCACAAGAGATATGCTACTCATTATACATATGAAGTTATGCAATATGTATTTCTACATTAGCCACATTCTGGAAAGATTTTAAAAAAGGGCAATAAAATTAAAAGGAAAAGATATGCTTCAGTTTGCAATCTGAATTCATCCATCCCCTTTTTGTACATGGATGGCATTTTTTCATCATGAATCCTTTGGAATTGCGGTAGATCATCACATTGATCAGGTACTAAGTCTTTCGGTCTCCTCACTTCAGTTTGCATCAGTTCATGTAAGTCTTCCCAGGTTTTTCCGAACCTGCCTCCTTCATTTAATCTCCTGGAGGCATAGACTTAGAAGAGATTACTGCCTCAAAGGGTTTTAAACCTTTTGAACATAGATCCAGATTGTTCTCTAGAATGATTGGTCTAGTTCATGGTTCCACCAATAAGTACAGTGTACCTGTCTTTTTCCATATCCCCTCTAACATTTGTCATTTTCCTTTTCTGTCATCTCAAATGTTTTTTTTTCTGAAATCTAAGTAAACTACAGAATTGCACTCTTCTAATTGAGTAGCCCTGTGGGGGAAAAAAGGACATAAGTTTAGTTTGGCATGACCTATTCTTGGTGAAACCATGCTCTTTGTTAACACTACCTCCTTTTTGAGGAACATCTACTCACCATCTCTTTCATGATTTAATCTAATTTTCTGCCAACTAAATTCAAACTCACTGCCATATGGGTTGCAGACTCTGCTCGCGTCACTTTCTTTGAAAATCATATCTTAGTATTCTTGCATATTTGAGGACTATCCAGGTGGTTTGAAGTCCATAAAGAGCAATCAGTTATACCTACTATGTCCCAGGGTTGTTGTAAGGATCAAATGACATAATATTTCCAAAGCACTTAATATACTGCCTGCCACCTAGTAGACATTATGTAATACTAGTTATCATTATTCATTTATTTATTAAGTAGGTAGCACATTTTGATAACTTTTGGAAGATTCTTTATCATGTCTTGAATACATGCCCAAGAAAGACAACAGACCTTTCTATTGATATCAGGTAAACAAATAACTGTCTCTGTTTCTAAGTCCTTCAAGAAGGACTTATCATCATCAATCCATCTCTCTTTGCTTCTTCAGATCTGTGACTGCCATGATTTTAACTATATTATTTCTTGAATAGCAATCTGCCTCTTCTTCCTCAGAGCACACAACTCCATCCTCTTCAGGAAGAACCTCAAACTTGTTTTTCCCTCCCTTCTCTGTTTAACAGTCTTAGACTGGTGAGCCTCCTTACAAGGGCCAAATGGTCTCCACCTCACATCCCCCTTTTTCTTCCTGGAAGGATCTCTTCCAATTTCTCTGAGAAATATTTTCTTTTCCCTAATGACCTCGAGTGTGGAAAGGTAGAAAACCCTCCGTGTACTTGGAACATCGATTGTAGTCATTTGGGAATAGAAAGGAATGTTACCATTTTTGCATACCCAATGCAGGTCCTTTCAAATTCTCCTTTCCATACTGCTTGAAATTGTCAACCTTGAGTTTTTTCTTAGCCAGTACCAAGTAGTTTTGATGACTGCTGCTTTATGATACCATTTGAGATCTGGTAGTGCTAGGCCACCTTCCCTAGTATTTCTTTTCATTAGATCCCTTGATATTCTGGCCCTTTTGTTCTTCCAGGTGAATTTTGGTATTATTTTTTCTAGCTCTAGAAAATATTTTTCTGCTTGTTTTATTGGTATGGCACTGAATAAGTAAATTAATCTAGGTAGAATTGTCATCTTTATTATATTAACTTATCCTACCCATGAGCAACTGATGTTTTTCCACATTCTTAGATCTGACTTTATTTGTGTGAAAAGTGTTTTGTAATTGTGTTCATATAGTCCCTGGGTTTGTTTTGGCAGGTAGACTCCAAGATATTTTATAATGTCTACCATAACTTTAAATGGAATTTCTCTTTCTGTCTCTTACTGTTGGATTTTGTTAGTAATATACAGAAATGCAAATGATTTATGTGGGTTTGTTTTGTGACCTGCAACTTTGCCAAAGTTATTCAACTTTGAGTTTTTTAAAACTACGTATTGACAGTCTGGAACCAACTCTAAACCAAACTACATTACCCCTAACTGCCTTGTTGAGACATTTGCTGCCAGTTATGACCTTTTAATTGCCTGACAGTGTACTTAACTTCCATTCATTTGTCTTTACTGACCAGTCCACTCCACCAATTTGTTTTACCCTCCCAATTTCTTTTCACCTGCCTTTTCTTATTTGCCTTACCTTGCCAGGGTAAATACCTTCTACTTCTTTAGTTTTCCTCTTCAAGTCTTTATTCTTTATTCTGCTTTAATATTCTTTGACGTTACTCCATGTACTTCAACCTGTTCTCTCAAAAAAGAAATGGAAGATATGATGAGACCTAGAAATTTTCCTAAATTTCTTCTTGTTTTCAACTTTTGGCCTTCTTTGTGAGTTCAAATGCTTCTGATCTTCTCTTCTCTCACTCCTTCATCCTTTACAGAAGGTTGAAGTGAATGCCAGAAGAAAGGTTTTTTTTCCTGGGTCAACTTAGTGCTGATGGGATAGAACAGACTATCTCTTCATTCCCACTTGTTGAAACCCATTGAACCTATTTTTTACAGTGCAATAGTTCTGTGATCCCATCAATGTGGTCACTCCCTTCAGTAATGCATTAAGGCATCTTGATTAAAATTTGGATAGAACCATAATAATAACAATCACTAACATTTATATGTTTAAAAAAAGTGCACCAGCAAGGGAGATTGGGAGAATTAAGCTTAGACTTAGCCCTAATACTAACTAGTAAGTTATTTTAAACTGTTCCTCAAATTTTTTTATCTCTTAAGGAAGGGCATTTACAACAGGTGATATGTAAGATCCCTTTCATCTTTTAAAATTCTGATTCTGTAATGTACCAGGTGGAAATAATTTAATGTAGGAATACAAGCAAAGTTCTGACTTGGTCTTAACTGAGATAACTGTTCTACATTGGGACTGGGGGGAATAAATGAGCTATAGCATTTCTCCATCTTTCCTAGGCTTTGGTATGAAGCCTAGATATTTGAGGGCAAGGCTTGCCTAGACTATTGTGGTTTAGAATGCTTTAGTGCTTGCCTTCTGAAAGTTGGTAACCCTTGAATGACCAAGGGAAAGATGTCTTGGTATTCAAAGACTTTTTTAAATAAGTAGGATCATGGAATTTTAGAGTTGAAAAGACTTTGGACATCATCCTTTATTGCCATTTCATTTTCTTTTTTTTAATTCTGTGTATGTCTTTGGTTTTGTGGGTTGTTTTTTTCTTTTATTTTTGCTCCAAATTCTCTTTCTTCAGCCCCACCCCATGGGATGGTAAGAAATACAATACCTATTATACTTATGAAGTCATGCAGACATTTCCACATTAGCCATGTGGTCAAAAAAAAAACAACTAGAAAATTAAAGAATAAAATATGCTTCAGTCTTCATTCAGAGTCCATCTGTGAACATCAGAGTTCTTTCTCTGGAGGTGTTTCATATATAAAAAATCCTTTGGAGTTGTTGTAGGTCATTATATTGATCAGAATAGCTGTCTTTCATAGTTGATTATCTTAACAATATTGCTGTTACTATGTATATTGTTCTCCTAGTTCTGCTTATTTCACTTTGCACTAGATCATATAAGTCTAGGTTTTTCTGAAATCATCCCTTCGTTATTTCTTACAGCACAATATAATATTCCATCACAATCATATATCACAGCTTGTTTAGCCATACCCCAATTGATGGGCATCCTGTTGGTTTCCAATTTTTTGTCACCACAAAAAGAGCTGCTATAAATATTTTTTATGTGTAAGTCCTTTCCCTTTTTCTTTTATCTCTTTAGGATAAGTATTAGTAGTGATATTGCTGGATAAGTTTTACAAACTTTTGGGTATAGTTCCAAATTGTACTCCAGAATGGTCAGTTCACAGTTCCACTTACAGTTTATTAGTGTCCCTATTTTTCCACATCCTCTCCAGCATTTGTCATTTTCCCTTTCTATCACATTAGCCAATCTGATAGGTATGAGGTGGTATCTCAGAAGTTGTTTTAATTTGCATTTCTCTAATTGTTAATATTTCATTTTCTAAATGAGCCCTGAGTTGGATAATATTGGTTTTCTCAAGATCACGCATGTTCAGAGTACTTTATTCCAAAGAAGTGACTCAATACCTGGTTTCCTAGTCCATTGTTCTGTTTATTTTGTTTTTCATTAAAACATTTTTTTCCTATCCCTCATAACTCCATCCCCCCCATAAAAAGTTTAAAAAAAAGTCTTTGTAACACAGTGTTTTACAAAAGTGGCTCCTAATGTGTAAGTATTTAAATGATAAAAGTTGATGAAACTTTGTTAGCAAATTGTAGGTCATTCCTAATGATCCAGGTTTTCCCCATGTATAAGTCGCATATTTTGCAGTCAAAACTGGGCTAAATTTTCTTCCGTGATATACCTGGGCAGTAGAAAAAGCCCTCATGGCCTTTGGAGTCATGGGACCTCAGGCAAACAATAGCCAGGGTTTTAGTTACTGTCTGCCTTATGAGAGGATTGGACTGTGAGGTGTCTTTTCAGCCTTTCGTCTCCTCATGCTTCTATGAAATAGTAATCCAACCAAGCTGGAGAAAGTAATTGAAATTAAAGTGTTTGAAGGCTTATTAAATGTTCTAGAAAGGAAGTAGAATTCACTTTCCAGAAAGTCAATTAATCTTTTAGTGCTGTTAGGAGAACCCAGTTTGTTTTCAGTTTTTGCAACTGAAAAATAATGAAGATGTTGATGGAAAAGCACATTTTTTAAAAGTCTCACCGTATGCCTCCTCTTCTCTTTCATGTTCCTCTCCTTGTGTTTTCTCTTTTTTTCTTTGTATCTTTCTCTCACATATATAACTCATATACGCAGAGGAAGATAATTTCAATTTTCATATTTACAACTCTAGCCAAAGCTCATAGTCTCCGCACTCCCTTCCCCCTTCCAAAAAAAAGTCTGGCTTTTGTTTGTGTGCAAAGGTTGTGTTTCAAGATCGCTTCAAATTAATACATGGAGTCTATTAAATATAAAAACTTATCTGACGGCTCTTCATTGGAATTAATCTGCTGACTGTATCTGCAATCATCACTCCACTTCCAAACTGAGCCAGCTTCCTGTCTTACCCAGATAAGCAGTTTTTACTTGACTGAGTTTCAGCTGAACCAAGAGCAGTTGTCAGGACACATGATTAATGTGTAGGAAGTATGTTGCATAGACATGGAACTTATTTTCCCCTTCTCCTTGCATTGCTGTGCAGAATATAATCAATGGGACTGAATGAACTGTTTTCTCAAACTTGGAGGGGGTCTTCAATTTATGGAATTAATAAAGGAACATGAGAAAAAGGAAAGGTTCTTACTGTTTCATACACCATGTATTCCTTAGGTGAATACTGCTGGGCACAAGATACCCTTTCACACATATGATTTTTTTAAGTGACTGAAACCAGTAGCAAGACTGTGATAAACAGTAAGGTTTGGAAATATTAACCCTTTTAATGGGCTCCATAGATTTTGCGTATTGCCAGAGTCACATAGCTATGGGAAACTTGGTGGAATAAATTATCTGTGTTGGATAGGACCTTGCATTCTATTTTGGAGCCTGTTTATAGTCACTACAGTAGTAGGTGCAAGTACTTCCTAATGCCTTTTGGTTTGCCAGTGGTAAATCTGTCTCTTCACCAATTTCTAAATCAGACATTCTTAGCCTGGCATGTGTGAACTTTTTTCAAAATTGTTGATAGTCTTTTTAATCGTAGATATTTTATGCATTTAGAAAAGTTATTCTGAGGTGTCCATAGGCTTCACCAGACTGCCGAGGAGGTGCATGATACAAAAAAAGGATAATAAGCCATTGCTCTGAAATCATCAGGGGATGTGAGGCAACCAAGTGGCACAGTGGATAGAGTGCTAGGCCTGGGGTCAGGAAGACGTGAATTCAAATGTAGCCTCAGACAGTTACTGGCAATGTGACCATGGACAAGTCACTTAGCCTCTGTTTGCCTTAGTTCATTCGAAAAGGAAGTGGCAAACCACTCCAGTAACTTTGCCAAGAAAATCCCATAGGGGATCAGAAAGAGTCAGACAGGACTGAATGATTAAACAACAGATAACATCAGGGCACTCAGCTTAAATGAACACTCAGTACTAAGGATGTAATGAAGTTCTTTAGTGGAAGGAATGACTCAGGTTTGGTTTTTTTTTTATAATGCTATAGTTGTTGGGCAAAGTTTTGGTGCTGTTGCTTAGATACATTGTTTCCTGGAGTTTAGAACAGGTATTAGCGATAAGTAGTGCTGGTGGATTTTTATTAACAATTGAAAGCTTCACTTTCTGCCCTCCTACTGTCTGAAATTCTATTAAAACTTTTTTTTAAATTTGTCCTTAAATGTACATAGTAAAACTGCCTTAAACAATCATTTCAGAACACCATACCATTTAGTTTTAATGGTAATATCTTTCCCCCCCCATGTTTCATTGATGCCTCTTGTTATACATCCTAGTAATTTCGCAGTGAGCCCTTTCTTGTGTCAAAGAAAGCTAGTTATTCAGGAGAGGTGGGCACAAGCATTTATTAATCACCTGCTGTGTGCCAGACACTGGGCTAAGCCCTTTACAAATATTACCTCAGAGTTTGCTAGTAAGTCATCTGATTCTGTTTCCATAATTCCCCATCTTCTGTTGAGAGTAGGAAATTAAGTTGTATTGTCTGTTCTTTGGGATAAAGATGGTCATTACAAGTGTTGTCTTCATTCCTATCATTAATGATTTAATTATTTTGTGACTTGTTCTCTTGGTTCTACATGCTTTGCTTCACCTCACTTCATACAAGCCTTCCTGTGTTTTGTTGGGGGTGGTTTTTTAGAATAACTTTCACCAGCGTATGAAGGCTAGGACCTGAAATGGTGCAGCCCTTAAGTGAGATGTGTACTGAATTTAGCTCTAGCAGAGATACAACTAGATTGAGAAGGTGTAAGGTGTATGTCACCGCCTTCATCCATGGCCAAGGACCATGCTAGGTCCGTAGGTTGGACATAGACAAAAGTCACAAAAACGTTTGAAATAAGGTCTAACTGCGGTCTGAAGGTAATAAAATAAATGGGTCAAAAGATCTTGAGTCAAGACTCCATTCCACTTTTGGTTGTGGATGACCTTTAAGCAAATCATTTCTCTTCCAAAGAACTAGCATTCTTTTAAACCTCAGTTTCTTGATCTTTAAAATGGGAAGAACCACTTGTAATCTTTACCTCCTTGTGATGTTGTAATGCTCAAACAAGGTGACATATATAAAGCTCTTGGCAACTATGAAGCACCTGTAAATGAAGTGCTTTGTAGCCTAGACATTCCATGTCTTGCTTTAGTTGAGAGAGAGGAGTATATTGAGCCATGACTGGGCCAGCAATGTTCTGAGGAGTCTTGAATATCTGACAGACCAGATGAGCTCCAAGGACTACAGCAAAATGAATACTAATGTTTCTATAGTGGAAATTCTTCTTAGCTCTCAGGAATCTCTCCAGGTATACTTTGTAGATGCAAGTAATAGCCCGATTAAGGCACTCTTCCAGATGTCATAATATAGTGGGTGTGGTCATACAATGCAGATCTTAATATGTATTTTAGGATTTATTTTAATGATATCACATTCTTTTCAATAGGCCTCCAGTATTTCAACAGCCTGTCATCTTTCTGGGTGCAGATGTCACTCACCCACCAGCAGGAGATGGAAAAAAGCCTTCCATTGCCGCAGTAAGTCTCTTATATTTTCTTTCTTTCCACCTCTCAGTTAAAGAGACTTCCTCTTAAATCTTCCTACTACTTTTATTGTGCCTGTTACATTGCCTTCTGTAACTTTACAGTTACATGTTTCACATGCTATATTGGTCTGAATATTGATCACTTTTCCACCAAATCTAGGTTGTTGTATTAGCACACACTCTAGCACACCCAGGATGGCCTGCTAGCATTGGTTCTTTAAATGAATGTGCTGTCCTTTAACTAGCCATGTGCCATGGTCTTTTCAACCAGACAGAACCATCCTCTAACCTGTGGATGATCAGAGCCAAACAAAGGAGTCTAGGGACAAGAGAGTCAAGAATAAAACAAGAAGTTTAATTTCAAAGTGAGGAAAATGGCTTGCAAGCAAGGACATGTGCCGAAGCCCCGCCCCTAGCGGGAGGGACCTGCTTCAGTGTGGGGAGATCTCAATACTTTATGGCTACCCTGTGAGCTGAAGTCCTGACAAGGGGTAATGCAACAATGTAACAAGTCTGATTTGTAGCAGGGCTTCATGATGAGAAACAATTCTAGGATTTTGCTGTAGCTGAGATCATCCAGAGGGTGAGCACAAAGTATGTTGTGAGCACAAAGTTGTTACGCCAAAGTCAGGGTACAACCTGCTGGCTGGGCCTTAGTCCTGGAAAACAGGGAGTCTCCTGATAACTTGACAGTTTACCACAGGCTATTCAAAAATGGCAATAGTAGTACCCAACTCACAAGACTGTGAAACTTATATGCTACCATGTGAATGTAAATTATATATATTTTTGAATCCATTGAATTCCAAAGCTAAGCCCTCATAGGATACACAATTAAAAATATTTTACCAAGGTAAAGTTCTGTCATCTGATCACAAAATCTCAAAGATGGAAGGTCCCTCAGAGGTCAGTTTCTTCACTTGATATCATTGTTATCTCTGCAACTTTCCTCTACAACCAAGATCACTGACAAACAGTCATTCAAACTCTATTTGAAGACCCACAGTTATGAGGAATAGGGCAGCTAGGTGGCTTGGTGAGAGTTCAGATATAGCCTCAGATACTTACTAGCTGTGTGATCCTGGGCAAGTCACTTAATCCTCTTTACTTCAGTTTCCTCATCTATAAAATGAGATGAAGAAGAAAATGGCAAACTGCTCCAGTATCTTTGCCAGGAAAACTCCAAATGGGGTCACAAGAGTAGGACACAATTGAAAACAACTGAACAGGAACAGGATAAAGCCTGGAAACAGGTAGTAACTTGGCTATGAGATAGCCATTTAGTTTTGCAGGTAGAACTAGTACTAGTACTTGTCTTAAGGTGTTGCTGTTTCCACTACACAACGTTGCTTCCCTTACTGAGCCCTCATTTTATTTTTTTAGTAGGCAGAAATTTTGAAAATGCATAATAACTATGAAGTTTTTTTTGGTTGTTGTATTTTAGGGTATTATTGTCTAAGTTCAGATTTTTGATAATAACGGAAGTAATGTTTTTAGCCTCCTTCCTAATTCAAAGTTATTAGAAATAGGTTTTTTTAAATCTACTGCCATTGTATTCATCCTAACATGAGCAATTTGAGTCTCAAAGGGTTTTTTTTTTAAACCTTGACTAATGACTTTTTAATAGGTGCTAATGAGTTAACATTAGCAGATTTTCTCTTTTAAGTTTAAATTCAGAGAACCTGGTAAGTAGTCCTGTAGATTGTCTCATTATCACCTGGAAATAAGAAAAAAAATAACTGACTCAAACTGATTTTGGATGATTTTTCTGAAAAGATGTAGTAATTAGAGCCCTAATTTTGTTGGGGGAATTTTAGGTGGAAAGAAAAAAAATCATTTCTAGGAGTTGGTCTCTTTCTCTGTATTATATTTGTTGATTATTTCTCTGTATTATCATAAGATTTTTTTTTCCTGGATAGCTTTGAAAAGTTAATAAATGGAAAGTCAGCATGTGAGCTATGGAGTCAGGAAGACCTGGATTCAAGGATTGCCTCTGTTACATGTGACTATGTGATCTGAACAGCTGATTTCACTTCTTAGTGCCCCTAAGAAATTTAAGACTAGACAACTTTTCTGCTAGAAATTACCAATGAGTTGCTGATTTCCATCATCAGAGGGAGTTTACATATTGAGAGTTCTATACACTGATAAAATCACAGCCCCTGCCCCGCCCCTCGTCATTACTCCCTAAATGTATAGGTTTGACATCTCATCCCTATATGGAAGAAAAAATAGCCACTTTGACTGTGAGGGTAAATTCCCACCCTCAAATATTCTTTCTTCTTTCCCTCTACCTGTGTGCAATACCAAATAAAGCTCCCTTCTGAGTTCTTGTCATAAATTATTGTTCAGAAGAAAATGCTGTGTTTTGGAATTCCTTTTTTTTAAATCTAATATTCAGTATGAAATAGCAGTAATTATGTGCACATGATGAAACATGGAGTTCAGAAGCGAAACTTAAGTTTTTCCTTTGCTGGGGAGGTTGGCATAGATGACCTCCAAGCCCCTTTCCAAAATTATGATCCAGTGATGCTTTGTGAAGTCTGTGACTCTTATCTCTTGTTGACAACATAAAGTTAGTCTCCTCTACTGTGATCTTTTATGGTAAGGCAGTTTTGAGAAATCTGAACTCTATTTTTCAACAGGTTGTAGGAAGCATGGATGCCCACCCCAATCGTTACTGTGCAACTGTGCGAGTTCAGCAGCACCGGCAAGAGATCATCCAAGATTTGGCTGCAATGGTCCGAGAGCTCCTTATTCAGTTCTATAAGTCAACACGCTTCAAACCAACTCGCATCATCTTCTATAGAGATGGTGTTTCTGAGGGACAGTTTCAACAGGTTGGGATAATTTTTCTTCTGCTCTATTCCAACACTTTTAATTTTTTTCTTGAATGTTCATGACTAATCTGACCATTGTTAGTGTAGTTATTCTTCATTTATTTTATGTTTATCATTATCTCGTATTTCTGTTACAAGGATTGTTAATCTTTTTTGTATCATGGAACCCTTTGGCAGTCTATTCAAGACTGGACCCATTCTAAAGATCGTGCTCTTAAATGCATAAAATAAAATTCATTGGATTACAGAGGAAACCAGTTACATTGAAATATAGTCATCCAAATATTTTTAAACTAAATTCATGGACAACAGGCTAAGAATTCCTGCTCTAGCATTTGAGTGCTTACAAACTGCTTTTTTTGTCGTGCTTTGAATGAAGTCTTTATTATATGTATTATTATTTTTGTTTACTCTTGCTCAGAGAAGTAGAGATTACATGGCTTCTCTGTGATCACAAAGCTAGTAAGTGGTAGAACAGGGAATTGTAATATTCTGTTTGTTGTTTACTCATCTTAGACTCTTTCTTTGGAGACAGCACAAGCTAAGCCTGTTTCCTTTAAGCTCTCTCCATCCCTCATGCCCTTCAACCTGATCCATCATTTGGGGCTGCTGATCCTTAGATTACTGATAAGCTGATGGCTTTCACTCCTTTGCAGTGGATATTATGAGCAGTGGTGACTATTCTCATGTTCTTATCTCACTTAAAGGATTGCAAAACATTTTATCTTCCACCCTACAAGGAAGCTATCATGAAGGTATTCTAAATGAGGAAACTGAGGTTGAGAACATTCACCATTATAGTAGCTCTCCTAGACGCTCTCCAGTGAATCAGGAGATTTATTTCCTAAAATGGATTTCTAGAACAGAACTCAACCACTGATGTTGATCACAACCCCTTTACAAGCTTATAGTTTCTAATAGTTTTTGTGGCCAAAAATGTCATTTCCCTGGGGCCAGACTAGTGAGGACTCTCTTCCAACATTTCAGTACTCTATATAATAAGATCAGTTTTGGACATTTTGTTTTGAGATTGCATTGAGATATTTTCTAGAAAATGGGGGCAATGGAATCTGATCTGATGAGAGTCAGATGCAGCCTTAATTTTAAAATCTCCCCCAAAAGTGAGTTGCTCTTGGTTGTAACTTTAGTAAATATTAAGAGTTGGATTAGTTCAAGTCTCTTTCTATATTCTTCATTGCCTCATTCATATGCATCATCTATTGATACTGAAAGAACAGTTGCAATGAACTTCAGAATTGATGATGGTATCCCAGGAAAAGTTCATCTTGAATAATGACCTTCAGTGATCATCTACATTTAGAAAACTACTACAGTAATCTAGGCAAGAGGGGATGGGGACCCGAACTGAGCTGGTACTTAGCTGTGTGAGTGGAGAGAAGGTTCGTATGCAAGGGATGATGAGAAATGGCAAGATAAGACAACTAATTGGATGTGTGAAGTTCAAGAAAATGAGGAGTCCAGGATAATGCTGAGGTTATAGATCTGCGTCTAGAGAAATGGTTTTTGACAGAAATAGAGAAGTTTGGAAGAGGGGATGGTATAGGGGGAAAGATAATGAGTTCAGTTTTGGATATAACTATTTCCTCAGAACTATTTATTTCTATGATCAAATTTCCCTTTGTCTCTGGTTCTGATTCTTGTACATAGTGTAAATGCACATACTTTAAATTCACTTGTAAGTTTATATCTTTCTTTTGTTGTGAGGTACCTTTGGTAGGTTTCTTATTATTGTTGCTTACCCTTAGTTCACTGCCTCTATTTCCTTCCTTGTAAAATGGGAGTGTGACAACAGAATCTGGTCTAATGAAGGTGCAGTCTTAATTTTAATACCTCTACCCCCTCCCCCAAAACCAGACTTTAAAAGACCTTGCTTTGTGAGAAACCACTTTACTCTTTCCTAACAAGTTCTTGATATTGCAAATAATCCTTTTTCAAGATGATGTGATGTGTCCTTTTTTTTTTTTAACAGTTCTTTCTTAATGTTTTTCCATCTTTGGGAAAGGTTGATCAGCCCACTCATAGATGTATTTTTTAATACATAGTCATGGGAAATGGAGAACATGGGTAATTGACGTAGACAGGGGCCATCAGATAGATCCTTTCTAAACTCACATCTATCACAGAACATTTTGTTACACATAAAAATGATACTAAAGGATACTCGCTATTGTCCCTTCCAATGACCAACAACATTAGCACTCATAATAATCAAACTTCTAGAACCTGTGATTTCTTCAAGTCATCTCTCCCCTGAATCCAATCATAACCCCTGTACAAGCTGATAGTCTTCAACACTAAGGCTTGTGGCCCAAAAGTCAGCACCCTGGGGTCAAATTATTGGGGAATCTCTTCCAACTTCCAACCAGGTTGGTTCTTAGAGGCTAATGCCTCCAGTTATCACCAGGACCATACTCAGGGCTTTTCCATCTTGAACTCCCAGGATTTCCATTCTGCATGCATGACCTTCAAGAATCCAGAGTTGCCCCTATGCAAAACTTGAACAGAAGATTGCTGCTAGTAATTCACCTATTCAGTATCTTGCTATCTATCCATCTATCTGTCTCTGGAGATATATAAATATAATAGATGTGTATATATCTATAAGTGTGTGCATATGCATATAAAAGATGGATGGATGGATAGTGTCCCAAAAGTCTTAGTGCAGTTTTAAGGTTTAATAACTTTTAAACTATTAAAGCTTAAAACTGCAGTAAAATTTTAGGCACATTGTGTGTGTGTGTGTGTGTGTGTGTGTGTGTGTACACAGCGTTGCCTACATTCTTGCATTTGATCTTCATAGCAGTGCAAGTGTTATTATTCCCATTTTACTGATGAGTAAAGAAAGGCCCAGGGAAGCCATACAACCAGTAAGTAAACCAGGAATCACTGAATTCATCACCTCTCTGAGTTGGAAGAGATAACAGAAGTTTATTTTTTCAACCATTAGAGGAATAGATGTTCTCTTTACAATACTTGACCTCCAATGATGTTAAATTCATCCCATACATCCTGTCCATCTGCCCAACCTCTGCCCCCCAATGCATCATATAATTTGTTTTTTCTAGAGAAAATGATCTGCTTTATTCTGCAATCCAATTGCATAGTTCTTTCTCTGGATGTGGAAGGCATTTTGCCTCAAGAGTCCACTGGGAATTTTTTAAGTCCTTTCATTGCTGTGAAGGACTAAGTCTACCAGAAAAATTCCTTGCACACTGTGGTTCTTGCTGTGTACCAAGTTCTCCTGGTTCTGCTCCTTTCCCTTAGCATCAGTTCATATAAGTCCTTCCAGGCTTCTCTGAAGTTTTCTTGTTCATCATTTCTTATGGCACAATAGTATTCCATTACATTCATATACCATAATTTATTCAGCCATTCCCCAGTTGATGGGCATCCCCTTGATTTCCAGTTTTTGGCCACCACAAAGAGAGCTGCTATAAATATTTTTGTACATGTGGGACCCTTTCCCATTTTTATGATCTCTTGGGGAAACAGTTCTAGAAGTGATATTGCTGGGTCAAAGGGTATGCACATTTTTGTAGCCCTTTGGGCATAGTTCCAAATTGCTCTCCAGAATGGTTGGATCAGCTTACAGCTCCACCAGCAATGAATTAGTGTTCCAACTCTCCCACATCTTCTCCAACATTTATCATCTTCCTGTTTTGTCATGTTAGCCAATCTGATAGGTATAATGTGGTACCTCAGAGCTGTTTTGATTTGCATCTCTAATCAATATTTTGATTCAGAGCATTTTTTCATATGATTATAGATAGCTTTAATTTCTTCCTCTGAAAACTGGCAGTGCATAGCCTTTGACCATTTATCAATTGGGGAATAACTTGTATTCTTGCACATTTGACTCAGTTTTCTATACATTTTAGAAATGAGGCCTTTATCAGAGACACTAGTTGCAAAAATTCTTTCCCAGTTTTCTGCTTCCCTCCAGAACTTGGTTGCATTGGGTTTGTTTGTGCAAAAACTTTTCAATTTCATACAATCAAAATTATCCATTTTGCACTTCATAATGTTCTCTATCTCTTGTTTGGTTAAAAATTTCTCTATTCTCCATAAATCTGCCAAATACACTATTCCTTGCTCCCCTACTTTGTTTATAGTATCAGTCTTTATACCTGGATCATGTATGCATTTGGACTTTATTCTTGTGTACAGTGTCAGGCATTGATCTATGCCCAGTTTCTGCCACACTGTTATCCAGTTTTCCAAGCAAGTTTTGTCAGTCAGTGAGTTTTTATCCCAGAAACTGGGGTCCTTGGGTTTGTCAAACAGTAGATTGCTCTATTCCTTGACTGCTGTATCTGGAGTACCTAACCTATTCCATTGGTCTACCTCTCTATTTCTTAGCCAGTACAGAGTGATTTTAATGATTACTGTTTTATGATAAAATTTGAGATCTGGTAGGGCTAGACCACCTTCCCTAGCATTTCTTTTCATTAGTTCCTTTGATATTCTGGACCTTTTATTCTTCCAGATGAATTTTGATATTTTTTCTAGCTCTAGAAAATAATTATCTGGTAGTATGATTGGTATGGCACTGAATAAATTAATTTAGGTAGAATTGTCATTTTTATTATATTAGCTCAGCCTACCCACGAGCAACTGATGTTTTTCCACTTACTTAGATCTGATTTTATTTGTGTGAAAAGTATTTTGTAATTGTGTTTATATTGTCCCTGGGTTTGTTTTGGCAGGTAGACTCCTAGATATTTTATAGTGTCTACCATAGCTTTAAATGAGATTTCTCTTTCTATCTCCTGCTGTTGGGCAATGTAGAAGCTGCAAGGTCCTGTGTGATCCTGACTGTAGCTCCTTGGTATTTGAATTGTTTCTTTTTTGCTGCCTGCAGTATTTTTTTCTTCTCTTGATAGTTCTGGAATTTGGCGATGATATCCCTTGGTGTTTTCAGTTGGGGATCCCTTTCAGGAGGTGAACAGAGAATTCTTTCAATGACTATTTTGCCCTCTGGATCTAAGACCTCTAGGCCATTTTCCTTGATGATTTCTTGGAAGATATTGTCCAGGCTCTTTTTTTCATCATGTCTTTCTGGTAGGCCAATAATTCTTAAGATTTTTCTCTCCTGGATCTATTTTCCAAGTCATTTGTTTTTCCAATGAGATATTTTACATTTTCTTCTATCTTTTTCATTCTTTAGATTCTGTTTAACTGATTCTTGATGTCTCATAGAGTCATTTGCCCAATTCTAATTTTTATCAAATTGTTTTCTTCAGTTACTTTTTGCTCCTTTTCCATCTGTCGGATTGTTCCTTTCAAGGAGTTATTTTCTCCAGTTTTCTCCTTTTCCATTTGTCCAATTTTCCCAGTTAGGCTTTGTACTTCCTTTTCCATCAGTCCAATTTTCCTTTTAAATTTTTTTAAATCCATGATTTTTTTTTTCATATTTTTAAAATCACTGGCCAGCTTTTCGTCTTCTTCCCTAATTTGGCTTATAAAATCCTTCTTGATATTTGGGCTTGAGACCAGTTCATATTCCCTTCTGAAGTTTCAGATGGGAGTACAATCTCAATGCTGACCTCTTTGGTATTCATGTGCTGATCCTTGTCTCCATAGAAAGATTCTATGGTCTTATGTTTTCTGGTTTGCTTCTTGCTCATGGTGATCCCCCTTGTCCTGACTTTTAAAGTAGAATTTTGCATGTGGGGCACAGAGGGCTCTGTCCCATGATTCTTGTGCTTAGAACTTCAGGCTTTTTGTATTGTGGCCTCTGGTTCTTTAAGGTAGAAAGCTATAGCTTACCTGGTGCTGAGCTGGCTAGTGTGCCAAAGTGGAGGCCAGGTGAAGTCTTTCTGAATTTCCTTGGAGTTACCCCGGAGCTAGCTGCATTAAGCATATCAACCTTCCCCAGGTTAATAGCTCCTTCAAACAAGCTTCCTGGTGTGGTTTCAAATCCCTTCATCACCCTGGTTGCCCTGCTGGGTGCTTTTCAGTATATCAGTGTCCTTCCTAAGATGTGGTGCTTAGAACTGAACACTGTATTCTAGATCAGAAGTGTCCAACTTGCAGCATGGGGGAACCAGATTAAAATGTAATTCATAAATGTTTTGGCAAAAGAAATAAAAGTACAATGCAACATTAATGATATTCATTTCTAAATCAACATGCAGCCCGCTAGGATCTGAGTCTGACATCACTATTGAATGATTAGTTTTGGACCATTTTGGGTCTGAGGTGTCCAAATAGAGATGTCTATATGACAGTACAGAACTGCGGCTCTAGGAGAGGACTAGAGCAAATATAAATTTGGAATCTATCTGCATAAAGGTGGAAGCAGATGAATTCATCAAGAAATGATATAAAGAAGAAAGCAGAAGCCTGGGAAAAAGAAAATATCTAGGAGGAAATAGAATAGAAGGTTCAAGTGGTATTAGGACCATTGAATTTAGCAATTAAAAAAGCACTGGTAACCTTAGAGAATTCCCAAGCCATTATCTTTTGAATAATCAATTCAGCCAAGATGTCCTCCATATACACTTTGTCCAGTCAGGATGCCTTTTCTTTGTTCTCCCTGTATTACCAGTTATATCTCCCCTACAAATATAACAAGAACTTTGATATTAGAAATTCCAAGTAGGATGGTTCCTTTGTCCTGAATAGTGAAAAGTGTTATACTAATCTTTGTCGATCTTTTTCATTTCTTTTCTGTTTGTTGTCCTTCCATTTTTTGTCCTCAAATGTCTAGTAATAACTTTCATTGAAAGTCTCAAGCTTCTTTTTTTTTTAACTGGGTTTACCCCCCATTGCTTCTCTCTTTGTGAGATAATGCTCCTCATAATCTTCATTGTCTTACCAAAGAGTTTGTATTGTAAGCCATTGTTGCTTTTGGCTACACTCTCTGTCTGGCAAGTAAACCATGTATTTCTATTTGCTGATTAAGCTGCTTTATGGTGACAATGGATTTATTTGAAAACTTCAACATGAAATTGCTTTAATTGGTATTGATGTTATTTGTTATCCATTTTCCATTTTTCATCATCAATTCTTTAATTCAAAAATGACTTTTGTTGGACAGTATATCTTTTTTTTAGCTGGAACTAACATTAGTAAAGGATTTAATGTGGGTTCTGAGTCACTTTAAAAAACTCAACAATTCCTAATCCTGTGCTTTTTTTTTTCATTTTACTAAGGTTCTTCATCATGAGCTGTTGGCCATCCGAGAGGCATGCATTAAACTAGAAAAAGATTATCAGCCTGGAATTACATTCATAGTTGTTCAGAAAAGGCACCACACCAGGCTTTTCTGTACTGACAAAAATGAACGGGTAAGTTGTAGCAGTTCATCAGGGAAGAATTGGTATCGCTCCTGAGCTCACCAAATAAGGACAGATCAGATTTTCCACAAGTATAAGACTTTGGAAGTATGAATCATCCATAATTTCATGTAGTTTCCAGACTTTTTTTTAAAATACCTACCATGCCTTATCTCTAGCCTTAAACCCTTAGGCTATGTACCACTCCTGAAGAGAATGAACTTTTTTCCATGCCTTTGAAGCAAAACTATTATCATGTGTTTTTTCTAAATGAGCTCCATCTGTCTACTTGCCAAAAATCTGACCTCTAAAAACTAGCAAGATTAACATGAAATAGGATCCATCAGTTTATGAATACCTGGAGTAGTAGAAGGATAAGGTCAATTTGTGTTGGATCATTCCTTATGTCTGGAAGCTTTCAAATTACAGGCGTCAAGGATCAAGTAGGCCTCCTGTTTCACAGGACTGTTAAATGTTACAACTCAAATGCAGGTGCCAACTATGTTTTATTTCATCACTCTTGTGAGTCACTATCTGGGAACTCCTGGCTGACTCTGCCATTAATTACTTAATAAGTGCTATGTACCGACATATTCCTACTACTATGCTCTTTTACTCTTGAGTTTATAGTGTTGGTAATAGAGGTCATTTTACAAGTGCCTATTTATTAATCAGCTAAAAGCAGTTCATTGACTCTTAACAAAACATGGCATTAGGCAGAACATTGTTGGTGGAAGAGTCTCATAGGTATGATATTTAGTATTACCGTGGTGTAGTATATAGAACACTATACTTTTTAAGTTAGTAAGACTACCCTTGAAATGTATTAGCTCTTTGACCAAGGAAACAAGCCACTTCATCTCAGTGCCTCAGTGTAAAACAGTGATAATTTTACTTATTCTAGTTACTTCAATAGTTATGAGTAAACCCCTTTGTTGGCTTTAATTGGAAACATTAATGTACTACCTTACATAAAATACTGTTGATAATGAATTTTAATTTCAGTTCCGTGGCTTGTGGTCCTTAAAAGCACTATTCAGTTTCCTATGTGCAGTCCAAACCACTCATTTCCTCCTATTTTACATCTGAGCCCAACTCATTATCTATTCACATTCTGTCCAAATTATATGCAGTAAACGACCAGTTCATACAGCTGTCCATCCAACTACATACTGTAGCTCAAACAATAGGAATTCTTCTCTTTGGCTTTTCCTGTATGGATTGCTAGGCCAAACTCCTAAGTGGTTGGGAATCTCATTTAGGAGTCTATACAGTGTTCCCGGGCTTAATACAATCATCAAAATGTTAGCTGTAAATAGGAGCATCTGAAGGACCTTGATATCTTTAGGGAATCCCTTTTCTATTTGGACAGAAGGCATACTTTGTATTTTGTACCTCACTTGATATTAATATTAAAACTGAAAATTAGTAGCATTGTCATTTTTATTATGTTAGTATAACTGAGGCATGAGCACTGTATATTCCTCTAGCTAGTTAAGTTGTTACTTCTTTAAGGAATACTTTGTATTGCACATGTAATGTACAGCAGTTGGAAGTTTTGTGCAGAGAACAATATTTTAGGAAGGCTAATCTGACAATGATGTATAGGATGGATTTGAGCAGTAAGAGACTTGAGGAAAGAAGACTAATTTATAAAGCCATTGAGATACTTCAACTAAAGAAATGGCAGAGGTAGGTATATTTTGAAGGAATAGTTGAACAAAATATTTTTACTAACTCAGTGGGGAGAAGTGGAAAGGGTCCACGATGATTTGAACATTTTGAGATTCTTTAGTGTTGTGCCACTATCTGTACCTCAAGTTAAGGGTTTTAATCTTTGAATTTAAATTAAAGCTTCTCTAGTTCCTCCCTTTGTATTTAATTTTCTCATCTTTTTTTCAGCTTTAAGTAGACCTATTTACTCTTAAGTCCATATCCTATCCTTAGTGTTTACAGTACTTTCTAATGGACCTATGGTCTTAGTAGAAATCTAGTCTTAATTATGTCATCCCATCTCAAATGGGATATTAGCCATTTGAGACACCAAGTAGTTTTGATATTTTTACATTTTTTTCCATCCTGAGGTAGAATTTTATGAACTCAGCACATCAAGTTAAAAATGACCATACATGATGAAATTGCTGATACATGTTTCTGAGTATAAATTGTAGAATACAAAAGGCTACTAGCCATTTAGTCCTGGACTTTTCTAAGAAATCCTGAAAAATAATTGTAATCAGTTTACTTCATTTTTATTTGAAAGTCTTTAAAAGTAAAATTTTTGACATAAGAATTCTTTATAATTTTGTATGTTCTAAAATAATACATATTTTTTTAATGTGTCATTTAACCCTATCCATTTGCATTACTTAATATTACTCCTCTTTTACTATAGGTTGGGAAGAGTGGAAATATTCCAGCAGGAACAACAGTAGACACCAAAATTACCCACCCATCTGAATTTGACTTTTACCTGTGCAGCCATGCTGGTATTCAGGTAGGGCCAAGTATTTCTGGCTTTTTTGAGTGACTTGAATTATAATGTTTAATGATAATCACTTATGTATGGGCAACTTTGGATTAATTGTGGAATTCCCAACCAAATGGTTATTGAATGCCTACACCATATGAGAAATTGTTCCAGCTATCTAGAGATGTTCTTTGGGTGGTCAGCCATGGTAAAAGACTAGTATTTATTCATCATGAGCATGAATAATAAAGTATCCTCTTTTTTAAAAAAGAAAACTTTACCATTTGTATGCCATGTACCTATTGATTATTTATGAAATAATAAAAATCCCAGCCCATATTAATTACTTGCCCTGTAGAGCACCTAGAGGGGAATAATAAAGTGGACAAGACACAACAAGTCTTTGGTAAGAAACATTCCCTCTCTGTGCCTCAGTTTCCTCATCTGTAAAGTAAGAGAACTAATCTAAATGATGACTATGAAATCATTCATAGAATGGAAACATTCTTATGTGTTTGTATGTAAAGAGGTTGTTATTGTTTTGTTTTTAGAAAATATTACATAGATCATCTTTGTGGCTTGTACAACTTGAGCCTTTCTCCATTTTTTGTTGGATTTTTCCTTGGTCTTTTGTTTGGTAATTTTACCATGAAGCTTTAACCAGTATTTATTCTGCAGTTAGTGTGTACCTAGCCATGTAGTTGGCACTGTGGTAGAAACAAAAGAAGAATAAGATATGATCCCTAGGCCCCAGGAACTTTTACAGTCTAGTTGAGGGGAAAATGAGGATAAATTCTCTATTCCTAGTTATTTAATCATGAGGGAATTCTAAAAAATAAAAAATTTCAAGGGGAACACCTACCTAATGTTCAGATAACCAGCCCAGGTGTTTTCTTCTGTTTGAAGTCCTCCTGAAGATTCATTTGTATGTATTTTGTATGTACCAGTATGTGCATATTGTCTCTCTCCCCCCAAAAATAAGCTCCTTGAGTGAAATGGTTGTTTCGCTTTAGTCTTTATGTCCCCAAATTTTGTTGACGCTGTATACTCAGTTATTTACGTATTGTCTCCCCGTTAGATTGTGAGGTCTTTGATTGTGAGTTGGTGTGCTGTTTTTATCTTTCCTGTATCCTCAGCACTTAGCACAATGCCTGGCACACCTTGAGCACTTAATAAATGTTTGGAGCAGCTAGGTAACTCAGTGGATAGAGCATTGGACCTAAAGTCAAGAAGACCTGAGTTCAAATGTGACCTCAGACATAGCTGTGTGACCCTGGGCAAGTCACTTAACACTGTTTGCCTCAGTTCCCTCATCTGTAAAATGAGCTAGAGAAGGAAATGGCAAACCACTGTTATATCTTTGCCATGAAAATCCCAAATATGATAAATGAAGAGTTTAACACAACTGAGCAACAGCAGCAAATGTTTGTTATTAAATAAGCACTTGATAATATCATTATTGGATGATTGCTCATGTGCATTCATTCAATTGTGTCCAACTCTTCATGACCCTGTGGACCCTAGCACACCAGTACTGTCCGTGGGGTTTCCTGATACAGCCAATTGCTAAGTCTTGTCAGTTGTGCCTCTAGATCTTTATTACCTCTTGCTTGGATATTATAATATGCCTTATTATATATTATATTGAATATGATAATATGGTCTTCCTGTTTCCAGTTTCTCCCCCTCTTGAATCCATCTGCTACATAGTATCTGCCAAGCTGATATTCCCAAAACACAGATCCAATCATGCCTTTCTCCTTCATAGATAGAAAAATAGATAGATGTTTCCCTATTACCTCTAGGAAAACATAAAATTCTCAGCCTGGCATTTAAAGCCCTTCACAATCTGTTGCCCATATGCCTTTCCAGTCTTCCTTTATATTATTCACCTTCACTTATAGTATATTCGTCAAACTAGCTTGCTAATTGCTCCTCATACAGAATGTTCCATCTCCCAACTCCTGCCTTTGCACAAGTAATTCTCTGTGTCTGGGATGCAATTCCTCCTCCCTTCTATCTCAGATTTCCAGCCCTTCAAAGTACAGCTCTTTCATGAGCATCATGTACCACCTGTTACATGAGGCCTTTCTTGCATACCTCTCCCAACCACTCCTCCTCTTGAAAATACTTTGTATATATTTTTGTATTTACTTGTGTACAGGTAATATTAATATTCTGAATTAATATGATATTCTCCTCTCCTGCTCACCCCTGCCTCCCAATGGAATGTAAACTCGTGGTCAGGGAGAGTTTCGTTTTTGACTTTGTATCACCTGCACCTAAGGTGGTACCTTCACATAGTTGGCACTTGATAAATTATATTGAATTTCTTTCCCAATAAAGTAGGAGGCAACTCGTTTTTAGGAGAGAAAGGATGCTATAAGCAGGTTAAGGAGAGAAAAGAAGGTATGGAATTGCTACTCTGGAAAACAGTGATGGCCCAATTAAAATGAGATAACATCTCAGTTTTTCCAGCAGTGCTCAAATGCAACATGATGAGTGGTAAGGGGCAGAGAAGGTAGATTAAAGTGTGGTGGGAAGGATGGGAGGGGAATGGTGTTTAGCAAAATGTGAATGGCATAAGGACCAGGGATTTAAAAATAACAGAAACTGTAGAGTTGATCTTGTTGAGACCATGAAGAGAAAAAAATGAGACCTGAGCAGGAGTGATGAATGGTTCAGGGCAGGTTCTCAACCCCTCTGGCAGTCTGATAAAGTGATGGATCTCTTCTCAGAATAACAGTGTTAAAATGCCTAAAGCAAAGGGGCAGCTGGGTGATACAGTAGATAGAACAACTGGTCCTAGAGTCAAGAGGAACTGAGCTCAAATCTGACCTCAGACATTTAACTAGCTGTGTAACTATGAGCAAGTCACTTCACCTTGATTCCCTCCCCCTGCCCCAAAATGCCTAAAATAAAATACATAGGTTTACAAAAGTAATGAATTATGTTAATTTTCCATTATAAAAATGTCATAAAAAAATAAGTTGATGAACCCCAGATTGAGAAACATGGAATGAAGTTCACAGTAAAAGTACAGAATCTCTATAGAACTTATAAAGCAAAAGAATGGTAGATGGATGGATGGATGGATGGATGGATTAGATTGCAATCATACATAGAGAAATTTCACAGCATAGATACAGTCCAATCATGGTTGGTAGTGAAATCAAGGGGCACGTCCACCTCTGTGGGTGAGTGGTATAAAGAAGTAGCGTCAAACTCAAACACAAATGGATGTCTGCCATCACATACTGAATTAAAAAAGACACACAATATTAATAATAATAAATTAATAATATTTTTACTTTTATTTATTTTGTTCAATATTTCTCCATTACATTTAATTTGGTTTGATGCTTAAGGATGCTGGAATGAGGTTGTACATCTTGGGAATTGAAACAGTTATTGAACTTAGAAACAAGTGTGGGTTGTTGAAGATGATAGATCAATTTTTATATTGAAGTTCCCATCCATGAAGGTGGAATTGGGTAAGGTACTGAATTATTTGATGACAAAGGAACTAAAAATTATCTAGAATCCTATGGATCATTGCCTCAAGGATCCTGAATCGGGTGATACAGACTGGCTAAAATAGATTGTATGAACTGGACGATTGTTGAGTAAGGTGATAATTAAAAAAATGATCTGGAAATGATAGTAAAGGAGGAAAGAATATGTCTATTCCTCTTCCTGGTCCCGTACATAATAACAGTAAGATAATTATTTCTTACCTAGACAATTGCTTTTTGCTTTGTTTATTTTTAAACTGGAGTTTGACTTGACAAATCTGCTTTTAATTTTTAGGGAACAAGCAGGCCTTCACACTATCATGTCCTTTGGGATGACAATCGTTTTTCTTCAGATGAACTACAGATTTTGACTTATCAACTGTGTCATACCTATGTGCGCTGTACACGCTCTGTCTCTATCCCTGCACCAGCCTATTACGCGCACTTGGTGGCCTTCAGGGCCAGATATCATCTGGTGGATAAAGAACATGATAGGTAAGTAGAATTCCAGTCCCCATTCAGTCTGTATCCCAGGACGTAAGTTTTTGACTCTTGGTCAGAGCTACTAGCTGAGTTGTAAGGGGAAATGAGAAGATCTATATCAAAATTGACTTTTTTGCATGGTCACTTTGAAAGGGCATTATTTTAAAACCATGAATTATCAGCTCCTTTTTTGGATTGGCTGTTAACCACCTCCTAACTTATTTATACCTGCAAAATTAGGAGAGGTAATCCAACTAATTTAAAAATGTCCTGAAAATCTTGTTAAAAGAAGTGATTTTTTAAAAGAAACAAAACCTCAATATTATCTGAGTTATTTCCTTGACTCCAAAACTTTTTGTTCATATCAGCAATCTGATGTGGCCTAATAGAATAGTTGGAGTTTTCAGTGTTCCTTTTGAAAAATTAAATTGCAATGCTGTGTGAAGAACTCAGCACTAAGAGTCAGAAACCCAAGTTCTCATCCCAGCTCCGCTGTCAATAGCCTTCGGGGAAATCACTTATCTCACCTGGTTCACATGTGTATAATTGAAGTGGCAAGACTGAATGATCTTTCAGTTCTGACTTATTATAAGTCTATTCATTTGTTGTTGTTCGGTCGTTTTCAGTCATGTTTGACTCTGTGACCCCATTTGAGGTTTTCTTGATAAAGATACTGGAGTGGTTTGCTATTTCCTTCTCCAGTCATTTTAAGGTGAAGAAATTTAGGCAGAGTTAAGTGACTTGCCCAGGATCACACAACTAGCAAATGTCTGAGGCCAGACTTAAAACTCATGAAGATGAATCTTCTGATTCCAGGCTCAGTCCTCTATTCACTATACAACCAGCTACCTGCCTAGATTCTTTTCTTAGTAATCTTTGAAAATAGCTTCAGAAAGTCTTTTGGGCAATAACGTTCTCTAAACTTAACAAATTCAGTTCTAGCCTTGATGTCATAATTTTGAATCTTCCTTAAGCCTTAGTTTTGGTTAGACTTTTTTAATTTGAGACCCTTACACCTATACTAAATTTCTTGACCATTAACCCAACCGGCTTTGGGGTGGGGTTTGGGGGCAGCTATGGGATTTTTTTTTTTTGCTACCACTATGGTTTTTTGTTTTAGTTTTAGTCAGAGGTAGAGTTAAGTGTCAAACTCTCAGAAGCCTGCCTAATGGCAGAACCAGACTGAAACTGGGAAAAACGTTTGACAAAATAAAAAAAATAAAATAGAACATAGATAATTTTTGAGTTTGGCACCCCAATTTAAGGAGTTTCTTTTTCTCAGTCACTTTGGCCTTGAGTTAGAGAATTCAGAATCATATAACTATAGGGCAGAAAGGTAACTCAGAGGTCATCTAGCCTAATCTTGCCTCAGTTTACAGATAAGGAACCTGAGGCTTAGCAAGGTTAGTTGATTTAATCCAACGTCACAAATTTAATTTGTGGCAGAGGAAAGACTAGGTCAAGATCCTAGGATTTCTGATTCTCTGGCTGGTGCTCTCCCCAGTACCAAATAGACTTTTTCTCTCAATTCTCTTTGTACCTCTCAGCTCCTCACTATGATACCATTCTCTCCTTTGCTATCCTTATGCCACCTCCAAATCTTTTGTTACCTGTTTTTGTTTTTCCACCATGGAAAATATGCTTTCAGGATGGATTGAATGTTTCTTCATCTGTTTCCTCCCCTTTAGTGCCGAAGGAAGCCACACGTCTGGTCAGAGTAATGGCAGAGATCACCAAGCACTTGCGAAAGCAGTACAGGTTCATCAGGACACGCTGCGTACCATGTACTTTGCTTAACATGTTTTAGTGTTTAGCGATTTAGGACAGAGTTGGATTCACATGAGACCAGCTACACTCAGACCAACTGTTGCCCAGCCCTCCCATGACAGCCAGCAAGGAACAGGATGCATCTAGGTTCTTTTCATGTGCAAGAAAGAAAGCCGTCCCTGAATTAAGACTTGGATTTTGAGCTGCAGACCTGTAAAACTCCCCTCCCCTGCCCTCATCTCTCACCCCTACCTCCCACCCCTGCCACTGTTGGAAATGTGGTTTGCCAAAATCTATAGGCTGCTTTTCAGAATACAGACCCAAGTTTCCTAAAATTAATTCAAGAGCTATTATCTCAGGGCTTTAAAAACAAACAAAAAAACCACACACAAACAGACTTTATTTTACCTGTCATTCAATTTACTTGTGAACAATCTAATGCACCACAAAATTGATGGGATTCAAAAGCTGTGACTTTCCTTAAAGAGTACAAAGGAACAAAAACACAGAACACTATTCTGGTTTTAAAGCCTTGGCTATTCCATGTGCATCCACTAGTTTTATTTTCAAAAGCAAACTAGTTTGCTCCCATTGTAACTTATAACCAACTTTCTACTAAGCAAATGGCAGATTTATTTTCTGAGCTTTGTTCTCCAATGCCTCCTTTTCTCCTGCGTTATTGATGTTTTTATTAGATTAAAATATGAAACTCTTGCCGGAAATAGGACATGTTGAAAACTTTTAAGAGGTCCGAGCAATTGGCAGATAAGTGCCATTTTAATAAAATTTTGTAGGAAAAAAAAAAAAGAAAAAAAGTACCGAGAGCTAGTCATAAGATTTGTCCTCTAGGACTGTGATACTTACTTTCCAAAGTCTCTAAAGAATACGGGTCTGTGGTGATAAATACAGTACAATCCTTTTTCACTGTTAAGTCTTTAATGTAAAAAAAAAAAGATTATATATGGTTAGCAGTATTAAATGTGATAGGTTAGGCGTTGTTATTTTATTTGCCAAGGGGTGCTCCTCATATTTTCTGTTTAACATATCAAGAGCATTTTGGATTCTAGAAATGAAAACCACATCATGTGGATACTAATGTTTGAGTACAGGAATATGCAATTGACTTTAATGTGACAGAGATCAGAGAGGCATATAATTAGTGTGGCTAGTTTAACCTGCAGTTCCAGAAATAACAAGTGCGCCCACATCACAGCAAGCAGTGTTGTTTCCATGAGCAGTTCTGATGGGCACATGCCCTCCCTTCTCCATGGGTTTAAGCACAAAATGGAATTTATTTATTCTTTTGATTACTGGGAAGCCAAAAGATGTTGATGTTCAGAAAGGCAGTTCTGTTTTCTGGTTTTATTATAGAAGTGTCATGGAATCTATGCAGTAAAATATCTAGGGAATCACTGACGTTTACTTGTGGAGAAAGAGTAATCTCTCTGTTATGCATTAAGTCAATAGTAAGAGAGATTTGGCCATTCTCTTAAGAGAAGCATTAAAATTGATAAGTACGAGGCATGTATATTTCTGTCAGGGTTTGCACACTGGGGTCACTTGCATTTATTACATGTATAAACCATTGCACTAATAGCGATATACCATGGACAATTTTGAGGGGATACAAACAAGAACACTGTTTTGTGCTGATTTGCTTTTTTTCTGTGCGATATTTTAAAGCATTTGATCCATGTTAAATGTGTAGATGTAGGAGAAAAGTAACCTTTGCTTCTTCACCCATTAAGCTTTCTCATTTTATTCTACCATTGAACCACATTTACCTCCAGCCAACATGGCAGGCAACCAGCTTATTTGGAGCTATGGACTGGATTGTGGTGTAGGCTCCTAAGTTCTCTATATTTGTTGTTTTACTGGTTATGAGTTTGGGGGATTTAACCACACTTCAAGTTATAATGAACACCTTGCCCATGTTATTTTGGCTGAAATAACAAATGGATGAGTGTTATTTACATATCTTTGTATGTATTTGTGTATGTGTGTGTGTGTGTGCGTTTGGGTGTAGTACGTGTGTGCTTATCTTCTAATGGCATTAGTCTTATCTTGCTGTTTAAGTCATTTGCTGTATCGTTTTCATTTTATAAAAAAAAAAAAAAATTGTTCCAGAAGGTTCTACAGGAAATGTTGCCATTCTCCTTCCCTTTTAATGGTGTGTGGCACTTTACCTATTTTGCGAGAGGTAAAAATTCATTCTTTTGCTCAAGTTTTAACCTGCATTAGAGCCTAAAGAGATCCTTTCTTGTACCAAACAGGTGGGAACCACAATCAAATTAGTTCCACCCTTTTCCAAAAGCATCTGTGGGCTCCATTGAAATTCATTAGGTTCAGGAAGAAACCTGATTTTCACACTGATTGGAATCGCAAGGGAATATTGAGGGAAATGGACAACAGAAAGGGGATGGGGGATGCCTTTCTAAGCTAGAAGTACATTTGTAATTGCCAATCAAGCACAGACTCATAGAGACTTCTTCTAGGATGTTCCTATCAATATTTCAAAGGGAAGAATATTTTCTTAAAAGTGGGCCTAAAGGACTTTGAGAATTACTCTATAGGTCTGTGCTATAACTGCTTTTGTAAGACTTTTTAATATACAAAGCATTAATAGACCAAAATAACTCCAGTATGTTTGTAATCCTTCGGTTTTACAAAATTAGAATGGCTCTAACTAGAACAGTCTCTCAGGTAATAGTTTGTTTTGTAAAAGTTCACCAGTTAGGGGTTTTTGCGGGGGAAGGGAGGGGATATAAAATTTTTAAAATAATTAATTTCTCCTATAAATGATGAAGAAAAAAATCTCTAAACTAGTAATGAATTTTATGACTGTATATAGAATTTTTGGAGATGAAATTCAAAATTAAGACCCTCTTTACTTGGTGGCCAAAAGGTATTCCTTTCCAAACAGTTATTTCTGGTTGTGTTTGTACATAAAATGCCCCCAAGATATTGTGAACAGGTGAACTGTGCTTTACCCAAAGTGGTGTTGCTAGTAAGCCACACGTTAATTTCCTTAAAGTGAATATTCCCTTGTCCTCATCATTTGTGATTCTCTTTTCACCTGGCAGGGGCCCCTGATTCTTTCTTTGCTTTTTCAGCCTGCCTGTCTCAAATAGGTGTACCTCACTTTAAGTAAACTGGGTATGTGAACAGTGATATCAAATTTCCAGTGTATATATAAAAGATAAAATTTATCTAATTGCTTTAAAAAAAGTTTTCACAATAGAATTCTTTTTACTGTTCACATTAAGATTCCTTTTAAGCATTTGAAATGTTTTGGTTTACAAACATTCTTATTTACACACATTAATGATGGTGATACCTCACACTTATATAGTGCTTTACAGTTTACAGAAGTGCTTTCACATCCATCTCATTTGATTCTCACAACAACCTAGTGAGGTCAATAAGGACAGGTATTATTGTACCCATATTACATATGAAGAAACTTGTATCAATAGCTGTGTGAAATGACTTGCCTAAGGTCACACAGCTGGTAGGTAGTAGAGCCAAACTTTTAAGTCCAGGTCTTCTGACTGTAGTGCTCTTTGCAAGAATGTGCTGTTTCCTAATTCTGCCTACCACCCATAGTTAATGATCTGTAAACCAAGACTTAAGTAGACTTGAGAAGCCTATTTAAAGCCAGTTAGAGGTGGGTGAATTCTTTTATCATGCAAAAATATCTCTTATTCATCTTTGATAAGTCTGGGTTTCCCCAGTCTAGGTTTTATAAAGGTAAACTAATTTTTGGCATTTTCAGGATTATGAGTTATTTTCTATCTGAAGGCATCATTTTGCATATAAACTTGTGACTCCATGGACCTCCATTTTTGGTGTCTCCATTTTTTCCCTTAAAAATCACATTGCCTTTATATAGTTTTTCCAAATTCACTTTTGAGGAGAAAATCAAATTCCCCTTGGAAAGCAATGTTGCACTCACTCAAAACCGCAGGGGCATCCAGAGCTGGAATCATTTCTATCGTAGCCTCAATGTGCACTTTGGTAACATGGCTTAAAATCATGGCCCTCTGGGCCCAGGTGTGGCCAGTAAGAATTACTAATGTTTACCCAAACTTTTGAGTATTTGTAACAAGAGGCCTGTTAGGTTTTGTTCCTAGTTTCTTTTAATTAAATGCAGAAATTACAATTTATTTCACTCTAGTTTGATTTGGCTGGAGGGTCTATTCCATTTCACAGCACCTAAGTTATTATAATATAAATTTTTATCCCAGACTTTATGCTTTAGCTTAGCATGGATCTTTTTAACTTCTAGGAAGGGAAACACCATGAGTGTAATTTTGCAAGGACAGAGCACTAAACAGATGGTTACTTTTCTTACCTTCATGGAGTTGTGTAATTTTTCATCAGTCTGTAATGATTCAGATTTCCCTTCTAAAATATTTGCCTGTGCTTGATCTACGTAATGCTAAATTTAGACCAGCCTTTTTTCCAGTAGACAGTATTACATTAAGAGTTCTTCAAGCATTTGTCATAGAATGCTAGAGTTGGAAATAACCTGGGTCAACCTTCTCATTTGACAGATGAGGAAATGATGTGACCAAAATCACACTGTGAGAGGCACAACAAGGACCCAGGTCTTCTAATTCTAGTTCCATGCTTTTACTGCTACATCAGTGAGGCTGAATTAGATGGTGTCTGGTACTAAGCACCACATAACTTGTAGTTGGTTACTCACGTTATCATAGGATTTGGAACTGGAAGGTAACTTAATATAGATCATTTAGTCCAGCTCCTTTCCCTTCTCTCCCCCTCCCTACTCAGAATTCTACCAATGAAAACAGAAATTAAAACCTTCAGTGGCTGTGACTTTTCCATAGTCACAGCCTTTGCAATAGCAAGGAGTAAAGCCAAAATTCAAACTTAGGTCTTATCTCAAAATCTAGAATTTCCCCACTCTCTCACACTGTATCATTCTATAATGACTAGGAGCTCAATGCTTCTCATAGTTTCAAATCTCTTTGATGGTAGCAGTGGATTTTTTTTAAATGGGCATTTCCTTATGTTTAGCATAATTCAGTTAGTGAGTGTATGTGGAAAAGTTTGGTTACTGACTTAATACAGAGGGCCATTCTGGTGGCCTAGACAAGCCATAAGAAATTTTTATGTGATCTCTTCCGAACTTATATCTTTCTCCCACAAGACAAGGAATGTACATCAAATGAAAACTTCCTTCTCTTCAGGCTACTCCCTTTCAAAATACATTTATATTTAGGTCCTTTCCAAAGCAAATTGCTCCCTAGTAATTTCACTGGCTGTTTAGGCTGGCATAGCTTTTTTTTTTTTTCCAATTTAAACAGTACACTTCTAACTTTTATATTGTGGGTGTTTCTCCATGTGCCCCAAAATACACACATGCTGTCTGTTTTATAAGCAAAACTTCAACTCAAAATAATTGCACTGATTTTTTGAGAACTTCCTTTTTACTTGTGTCGGATCTTTGTCATCTGCTGTAGCTGTTTGAAAAAGACTGTATGTAATGTTATGAATTGCAGAACTAGAAATGCTATCATTGATGTACTTTGTTTTTGTGATACTGCCACATTTACAGTATTAAGATATTAGAGCTGCGTGGGTTAAAATTCCTTTATTCTCCTCAATTTGCGTCTGGTGACATTTCATGAAGGATGGATTTAGCTTGTTTTTTTAGAAGGATGTTTTTCAGTCTTCATTTCTAATACACTTTCTCCATCAGTTTTAAAAAATATATATTTAAAGAAGATTGTAAAGGTTTTGAACTTTTCCCTTTTGCGCTTTGTTTAGTATTATCTGTAGCTCCAAAGCTTATTTTCTTTAAGCTACTTCAAGCACTTGGTCAAATTTTATAGGAAGGCAATATTCACAAAAAAATTGGACCTTTCTTTTACCTGTTTTGAGTCAGTCATAAATCAAGAGCTATGGATTTAGCATTCTGTTCAAATTGCTTTTTATTTAACCTGTAAGTGCTGGAGACCCCAGAATTACAGTATTGCTCATGTATGGTATGTGATTTGATAGCTACATGTTTACTCTAGCTTTAAGAGGTTAACTGATAAGCTTGTAGTTATGTTGGAATGTCTCAGAAACATGAGGGGTTTCTGAATCCTAAAATTTTTTTCGTTTATATTGATGTGACATGGACTCCGTTATGTTCTTTATAATCCTGCGTCTTTGGATATATTTTTTGCCATTTAATTGTCAAAAGTGAATGTATTGGTTTGGCCAAATCACTATAGTTGGTGGTTTCCAAATATCTTTTAAATAGAAAGCAGATGCAGATAAAGGCTACCTCTGAATTCTTAAATAGATTCATGTCTGCTCTTCAAAAATATAACTCAACACTGAAAATAGCCAAATTATTGCCTAAATAAACTCAATTGTGATCATTCATCCTGGCTTGCAAACTCATGTGCCATATTGTGGCCCTTCAATAAGCACTCATCATCTCTCCAGCTGCCTCAGAAAGCAGGAATGGATAGTGTTGAAGCCTTTTCTGTCCAAACTGTTCTTCCAGAAATCAGAGCAGCTGCCCTCGGAAGGCTGACACATTTGTTTGGATTCAGGCTTCCATGTGGCAATATTGTGAAACAGCCAGCACTCTCCTGATTAGGGTTCATTTTCCTATTTCAAACACAAAAGCACTTTTTCTCCATTCCACACTTATGAGTGGGTTGACAATTATTTTTACCCTCAGTCCTTCCTCATCACCTCCCCCCACATACCTTCAAGTCAGATATTTTTTAACAAATTTTAGTAACTGACTTTTTTAAAAAACAGAAGATAGACAAATTGATTTTGCATGATAAAGTTAACCTTATTCCCTACTCAAAACTAATGAAAATATCAGCACTAAAAAATATCTTTATTTTGCTGTCCTGAATCTCCCAAGAGATAGGGCTCAAACTTTATTTAAAAAAATGAGGAGTCGGGAAATAGGGAGGGAATGGTGGGTAGTCAATATTAGGAAAGGCCTTTAGGGCCTTAGCTCAAATGATAAAATATGAATGTACCCTAAAGGTGCTTTGAATGCTCAGAAGCAAAACTCTAGAAAGTCTGTGCTAATATAGTATATTCTTTTGTTTACAGTCAACCTAAATACACTTCCTTTTGCTTAACTCCTTTACTGTCAGGAATATTCTCATTTATGTGTGCACAGAATTCTAGCTTAGTGTTTTAGTAAGGTTTGCTTCTCATAATCATAAAGCTAAGCATAAGATGGAATTTCATGATTTTTCCCCAATTTCATGAAATTTCATGATTTTCTCCTAATTTTGTGGAATTGAGAATGATTGCTTAAAAGTTCCTGTGGTTGATCGATCTCTTCATAAAGAAGTTTGGATGAGTAGCATGGCTCAGATCTAATGAAGGACAAATAGAGAAAGCTCTTTTGTTTAAAAGCTCTTAATTCTCTGTTGACATTTTGGAATAGAGTCCCAAGTATATCATTAGCCTAAATTACTTTCTTAAAACCATTCTTTTTCGAATCTTTATTGCTTATTTTGGCCACACTTGTACACATCTTAATCCTGAAAGAGATGTGTCTTTAGTATATGTGTTACATATTTATCTCTTGCCTGTCTTACTTAGAACATGGTGGTAGTACTATAATATCATATATAGATTATAATGTAAAGAGTTTAGACTTTTTTTTAGCATGGACCCCCAGGATTTTCTCTTCAAGGCCTTTTTGAGTAATCTGTGTTAACATTTGTTCTTTTGTCTCTGTGACTTAGAAGGCCGAGGAGGTCTAGCCTAGATGGTGTTGTTTCTTGCAGACAAATTCTTTTCCTTGTTATATGGATGGGGGACTTTTTTCCAAATTCAGGTGTCAGCTTGTTGCAAAAGTCTGCCTATGGAAAGGCCACTCATCAGAAATTCTGGAATTGGCCTTTCTAATTATTTTTGGTTTTGTGGAATATTAGAATATCCGTTCATTTTAGCATGTACAAGGCACCTACTCAGTCAGGCATTTTATCAAGCACTTACTATGTGCCAAGACCTTTGTACAAGGCCTTGTGCCCAGCACTGGGGAAGTAATTATTTGTCCAGGATGTAAAGAATTCTGATTTCATTTATTTGGCTGTCAGTATAACTGCACCTTAGGAGAAAATGGGGGTAAGTTTTAAGGACTTAGGGGGGGTTATTATTTTGAATATTGTGTTCAACTAATCCGAATCAGTGCTTCAGTGGGGTGGAAGGTGAGCACTTGCTCCCAAAGCCTTTGGTGAGTACCACTACCATTTCTCCTCTTTTTCACTTCATTGTGTTCTAAAACCTAATCCATACAAAGTAAGGTTCAAGCCCTGAATCACCATGCTTTTCAAAGTTGAACCCTTGATATCCTTTCCAAATACATTTTAGAGGTGGGGGTCACGTGCACAGAGTGGAAAGCTATTGATATAATGGGAAAGTGTCAGTGTGCCAAATGTTCAGCCCAAGTTTGAAACTACTTGCTTCCTAGCTTTATAAAAATATGGTCCTACAGAGGCCCCAGGTCTATGAATTTGGGATAACAGCTAGCTGTTTCACAATTGGAATTGTCTGATGTTCTGGGTACCTGCTTCTTTCAGTCCTTCTGACAAAGTCCAGTCTTGGTGGGACATTGCATGACCCATCTTTTAACCAGGTATTGACCAGTATCATCAGTGAATCCATCTTGAGACCAAGTGATGGTTATTTTTGTTCTCGTACCCAGATGAGTAATGAAAGAAGCAAATGAAACAATTACTATTTTATGTGGAGGGACAAGTATGTTACATTGAAGTCTGAACTTGGAGTCAAGGAGTCTGGAGTTCAAATCCTGCCTCTGACACTTAGAATGCACCCAACAGATTCTGGGCAAGTTACTTAATAATATGTCTGTGCTCCTGGAAACTCTAAGACTGATATACTAAACTATTGGTGGCAGTAGCTCCCTTTGTTGTGGAAATCACAAATCCTATAGATATTCTTGTTTATATATGTATATGTGTATATAATATATCTATCTATGTGTGTGTGTGTGTATATACATACTATATACATAGTTAGATAGATATATACACGAATGAGTACACTCCCTTGTGTCTTTGTAAAATGCTTCTGAAGACCTCAGCTGCAAGGTGCTATTTAAGTGTGTACTATATATTATTATTCTTTACTGTTTGGGGTTTGACTTAGCTATTGTTTCTCTTGCTAATGGTGAATGTTTTTTAAATTGCTTATTTACTTTAAGTGTGGCAGTGGTAACTGAGGAGTTCAGAAACAGCTCCATTTTTTCACATCTGAAATCAGAATTGTGTTTACTTTTTAAAATCAAATATTAGCAAGTTCTTGGCTCTGGGGCTGATTAAAATTCAAAATTGACCAACCTGAATCTGGCTTAGTTCATTTGAAGGGAATAAAGTATTTAGTTTGCTTATAAAAAGGACTAATGATGTTTGTTCTTTCCTATCTCTTGCCTCTCCCCTCTACCAGAACCCCGCAACCCAGAAGGCCTTTTGGCTCTAAGAGAGGACCCTTCTTTCAAACAGAATGTACAAGTTAGACCAAAAGCTTACAGGGCAGCTGATTGACTCTATACATAGCTCTCTTCATGGCAAGAGTTAGTATATGTATATACAAGATTTGAGTCCTGGGTCTGTTAGAGAATTTTAATATAGCTGAGGAAAGTATAAAGGGATATTGTTTTATAATTAAAAAAGGAAAATGGGTTTTTGTGGGAAGCTATTTAAGTTTACAGTTACGAGAATAATTATGTTTCTGTGCAACAAAGTGGTTAATTACTCATGCAAAAAAAGAGAATGTAGTATTTTAAAATCCAGACTTTTCTTACCTCTAGTACACTTCAGGTTAATTAACTGACATGTACTGAGGGGTTTTAACCCTTAGTTTTAACAGGTTTTCTAGTTTTATTTTATTTTTATAAAATAATCTAAAAAGAACCAAAAATTAAACTCTTTCATATGTGGCTCTAATACCCCACCCCCACACCACACCTCACTACCACCCAGGAAACATTTTAAACAATATTTTGAATCAAAATGTTTTCTCAACATTTAAGGTTTACTATTTTCTAAGAATAGAGCAGCTAAAAGGCCTCATTTCAAGTGGTACTAAATATATATGGATTAGTTTCTACCTGTTCTGTGGATCTATATGAAGATGTCTTGTGCTTGCAATATAGAGACCATACAGTGCTGTTTTGTAAAACTGACAGTTCTTATATATAAATTGCTTTATTTATATGCATTTGCTTTCATGTATAATTTTCATTTACTACATGGATTGTAAAAGTTAAGTGTAACATATTACAGTACATGTTAAATAGAATTGAGACTTCATGTAGTTTAATACATTGTATGTATCCTAAACATGTTAAATGCTTGCATGATGCTTATGTGGTGACCCCACTTTAAATTAAGCCTTAATATGATGTTAGGTTTATAAGCTGCAGAGTATGCAAAAATACTAGAATGAGGGAATTAGCCTGTTCAAACCAAGAACATACACAGTAATTCAGAGAGGCTTCTCATCTGAGGTGTAAAGGGAAATGTGTAGGCCTAGAGCTTTCTATCTATACTGTGACTGACCTACCTAACCCCTGGCTATTGTCATTCTTAGATCTGTGTAAAATGGGCCATTGTGCATTTCTATGGCAGTCAAATAGAATGTCATGTTCTGAAAATTCTTGGAATTTTTTCAGGGTTTTTCTTTTCTTCCTTTTTGTCTTATTTTGTTTTAGTGTTTAATTTTTCCATTCAGAGATTTATTTATGCCTGGAGTTCTGATGTAGTGTATAAACCCTTTCTGCAAACCTGTTCAAGTTCTAAGCTTTCTTCATATAGTGCCATCTGTCATCACTTCTACGTACAATTTTACACTGAATTTTTTTTTTAATAAAACATTTTCAACTTGAGGTAAACAAAGTGGAGGGGACCCAGCTTTCTTTTCAATGTGGATCTACCTCAGTTAAACAGTTGGGTGCTATTTAAGAAGTGTGGCGATGAGATTGGAAAAAGTGACCAAACAGTAAGGTATGACTGTGCATATACATCTTGACAGTTCTCTGGAAGCCAGACTTTCTGTTTAATAACTATCTCATGTTTGAGTTCTCTATTCTTTGTGCCTTTTGGTTTGAGTCCCAATGCATTTTTCAAAATCAACATAAGAAATAAACTTATTGCCAGTGAGGGAAAACAAGCCAAATTGGCTGCAACATTTAGCTATTTCCCCCCTATCCAAACATAGTAGACTTTTTATACAAAGAAAAAAATCAAGAAGCAAAATTCACATTTCTCAAACAATAAAATCCCCAACTCTTCTATGCATATGTTTAAAGCAAACTTTTTATTTTCAGTGGTAATGGAGAAGTTTTTAAAAATCAGATCATCTGACCTAGATATAATGTCAACCTCTTACTCTGGTAGACTTTACAAGAGCCCTTATTTAAAGAGTAATGTATGGCCTGATTAAAGTTTTTTCTCCTCTCCTATTCCTGCCCTCTGAAAGCTCTAATAAAGACACAAGAATATAGAGCTGGAGTAGACTTTAAAGACCCTTTAGTCCAACCCCTCATGTTACAAATGAGGAAGTTCAAGTGACTTGTCCAAGGTTACACAGATGACAGTGGTGGACCTGAAATTTGAATCCAGTTTCCTGATTCCCAATCCAGTGCTTTTGTCTGGAGAGCCAGGGGGCCTGATTAAAAATTGGGTAAACTGGCTCTAGGTAACCAGTGACAAGAATTGACATGTGTATATGTACATATGTAAGGAAAGGTGAGAATAAAATGTAAGGAAAGGTGAGAATAAAATGTAAGGCAGAATAATTTTCCACAATTTTATATTCAGCAATCTACAACTCTACTTTTTTTCTATAATGTATATCTTTTTTACTTAATTCTTTTGGGAAAAACTTTTAAGTTGTACTATACAAACCGTCTTCAAGCCTTTTACTAATTCGACTTTATACCAGTAACAAATCCAGAGTAGGAAACTTTCCTGTAGCAGTTAAGTTTTACAATTTTTAAAAGGTCTACATCAGAGTTGTAAGAGAATCGACATTCCTTAGTGGCAGAACTTTACAAGGTTCTGTAAGGCTTTTTGCTGCAGAGACTCAGTGGGTCAATTCCTCTGTTAGTGTTTTTATAAAGAAAAAAACTCCATCAGGTCTATACTTAAGCTATATTTTATAAAGAGTAAATCATCCTTTAATATGCTGCGTGTAAATGATCAGCATTGTTGCACTTTCTCAGTAATAATGTATGCCCTACAATTGGCTCCTAGACAAGGACTTTAAAATTAACTTGTGCGTGTGTGTGTGTGTGTGTTGTGTGCGTGTGTGTATGTGTGTGTTTTTTAACATAACAGTAGTACTTTGGGGCAGATGATAAAATTTATAGGTACCTCAAGAAATTAAGAGCCTGAATATGCTGCATTTTGTTTCTTTCACTTTTACATGTAGCAATGTGTTCGCTTTCATTACCTTGTTTAGTCTATGAATTGCTAACTGTGTTGCTTCTAGGATCCCCAGAGGATGTTGCAAGGCTTTTTAAAAGTTCATCTGGCAGGCTGTAGTATCCTTTTAAGTTTATTCAAATGCAGTTGCTGGTTCAAAGATGTCACCCTGCACTGTATAGTGTAGAAAAAATGTTTTCACACAAAAGGACTTGAGCAAGAGGATACTACAATTATAAACAGACAATAATGTTCCTAATCCCTTCTGCTCATGCTGCTTTCTTGATTCTTTTCTCAATATCATCAAGAGGTTGGTAGCTGTTTTCTAAATTCAAAAATTAAAAATCACAACTATTTTGAGATACACACATGCACACACACACACATCATATAACTCAACGTTTCAAAAGAGCCTTTGCAAAACTTCAATTTGAGCAAGTAGCCCCAAAGGTCAATGCTGCCATTAGATTGCCTCATCAGCCTAGTTAAACTAAAGACCTAGTTTCCTACATGGTCCTCCTTCAACTGTGTTCCATTAAATTCAACCAACGTTATAAGTGTCTATCATGTGCAAAGCATTGTGCTAGACGCTGGGGATACGAAAACAAAACAAAACCCCCAGTTCCTGCCCTGAAGGAGCTTACATTTTACTTCCCCTGCATTTCTTAGTCTCCTGCCTCCAAAGTCCTCACCCCAAGAAAAAGTGAATCCAAAATAAGTAGAGATGGGGAATTGTCTGGTTTGAGAAAAGAGAAACTGGTGAAGAAAGCTCTAAGGCTGTGAAATTGAGCATCTATTGTCATGTTTAAGCTTTGATGGGTCCTTTCAAGCTTGTTTTTTGCTTCCTAGGTTAAATAGTTTGCACTACTTTTGCAATAAATTCATGGAAAAACTAACAGTTACTTTGTTTTGTTTCTTACTGTGTGTGTGTATATAAACTAATCCTAAAGAGTTAGCATAGTGTTTTTTTTCCACCTCCGTACATAATTATTAATATGCGCAGAATGCTGTAAATCTGATAAAAATATGATGTGAATGATATTTTATAAAGTTATTTTGTATGGTGTCAATTTTGTTTTGCCTCATAGTACGTCAGCAAAAAATAAAACTCCTCATATTTACGACTATTTGTTCGAAAGATCCTGAATTATTCAAATATTCACTTGGGTACTTTCACACAGGTGGAAATTGAGAAATTTAAAGAATTATGTTAAGATAGTAGTCTAAATTTCCTGTGCTAACAACTCTAATGTTTAAAAATATACCTAAAAGTTAGGAGTCACTTGTGAAGGTAAAAGGTTTTCATGTTAATAGATGGGCTGAGAATGAGATGGAATGAAATTGAAAGAACTGGTGCCATACCTAGGAAGACTTCAGAGAGAAGTGCCATTGCAGAGACCCACAAAATATAATTTCAGTTTAATATTTTAAACCATGAATTGTCAATATAGTTAACTATTTCACTATTTCTCAATTCATAAGTTTGCATATTTACACTTAACATGTCTTAAATCTTTAACTTAAATTTGTTTAAATTTTTTACCATAAAATTGGGCAACATGGGGGGAGAAATGCTGCTAATGAGTACAGTGCTCATCAAGTTTTGATTCTAGTACAGGATAGAGTAAAGAAAGAAATGTTAACAGAACAGAATGCAGTTTAGGATCACTTATCTCTACACCAGCCCTTAATTTTATAGAGAATGAATGAAAAAGGCATTTATTAAGGGTCATACTATGTGCCTAGCATTATGGATGCAAACAGGCATGAGAACAGAAAACAAGTTCTTGCTCTCAAGGAGTTCCCTTTCTAAACAGGAGAAAATAGGTTTTAGCTACAAACTACATAAAGGCAGAGTAGTCCTTAGGATGCAGCAGCAAAGAGATAGTAATGTATCTTTAAAGTGATTAACACTGATAAAACCATATGTTGAACCTAATATTAAACTATTTGATAATGCTAAGGGTTTGGGTGGTGAGAACTTTCTTTTCTGGGTCTTCAGAAGCAGTTACCAAGTCACAAATCTACAGGGGTTGATTCCCTGGATAATGGCTGGGGGTGGGGGGGAGGGTGGACTGGAAGCAGGACCCATGGTTAGGGAGCTGTTTCTATCCCCAGAGCACTTGGGCTGTCTCTGGGTATGACCATTATAATTTCCATTAAGAAGTAAGGAAAGCGACCATTGATGTAAAGTCATCATGCAAAAGATCTGTTTTAAGTCTCAGCTCTGAATTTAACTTGATTTGGGCAAGTTTTTTCACCTCTGGGTCTACTACTTCATTTGGAAAATGAAATGGTTGATTAGATAATCTCTTACTTCTTTTTTTAAGTTCTGACATACCATGAACCCAGGTCTGATCCAGTCTTTACCATATTGCCTCAACTTGTCTTCCTTTCCCTGGCCTCAAATGATGACCCACCCTCCATTGCTAAATTTTGCCTAGTCAATCATTCAATAAACATTAAGTGCCTCCTGTGTGCCAGGTAATAAGGCTAAGTACAGCCTTAATGGTTTCTAGCCTATGGCCATATGGAATAATAATAAAGACTCAAGAAGTTCACAAAAACTATCGCCACAAGGGAAAGAATAACTCAAAATATTTCCTATTGATCATGGGTCCATATCATGTTTATAGTAATATGATATATAATCAGTTAAGCTAACAGGTGATCATCATGGTACTTAAATTTAGTTTGCTATGTAATTGCCCATGAACTAGTAATTTTCATTGAGCAGTGTGAAAACCACAAAGAAATAGATTCTTTCCCAAAGCTTATCAGTTACAAAAAACAAAGCAGTCTGTGATATGTGATTCAAACAGTACTACAGGATTTTAGAGGAACAAGTAATCAATCACTGAAACTTAACAAAAGGTAAAGACCAAAGTTTTTTAAAAAATCATTAAAGGAGAAAGGGCTGGATAGCACTTCCATGAAAAAGACTTGGGAGTATTCCTGACTGAAAACTGAGTCAACAGTGTCAATACCATCAGGGTCAATGAAATGGAAAATCTTTGAGTGCTTTTTTACCAACAGAATTTCTTTGGGCCAGTCATTTAACCTCTATTTTCCCCAGTTAATGGGAAGGATAAATAGCATCTACCTACCAAGGTTACTGTGAGGGATCAAATGACATGATATTTGAAAAGGGCTTGGTACAGTGCCCAGTCCATAGTAGGTGCTATATAAATATGCTAACTATTATTATTGTTTACTATAATATAATATACTATGCCAAGTTCCTTATTAGGTGCTAAAGATACAAAGGAAAGAAAAAAAGTAAAATAGTCTGATCTCAAGAAGCTGACATTCTAAATAGGAGAGACAACATAGAGGAGTTCTGCTACAGGGCAGTCCTTGAAGTGTACTGATTATTCTTCTGTGATATACTCTTTTCTAAGTTTACAGACACCACTCTTTCCTGATTCTCCTTCTACCCCAGTGCTCCTCAGTTTCCTTTGCTGGATCCTCCTCCAGATCAAATCCTCTAGGTGTTCCTCAGGGTTCTGTCCTGGGCCCTCTTCTCCCTTTTCTGCGACCTCACTCAGGGATGTCATTGGCTCCCATGAATTTAATTGCTAATTCCATGCTGCTCATTCTCAAATCTAACTATCCCACTCCAGTCTCTCTGCTGATCTCCAGTCTTGAATCTCCAGCTATCATTCAGACTTCTCAAACTGAATGTCCAGTAGAAACCTTAAGCAGTATGTCTAAAAACAGAACTCATTCTTTTCCCCCAAGCCCTTCCCCCGCACACACATACCTTCCCTCTTATTATAGAAAGCAATACCATCCTCCCAGTCCCTCAGGCTTCCAAACAAGGAGTCAGCCTATATTCCTCACTATTTCTCATCCACCAAATCCAATCTGCTGCCAAAGTCTGTCCATTTCACCTTTGCAATATCTCTCCAAGGCACCCTTCTCTCCTGACACTGTTACCACTCTGAAACAGACTCTAATCACTTCACACCTGTGTTACTGCCATAGCCTGCTGGTGGATCTGCCTCCCCATCCCAATCCACCATTCTTTCAGCCCCTAATCTGATTTTCCCAAAGCACAGGTCCAAACCCCCTACTCAGTAAACTCCAGTGGCTTCCTAGTGCTTCTAGAATCAACTACAAAATGCTCTGCTTAGCATCTAAAGCCCTTCATAACATAGTTTCCTCCTACCTTTCCAATTATCTTATATCTTCCCCACCACTAAGTCCTCTATCAAGTGACAACTGCCCTCTTAGCTGTTCCACTAACAAGACATTCCATCTCTCAGGCATTTTCTCTGTCCTCCATGCTGGAATGCTCTCCTCTGTTCTAACTGCTCTTCCCTGGCTTCTTTTTGTTATGTTTGTCCTTTGTTCTCGAAGAAGATCATGACATCAAGATGATGACATGACTTGCAGTTGACTTTGTTTTGAGTGAGGGAGGGCTGTGCAAGGTCACAAACCTCACTTTCTTCTCCTGAGCCATCTGGGTCCAGTGGCCTGATATTCATCAGGATGACTGGTGATGGCCCAGGACGCAATGGGAGACCCTGGCCCTTTCAGGCTTAGGTCCTATCACATTCGGGGCAGCTAGTGGTACAGTGAATAGAGCACCAGTGCAGGAGTCAAGAGGACCTGACTCAGACACTTGACACTTACTAGCTGTGTGACCTCGGGCAAGTCACTTAACCCCAATTGCCTCATCCTGGGTCACCTCCAGTCATCTTGATGAATATCTGATCACTGGATTGAGATGGCTCTGGAGGAGAAATGAGGCTGGTGACCTGCACAACCCTTCCTCACTCAAAACAAAGTCAAGTGCAAGTCATGTCATCATTTCTCAGATGGCATGGTCTTCTTCAGCAATGAAGGGCAAATACACACACACTCCTGTCACATTCTCACTTTGAGTGAGATACACCCATTCAATGAACAGGCTTCTTTAAGTAGTTACTCAAGGGCTGGCCCCTTTAAGTCCCAACTAAAATTCCCTTTACTGGAAGACTGCCTCAATCCCTCTTAGGTGCCTTCCAGTGCTTTCCCTCCATTACTTACCTCCTACTTATCTTATACATAGCTTTGTGTGTGTATACACACAGACACACACCTCTCCCCCATGAGAACATAAGCTCCTTGAGGGCAGGGACTATCTTTTGCTTCTTGTTGTATCTTAAGTGCTTAGCACAGTGCCTGGCACTAGGAGGTGTTTAACAAATATTTGTTGATCGATTGCAGCATAGGGATATATGACAAAGTCTGGGAGTCCATTAGCAGATGGCAATACCTATGAATCCAGAGTATAAAGGCAAAAATGAACATAAAATCATAGGTTTACTTCTGGGTATTTAGAGACCCTAGAGTCCCCGATTTTTTTGTCATACTACTAATAATATCTGCGACAAGATATGACATAGTCTTCTTCTGATCTCATAGGACCATTCTTGGAGTGCCTTACCAGTTTCAAGTGCAGGGCACTGCTGCCGAAATGAGATATGTCACAGGAGGGCAACCAGAAAGGCTGAAGAGGTTGTCCTTCTTGCCCAGGCCAAGCCCTCTTAATGTCCCCTTTATTCAATTTTTTCCAGCAAATTGCCCCCCGAATTACTAACCCTAAATGCACTCTTCTCCCTTATCTTCACTTTCTCCATTAGTTCTTTTTCTGTTGACTACAAACACATTCATGTTTGCCCCTTTGTTAAACCTCAGCAGTCATCTAGTTCGATGCATAACTGAAGGGACTCACCATTATAACATACCTGTAAGTGGACATCCAGCCTTGGCTTGAAACCCTCTCATAAGACAGAACTCATAACTTTTTGAGGTTAATACAAGACTCTAAATATTAACAAGTTTTTCCTGATATTAAGTCAGTTTATCTCTTTGTACCTTTCTTGCCCTGCTCCTGGTTTTTCTCTGAAATCAAACAAAACAAAAAAATCAAGTTTCTTTTCCACCTTGAAAGTTGTTCAAATCCTTCTCCTCTCCCTGCTCCTTCTCAAGACTAAAAATCCCCAGGTCCTTCAACAGATGCTTCTATGGAATCCTGGTTGCCTTCTGGATAGTCTCCACCTTTTCAATGTCCAGAATTAAACAGTGTTCAAGATATGGTCTGACCAGGGCAAAATATAGAGGAACTATCACCTTATATTCTGGAAGCTTTGTTTTTCAACATAGCCCAAGATGGCATTATGTTCTTTTCGGCAGCAACTTCATGCTGCTGATTCATTGGATTTTCCATCCACTAAAACTCTCAGATCTTTTCCAAACTATCTAAGCATGCTTCTCTCATCCTGTATTTGTAACAGTGATTACACCAGGATTCTGTACTGGTGAAACAGAAACTAAGGGACTTGGGTGAAAGTGAAAAGAATATAGATTTCAATTCAATCCCCCATCACTAGAGATGTTTAAACACTGGAATGTTTTAGAAAGTGATTTAATTGCAGCTCTGTGTTCTAGCACTTTGCTCTTCTTTGTGACTTGTTAGGTTAAATGGGACTGAGTTCTTTTAAAGGATGGATAGGACTTACATATGGTGGTGTATAATCTAAGAGGGCATTTTGATCAAGGGAAATGCAAAGCATATAGCACCTTAAGAGTCAGGAGATATGTATTTGAGTGCTTTGTCAGGAGCTGTGTGTGCCCTTGAGAAAGTCAGCAGAACAGATCTTATGTGAAAGCGTGCTGTAAATTATAAAGCACACTACAGACATAAGGTGATATTATTATTGTGGGAGAGGGACAATTTGGGCTGAAGCTAAAGATTACATGATGGTACAGTGAGAGACCATGCTGTTAAGTAGTTGGGACCTGCTTCTGAAGGCAATGAAACTGCCTTATTAAGTCTAGAATTTATTTTGAAATAGAAAGTTGTTTTTAAAAAATTTTTCTTTTGACATGTATTTTGGGAAGGATTAAAGAGTGTGCCAAGATTGTAGAGTAGGGAAGCTAGAAGCAAAGAGATTAATTAGGAAGCCATTACAGAACAAATATAAGATGAGGGCCTCAATTAGGTAAACTGAAGTGCAATAATAAATAAGGTACACAACATAAAGGCAGAAACAACAGGCCATGTTCACCAACTGGAAACCTGCAAAAGCTCAGTGCTGTCCTGGGGGCTACATAAAAAAAGTTAGCTTTTTTTCCTTTAGGAATTTATAATCTAAAATAAATAGCATACAGATATCAGTATATAATATTAAAGATGTGTTGAAAGCTGTACAACAATATGCAGAAAGCTGTGTGTGTAGTTCTCAATGATGTACTCAATCAAAGAAGAGGACTTGATAAGAATTTTTTCAGTACACAAGCTTAAGACTTTTCATAACCTCTGCCAATGAAGAGGGAAATAATTTTAATTTTTTCAATTACTAAAAATCTATTTTTTCTCTTTCCTTCCTTTCTCCATTGAAAAAATAAAGAAAAACAAAAGCTTTGTTTTGACAATATGTAGTAAAGAAAAACAAAATCCTACACTGGCCGAGTCCAAAAAATGTCTCATTCTGCACATGAGTCTATCACCTCTCTGTCAGGAAAAGCATTGCATGGTTCATCTAAAATCGTGCACTTGATCACTGTGTTGATCAGAGTTCTTAGGAGATATTTCTTAATTTCATTTGTAACTAGGAATTAAAGTTTCCCCAGCAGAACCTGTTAGAAATCCTCCTGCTATTTCTTGATGCTACATTTAGGGTTCTCCAGCAAGTGAGTCTTCTGAAAAAAAATCAAAAGAAGCAAGATATAGCAGTAGTTCAGGAATGCTCTGATTTATGGACCATTTTATTGGGGGGGGAAATTATGTACAATTTTTTAAAAATACAGAATTGAAAAATCTTTTACAGTAAAAAATATAGCACTCTTTTATCAAACAGTAAAAATTTCTTGCTATACAGAAATTAATATGTTATATGCTATGTACTGCGTAATCAACTGAAAATAAACTAGATATTCAACTAAAAATGAGCATGGTCCACAAGTGAAATAACTGCATAATATACATATATTAATTTACATTTACTATCACTAGAATTTAAATCTATATCAACTAATGAAAAAGATAAGCATTTCATGTTTGTTTCCCCTGAAGATGTAGACGTTCAATGTCAAATAGGACAAAACAAGATATTAAAATAAATATACAGCTTAGTGATACTTTGAAATGTAATGTAAATTAGAGGTCTTTGTTTTTACTCCTCAGGCTGAAGCGGATAGATGGATTGGATCTAAAATTCTATTCTAAAAATAATTTGATCTATTGGGAGTCAAAGGAAAGTTATCGGGATAAAATTTAACAGCTCTGCGTTTAGTTTAGGAGAAAGGGGACCAAGTGCAGAAGTAGGGTTGGTAGCACAATTTAGGTTAATTATAAAGTGTTGCATTTTGTTTTAAGATTCAGCTTCTTCATCCTCGCTGTCATCATCTTCATCTTCCTCCTCTCCCTCCTCCTCTTCATCTTCTTCTTCCTCTCCTTCCCCTTTCTCTTCTTTAAGCATTTTCAGGTATTTGCTGGCTAAAATCTTCTTTGGTAATATATCTTAAAATAAAAAATGTGGTATCAACAAACAGTTGTAGTAGACAACCACAAATGCAAATTTCAAAGACTACCAACTCCTGTTTAAAAATGTCTATTTCTATGAACTTATAAAGAATGAAAGAATTTAGTGTAGTCATTTAGAAAACATGTAAGAAAAACAAAATGTCAAAAGACACATCCTGTCACTGATGATAGACTATACTGAATGCCTAAGCAAGCTATTCTCACTGCTTCTAAAATACAGACAGGATATGCACTACCTTTGGACAACTCTGTAACAGCAGACACAGAGCTAAAATATTTTAAGTTGTGATGCCATCCAATAACAAAAGGCAAAAGCTTTGCTTTTTCCAGGGCTGCAAAGACTAGTTTGGAACTTTGTTTGCTAAGCAGAGGCTGAATACCCTGATCTGATGAAATACCTGCTATGCTTGCCAAAATTGCCAAGCATTCATCTACCTGCATACATGCTATATTTAGAAACCTGTGGCAATCTCAATCAGGAAAGGTTCTATTTTCATGACTGTAATATGAAACTCAAACTGGAAACTACTAGACATGTTTACAAGCCGCTTCAAAAGCTAAGTACCTGCAAGAAATTGAAAGGTTTCCGACTCTTCTGCAGTATTTGATAAGTCACTGTAAATAAGTGCTTTCTTCTCTTTTCCACTGCCATGTTTATAAGAATAGGTGGCTAGATACTGAACAAAGAGTTCCTAAAATAAGATGGAAAAAGGTTAAAATTCAGGAAACATTCTGGTACTTTACATTAGTGCTTATTTTAAATTCATGCTAAGTTTAGAAAACTTCAAGTTTAAATTACATTATAAGCTTTAAGATCACTACAGGAGGCACAAGGACATTACATTGTACTTATCAGTTTGATATTGAGAGAAAGGTAGCAAACGGTCATTCTACAAAAATTTATTTTGGATTTAGTACTTTTAGCAATTATTATCAATGATTGACTAAACATAGGGCAATGAATCAGAAATTCAGTCAATGATCAATTACCTAGAGTAATGGAAAAGTAATGTAGATTATCCAAAAAAAAAAATCACATTTGCCTCTAGAGATGCAATTTTTTTTACCTTCCATTTGAATATGGGCATATCTGAAGTTCTGGTAATTCACACCACTGCAAACCAGATAATGAAGCCAATGAGTTGGGAGTTGTAAAGCTGGCCAGACTTCTCGCTCCCAGCTCAAGTCCTCCATGCTGAGGATAGACAAAAATATCTCTTAAACTGATGCAAAGCACCAGCCTGAACTGTGTTGCATTCCCCCAAAGTTTGGCTTGTCTAGCCCATACTTTCTCAGTCAAGGAGGTAATTAAGGAGGTTTTGGCTTTAAAAGTTAGCAGCCTAATAAAAGTAAGGACCTCCAAAGCTCTCCTGTTTTGCAGCTGCTGCTGGATTGAGGTCATATCAACAAAGAAGCTGGAAAAAACCTAACCCAAGCCTGGTTGGTAAGGCCTTAAAGAATAAAGTGAATAAACTGTATAACTATCTTAAGAAATGGCAGTAATAGAACAAAATGAAACAAGAACCCATTAGCAATGACAAGCTCCAACCAAGAATACCACAAGTGGACTAAGAATCAATTGGGAGAAAGACTTAGTTTAGGAGAAAAAAAAAGATACTATGTCAACAAGCATAAAGCACTATGAAACCTACATTATTCAACACTAGTCAAATACTTAGCCTTTAGTTTTGAAACCCACTAAAAGGAAAGAGTTCAGAGGAGAAAAAGGGATCATTAAAGGTGAGATACATTTTAAGGAAGATTAAAGCTATTAGGGTTAGCCAAAATGTTTACCAATCACTACACACAAAATTCCTACAATTCTTTTTCCTTGTACACACCCAGAAAATGTAATTACAGCAGGGAGGATGTGGACATTGGAGCATCATCTTAAACCTACAAATTGTTAGACCTTGATATGTTAATAAAGGAAGTTGCAGAGTATAATACTATTTTTAAGTTAAATTGGGGTATAGCTCTGCAGAGTAAACATAAGGATAGGATAGTGAGAGTTTGGATTACAAATACAGCTTATAGCTGTGTGACCCTGGGTGAGTCACTTCTATTTGTCTCAGTTTCCTCAATTTGTAAAACCTCTCAGAGTTGTTGTGAGGACAAAATTAGGTGATATTTGTTAAGAGTTTGCAAATCTTAAAATTTTATCTAACTGCTAATCACCTCCCTATGTCTACTAGAGTGTCACTGCTTTTTTATTCCAGCCATAAAGCCCATCTCTGTTCAAAATCACGGAAAAGTACATTCTTTCTCTTAATTTTACAGTTCAGATTTGTTCTCTAGATTCACTGCGTCCTGATCAGAGCCTTGGAATTGAATTTCTGGGGAGACATAACACAGCTGCAATGGATCACATTGCATTTGGCCAGGAGAGTCAAGGGCACTTCCAAACAGTGCTGAGGAACAGCAAAACTTTAAACTTGAGATCTCAGCAGGTAAAGGTCAGTCCCCCCGCCCCGCCCCAAAAGAAAACTGAAAACAAACAAAAAATAACTCAAGAATTGAAGAATGCGGGCTGAATTTTTTGAAAGCGATTACCTTAAAACCCCATTATCCTCTGCAATTTCCCTTACCAACCTATGTCAATGTCTACCTAACACCTTCGTGCTTAAGATGATCTTCCTCTGTACTAAATTCCTCCTGCTGTAATTTAGTTGGGTGGAAGGAGTGCAAGGAGAGCCAACCCTCGCAACTTTGCATTAAATGGTTTCCAGCAGACACGCTGGGAAATATTCTGAACGCAGAACTTCTCCCCGGCTTGGCAGTCTCGTTTCCCCTGCGTTTCCCACCCCACCCCCACGGGGTTGAGTCTTTAGGGGGGCTCCACGCTGGTCCACTGCAGTACCAGCTGGGACTCACAGCTCTGCACCCACACAGAGCCAACAAAAGACTGAAAACTCCGGGGACCGCCACGCGGGATGGTTCTCTGCCAAGGCTCCGCCCTCTCCAGATCTCAATGGACGTCCTTTTTTTTAAAAAAAAAAATTTTTTTTTAAAGCGCATCCCTTCCAATGACAGCGGGTCAGAGGCACGGGATAGGCGCTCGTGCTCGCGCCAAGTCAGGCAGCGCGTGCGCGCGGAGCGGCCGCCGTGGCTCCCGGGGTGGCGCACAAGATGCGGCCGTTGGGGGGGGAGCCTAGACACCGCCTCCTTTCCCCCTCCCCCCTCGCTTCCTCTCTTCTCTCCCCTAACTCACCGTGGCCTTGGCCGTGAGCACCAGCGCCTCCTGATTGATGCTGGACACCTCCGGGGAGCTCTTCATGATCACCCGAATGCGAGACAAGGGTAGCGAGACCAGCCTCTGGTCGCCACATTTCTCTTTGCCGCCAAACCCGTCCGCCATCTTGCCGCCCCCGCCCCGGCAGCAGTGGCAGAAATCGCGCGGCCGCCACTACTCCTGCTGCTGCCGCCGCTGCCGCGGCCGCCGCGGCCTCCGCCCCTTCCGAGATATCCGCAGGGCAGTTTGACAAATAAAGTTCATTGAAAGGGAGTCTTGTGGGCCTGTTGCCTTATGGGAAGCGTAGTTCTCTAGAGGCGGGGCCCCTGGCCCCAGCAAAGGGCGGGCTCGAGGGAGGTGACCGCATATCCCATGAAGCTCCGCGCGCCGCTGCTCTTGTGGCTACGGTGAAGGAAGGAGATGGTAGGATCCGCGTGGGTAGTTGGATATCGGAATCCACGCTTCTCTTGGTGCGGGTGGTCGGGGTCCGAATTTATGTCTAATAATCAGCTCTGGACGTCAGACATCTGCAAGTCTGAGAGGTCTGACCTAGGGTCTGTAGCGGTCTTGGTCGCCATCGTCTTCGATTTCCCCCAGCTGTAGGTAGCAGCTGCAGGTGTGCTATCTTCAGTGACTGAATACATCAAACTCTACAACTTATGCCTTGGAAAAGGACCTTAGAAGCGAGCCAAATGTTAATTCAAAAAAGAACAAAACCAAGCATCCAGACAAAGTCCCAGACCCATTTTTGTATTATCTTAAGAGCATTTGTTTTGTAAGAATTAAATAATATTTAGTGTTTAGAAGGGGGAGAAACTGGGGCCCAAAGAAAAATGACTTACCCAAGTCATCAAAAAACCTCTCGATCGTCTCTCCTCCCTTTTGAAAGTGGCTAAACTTGAGAATTGCATTCTACAAACGCTTCCTTCACTTCCTATTGCCCTCTACAATTTTGGACCTCAACATTTAAGTGAAACCGCTTTCCCCAAAGTTACTAACGATCTCTTAATTGACCAATCTAATGGCTTTTTCTCAATCCTCATTCTTTTTGACTTCTCTGCAGCCTTTGGCGTGGTCAGTCACACTCTTCTTGATTGTCTTCTCTCTGAGTTATCATGGCCCTATTCTCACATGGTTTTCCCACATAATCTGGTCTATCCTCTCCTTCATTATGGCTTTTCACTTAGGTTAGAGTCTACTGGCCTGGGATGTGCCACTGAACTCTGTCCTGGGCCGTGTTCCTTATGCTATTTTACTCAGTGAGCTTCTCAACTTCCATGGATTCAATTATGGTATCTATGCTGAGGATTCTTGAATCCACTTGCCTTTGCTTACCTGCACTATCTCATTTCTAACTGCCAGCTGGACGTTTGTAACTGGATGTCAAGTGGACATCTTAAACTTCACATGTCCAAAACTGAACTAATTATCCCCCCCTCCAAAAAAAAAGTTCCCTCTTCTTAAGTTCCCTAGTACTGTTGCAATTTTGTTTGTAAGATCTGTTCATTTTACCCTTGCAAACATTTCTCACACATCCTGCTACAGGCTTTTATCACCTTATGCGTGGACTATTTATACACTAACCTGCAGATAGGTCTCCCTACCGTCAGTATCCCCATTCAAGTCCATTCTCCACTGTCAAAGTGACCTATCTAAAGTCTGACCATGTGACCACCCCTGCTTCACCCTCTCCAAACTTTCAGTACAGGCCAGTAGCTCTCTTTCACCTCCAGAATCAAATATAAAATACTTTGGCATTTGAAATCCTTCATAACCAGGTCCTTTTCTACTTTTCCAGTCTTCTTACATTTTGTTCTCCTCACCCTTCATGTGCTCCTTGATCCAGTAACACTGGCCTCCTCGAATTCACTCAAGAATTTATCTCTGCATTTTGGTTGTCCTCCGTGCCTAGAATCTTTCCTCATCTCTATCTCCTGGAATCCTTAAAATCTCAGCTAAAATCCTACCTTTTACAGGAAACCTTTCCCAATCTCCCATAATTCTAGTGTCTCACCTGTTGATTATTTCAATTTGTCCTGTGTTTAGCTTGTTTGTACATGGTTGTTTGCATGTTGTTGCCCCCATTAGACCATGAGTTCCTTGACAACAGGATCTGTCTTTTGTCTTTCTTTGTATCCCCAGCCCTTACCACAGTGTTTGGTAAATGGTGGGTGTATAATAAATGTTGACTGGTTGACAAAAGGAGAGAGAAGAAAAACCAAAATTGGAATACTCTCCACTGAACATGCTGACAGAGAAGGGAACACCTGGCACAGACAAATTTCCCCTATCCTATTCCCATCAATTGATACCTTCTTAGTCGGAGCTGATAAAGAGTGATTAGCAGTTAATTTAAAAACCCACATCTGTAACTGCTATGTCTCTCGATGATACCCCTTACATGGCCCTTCAAGGTTTACATAGAATTTTTCTCATAACAAATCAAACAAATATTTATTAGTGCAAGTGTTATTATTCCCTCTTTATAGATTTTTTTTTTAATTGAGACTTAGACTACTTGCCCATGAAAGATTACAGAGTTTGGAAGACTTAAGCCAACACTCCAAATCCAGGACCTTCCACTCTGCCAAAGGAGCCTCACAGATAAACTAACAAACTGTCCTCAGGACAAATACTTATAGAAGTTGCAGTTGATAGATACATAATAACCCACACATAAAAATGCTTTACTTTTTGCAAAGTACTTTGCAACATTGTATCAGGTCTCTGAACTGCTCAGTCTACGATTTTTTTCTCTTAGGTTACATTGTTAAGGGAAAGAATAACAATATCATGAAAGGGTGGTACTTGAAGGCAGAAAAACTAACAATGGGGAACTTAAGAAATTGACATGTTTATTGAAGAGCCCCTGGTCATTTTTAAGAGCAATCCTTAAGGCTGTGAAAGGGATCCCCACCATAAAAAGTCAAGAAGTTATCATTCAGTCTCTGCTTGATTTTTTTTTTATCTATTAAAGTAAAATCCCCTGTGGACCAAAGAGAATCAAAAGATCTAGTCTACTTAATCCAAAATTTACCTAGCCACAAATAATACTCACCCTGTGCAGAGATTCAGAAGAAATGGATTACATAATTCCTCCTCTTGATAACTTTGCAGTATAGTGGGAAAATCAGAATCAAATTATAAAATAGAACATTAACAAAAAAAAGAAAGAAAGAAACTTCACACAAAGCAATATAAGGTAATAATAGCCCATACATATTGCTTAAAGGCCTAAGGGATAAATGCTATCATTATCCTCATTTTACAGATGAAGTGTCTGAGTCTGAGAGGTTTGCATGACTTGTCCAGAGTCACACAGCTAGTAAGAGTCTGGGACAGAATTCAAGCACAAGTCTTTCTAATTCCAATTCCAGTGTTCTATGAGCTATGCCACTGACTTGCCTGGCTTACAAAAGAAAGCAAAAAGTATTGAACATGGTCTTAAAGAAGAGGGAGGACATAGCTAGGTAGTTGCCAAGTCCTGTCAATTCTACACCTGTAGACCAAGTTGTTGTTTAGTCATGTCCAACTCTTTGTGGCCACATGGACTTGTTCATGGAATTTTCCTTGGCAAAGATGTTGGAGTTGTTTGCCATTTTCTTCTACAGCATTGTCCCCCTTTTACAGATGAGGAACTGAGCCAAATAGGGTTAAGTGACTTGTCCAGAGTCACACCATTAGTAAGTGGTTGAGTCCAGACTGCAAATCAGCTGCCTGAGTCCAGGCCCAGTGTACCACCTAGCTGCCCCAGGTGCAAATTGTGAGCCTTCCAAAAGCTGCCCACAGGTGCAAAGCACCTGAAGCATTTACTCAGTGAGTAATTTACCAATGAGTCAACCAGAAGATACATTAGTAGAAAGCAAAAGATATTTAATGAAACAAAATAACAGAAGAGGTAAGGAACATTTCTCACATATTAAGTCAACCAGAAGATACATTAGTAGAAGTCAACCAGAAGATACATTAGTAGAAAGCAAAAGATATTTAATGAAACAAAATAACAGAAGAGGTAAGGAACAAATATTTCTCACATATTTTCCTCCCACGGATTTCTACAAGTTACTTCCACATTTCCCTATTGTGAATTCAGGCCCCATCACCTCCCATTTGCCTCCTTGCACTAGGAGAAAGGGACCTAGGCAGTTTTCAAATTGTATCAATTCTCTAACAGCCCTTCTTCCTGCCCATTGTGGGATCATGAAAGATTACGGGAAACCTTTCTTCAGCTCTCAGTGTACTCTGAAAATCTCCGAATTGGAAAAGCTTTGAAACTAGGATGAGAAATTCTCTGGATAGACATCACAAGTGGGGAACAAAGCATCCTAGTGCTAATTAATTCTACCAGGGATGGACTGCACTGTCGTGGCCTGGAACTTCAGTAGCAGCTTTCTGGAGAGGGAACCTAGCACTAAATCTTGCCACCAGTGCTGGCAATAATTAGACATATTTAATGAAACCATAATCTTTCTGTACTTCCTGTTTCTGCTTCCCAGCTCTTCTCAAAATCTCCCACACTCAGACCGACCCCTAGTACTTCAAGTTCAGGAACTTGTTATAATCACCATAACTCTGGGGGCCCCAAAGCATTATGGAGGATAGAGTCTGGATAAAACATGGAGTCTGCCTACCCAGACAAGCTCCTTACATTCCATGGTATCTCTTGCATCCTCCATCTTCTCCCCATTCCCAGTCACTACTCTGTTTCAAAAGACAGGGAATTAGGAGGCAATTGCAATCTATCTCATTTTAAGAGATTTCTCTGTCTCCTATCTCTCCCCCTATCAAGTCCATCCTTTACACAGCTGCCAACAGAATCTTCCTAAAATGTAGATCTGCCCCTTCCTCTGCTAAACCAATTCTTTCATGTTATGGTTTCAATCTGTCTTAAGACCAACATTATTTAAAATATTTTTATTAGTGATTTTTTTTCAATTGGGAATGAAGTTAGCCAGTGACACTAACTTCAGTGGGCTTTTCATACATATTTAAAAACTTTCCAGAAACCAGTTGGTAGACTGTGTAGTGATCTATTCAAAACCTCCATGCAATATATTTGCCAGAGCAGAAGATGTTATAAACAGAGCCAAAGGTTTTGGGAGACCCCAAGTTGCTTCAGGGGGTAGGCAGCTGGACTGTGTAGATAGTTAAAAGAGGCAACCAGAGCGAAGAGAAAAAGGTGGCCTCCTCAGAGAAAGCTAAAAAGACCTGAGGCTCTCATTTAATCACACCCCTCTGGTTCTTTCTCCACTGCTCCCTCCTCCGCTCCCTCCTCCGCCTCCTCCCCCTCCCACTCTATCACCAAGGCAACTTGGGCAGGCCTGAATGGGTTTGGCTGCCTATCAAAAACTCTCCTTTCCCACCTTTCACAGACCTGTCAGGCTGCATTTTCAACAAATAATTTACAGAATCACACACTGGAAGGGACCACAGAGGCCATATAGTCCAAACCATATTGGATGGTTTGGAATTCCTTCTACATTATCTTCCTCCACTTCCCCCCCTTCCCATCCCCCACCATGGGCATCCAGCCCATGAGTAAAGACCTTCAAAGACGGGAAACAGGTTCTCTCCTGAGGCAGTCCATTCCCCTTTTAAACATCCCTAGTCACTCAGAAGTTGACCCATCACCGAGCCTAAATCTGCCTTGCTGAGATTTCAATGCATTACTTCTAACTGTATCCTCTAGGGTGAAATAAAACAAACCTGATCTTATTCTATATGAGAGCCCATTGAAAATTTGATTTTTGTGAACATGTCCCCTCTGAGTTCTCTTTTCCTAGCTAAACATTCCCAGTTCCTTCAGTCAATACTGGTCTAATGTGTTGTTTCTCCCCCACCCCAGAACTATAACCATTATGACTGCCCTCTTTTGGATTTATTCTGACTTACCTATATCCTTCTTAAAATGTAGCAGCCGGAGAGGAATACTACTCCAGATTCTAACCAGATCAGAGTATAGTGGGATAGTCACCCTACTCATTCTGGACACCATACTTTTAATGTAGTCTAGGACAGTAATATTTCTTTTAGCTCCCACGTTACTGTTGACTCATGTTGGACTTGTAATCTGCTAAGAGCCTCATATCTTCACACAACTGTTTGTCAAGCCATTTCTCTACCATTATATACTTGTGAAATAGATATTTTGGAGACTGTTATTAGAACTTTATACTTATCTCTATTATATTTTATCTCATTCATTATGAGTCATCATTCTAAACTGTCAACATTTTTTTGGATTAATATTCTATCTCCTAATACATTAGCTAGGTCTCCTAGCTTTGGGTCATATTTAAATCTAATAAGCATGCTATCTATGACTTCATCTTGGTTTTTGATAAAAGAAAACATTGCACAGTATAAGAAAAAGAATAGATCAGTCTCTGGGGATACTCTGCCAAACATCTCATTCCAAGGTGACATCTAGCCTTAATGACTACTTTTTGGATCTAGTCATTCAAGTAGTTCCAAATACACGTAACTATACTAATCATCTATCCTATAGATCTCTACAAGGACAACATGTCAAATGCTTCCACCATTCGCCAATCTATACCCCACCCCATCTAATGGTTCCATGATAAAAAGGAAATGAGATTAGTTTATTTTGACTTATTCTTAATGAAGCCATTGTGTTCTTCTTTAACAATGAGTTCTAACATGTTACCATGGATAACAGTCAAGCTCACGGAATCATGAAGTCTGAGAGTTGAAAGGGACCTCAAAAAACATCTGGTCTGAACACAAATGATCTTTACAGCATGACAAGTGGTCAACCAGCTGCTTCTTAATGCCTTTCAGTAAAAGGAAACCAATTTCAAGGCAGCCAATTTTACTTTTGCGTAGCTTTAATATTCTAAATTTTTTGTTACATTAAATCTGAATCTCTCCCTTGCAATTTCCACATATTCCTCTTCATTCTGTCCCCTGGTACCAAGTAGAACAAGGCAAAATTCTCTTCTACATAACAACATAATATTTGAAGGCAGTGATCCTGGTTCCTCTGTCTTTTCTTTTTTTCCCCTATTCCTTCAGTTAATCATCATATAGAATGGTCTTGAGCACTTTCACCATTCTGGTTGCCCACTTCTGTGCACTCCTTAACTCATCAATGTTCTCCCTTATATGCGCACCCAGAAGTGAATATGATTGTCCAAGCATGATTAACCAGAAATAAATTCAACAAGATCATTATATCGTAGTCCTGGATACGATGACTCTCTTAAGGAAGTTTGGTACAAGAAACAGGTCATGTTTAGTCTGAAAAAGAGAAGACTAAGAGGAAATATAATAACTGTCTTTTCAAGTATTTTAAGGATTGTCATGTGATGGGGGAAATTGACCCAAAAGAGGACTAGGAACAATAATAGCTGCAGGGGGTAAATTTAAGCTTAAAATAATGAAAAAACTTTCTAGGAATTAGAACTATAAACTGATGAGGTAACATCTTCCTCATTTAAGTAGAGAAGTGGATATGGAATGAGGTTTTTGCTGCTAGATGCGGTGACCCTATAAGTTAGTTTTGTGTAAATGACTTTGTTGTTATTGTTACTAGGAAGATTTAAGGAGGACGGGTTTAAAGAAAAATGATTGTTGTATTAAAACAAAGAGCAGCAATAAAAATATTAAAAGAGTTGAGGGGAAAAAAGAATTAGAGTATACAAAAGCAGAACTACCTCAGAAGGTAGTGGGTTCCCCTTCATTAGAGGACTTCAAGCAAAAGCTAAATGACCACCTGTCAAGGATGTTGTAATGGAGTTTTTGGTTTAAGCATGGGCTGGACAAGAGTTCCCATCCAATTCTGATTCTGTGATTGTTTCTGCTATATCTTCAGATCCTTTGTTTATTTGAACAGTTCTATTTTCTTAAAAGTTAGTAGGTAATATTTTGCTTATATTATACATCCTTTTTTAATGCAGTTTATTTTTTAAAAGAATTTTCATTATTAACTTTTTTATCACTTAAGTTTTCTCTTGAATCATATCTCCTTTTTCCTCTCAGAGTCATCCCATGTAATAATACCTTTTTTAAAAAAAGAAAAAAAGGAAAAAAAATCAGAAAATTAATCAATACATTAAAAAACCTGACAACACATGTAATGTTCTAGGTATGGTATATTTCTGACTTAGTAGAAGGGTCTTGTACTATTGTGACTAATCTTAATTCTTTTATGAGAATTACTCATGAGGTAGGAGCTCAGTCGTGAGACTGTTACCTTCTTATTCCATATTCACAGAAAACATTTACTCCTCAACAGCAGTAAGAAATTCTACCTCACCCTCACTCCCAAAATAAATCTACCTTCACAAGAGAAGATAAAACCTTCGGGGTATGAATATTTGGGCCCATGTCAATCCTACAGTACACATATACACTGCGGATTCATTTAGTATTTACTTGCCTATCATTTGCCGTTTCTACCCTCTTCCCCTTTCTCAAGTCAATCAAAAAGCATTTGCTAGTAAGTGTCAGGTACTGGGGCTACCAAGACAAAAATGAAGGAGTAAATGTCTTCAAAGATCTTACAATCCATTGTTTCTAAGGGAAACAATAAACACACATAGAAGTAAATATAAAATTATGCAAAATGAAAACAAAGTAACTTGGAGGGAGATTCTTTAGTCTTAAGTTATCTCTCATATTCTTTAAGATCTTTCAAAGATCCTTAGCAATAGTAGGAGCTAGGTCTTTCAATATCTTAAGATGTCTAAGTGTGGTAATTTGCTATCATTAAAGGTGGCTATATCATCTTTCTGTCTTCTTACTTATCTTGTATTTCCAATCTCTACTCACCATTTTTTCGTTGTATACTTTCCAGTGCAAAGATCATTCTAGTGAAAGAAAACAGGAATAAAAGGAAAGTAATTCATATTTCTCATTATTATCCATTGTCATCATCCCATCCCATCATCCCACCAGCTAACCATCCCCTCGGCTAACCATCCCCTCCCCTCTCCATCATACCTTAAAAACAAAAACAACTCTCTGTTGTCCTTAGCATTCATGCCCACCTATATTCTAGGCTTTAGTACTTCTGACATTGTTCTGTTTGCGTAGGATTGTGCTACCCTTTTGAATTCATCTTCAATTATTTGCCTTTGATTCCATCTAATATGCATGTCTTTTAAGAAATTGACTTGGTCAATTAGTTCTCTGTGCATACATACTGGGCAGCTCCCTTTATTCTTTCCTCATTAGAATCACTTCTTATTTTTTCTCTTTTTATGAATTATATAAAACTTATGAATATATAAAACTTTTGAATTTGAATACAAAAAGACCAAAAGAAGAGAGAACTTTCCCATGTACACAGCACAGTATAAAAAAAGGATTCAATATAAAACCATTTCACGCTGTTTACTTTTTTTGAAAACTAAATAATAAAGACAACGCATCATTTTCAAAGCTGTCCTATTTTTCTGTACCTCCTTCTAAGTTTTCTTTTGTTCTGTGCTTTTTATTTTTTCTCCCTCCATCCCCCGCTGCCTCAGAGAACTCTACCACTAGATACAAAAATGTATGTGTGTGCATATGTATGTATGTATATACGTATATCTGTGTGTGTCTGTGTGTATGTACACATACACATATAATCAAGCTATACATCTATTTATCAGTTCTTTCTCTGAATGTGGATAGTATCTTCCTTCATTAGTTCTTTTAAGTTGATTTGAGCATTTACAAGTACTCAGAATGACTTAGTTGATCAAAGTTGATTAAAGTTGTTCTTAGAACAATATTGCTATTACTGTGCATAATATTCTCTTGGTTCTTCACCCTTCATTATTCCATCCAAGTCTTTCCATCTTTTCCTAAAATCAACCAGCTAATCATTTCGTGTAGCACAGTAGCGTTCCATCACAATCATATGCCATAATTTGTTTAGCCATTCCCCAACTGAGAGTCATCCCCTCGATTTCTAGTTCTTTGCCACCACAAAGAAAACTGCTATAAAATTTTTAGAAAGTGTAAGTTATTTTCCTTTTTCCCCAGTCACCTTGGGAAACAGACCTAATAGTGATATTGCTGGGTTAAAAAATATCATACACAGTTTTACAACTCTTTGGGGATAATTCCAGATTGTACACCAAAATAGTTGAATCACTTCACAGTTCCACCAACAGTGAATTAGTGTCCCAATTTTTTCATATCTCTTCCAATATTTGTCACTCTTCCCTTCTGTCATTTTGGCCAATCTTATAGGTATAAGATGATATCTCAAAGTTGTTTTAATTTGCATTTCTCTAGTCAATAGAGACAGAGCATTTTTTTCATATGACTATATATAATTTTGATTTCTTCATCAAAAAATGGCCTATTCATATCCTTTGACCATTTATCAATTGGGAAATTCTTCATATTCTTATAAATTTGACAAAGTTTTTAAAATATATCTGAGATATGAGACCTTTATCTGAGAATTTTATTTCAGTTTAAAAAATTTTACGCCCTAATATGTGGTTAGTTTTTGTAAAGGTACCATATACTGCTGAAAAAAAGATATATTTGTTTTTATTCCCATTCAATTCTCTCCAGATACATGTCACATTTAGCTTATCTAAGATTCTATTCACCTCTTTAACATCTTTCCTATTTATTTTTGGTCAGATTTATGTAATTCTGAGAGAAGAAGATTAAATTCCCCTACTATTGTAGTATTACTATCTATTTTCACCTGTAATTAATTAAAATTTTCCTTTAAAAATTTAGATGTATGGTATTTGGTACATATAGGTTTAGTATTGATAATGCTTCATTTTTTTACGGTACCATCTAGCATAGAGTAGTTCCTCTATTTATCTCTTTTAATTAAGTCAATTTTAGCTTTAACTTTGTCTGAGATCATGATTGCTACCACTGCTTTTATTTACCTTGCCTTAAACATAATGAATTCTACTTTACCCCTTTACTTTAACTATGTGTATATCTCTTATTTTAAAATATGTTTCTAATAAACAACATCTTATCAGATTCTCATTTTTCATCCATTCTGCTATCCATTTCTGTTTTGTGGGTGAGTTCATCCCATTCACATTCAAAGTTATAATTACTTGTTGTGTATTTCCTTCCATCCTATTTTTCCTCCCTATTATCCCTTCTCACCCTCTCATTTTATTCTATCCCTCTTTACACCTCTGATTTACTCCTAATCACAACCTCTAAGGATTGATTTACGCCTAATCACAACCTTTTAAAGGATTCCTCCCAAATCCTTTTCCTGTACCCTTGGATTCCTTAGTCTACCCAAGAATCTAAGAATCCCTTCCTTGTCCTGTCTCCTTATCCTCCTACTCCTTGATCTACATACTCTTCTAAAGAAAAGTCCCTCCCTTATTCTGTCACCTTACTCTCCTATTTCTTTATAAATTTAGAAGACTTTTAAACCCTTCTAGATGTATATGTTATTCCCTGTTTAAGACCAGTTCCAATGAGAATAAAGTTCCAGCTACCAGCCCTCCACCCCCATCTGTTTCCATTGTAGTTCTTCTATTTGTGTGAGATAATTACTCCATTTCACCTTTCTTTAATCAATTTTATTTTTTAGAATTATCCCACCATACTCATCTCAGCCCCAAGCCAAATAATGATAACATTGTTAAGAGTACAGGTAACATTTTCCCACACTAGAGGTAAACAGTTTGGCCTTATTGAGTCCCTTGTAATTAGTCTTTAATTTTCACCTTATTTTTCTCCTAGATCTTATATATCAAATTTTTCATGAGTTCTGATTTTTGGTTTTGGTTTTTTTTTTTTTGGTCACAAATGCCTGAAAATCTTTCAATTCACTAAAGTACTATTTTTTTTTCCATTCAGGATTATACTTAGCTTTTCTGGATAACTTATTCTCAACTCCTTTGCTCCTTGAAATATAATGTTCCAAGTCCTTCAGTTTTGTAATGTAGAAACTGTGTTATCCTGATTATAGCTCCATGGAACTTAAATTGTTTTTTTTGTTCTTGTTGCTTGTAGTATTTTCTCCTCAACCTGGGAGCATTGAAAATTGGCTATGATGTTCCTATGAGTTTTCATCTTGGGATGGTGATCAATGGATGTTATTGTATTTCTATCTTACCCTTTTGTTCTAGAACTTCATGACAATGTTCCTCAATGATTTCTTATAATATCATATCTAAACTCTTTTCAAAAATTCATTACTTTCAGGTAGTCCAACAATTCATATATTATCTCTCAATCAGTTGTTTTTCTAATCAGTTATTTATTTCACAGTCTCTTCTATTTTTCATTTTTGTGATTTTATTTTATTATTTTTTGATGTCTTATAATGCCCAGTTCTCCTTGCCCAGTTCTAATTTTTAAGGAGTTATTTTCTTCTTTAAGTTTTTTGGATCTTTTTCCAATTGGTTGACTTTCTTTTTATAATTTTCTGGATTTCTTGGATTGCTCTTATTGTTTTCCTTTATTTTTCTTGAACTCCTCTTAGAGTCCTTTTAAAGCTTTTCCAAGAATTCCTTTTAAACTTTTAACAATTTGACATTTTTCTTTAAAGTAGGAGTTGCTTTTTTTAACTTCACTATCTTTTTCCAAGTATGAACTCAGATCTTCTCCATCCCCATAGTAGCTATCTGTCTTATTATTGTGTTTAGGTAAATGGAAAACAGTGTTGACGTTGAGAAGGTCATGCAATGCACAAGTCTTCAGCAGTAAATGACCATTCCTGTTGTTGTTTCCAACTCCATTCCTCCCTAGAGCTCCCTGCCAAGTCTAGTAGTCTGAGTTTACTCTAGCATTAAAGTCACCCAGAATTATAAGCTTGTTTTCTTTTGGCACACTGATGATAAGGGTCTCTAGATCTTCATAAAATTTTTCTTTGACCTCATCAGGGTTCAAAATGGTGGGAGCATAGACACTGATGATGGTGGCATGATGCTTTCCTGCAAGTGGCAATTGCATTGTCATGAGCCTGTCATTCACTCCTTTTGGCAGGCATACCAGCTTGCTGACTAGATTAGTTTTGATTGTAAACCCTACTCCAGTGTCACAGCACTCCCCTTCACTATGGCCACTCCAGAAAAATGTGTATCCAGCTCTGACTTCAGTAAGCTGGCCTTCATTTGCCAGCCTTGTTTTACTCAGGGCTGCTATTTAGATGCGATACCTGTTGAGTTCTCTTGCAATAAGAGTAGTTCATCTCTCAAGTCTACTGGATTTTGTGTTGTCTGTAAGTATGTGCATATACTATATGCCAATGGTGAGTGGAATCACCAATTTCACAATGGCATGTTTGCCCGGCTTCTGGATAATGGGAAATGATCTTGTGCTTTCCTAGTCACCAATAGAGTGAAACAGGGCTATGTGTTTGCTCCCATGCTTTTTACAATGATGTTTTCAGCCATGTTGTCAAATGCTATCAGTTAGGATGGGCACAGCATCAAGGTCAGCTATCATACTGACGATAAATTATTCGATTTGAAAAGGCCACAAGTCAAGACAAAAGTGAAGGGAGTGTTGGTGCATGATTTTCTGTTTGCAGATGATTAGGCCCTCAATGCAGCCTCTGAAGCGGAGATGCAACAAAGTACGGATCATTTCTCTGCTGCTTGTGCTAATTTTGGCCTAATAATTAACACCAAGAAAACACAGGTACTCCATCAGCCACCACCACACCATGCATACATGGAACCACCAGTTGCAACAAATGTAGATAAGTTCACTTACCTTGGTAGTATACTTTCTAGCAATGTACATGTTGACAATGAGTCTGATGCACACATCGCCAGAGCTAGCTCAGTGTTTAGGAGGCTCTGAAAAAAAGTATGGGAGAGAAGAGGTATTACACTATCCACCAGACTGAAAGTTTACAGAGCTGTTGTGCTGACCTCATTGTTGTAAGCCTATGAAACATGGACATTCTACCAGCACCATGCCAGGAAACTGAATCATTTCCATTTGAACTGTCTTAGGAAGATTCTGAGGCTCACCTGGCAGGATAAGGTACCAGACACTGAGGTCCTTGCTTGAACTAAACTGCCAAGCCTTCAAACTATGCTTCAGAGAGAGCAACTCCAATGAGCTGGCCACATTGTTCAAATGCAAAATGTATGCTTGACAAAAAGACCATTTTATGGAGAAATTACATGGGGCAGGTGATTACATGATGATCAGAAGAAGCAAAACAATGACACTCTCAAGCTCTCTCAAGACCTGTGGATTTGACTGTGTGACATGGGAGACACTGGCACAGGCCTGCTCAGCATGGCATGCCCAAATCAGAAAAGGTGCTGTGCTCTATGAGCAAAGCAGAATTGAAACAAATTTGAAGTATCCACCCCAAATGTTCATATGGACTACCTGCCCAATCTGTGGTAGAGCATTCTGAGCTCATATTGGTCTGATCAGCCACAGTCATGCACACTGAACTTGGACTTCGTCATGGTGATGTCATTTTGGTCCTCTTCAAGAATGGAGGACAACAACCAGTGGCTATCTGTGGTCAATGCAGTTTGGGGTTGCTGGGAACTTTGAAATATCAGGGTACAGGACTGACTCTGCCTAGAATGAATTTACAAACTCAAACCATCTTCAAGTCAAGTGGCAAGGTTTATTTCAATTGCCAATAGAAGTGGGCAGGGTTCCTAATGAACCTGTAACTGATGAGGATGAGACTGAGCTTACTTACAAAAGGACAGAGAAAGGGTCTAGATGGGATTAAGGAGTGATCAATAGTCTGGGGTGGGCCATTTGCCACAGTGAAAGGAATGGCAAGTAAGCTAATTAGGTGATCAAGGTGGGCAAGGGTGGGCCAAGGGCCTTGGGCAGGTGCTAGAGATCTAGGATGCTAAAATGTACTGGAAAATTCAGGGACTGGGTTGTTGTCAAAGACATTGTATTTTCTTTTTAGGGATCCAGGTCCCATCACCCCATCAGTCAGATTCTTCTTCTTCCTCTTCCTTCTCTCCCAAGTTGGGGGAGGGAGACGATGCTTCAAAGTTCAAGTTTTTCTTAGTGTTGTTTTCTAAGTACTGTTGGAGGAACTGACCTTTACCACTCCTCTTTGTTTCTGTACTTTGGCTAGGGCCCGAAGTCACTGAAAACCCTCTTGCTCCTTGTGGTCCCTCCTGGGGCTGCAAAGCTGCAAACTTCAGCTGTCCTCTCTGCCCTGGAATAGACTCCACTCTCCTGCAAGTGCCCACCAGAGTTCCCGTTCTCTCTCTCTCTCTCTCTCTCACACACACACACACACACACACACACACACACACACACCATACTGTACTCACCAGGCATATGCTCTCTCTTCCTTGCCCATAGCTGCAGCTTGGGACCATGTCTGGTCGGCACAACTAGGCCTGTGATCCAGAGACAGCAGAGGGTCCTTCCAAGTTCCCCTACTCAGGTGTCCTAACCCTATACTGTGCATGAGGTGAAAATTCCTGAAGCCTAGGGTGCCCCCCCTCCACCAGCTGTCCCCAGGGTTTGTTGATTCAGTGGAGTCTGCCTGGAGGTGTTTGTACTTCAGTGGGGCCAAACCTCCACTTGGGCTTTTCTCTGAATTTTCATTATTTCTGCCCTCTACGTTCACTTTGAGGCAATGTTTGTCTTCTTTGTGGGGGAAATTTGGGGAGCCTGTTATTTTCTGTTCTCCTCTGCCATCTTCCCAGAATCGTCTCCCAAAATCACTTCTGCTTGTACAATATTCTGAATTTTACTCTTGAGATCTTTTCATCCTTCTTGTCACAATTTCCCCTACTAAACATCAGGCCTTTGAATCCTACCTCTGCCTTCACTGAGCCCTTTGAAAGCTGCTCTTTAATAACTAAGGTACATGTAATACTCCTGGTCTATATCACAGTCACAACATGGTCACTTGGAATATTCACTGGACCCCAAGGTTCCTGTCATTTCTGCTTAAGCAGTCAGTTTTTGTTCACTGGTCAGAATAAGGTCTAGAATAATATTATCCCTTCTTCCACCTTTTGAAGGATAAAATGATAGCAAAGCAAGGGACACTACTTGTGGCAGAGAGTTCTAGCCAACCTCCAGATAACTGAAGTACCCTATTACAACAATGGAAGCAGCTAGGTGGCTCAGTGGATAGAACATGTGAGTTAAAATCTGGACTCAGACACTTACTAGTTATGTGACTCTGAGCAAGATATTTCATTTCTGTTTGCTTTAATCTCCTGGAGAAGGAAATGGCAAACAACTAATTGGCGTGCTATGATCCGCAGGTTCACAAGGAGTCAGATATGACTGAAAAGCAACCACAGTTATTAATATCATGGCTTCATCTGAGTTTCGTCAGGTGTTTCCTCTTCTAATTTCTTCGTCTCTCTGGGTTATCTGTAATATACCAACATCGATCTATCTCTTCTGCCTCTCCATTTGTTGATCCTCACAGACTGATGCCCTATCGTGTCTCCCTGACAAACTTGGGAGCTTATCTTATCTTCTTAGTATACAAGTCTATTCCCCTGTACATTTAACACACTCTATCCCTTTTGAATGATTAAAGAAAAACATTCCAGTTGGGCTATGAAGTGCATAAAATGCTGGATTAGGAGTCAGAAAGTCTTGAGTTCAGATCCTGCCTCAGTTATTAGCTGGGTCTCTGGGCAAGTCACTTAACCTTTCTCAGTTTCAATTTCCTTAGCAGTAAGAAACAGATATTAATAGCACCTACATTCTAAGGATGTTGTGATGATCAAATGAGCTAATATACACAAACCATTTTATAAACTTTATTATATTATATTTATTATTATCTCCTCTTAAGGAGTAGTTCTCCTCTTCCTTATATATTTCTTCTCTGATACCTCTTTTCTATTCTTTCATTGTCTCCCCCTGACCTTGAAAGCAAGGATGCAATCCTCTATCCCTTTTACTATTTCCTTTAGGTCAAATGCCAACCTATGCTTCAAAGTTACTTTGTACTGATACTGGTCTGATCAGCCATAGTCCAACACACTGTACCTTGGACCACTGTAGGGATATCATTTTGGTCTTCTTTGAGCACAAAGGTCAACAACCAACTGTTTGGTACTGGTAGAAATATGAACATCATACAGTCTCTACAGATCATTCTAAAATTCTCCTTACCTTTCATCCTTGCTTCCAACAAATCCATAGTCTTTTGTCTTCTTTTGAGTAACTCTCTTGGTTAACCTTTGTGGCTAAGTGCTGAAGCACACTGCCTATTTGCCATGTCTGTCCAGAGTGCTTGGGGCCGAGTCACTCTCTTGAGGTAATTAACCTGATCTGTGACTTCATCCATATGAGTATTCCCTTTATTAGGACAGATTGTAACCCATTCCTATCTTCTTCTCCTGTCATCTTTTTTCACTTAATTCAAAACGATATTTTTTTGCCTTTCTTCCCTGTGCCCACCTTTACATTAAAGCCACAAAATCTCTTTCTGTATGTCTTTCTATACTATGTAGATATGTGTATGTATGCACGTAAACATGTGTGTGTACATAGCTATAATATGCATTATAGATACACATATATCATGCATATGTGTGTGTGTGTGTGTGTGTGTGTGTGTGGACAGACTAAGGATCCTGTGGCATCCTTTTGAGAATCTGTTTTTTTCGCAAGGCTTCCTGCAGCAGAAATTGTTAGACAAACTCTCATCTTCACAACAGTCCTTTGCTTTGACTCATCACGAGAACCACAAGAAGAGATGGCCAAGTAGGTATGCCACAAAATGATGCCTTTCATTGACTTTGGGCAAACAATGAAGCCCAATCTTTGTTCACTTCTAAAGGAGAATGTATCCATTATCCTTCCACTTAGCTGCTGTTCCTTCATGTCTTCTGATTTCACATATATTGAAATAGGCTCTTGTCTCTGATACTACCTGTGTGGCCTTGGACAAATCATCTAACCCTCTCTAGGCCTCAGGTTCCTAATCTGTAAAATGAGGGGTCCAAATAGATAACTTCTGAGATACCTTCCAGTTCTAGACCTAGGACTATTGATTTGATGCATTTCCTTCAGTAGTATTTTAACTCACATTTATCTCTCAAGAACTTTGGATTTGACTGTGCAACATGGGAGACACTGGCACAGCATCACTCAGCATGGCGTGCCCACAGCAGAAAGGGTGCTGTGCTCTATGAGCAAAGCAGAATTGAGACAGCACAAAATAAATGTAGAATGCGCAGATTTGGAGTATCCACCCCAAATATTCACACGGACCATCTGTGTGCTACCTGTGATAGAGCATTCTAAGCTCATGTTGGTCTGATCAGCTGCAATCGGACACACTGAAATTTCAGTTTATCATGGTGATGTCATTTTGGTCCTCTTCAAGAACGAAGGACAACAACCAACCAACCAACTCACATTTAGAATAGCAACAGTTAAATCAACCTTTCTATGCAACCTAAAAGCTATGTGATTCTTAGTATCCTTTGTTACTCAGCTCTTGTCACTCTGTATGCTTGCATAGGACCGAATTGTATTTTTTATTTCTCTTTGTTTCCTGGACTGCCATGGCCGAAGAATTTATCACCTATAGACTGACCTCCTTTTGATTAGTCTCTTAGTTATGCTGGTTCTCAGACAATGGACATAGTCCAATACTGGCACTGCATTTAAAGCCTTGAGCCTTTTAGATTCCCCTGCCTTTGAAAAATATGTCAATTCTGTTAAGGCACTGTAGTATTGGATATGTGAAGAAAAATAACAAATTTTTTAAAAAAACATCTATTAGGCGCTTGCTGTACGCAGACCATTGCACTAAGCAATGGGAGAGATAAATAATTAGATAACACATGGTGCCTAGTGGATTTTGCCACATAATGGACTAAGACATAAACACAGACAACTAAATATAGAACACTGCATGACACCCGTATAAAAGGTTCAAAGTGCTTTATGAGATATGGGAGAAAGGCCATTACGAGCTGGAGAAATTAAGGATAGTTTACTTGAAGGCAGTGGTTCTGAATTGGGCTTTAAAGGATAAGTAAGAATTCAAAGCACAAGGGGAAATGGGAAGGGCATTTAGAAAACAGGAAACAGATCGGAGGAAGGCATAGACAAAAAGGACGGAATAAACATTTAGAACTATTTAAAATTTGTAATATTCTTTAGAAAAATGAGCTGCCTCTGTAAGGATGGAGTCATATAATAAAATTATCCTCAACCTGCTTAAAGTAACTGACAAAATACTAGCTCAGATACCTTTATCATGTGAGACCACCTCTACTGAGTCAATCAATCAGAGGTATTAATTGTGAACAAGCCCTAGATATCCCAGTAGAATTGATGAATTAATCAAAGATTCCAAAAGTCCTTGATAAATCAAAACATCTTTCAGAGTCTTTGAGGAGGAATTGCTTGAGGAGCAGAATGCCTTGACTACCCCCAACACCCTTGACTAGAAGTCAAACTTGGAGGCTCAAGGACCTTTCTTAGGCATCCTAGAGTACTTCCTGGAATGGCAATTACTATTGGCAGTATCCACATTGAGAACTAAGATACACTACAGAAAGGCAGCTACAAAACTTTACAAAGAACCCCACAAAGAAGCTACAGTGTACCTAAAAAGAATGTCATGAAAACTCCATAGTGTGTTCTCCAAGCTTGAGCCCACTTTCCCTTGGCCTCTGTAAACACTAGGGGGAAAATATGTAATGTATTTGGGGGTGGGGTAGGAGATGTTCTTATTATACTGGTCTTACTCTACTCACAGTTCTTACTATACTACTTTAGTAAAATACCCATCTCTAAAAGTTTATTAAGCCTGGTTGAGTAACTGATATCAATTGATAATCACTAAGGGAAATATTTGGGTCTGGGCTTGAAAACTAGTTTTAGAAAATCCCTCCCAAACCCGTTAAGGCAGTTGCCCACTGGGGACTGTTGGGGAAAGCAAGCTATATACAGATCTGGAGGGAATTCTGATTTTTATAATAATCAATATATGTGTACTGAATATACTAGATTAGAATATATTAGATTAGATTTTTCAGAATTGCCTTTTTTCAGCTTGTGAGTCAAACTCACAACACAGCTTGAACTGATCAATCAGACTTTGACAACTCTCACAATCCTGCCATCCTTCTGCCTGCTTACTTGAAATAAAGCCAAGAACCTGTTCCCATCACTGAACTCTGGCCCTGTGACCCACTAAGTAGCGACCCCCCAAGGACTTGGGCAGTATTGCAGGACTCTAGAATTGTATTATCTTCTGTTTGTGGGTTTGTCATGGGAAACCACTCTGGTCCTGGGAACAGTTGTTTCTAATCCACTCTCTTCCCACTTGTGATCTACATATATAATCTCTGTCTTCACGAGGCAGAATTCTGATCAGGAGAATTCCTGATTTGCAAATCTGTTCCACATAATGAAACTAATTAATTTAACAGCTACCTGATTACTGGCACTTTGTCTCTGGCCTGCTGTTTCGTCATTCTCAGGTTAGAGACTGGCTCAGTAAAAATCCTGTTAATAGGACCTAGCTTGTCACTGTGAGTGGGGGTTGGGAGAGAAGCTCCACTTATAGTTTCATACACAATAGTCACATATAATCCTCTTCTTCTATTCTTAATATGTAGACATGTTCATGTTTGTGGATACTGTTTGTCAAATTAAGAATAACAAAAATTTTAAAACTCTCCAGGACTTTTCCTTTAAAAAAAAAACCCTACCAGATTTCTATTTTATAATTTTACATCAGTACTAACAATAAAGAGATGACTTTTTAAGTTTCCCAGGGAAGGAGATCATTGGGCTGCATGTAGGACAATGCTGCTAAAAACCAGTATCAATGCCATTCCTTCTAACCATATTATACTAATTTATGAAGGGAAAAAGTTGGAAATATAATGAACAAAGGGCATGAAGATTAAAAAAACATTCTGGGCCCTATATGGGGTACATTGCATGTTACCATTTGAGTGCTTCTTTCCCCCTTCAAATCAATCCTTTATTTCCTATATATTTTAATCTAATTACTTCTGTAGAAAACAAGCAGTATAAGAAATTAAAATGAATAAAAAAATCTTTCCCAAGTCCAAGATCAAAGATTAGTGATATTAAAATATTTATTCATTATAAATGAATAGAAATTTAATCATGTCACCTAAAAATTTAAGTATAGCAAAGACATATTGCCTATTGAGGTTTAAGAGTTATAGCAAAATTATATGGTTGAAATATAAGTTAGCAGCTATCAAGTCCAAAATCTTCCCTAATGCATGAATCTTTTCTACAATATTCCTTGGAAATTACTATTTAGCTCCTATTTAAATACCTCCAATGATGGGGAGGACATCAACTCCTGAAGTAAGCTCTTTCATTTTTTGGAAGAAAAAAAGAAAGATAAAGAAAGAAAGAAATGGAGGCCCAAAGACAGGGAGTGATAAGTCCATAGGCATTTTTTAGGTGAGAGACCATCCAGTAATTATCAGAAAGAAGAGTAATAGTGTTGGTTACTCTCTGTTAGAGAGCACTAATGTGTCCATTTGGGGTGGGGGGTGGTTAGTCTTATAGATGTCTTTAACTTTTTGCTTAGTTATTCCTATAATGATTAAATCAATTCTAACAATAATACTTAATCAAAAACATACAACGTATGAAATATTTTGTACCTGTAGTCCTCCATCTCCAATAACTAGGAAGTCCTTCCTTATTTTGAGCCAAATTCTGCCTACTTCAGGGTGGAATCAGGAAAGAGACTGTAAAGATCTAAGATCATGTCATATCAGTGTTTTCCATGGTGAGAAGTGTTCAATAATGGAGAGAATAATGATTATTTAGTGAGCTTGAACATAATTAAATATTTATATGAGATTATAATTATACAAATTGACCTAGAATCAGGGTTAATAATGTATAAACAAGCCATTTTCATAGATATCATATGTATGAATGCTAATTCACTTAACCCCTGAAACAGCAGGAGGTTGGGAGAGAAAGGAAGAAAAAAAGTTCAGGGATCACACACACACATTCACACACGTCCTCTTTGCTTGAATTCCATCACTGTTCTATACTAGTTGTATTACTGCATGCAAATAACTCAGATCAATTTCTTCATCTATAGAATAGGAATAATAGTCACCTGCTTCACAAAATTATTGTGAGTAAAGGGCTTTACAAAAATCTTAAATCCCTACATGAATGTGAGTTGTGGTTATAATCATAGCTTGCAATTTACAAAGGTTAAAGGAGGTTTTTATGAAACGCTTACACTAGGGCACTGAGTTTCCACTTGTGCCACTCATATCTTAGTGCTCCTGTGATCATGCAAGAAGAAAGAACCAAGCATTGGCTAAAGTAGTTCAGAAATGTGGTCATTGAAGACCTACAAAATCGAAGCATATTAGATAGGAAGTATCAGCTGATTTGACTCTCTCATTTTATGAAAGAAAGAAAAAAAGAAACAGAGGCAGAGAAAAGAAGGAAAAAAGAAAGACAAAGAAAGAAAGAAATGGTGGCCCAGAGACAGGGAGTGATAAGTCCATAGGCATTTTTTAGGTGAGAGACCATCCAGTAATTATCAGAAAGAAGAGTAATAGCATTGGTTACTCTCTGTTAGAGAGAACTAATGTGTCCATTTGTGAACTTCATTCTTTCCCAGAGTATGGATCTAAGGTATGATAGAGAATCTCCTATTCTGAAGAGTTTCCTTCATTTTGAAGAAGTAACCAGGCCTAGCATGCTCAGGACTTCACAAGTATCTTTCCAACCTCCTCGCCTGCCATGATTCTGCTTTTCAGCTCTCTTTATGTGCTGTCTTCTTCTACTAGGAAAGTAAGCTCCCTAAGAGCAGGGTGTCTCTTTCTTTCTGCTGTATTTGTATTCTCAGTGCTTAGCACAGTGCCAGGCACATATAAGTGACTTGTTGACTCCTAAGACTTTTCCAAAGGGATGATTACTATCCATATCTCATGATGCAAACATTGCCAAAGATGTGAGGCTTGAGCCAGAGAGTGAAGACCACAGGGCACAGATAGTGTTTTCATCACTACTGCCCATTAAAGGAAAGGGACCCCCAAAGATAAAGGCAGGTCTAAGAAAATGGTGTCTGATATGTATGAACTGATGCCAGTGAGCAGAACCAGGGGAACAATTTAATACAATAACAACAACATTGTGAAAACAAACAACTTTGAAAGTCTTGGGAACTATAATGAACAAAATGATCAATCAAATTCCAGAGTACTCATAATGAAAGATGCTGCCCATCTCCAAATAGGTAGGTGATTGACTCAGAGTGATGGACTCAATCTACAGATTGAGGTGTTTGAATGTCAGTGAGTGTGTGTGTGTGTGTGCGTGTCTGTGTGTGTGTGTTTGGATAGATCAATGTGGAAATTTGTTTTGTTTGACTATATATGTTGCAAAGGGTTTCCCCATGCTTTCTCATTTGGGGGTGGAGGAAGAGAAGGGGAAGTGGGAGGGAAAGAATGTGAATTTTAAAAAAGAATAAGCTATCTGAGAATGGGGAAGTCAAAACAGAAAATATGGGAATGATAGTCTCCTATCCCAGAACTGAGTACAGCTAACAAGGACTGGTAAGAATGTATTTTTGTTTGGAGCTGATTGATAAAGGAAGTTCCCTGATCAGTTTGATACCTTACTAGGGGGTGAATGTTTTTTTAAATAATAATTTCCCCCCCCAATTACATGGAAAGACAAACATTTTTAAGTTCCAAATTCTCTCCCTTCTTTCTCCCCTCTCTCCTCCCTGATATAGGTTATGCAAATGCAATCATGCAAAACATATTTCCATATTACTCATGTTGTAAAAGAAGACACAATCAAAGGGAAACACACACACACACACACACACACACACAAAGAGTATGCTTCAGTCTTCATTCAGGTGATTCTTTCTTTAGAACATTTAATATTTCTTCTCCTGTGTAATAGGACATGTCCGTTGTTTAGAAGACAAAAGATGAATTTTGATTGAGTCTCATTCTGTCAAGAAGCATTTATTAAGTAAGCATTTACCATGTGCCTGGCACTGTGCTAAACACTGAACATACAAAGAAAGTGAGAAAAAACCAAGGCATTCTTCAAGGAAATCACATTCTAATGGAAGAGAGAATATGCAAGTAACTATGTATATACAGGATATAAACACAACAGACAGAAGGTCATCTCAGAGGCAAGGTGCTGGAAGTGGGGGACAAGAAAAGTTTCTTGCAGAAAATGAGATCTGCTGAGTTCTGAAGGAGGCCAGGGAAAGTGAGAGGCACAAGTGAGGGAACAGAACATTCTAGGCATAGGGGACAACCAGTGCAAAGGCAACAGAGTCAGGAGTTCATGTGAGAAACAAGTAGTTTTCCAATGAAGGTACATATGGAAGAAGCTAAATATTCAGACCAGGGGTCAGGGAGATCCAAGTTCAAATCCATCCTCAGACACTTAATAGCACTGTGAGCCTGGCCAGGTCATTTAACCTCTGCCTCAGTGTCCCTATCTGCTAAAAATGGAGATAATAATAATAGCTATCTCCCATGGTTGTTTCAAGAAACAAATGAGATAAGAATTGTAAAGTGCTTAGCATAGCACCTAGCACATATTAAGTGCCATACATTATTGGAATCTAATGCATGGAGGGAAATGAAGCTGAATCAATTTGGAAAGGTAGGAAGGGCCTGGGTTGTGAAGTGCTTTAAATTCAAAGATTTTATATTTGATCCTGGAGGTATTAGAAAACCACCAGAGTTTAGTGAGTGGAGAGGAGAGAGTGGGAGACATGTTCAAACCTGTGGTTTGAGAAAATTACTTGGGCCGCTGAGGGGACGATAGAGAGAGTGGGGAACAGCCTGAAACAGGGATTCCAATTAGAAGGTTAGTGCAATAGTGTAGGTGAGAGGGGATGAGGACTTGAAGTACAGCTTATGAGCAGAGAGAAGAGGACTACGTATGAGGAGGGTTATGAAGGCAGAGAGACAAAATTTGGCAATGGATTAGATGTTTGGAGTGAGTGTGAATGAGGGCTCAAGGATAACACAGATTGAGAGAACGGGCAACTAGGAGACTCGTAGTGTTTTGTCATTATTGTTCAGCTATGTCTGACTTTTCCTGACCTCATTTGGGATTTTCTTGTCAAACATACTGAAGTGGCTTGCCATTTCTTTGTCCAGTTCATTGTACAGATAAGGGAAACTGAGGCAAACAGGGTTAGGTGACTTGCCCAGGCTCATACAGCTGGGAAGTATTTGAGGCCAGGTTTGAACACAGAAATATTGATCTTCCTGCCTCCAAGCCCAGCGCTCTAGCCACCTACTACCCAAAGCAATAGGGACATTAGGAGTGGGGAGAGTTTTAGGGGAAAGACAGTGAGTTCTCTTTTGAACATGTTGAATTCAGAATGCCTCTGAGATATCTAGTTTGAGATGTCTAAAAGGCAGACTGGTACTCAGCAGAAATACTAGAACTAGATATGTTAGAGCTGGGAGTTATTTACACAGAAGTGATAGTTGGAACCTAGGAAGTTCATGAAGTGAGATATTCTAGAGGGCCAAGAGCGGAGGCCTGGGAAAGATAAGGTAGAAAGTGATGATAGTGGGAAAATCTAAAGGAGAAGACGGGAGGAGAGCGGACCAAAGGTGTAAGGAGAGGCATGTGTCTTGGCGAGGAGAAGGACTGCCTCTTTATTAGGAGTAGGAATGAAAGAGAACATAGTGGAGGGAATTGTTTGAGTGATGCGAGATGGGGTAGAGGGGAGAAGATGGTGCACTGGGCAAATGACCTCAATTTTTTCAATAAAGTGTGAGATGAAGTCTTACTAAGGTAAACTATAATCTTATATATGTATATATATGTGTATATTTTAAAAATGCGATTCCATGGAATAGGTACTCAACAAAAAAATCAACAAATGTTTAATTGAATTTATATTAATGAGGATGAAGAAAGCACCCTACGAAGTGTGTAAGGGGGCCTTTGGGTACCTTGTCAATACTTGAATGCTTCAATATGGCTTCATTTATACTTCCCTCCAGAAATGCATATAGTCCCTTTGGTAAGCACATAGTGATGGGATTTTTGAAAAGAACATTGGGAAGCAGGGGGGAAATGGGGTGAGGGACCAGAAAAATTTCAGTCACACATGGGGCTTTTGTGCAGGGAATTTTTTCAATTTTTCTTCCCCTTCTGAAGAGGTTGGATATTGAATGCTGTGTAGCCATTCTGCTATGGTGTTACAGGATTCCATTGCATCTGCTGATACCTTTTTTGTAAACTTGATGCAGCTCATGTTCTTTCAGACCCTTGGGTTGAGCACACCTCTGTATGACAGCAGTTTCTGGTCCAGGAGCCATGACTTGCTAATCCTTGAGGTTTATTTTTCCTTTGGTTTTGTGCAAATTGCTGTTACTGACTAAGGGGCTTTTATGGATTCTTTATGTGTCCTCGTTATGGCAATTACTTTGGAGTGTTCCCCAGCAGAATGGGCAGATGAGAACAATTTGTTTGAAGAACTCCAAAGGAGACTGAAGCAGGAGCTGTGGAGCCCCTGGAGCTTGGGCAGACATCAAAGATGCCAAGACTCTTCACTGCATCCTAGGCCATCATCCTGACTTTTGTCCCGCCATCAGACTTGATGACTCAAAAGAGCGAGTATGATGGACATCTATGTGCAACCCTGCCTTGATTAACTCCAATTCACAAAGAAGTCATGACATCACCCCAAGATGGCACTGGTCCTCTTTGAAAATGAAGGAGGAGCCACGGCAGTAGCAGGACAATAGCAGGAGCCGCAAATTGCTGTCCTGACATTTCCATCGAAAGTGTTTTCCACTGATGGATTTCCTGGGCCTTATGGTGCTTGCCACTCTAAGTGAATTGTTTCAAATTCTAACTGATGTGATCTAAGTGATTTATGAACAGCAGCTGACTTCAAAAAAGGATAAAAATTTGCCAGGAGCAGGGATGGAGTGGGGGGGACAGGCAGCAAAGATTAAGGAAAGAAAATATCTAAAGGCAGGTGTTATTAACCTGGGATCCACAGGGTCCATGGATAGACTTTAGGTAGTTCATGAACTTGGAGGGAGAAAAAAGACATCCTTATTTTTCACTAACCTTTGGTTGCCTTTGTAATTCTATACCTTTTATTTTATGCATTTTAAAACAGTATTCCAAGGAGTCCCAAGGCTTCACCAGAATGCCCAAGGGCACCATAACACACAAAAAGGCAGAGCCTAGGAATAATAGGAACCACAGCCCCCTTTTTGTATTGGGGGGAAGGGACAGTGTTTCTAATACTATATGTGAATGCCACAGTAGATTCTGGACTCCAGTAGATTCTGGACAGGAAAAGAGAGCACCCTAGGAGGAAAAAAGGGCAGGGGAGGGTGTGGGGAGAGAAAGAAGTAGACCTGGAGATAGAAGAATGGTTGCTTAGCAGAGTGATAGGATCTTTCTTTGACCCTTTATTATTTTTTGCTGTTGGGTAAAATGCTGGTCCTAGAGTCAAGAAGACCTGAGTTCAAATCCAGCCTCAGACACTAGCTGTGTGACACTGGGCAAGTCACTGTTTGCCTCAGGTTTTTTATTTGCAAAAATGGGTATAATAATAGCCTCTACCACCCAGAATCAAATGAGATAATAATTATAAAATACTCAGCACAGTTCCTAGTACATAGTAAGTGCTAAGTAAATGTTAGCTATTAATATGGTGTCTATTATTGCCTGCATCACAAAGCAAGCCATTAAAAAGTATCTACTTAGATAACAGATATCACATAATATAGGTCTGTGCTGTTCCCTGTGAAGGGAATTTGGTAGGATCTGCAGATGAGGATGCTTAGTCTGTGTCTGTAGTGATCAAATCTCAGGTCATGACATCTGCCCGAAGCAAAAAGTGGGTCACATGAATCAAAAGGGTCAATTACTAAAGTATAAACATAAATTACAAGACAACTAACACAAGTCAAGAGGAATGTCCAGGAATAGAGAAGCAGGTCCAGAGTGGAGCAGCATTGATTAAGCACCTTCGATGTACCATGTACTTACATGAATTGCCTGGAATAAAAAAAAGTCCCTGAACTCAAGGAGCTCATCTTTTAATGGAGGAAAACAATCTAGAAAACCAAACAGAAAAGGAGTGGGGAATAGTACCCACTTCCAGGTACCTACTTGGAGCGCAAGTGGAAAAGTAGACTCTAGAAACAGGAGCAGAGCCGAGGTAGAGGTGAACATGACTGGCATGACTCCTTCCTCAAATGAAGGGTCTGAGAAGAAACTCCAAGAATATCTAATTTAATAAACATTAAATACCTAATGTGTGAAGATCTGGGTGCTAAAGGAGAAACAGTATTTAGGTAAGTATGGCTCCTGCTTTCATTATATTCAGAATTTAGTAAGCAATATAACCCATGTAGAAAGAACTTACAATGCAATATAATACAAGACAAAATCTGTTGTGAGAACCAAGGGGAAAATGGACATTATTAACTGGGATGGATCAAAGAAAGGTCCATGAAAGAGGTCCATGAGTTGGATTTTAACTGGTGTGGAATTTTCTCAGCGGGAGGGGGGAAGGAGAACACTCTAGACACAAGGAGTACCTTGTCTGAATGAAGTCACAGAGATGAGAATGTGCAGGACTGGTTCCAGGACCAGATGGTAGCCTAGATGACTTACTAGGTAGATTACATGAAGGGAAATAGTATGAGAAAAGGTGATAAAGGTAAGATGGCGTCAGATGATGGAGGGTTTGGGATGTCATACAGTTATTCAAACTTAATTGGTTGGGCCTTAGGGAGTCACTAAAGAGCAATGCATTAAGCATTGCCAAAGAGTAGTGATTAATGGGTTGATGTCAATCTGAAGGGAAGTCTCTCTCAGAGTGGCCCAGGAATCAGTTTGGTTCTGTGCTTATCCATATTTGTATTTATGATTTGAATGAAGGCATGAATGGCATGCTTGTCAAGGTTATGGATAGTGCACAGCTGGGAGAGATAATTAATATGTCAGATGACATAGGACGAGCTCAGTGTGAATGAATACTGTGTGTTGGTGGAAAAAAAACCAACTAATGCCATCTTAGGCTGTTGAAAGACATATATTGGTCAGAATGAAGGATGGCATAGTCCCACCTGATCAGACCAGGCTAGAATATTAAATGGTACATAATAAGAACTTGATAAATGCTTGTTCAGTTGAATTAGATTCTCAGAATCATATTTTTGAAACAATGAACTTAAGATTATCTAAGAAACAACATGTGAAGAATTCAAATGAAAGAAGTGTGTGTTCATCCTTTGTTGCCAAAGAAGACCATGCCATCAGAGAAATAATGACATGACTTACACTTGACTTTGTTTTGAACGAGGGAGGGCTGTGCAGGTCGCCAGCCTCACTTCTCCTCCAGAGCCATTTGAATCCGGTGACCAGATATTCATCAGGATGACTGGAGATGATCCAGGATGAGGCAATTGGGGTTAAGTGACTTGCCTAAGGTCACACAGCTAGTGAATGTCAAGTGTCTAAGGTGAGATTTGAACTCAGGTCCTCCTGTCTCCTTCACTGGTGCTCTATCCACTGCACCACCTAGCTGCCCAAATGAAAGAAGTGAGAATGGTAATTGAATGAAATGGATAAGTATGGATTGGCTAAATCAGGAGTTCTTAAACTTTTCAGAGTCATGGGCTACAGGGACAATCTGGTGAAGCCTATGGACCATTACATGTTGTTGCCTACATTCATAAGTGAAGGAAATACTAAATTTTAGTTGAATGTTAATAAAATAAATATGCACCATTTTTTTCCATCCAGGTTTATGGACCCTTGGATTAGATGACTCCCAAAGTTTCTTCCAACTTTGAAAAATCTGAAATTTGGTGATTGTGTAAAATGACAATTATCTTTAGGTATTTGAATGATGATCATTGAGGAGGTAAGGATAAATTTGTTTTACTCACTGTAGAACTCAGTCATGAGTGGAGGTTGTAGAGAGATATATTTTAGTTTGTATTTAGGGGAAATTTCCTAATTCAAAAAGAGTATTGACTGCCTTGAAAGTAGTGGGTTCTCCTTCCCTAGAACTTCTCATGCAAAGGTTGAATGATGTTAGTAGATTCTTGGTCAGATACAGGTTACACTAGAGGAACACTGAAGTCCCTTCCAACTCTGATGTTGGATAAAAATCATCATCTTCGTTATAGGAGATCCCACAGCATCCCAAGTATTTTGCCTGTTTGGAAAAGAGCTATAAGCCCTAGAAACTACATTTGAGACCTAACAACACTAGCTGGGGATGATAACATGAGCAACTATGTAAATTTTAAGAGGCAGAAATTATCCATATTATATTTTAATTGTATCAGACCAACCATAATTAAATCACAATATCATGAACACTGTTCTAAAATTATGTAGAAATGGAAAAATAATTTCCTAAACAACCATTAGATTAAAGACAAATCAGAAAAACAATAACAGAATATTTCATAGACAATGGCAACACTGTGTAACCCTAAGCAAACAAATTCTTTAACTTCCCAGTAAACTCACAGTGAGTAGAAGTAGGAGAGCAGGTGCTGACCTGAATTGATTGATGGATCTTCATTACCAAGGGTTCACAAAACCACTGAAAGCACAGATCCAGGCCCCAAAAGACCCCCCCACCCATTTCTTCCCAAAAGAGAAAATGACAATATCATATATAAAAGTCTACAATTTGCAGCAACATAATTTTGGGGTGTTTTTTGGCGAGGGGAGTGCTTTGCAAATCTTTTTTGATGATTTAACATTTTATTTTTTCCCTAATTACATGTAAAAATAATTTTTAACATTTGTGGTTTTTTAAATTTTGAGTTTCAAATTCTTTTCTGCTCTCTTTCCCATCATTTTTCCCCACTGAGAAGTCAAGCAATTTGATATAAGTTATATATGGGCAGTCACAGAAAAATAATTTTTAAAGTCAAATTTGTATTGCTGTATGATACAATAATATTATAGAAAGCATTAGAGAAAGACCATAGCAGTAGTTTTTTTTTAATAAATTATAAAGTTAGAGAAATAGAGTACAACAATTGAATTGGAATAAAACCAGAAACTTTTTAAAAAGACTAATAAAATTGACAAACTATTAGCAAAAAATTCCTCCAAAAAAGGAGAGAAAAAAACATACTTGCAAAATTGCAAATAAAAAAGAGATCAAATCAAACACAAAGGAACTTTAAAATATCATTAGGGAACAGTACACAAAACTGTACTCTAATAAATAGAAAAACTTAAAGGAAGCAGATCTACAACAGATATATATTACCAAAATTAAATATTGGAAGAATACAGGAAGATAGGTGGGCTAAGCTCCATAGATTTGGAAAGCAATTAAAATTGTTAAGTACAAGGAATGTAAAAATATGTAAAGGAAGGAAACAATCATTTACTAAGCAACTACTATGTGCCAGGAGCTTTACAAACATTTTCTCACTTGATCCTCCCAACAACCCTGGAGATGGGCACTCTTATCATCCCCATTTTATAGCTGGGGAAATTGAGGCAAACAAAGGCTAACTGATTTACCCCGGGTCGCTGAGTTAGCAAGTGTCTCAGCTAAATTTCAAATCTGGCCTTCCTAGATCCAAGCCCAAAGCTCTTTCCTTTCCGCCATCCAACCATCTCTATGAAATAATGTGAAGTAAAAAAAAGTGGAACTAGAACAGAATGTACACTATATCCACACAAGAGTAAAAGTGGGTAGTGTGATGTTTAAAAAGTTTGAGAGACATAATTTCTGGGTTATTAATCATTTTATTACTAATGCTAGCATATGACCAATAAAATGCCTTGAAAGTAGTGGGTTAGTGACACTCTTGAATGCTAATGTTAACTTATGATGGTGGACTCAAAGTTTATACGCCCTTGGAAAAGTGAGTGTTCCTGAGGGTGGCCATCAACTCTGACTGGTTAACAATTAAGGAGAAAGAATGAATCTTACAATGAGAGGTGGGTCTACTCTAATGAGGGGCTGGGTGATGTAACTTTGATCTTGTCCTTTACTTCCAAATCACTCCCAGTCTCAGGAAAATCTAGACCAAGCATTTAGATCCCCCAACTAATCCTGAGCAGAACATAACTGGGCAGGCATTTCACCTTAGATTAAACTCCTTGTAGGGTTGGGTAGGGGAGCAAGAACTATATTGAGGAGAATGTTATTCCTATCTGCTATCGCTAGTTTTGCCCTTCAGAGAGTGATCCTTGAAATGAGGTCTTTAGAAAAATGGGAGAAGTCTGGATCTCCCCAAATCATCGGTTATTAACATTCATTTCTCTCAATAAGAATGAAAGGACAAAAAAATCCTAACAGGGACTTCCAGGGAGTGACTAAAATGTTATAATACTTTATGCACTGTAATTTATTTATTTAAATGAAAATAGCTGCAAATCCTACAATAAATATAATTGATATGCTATATAATTTAGCTTATTAATAATTTAATAATATTATATAAAATATAAATTTAATGATCATAAAGAAATTTAATAATAATATATAATTCAATATAATTTTATTTATATTTTGAAAAACAGTGAAAAGCAATGTAATAATATTGGCAATGTATGGACCCTATTACAGGTACCCTCATGCATTACTGGTAGAACTGCACTGACCTATTTGAGAAAGTGCCTACTTTTGACCCAATTATCCCATTGTTGGAAGTATAATCCAAGAAAGTTATCAAAAAGGAATAAAAGAAAGCCCTAGATTTTTGAAGGTATTTATAGCAGCATTATTTGTTATTGCAAGAAACCCTGCAAACTTAAATGTCTAGCAGTCGGGAATAGTTAAATAAATTGTGACACATTCATGTTATATAATATTATGACGCTATTAAGATTGACAAGGAGGAGGAATATAAAGAAATTTGGAATGTCAATAATCAAATGATACAGGGCAGGGAAGCAGGATCAGAAGAACACATGAACTGAGATCACCTAAAAAGACAAATAAGCAGGGCAAACCACAAAAATTGATGGAGACTAACACTCCATCATGATTATGGACATCCCATGTGTTGAAATGCATTTACCAAAGTGCAAATAGCAGCAAGTCTAATAACCAAGTTCATAATAAATGACTAATGAAATGATAATAATAATTAAAAAGAAACAGTAAGGAGATGTGAAAAATTCAGGATCAAAGGTCATCTATGACTGAGTTGGTGGGTCTCCCAGAGCTTATTGGTCTCATCTTCCCAGTTGCATTTACTTCCTTTTCCAAATGGACAGAGAGGCAGTACCTGTGCTTCCCCATTCAGCCTGATGAGTTGAAGCTGCCATTTAAAGTGGCACCAGATGATTCCCTGATTTTGGTAGGTTTTCTTCAGGACCCTCCATGTCAAAGTGAACTTTTTATCTGCATAACACTCATAAAAGATATCGCCAACAGCGTGGACTAACCGTTCACACAAAGATGTTTCTGCTGCTACTCAATATTGTCTTCCATAAAATTGGGCACCCCCCTTCTATATAGCAGAGCATGTCTGCAATATGTGAGTCAGCTTGGCATAACAACAAAAACGCTGGATGTTTTGTGTTAGGTGACCTGGGTTCCATGATCGACTTTGTATCTATTTGATTTTAGGCAACTCACTAAAATTCTTTGAGCCCCTATTTTCTCATCTCTACAATTAAGATTGCATTAAATGATCTCTAAGTTACCTTTCAACTCTAAATCTTATGAAAACTAGTACTTCTGGTATGAGGGCTGCTAAGCCCCGTTTAGGGCTACTTTCCACCTAATTCACCCAATTCTCACCTGTGGCTCCAAGAAGCTATAGCACACACAGTGACCACACCTTGGTAGACCAATTCTGCATATTGATTAAACCTGGTTGAGTGTAACCAGGGGGTCTCAAACCATTGGTGAATTAGCGGGGTATCTACCCCAAGCATATGAAGACATGGACAGTTGGGAACAATTTGTTCCAATGAGCCATGAAGATGGAAGAAGCAGGCATTGTGGAGTACTTAGAGCTTAGTTAGACAGCAAAGACACCAATGTTATCCAACTGCATCCCAAGCCACCACCAGTCATCTTGACTTTCATCTTGCCACTGAACTTCTATGAGTTTGGAAGACAAAGTGAGGATGACAACTTTGCCCAACTCTTCCTCCTTTAAATCCAATTTATGTTCAAGTCAAAAGACATCACCCATATCATTTTGCCATTTTTATCTCCCTTAAACTCCTGTGGTAGCTGACAAGTGATAAAGCAGCAGGTGCAGATACATTGGGAGCTATGATCACAACCCTGCACACAGGTAGCCAAGGTCATAGGGTCATCTTATTGTTGGAATGAAACAGCAATAGAATTTGGCAGCTCCCTGGGTATCTGAGTAGCTTTTTTAAAGTACTGAACTGCTTGCCTCCTGGTGTGAGGAAGGAGCTAGAAAAGGTGCCCCCAAACTTGTCTGCTTCACTTAATCTAACCCTAGCCTCCTTACTTGAAAACACAAAAAGAAGTATAAAAACTTTTGTGAAGATAATTCCACTCACCATCAGTACATGGAATGTACCAACACTTATGGACAACATGAAATCCAATAGATCTGAAAGATGAACAACTCTTTTTACTTTTTATGATGAACAACTCTTGTTGAAAGAACTCAGCAGGTATTGCATCCAAACAGCAGCCCTAAGTGAAACAAGGCTGGCAAATGAAGGCCAGCTTACTGAAGTCAGAGCTGTACACTTTTTCTGGAGTGGCTGCAGTGATAGTAAACATCATGAAGCTGGTGCAGGTTTTGCAATCAAAACTAATCAGTTAACAAGCTTGTATGCCTCCCAAAATGACTGAATGACAGGCTCATGAAAATGTGATTGCCATTTGCAGGAAAATGCCACACTACCATTATCAGTGCTTATGTTCCTGCTATGATGAGGTCAAAGAAAAATTATGTGAAAACTTGGAGACCTTCATCATCAGTGTGCCAAAAGAGGGCAACCTTGTAATTATGGGTGACATGGCAGGAAGTCCTTGGAGGAATGGAGTCAGAAATAGCATCAACAATGGCCACTTACTATGGAAGACTTGTGGGTCTCATGGCTTTCTCATCACCAACACTGTCTTCTGTTTACCTAAATACAACAAAACTTCATGGATACACCTTCACAGCAAACTCTGACATTTAATAGGCTATGTCATTGTAAGGAGAAGAGACAGACAGAATGTGAGAGTGATGAAGGTGATATGTGGTACAGAGTGCTGGACCAATCACAGACTTATCTTCTCCAAGCTAAACATTTACATTCAATGAAAGCAGTGGCCCCAAAGCAAGATGACTACCAGAAGACTTAATGTCAACAGATTAGAGTGTTTCTTTGGGAATAGTTTGCTGCTAGCTTGGAGGGAAAGTTAAACCAGTACACATTTGGCAACAGGAGAGCAGAAAAGGAGTGGGCAGCTTTCAGAGATTTGGTATACAGCATCACATTTACTCATCTGGGTCAGAACACTTGCAAACATCAAGGAGAGCACAACTCCAATGGGCTGGCTACTTTGTTCCAAATGTCAAATGTACATTTGCCTAAAAGACTATTTTAAGGAGAACCCACATAAGACAAATGCTCACATGGAAGTCAGAAGAAGTGATACAAGGACACTCTCAAGATCTCTCTGAAGAATTTTGGAATTGATTGTGAGACATGAGAGACATTAGCACAGGACTGCCCAGCATAGCGTGCCTGCATCAAAGAAATTGCTCTATGAGAAAAGCAGAATTTCAGTAGTTCAAAAGAAATGTGAAATGCACAAATTTAGAGACATCTTCATTCTGAAAATTCATATGGACTATTTGTGCCTGATCTGTAGCAGAGCCTTTCAAGTTTTTATTGGTCTGATCAGCCACAGTCAGAAACACTCTATCTTGACCCCACCACAGTAGTGTTATTTTGGCCCTCTTCAAGCACAAAGGACAGCAACCAAGTCATATGATTCCATGTTTCCACACAGCAAATTTATTTCTTTGAAATCTAAAGATACTATCCTCAATGCTTTTCCGCTTTCATTTCATTGACTTATATAGCAGATAAAGACAACTCTATAAGGAGGTATATGGGGCTACAGCCTGTCCAAACCATGATCAAGTAAGTGGCCAAAGCATCACTTTAACCTCATGCTGACTTGGAAACCTCTTCAGCTGGGCAGTAGAATGTGGTTGGTTGTCTGCCTGATTTCTCTAAGAGACAACTGGATGGCATAGTGGACAGAGCAGTGGACCTAATATCAGGAAAACCTTAATTTAAATTTGACCTCAGATACTTACTAGAGTGACCCTAACCAAATCACTCAACCTTCTGCCTCAGTTTTCCTAACTGTTATAGTACATAATAATAAAGGATAATAATTTTACCTACCTCCTATAGTGAGCATCAAAAGAGACAATATGTGTAAAGCATTTAGTAGAATTCCTGGCACTAGTAGGTGCTTAATAAATATGCTGTTCCATCTCTTTCTTCCTTTATCTTAAAAAAAACTGAGTAGATTATTTTATGGAACTATGTGATCAGCTCCTTAATATTTAGACTAACCCTGTAAGACTCTATAATATATATCCCACAACCTACCACTCTCCTATAGCTTGCTTTTAAAAAGAACTATAATAATAGCTCACATTTATAGAGTTAATGTGTACCATTTACAAAGCATTTTCATCTCAACAGGCAAGTAGTGCAAGAATTATTGTCTGCATAATTCAGATGAGAAATTGGAGGCTCAGACAGGTTAAGTGATTTGCCCAAGTGTAACCCCTGTTCCAAAGTCCATTGATATGGGACTTTTCTCTTTGTTGACAGAGATGAATGTCCTGTAGCAGGATGGAGCTGACAAGAGAGAAAGCTTCAGTTCTCATCCAATCTTCTTTGAGACTCTTCAAGCTTCAAGGCACTTCATGCACTTCTGGCTTTTAGCTTAGAAAGGGAAAATGAAAAAGGCCAACCCCACTCCAGGTTGCTGAAGGAAAAGACTCTGGGAAGACATTCAAGAAGCTGGCAATCTCTGTCATACCTCTATCCCTGCTAGATACAGTACAGACTTTGGGGAGTCTCCCCTTGGGTGATACTCAAGACTCTCTTGGTTGAATTGAGTTATCTCATGCCCAGTGGGAGAGTTCCTTCATCCTCTATTGCACATATATATTCTCCTATGTATAGATTCTCTCATTTGTTTTGCCGCAATGGTTTTCTTTGCTAAATTAAAAAAAAAAATTCCCCCAAATCACAATTCCTAGCAAAATAAGCCACCAGAAATTATATTTCTATGAACAGAGCTCCCGTCTGGAGAGAAGACCCATCTTAGATGAGGTCCCTCCCCTTCCTATAGCATGGAGATGTCATTGTGTGACTCAGAGGGAGGTAGAGTAGACATTTCTAGCTTCTCTCCCCTTCCCACTTCAAGAGAGATTTTAATTCCTGCCAGGAGGAAAAAGAGGAATTTTGGACCAGAAGCCACCACTCTGTTCTTCTCAGAGAGAAGGGGTACCAAGTAAGTATCTGCTCCCTTCACTATTATTAGCCTAAGGGATATGATCAGGCTTGTTCTAACTCCTGATCACTATGTCTCATTATTGAGAAGGAGGATCCCAGGAGGTATGTACAAGGCTTGACCCTTTCCCTTTTTCTACAATGAACATACAGTGAATAGCAAAGAAACCTATTTATCCAAATTGTAGCACTACAGAAACCAGAGAATCTATATACTATAGGGGAATATGTACTTGCAATACAGAGTGAAGGAGCTCTCCTACTGGAAGGAGGTAACAGTTCAACCAAGGCAGAGTCCTGAATCTTATCCAAGGGGAAATTCCCCAAAGTCTCTACTATAGTTAGCTATGATAGAGATTACTAGTTTCTCTCATGTCTTCCCAGTCCTTTCCTTCCACATCTTAAAGTGGGGTTGGCCTCCTCTATCTCTTCTCTCTAGGCTGGGAGACAGAAGTGCTTGAAATGACTTGAAGTTCAAGGGATCCTGAAGAAAGCTGAACGAGAACTGAAGCTCTCTCATTCCCACCAACTCCACCAATAAGGAGAGAGTCCTAATGCACTTTGGGGCAGGGTTTACAAGGTCACACATCTAATAATTGTATTAGCATCAAGAAGTCTCAGAGCCTGTACTTGAACCCAAATCCTAGGACTGATGATGGGAACATGTATGTTTATCTGATGGTGGTGAAAAATATTGTAATTATAGTGTCAGTATTGACTGAGATGGAAGGGGTTTTAGTGGGACATAAGGAAAGGGGAAAATAGTGTAACCAGGGGCTCAAGCTCATTTGCATAAGATCAAGCATTGAAAGACCAGTCTTTACCATTGAGGAAAGTCTTATGGAAATAGGCTTGAATCCCTTGTTATACCCACTTATTAGAATAAGAAGGAAAGTTAGCACCTGTTTGAGCTCCCACAGGAAATTATACACTGGTAAAGGTGTTGATTACATGTAAAGGATATAATGTGAGTTCTAGCTCTAAGGGATACTGCCTCATCTGGCTGGCCTCCAGGATAGGGCTAGGCATGCAGCTGGAGGAGAACTATGTTTGGGCAGGGCTCATAGATTCAGGTCAAACCTGATCCTGTTTTAGGAGCAGGGAGTGAAGAGTCATGGGATAGTTACCACAAAAGTGAAACTTGGATGAGCAGAGCAATCTGCTGACACAAGGCAGGGAGTAGAAAGGAAGTAGCTAGGGGCAGAAGGTAGAGATCCACACCAAGATTTTAGGGGGTAGTAATGGAAGGGGAGGTTTCAGGCTGTGAGAGTCAAGTATGAGAAGACAGATGAGGGAACATGAATATAACAAAAACAACAGCTTGCATTTGAAGGGCTACATGCTACAATAGGAATAGAACTGGAGTTGAAATTCTAGGTTCAAATCCCAGCTCTTCCACTTAGTAGATACATGACCTGGGAAAACTTCCTTGGGTTTCAGTTTCCTCATCTGTAAAGGTGTGGTTGACCAGGAGACTGATAAGGACCCTTTCAGCTCCAAATCTGTGATCCTATAGCATGGGTTAGGACAGGTAGGTGGCAAAGTGAGTAGAGCACAGAGCCTAGCATCAAGAAGACTCATCTTCCTGAGTTCAACTTTGGCTCAGACACTTACTAACTTTGTGAGTCCAGACAAGTCACTTAACCCTGTCTGCCTCAGTTTCCTCATCTGTAAAATGAGTTGGAGAAGGAAATGGCAAACCACTCCAGTATCTTTGCCAAGAAATCCCCAAATGGGGCCCAAACAGTCAGACAGGACTGAAATGACCAAACAAAACATAGTGCTTTAAAGTTTACAAAGCACTCTGCATTCATTGTTTCCTTTGAGTCTCACAGCAACTCGGTGAGGTCATTACTATTCTCATTCTACAGACGAAGTAATTGAAGTTCAGACAAGTTCAGTGATTTGCCTAAGATCACACAGTTAATGCCATAGTTTCATATTTTACCTAATAATTCTTCAAAATCAAATGTCAGTCTCTGCTGTAGAAGCCATCAAGGGACTCCAAATATTTCTAAATTTACTGTGACAGGGCAGAGCCCTGCAGTGGCTGGTGCTGTGGGCTAGAGATTAGAAGGGCATACGGAGCAGAGAATGAAGAGGTTGAGGAATTCTAAGGTTGGGCAGTTCCCATGTTTTCCCCTTAGAGAGACTAAACTCTCTTCCAACTCCCCCTTTACTGGCCTCACCACAGCTCTTTATATGCCTTTGTATTCACAAAACTCCTATGTCCCATTGCCTGTTCCTCTTAACTTGGCAGACTCCACCATTTTATTCAGTTGGCCTCTTCCACATTAGGGGTCAAGCTTAGGTTCAGCCAGGCAGTCGACAGAGAGCAATATTATCTCTCTTCTAGCAACTTGCTCCTGCCTCTTTCTCCTGATCACTGCTTATGCCATGTACTGTTCTAGCTCCCTAATTATTATATGTCCCAGGACCCAGGATGATGGTAGTTTAAGCATGGTCACTCACGACAGGAAAATGAAGGCAGACAACACCAGTATGAAGGTTCTCTTGGAAGCTTTCTTTTCCACTGGTTGCTCTTCCTACTTCACCCCTGGGGAGAGAGCAGAGCTTGGCTCCTACCAGAGGAAGACGGAGCTATTGAGTGCCACATAGGTTAGCAATTGACTCTGAGGATTCAGACAATTGGACTAAGGCCAGTGCTATTAGGGGAAGTAGGTCAATCCAAAGACTGGAGGTGTAACTGACTAATGGGACAGGGTGGTAAGACAGACATGCCACTCTGGGATTCCAAATAAACAGAGACAGCAAGGGAAGTGGCTCACCTCATTGCCCTTCTCTGTTTCCTCTTTGCTTGCTGAGTCGACCTTCAGTGCACATCCCAGTCATGCATTCCCTTCCCTTTCCTGATAACTTGTGGAGGATGGTGATGAGTACTTCAAGCTATCCTGACACCCCAAGGGAAAAGCTGAGAGGAGATTCTTGGGAGATTATTGGAGGAAGCACTCTGTGGACAAATGCTTCGTGATACTGTAAGGAGGGTGTCACATACTTCCTACTCAGTAATTATAGAGGGTCTGCACTTCTTGACTGAATAAGTCAATGAGAGATTTAAACTAAGTGTCAAGGTAGAGCAGGAAATAGACAGGGCCTTGGAGTCAAAAAGATCTGTGTTGGATCTAGTTTCATACATTTACCAGCTGTGTCGCCCTGGGCTAGTGACCCTCAAGTTTCGTCATTTGTAAAATGGGGATGATGATAGCACCTGCCCATAAGGTTGTTATAAGGACCAAATGAGTTAGCATAAAACATTTGACAATGAAGTTACTAATGTTACTGTTATTGTTGTCACTATTATTAACAAGATCTAAACATCTCTATGGAATCAAGCAAGGGATTTATATGAGTTGTAAAAAGCCTTTGATGATGTCATATAGGAAGTGTGTTATTATTATCTGGGGAGACATAACCTTGTTCCTGTGGGTTTTGTGTAAAAGAGGAGAACAATTGAGAACCCAGAGACATAAAGGGAAGGGGGACCTTAAGAGCTGAGCAAGAAAAATTGGTGGCCCAGCGGTAATAGGCAGAAGTAGAAAGGAAAGGTATGACTGAGCTGCGGCAGAAAGAGTGCTCTATCAGAGCAGAAGCCCTCAATTCTGCCCACCTCCTCAAGGTTTGAGGGAAATTCCAAGAAAAAGTCTCTTCTTTCCCCAATGTTCCCTTCCCAGTGGTTGTCTATTAGCAGACACTGAGACATACTCTTCTCATTTCTTTACCACCACATTTCTTGTAACCTAAATATTGCCTCAACCACAAAGAGATCAGCTAGAGATAAATATAAATTTAAATTAAAACAGAGAGCCAAACCTCTGTCTAAATGTTAGGAATTTTTCTAACTCAGGACTCTGAGTGATTGTGATTTATAATCCTCACATTTTGCTTAATATAAACTCCTGAAGGCAGCAAACGGAGGAACCATGTGGACCTGGGGAGCCAATGTGTTGCTACCAGCCTTAAAACAGGCTAATCGCTGTAGCAAAGTTGCTTAGTTTTGCTGAACTGCTTTTCTATCTCTTATTATCACCATTATTTTGGCAAGGCATGACTCACTGGGTAAAGCAGTAGGGAAGAGATACATTGAGGAATAACGGTGACATTAAAAACAAAAGATAGCACTAAAAATTTTAAATGTAAAGTGAAAAATGTTTATTCTTTGATTCAAAGTGAAGAAAATTATTTTCTTCCTAGTTATGCTTCAGTAATTAGCATGGTCTCTAGTACATACTAGGTGTGAGATTAATTGATATAACTGATAAATACTAGTTGATTTAAAATGCCAGTTGTAGATTATAAGAGATTAGAGATTTTATTTATGCTGGTAAGATAGGACTTTCATTAAGTCGTAGCATCTTAGATTGAACAGGAAGAGTACAATTCACCTAATCCAATTCCCTTATTTTACAGAGGAGGAAAAGGAGTCCAGAGAGGGGGAAGGACTTGAATAACATCCTGGAGTGGCAGATCCAGGTGTCGATTCACATTGTCATTAAATAAGGTAAATATCCTAAACAACTCTATAGAGAAATATAATTCTATGTGCGTACATATTAAAGTCTGGGATATATTTTAACCAAAATTTTATTATTATTTTCATGGTTCATGAGTGAGATAGATTTTTATAACATAGTGCCACAATTTTTGGACCACTTTTTACCAGTGTCCTATAACTTCTAGGGCAGCTAGGTGGCACAGTGGATAAACTCATCTTCCTGAGTTCAAATCTAGCCTCAGATACTTACTAGCTGTGTGGCCCTGGGCAAGTCACTTCACCCTATTTGCCTCAGTTTCCTTATCTGTAAAATGAGAGGGAGAAGAAAGTGGCATACCACTCCAGTATCTTTGTCAAGAAAACCCCAAATGGGGTCACAAAGAGTCAGATATGACTAAAAAGTGACTTGACTACAATATAACTTCTAACTAGGTGCACCCAAAAGAATACAGAAAGGCTTACAAACTCTCAAGGATGGAGCTATCATTAATTTGTGCCACAGACTCACTCATTAACTCAAACTCAGCCTGTCAGTGTATTTTGTGCCCAAGAACTCAGGCAGGTTATGGAAAAGTCCAATGATCAATCATTTTCTTAGGGACATAAAGCAAATAGGAACAAGCAGGAAAAACCACACATGTAACCAGACTCCTTACAGTTATACAGCTCTACCACAAGGTTCTACCTTGTTCTCTTGCTTTCCTTCCTTCCAAAACAAAAAAACTTTACCAATCACAACAGTTTAATAGCTCTAATAGTTTAAATGTGCCCTAATTAAACCTTAGCCCAATGGCCTAGAGTTTTCAGATCTTTAACTACCACCAAGAGGACAGAAGTTGCTGCTGCCCTTAGGGAAATTGTCTACAGCTACTGCGTTCTATCTTGCCCTGCCTTTCTTATCATGCTGATGCACAGAAGCAGAGTCTCAGAATTGAAAGGAACCTTAGAGTAATTTTCACCCAGAGCAGTAAGAGACAAGGTGCTAGATGCCAGGAAAATGAAAATCATGTAGGTCCATTATCAAAGTAACTATGGGATTCCAATCTCCAATAAGCTGGCATGAACAGGTAAGTCAGTTTCAACTCTGCTTCGTGGCTTCCATGACTTTTATCAAGTCTCAGCTAAATTCCCACCTTCTTCAAGAAGTCTAGATTTAGCTACAAAGAATATATGAAGAAAGATGCTATGTGCATCTAGAGAAAGAAATTATAAATAGATGTATAGAATAATTATTTATGGACACATACTTACATGTATGCATGTGTGTACATACATGAATGCGTGCATACATATACATATGCTTATTTGTGTCTAATAATAGCCATCTCTAAAACGACAGGCAGGGTAAGGAAGGAAAAAAAGGGAAAAAAAGAAAAAAGAAATTTGCATGATAACTATTATATATTTAAAAGGGATAGCAAGTTGTACATTTGTGCATAAAGATATGCAGTTTCATGTCCAATCATCTTTCTCATTATACTATGATATATAAATATTTCTTTAATTCCATAAATTAAAAATAAAATAAATAAATTTTTACATCAATATTAAAAAAAAAAATAAAAGAAGCCATTCCTGGTCCTCTTTAATCTTAAACCCTTCCCTCTGAAAGCATTCCTAGTTTGTCCTGCTATCTTGTTTGTACAAAACTGTTTGCATGTGGTTTCCATAATTAGACTGTGGGCACCCTGAGACCAGGGACTCTGATTTTTTTTTATTTTATTTATGCTTAGTGCTTAGCACAGTACCTGGCTTTTAATATTTGCTTAATAAATGCTTGCTGACTTGACTTTCATCAAGCTAGTGACAATATCTTGTGTGAATTATAAGATTTAGATTGGGAAAGGGGCTTTGGAGGTTACTTAGCCCAATTTCCCTTTGTAGTATGCCCAGAAAACCCAGAGGAGTTAGGCAAGCCCTTCTCTCTCCTACTGTTTCCTGAACAAGGTGCCAAATATGAACTTCCTTAAATTAGTCCAACTTTTTGGTAAGGTGTGGAATCTTTATTGCTTTGCTGATGTGACCTACTTTTCAGTTATTAGTGTAACTCATAGTAACAAGGATGCATCAGCAATAAGAACCAATGAGTTGATGCTCCATTGATGATAAACATGTGGCTGAGAAGCTGAATTTGTAATGACACCACTTTCCAGGAGAAGGGGTGTAATAGAGTAATAAATACGGACCTAACATTGGGAAAGAGTTATAGACCCGTTCATCAGGAGTAAAGACACAGACTTCAGATAGACTGGCTTCTCTAGAGAGCCTACAGCTTCTGCGTGGTTCCTTAAGAAGACAGAGTCAAGATCAGGAGGCTCACTAAATTAGACCTATTCTTTCCCTGGTCCATCTAGGTGGTACAGCAGAAAGCATGCTACACCTGGAGACAAGAAGATCTAAGTTCAAATCTGGCTTCAGACACCTACTAGCCATGTGACTCTGGGCAAGTCACTTAATCTGTGTCTGCCTCAGTTTCCTCAAAAATAGAGATAATTAAACCTTCCAGGATTGTTGTGAGGATAAAATGAGATAATATTTGCAAAGTGCTTTGCAAAACAATGGTTACATTAAAAACGTGGAAATGCAAGCTACATAGTAGTTAGATGGACTATATATGTCTCTGGGGGAGATGAGAACTTTCCAAGAAGAGTTGTCTTGGCTTGATTATTTATGGGCTCAGTACGTGTTCTTCACGTTTTCCATTAGATTAAACAAAATCTATCATATATTTGGTGCTTCATTAGCTTGAAAGCTTTCAAATGAACTAAGGGCTTCCTTTTTGGGGAATCCTAGGAATGAGTCAAATTCTGATGTTTCAAGGGGAAACCTTGGGTGGAGGCATGAGCCGAGCCATAATTGCACACTGATAAGCCAGAACTTTGCCCAAGGCGGTTTTGTAGCTTGCCCAAGGTGGCACGGCCAATAAAAGGCCAGACAGGATTCAAACTTAAGTTTTCTGACCCGAAATGCAATGTTCTTTACTTCATGGTCTTTCTGTCTTTTTAATATCTCTAAAATGTTTTCTCTTCATTCTGAACTTTGGTCATCTCTCAATATGTGATGACAACACCCTATTCACTAGGTTCTCTGACTTAAATTTTGCTTCTTCTACACAGTTCAGCATACTGTGCCCTAAATGAGTGGTGTCAAACTCAGATAGCAATGAGGGCCAATAAACCCATTCATAAGGATTCCTGGGAGCTATGTATTGACCTAGAAAAACACTTATTAACATTTGCTATGTGTATTGTATATTTACTTATTTTCTTATGTATTTCCCAGTTACGTTCAATCTGGTTCTGGTCATACTCAGGAGTGCTGGGAGCAGCTAGCTCATTGGGGTTTTGACTCCACTCTAAATAGTATTCCTCCTGCTGGTAAGATTATATTAACCCCTTCTCTCCCTAGACTCTGCTGCAACCTGGTTTTTGCATTTACTTTCCTTTTGTAGCTCAAAAGATGATGTCCCAAAATTAATGTGAAGGGCTCATCTTTTCATCATGTCTTCTGCCTGAATTTGTACAAAAAGCGTAAGCAGCAAATGACAAATTTTCTTGGCTTTGTTCTTTTGCTTAAAGCCTTTCTAAACGAGCACTTTTTGTAAAAAAAAAAAAAAAAAAATTAAGTGATGTGGTAGATGAAACTTATTACTCACATTGTTTGACTCCCAAGCCTTTAGAGGTACAGTTGTTTCAAGCACAGACTGTTCCGAGAATTGACATCATCCAATTCAATTGGAAGCAGAAATTTTTAACAAAGGGAACCAAAGTTCCAGGGATCTAATGGTCTGATGTTTGTATTTTTTAAGTGATCTAAAGGGAGTAGAAAAAAAATTGGGGGGAAAAAACCCAACCTAATAACTACTCCAAAAAAACTTATGTATAGTAAATATAAAAAATAGGAGTTTTAGAGGTTGAAATTTCCCAAAAGTCTGATTAGCTCAACAATCACAAACAAAGGGTAAATAAATCACAACTGCCTTGCCCCCAACTCTCCATCTTTTTTTGTACAAACCCTGGCAGGCAAAAAAAAGGAATACCATATGGCGTGGTTTAAAGTCGTTAGAAGATAACCACATAACCCTGGCATGTAATGAACTGTGAGAGCCAGAGGCCAACCCTCAGTAAAGAGTGTGGTTTCTTCACAGCAACCAAATACCCAGGGATGTGTTTTCTGTTCCTTAAGATTCTCTGGGTCCCCACTCTAAAGTCTTGTTGATTTGCTATGAATTCAGTACAGAGAATTTCAGCATCTTCCCACCTACTGTCAGTGGCTGAAATACTCTAGCTTGTGCTGATGCGTGGTCAAAACAGCCCAAAGCAAGAGGTGGGAGAGGATCATGACCCATGGTTCTGGAATGTTTTTCTGATGTGGGATGGCATTAACCATCATTCCCAAATCAGAGCAAGTTACATGACAGAACCATACAGTATTTCCTTTGTCTTTGACCCAAGTCTCCTGATGTTTCTGTGTTTCTATTTACATAACATTTAGCATGTGACAATTTTAATGTCAGTTTCCTAAGGTATTTTTTATAAATGGAGTTGGTTTAAGTGAACACTTTCATGTTGTAAGTTTGTGTGAAGATATTTGTGAAGAGTCTCTCTTTTATTCCACATGTGTAAAACAAAAGATTTGGAATAGATCATCTCCAAAGTCTCTTTTAACTGCTAACATTTTTTCATCCTGTGAATCTAGCAACACATGATTAAAAGTCCCTTTTGGTTCTGAAATAAAAGGATTCTGTTTCTAAATTCCACTCTCTTCTTCCTTTTGTAACAACATTATTTTCTCCTAAGTACAATCCAAGATTAAACCAGAAAAGATAAAGTTAAATTGTACAAGTGTTGCCATCTATAGGGAGAAAATGTATTACATTTGTTTTACTGTGAGTAATGAATAAGAACAAAAAAAGAAAGCAGATTGAATTAATTCTCATTACTTCATTATCATAATTTTTACTTATAATTATTATTAATAATAATAATTTAAACACAAATGGCATGAGTTGTATTTTATTACATTACTTTTTAATACAATTTTTTAAGCAAAAATGTTCCCACTCTTCCTTGTACCTCCCCCACTACACCATGAAGAAAGCAAGAAAAACAAAACACTTGTTAGAAATACGTATGAATCAAGCAAAGTAAATTCCTGAAATGTCCAGATCTTTTTAAAAATGCCTCAATCTGCACTCTAAGTCCATCACTTCTCTAAAAGGTGGGTAGCAATGCCTCATTCTTGTCTTTCAAAATTACTTTTCTTCATAAAGTTTTGTTACTATATGAATAGTTCTCTTGGTTTTGCTTCCCCTACTTTATATCAGTTCATGTAAGTCCAAGTTTTCGCTGAAACTATGCCCTTCATCATTGTTTGCAAAACAGTAGTATTCTATTGTATGTGTGTGTGTATACACAATAATTTGTTCAACTGATGTATGCCCTTATTTTTTGATTCCTGGCCAGTACAAAAAAAAGAATTACTATAAATAATTTTATACATATGAATCTTTTCCTTCTTTCTCTGATCATTTTGGGGTGTACACCTAGTAGTGGTATAGCTAGATCAAATGGTATACACTGTTTAATAGCTTTTTAGACATAATTCCAAACTACTTCCAGAAAGACTGTGCCAGTTCACAATCCCACCAACAGTGAATTAATGTACCTGTTTTTCCATAGCCTCTCCAGCATTCTTCTTTTTAAAAAATATTTTTTTTATTAAATTTGGCATTCTAATGGGTATGAGGCAGAACCTCAAAATTCTTTTAATTTGTATTTCTCTAGTTATTAGAGATTTAGAGCATTTTTTAAAATTTGCCTATTGGTAGTTTGGATTTTTTCCTTTGAAAACGGACTATTCATATTCCTGACCATTTATGAATTGAGAAATAGTTTTTACTCTTACAAATTTGTATCAGTTTTCTGTATATTTTAGAAATGAAACTTTTATCAGAGAAATTTACTGTGAAAATTCCCCCTTTTCTGATTTCTCTTCAAATTTTAGCTGCATTGATTTTGTTTGTGCAAAATCTTTTAAATTTTATATAATCATATTTGTCCACTTACTTTCTGAGATCCTATCCCTTGTTTAGTCAACTATTGTTATAATTATGATTTTTATTCTTGTTATTAATGTGGTAAATTTTGTTTATAATTTTTCTATGTATTGAATTCTATGGATTCCTGGCATAATTCCAACCTTGTCATAGTTTATAATCTTTGTCATATGTTGACATAGTCTCCTTGCTAATGTTTTGTTTGGCATTTTTGCTTCAATATTCATTAGAAATATCAGTCTATAGTTTCCTTTATCTGTTTTTACTCTCCCTGCTTTAGATATCATATTTTTATCATAGAAAGAATTTGGTAGCATCCCTTCTTTTTCTATGTTTCAAACAATTTATGTAATATAGAAATAAATTGCTCTTCAAATATTTGGTAGAATTTGCTTATAAATCCTTCCGATGCTAATGTTCTTCTTGGGGAGTTCTTTTATGGTTTATTGACCTTTTTCTAAGACTAAATTATTTAAATATTCTATTTCTTGTTCTGTTAGTCTAAGCATTTTTTATTTTTGTAAATATTCATCCATTTCATCTAGATTGTCATTTTGATTGTTATATAATTGAGCAAAGTAGTTCCTAATAATAATTTTTATTTCTTATTCATTGGTTTGAAATTTTCCTTTTTCCTTTTTGATATGGTAATTGGGTTCTTTTCTCCTTATTAAAAATAAAGTTAGCTAATGAATGGTGTATCTATTTTATTGGCTTTCCCCTAAAAGGAGGAAGGGAAGGGGAATGGAAGGGGAAGATTTAACTAGTATGTGCCAGGTACTGTGCTAAGCACTTTTTGCAAGTATTATCTCATGTCATCCTCAAAATAACTCTGTGAGGTAGGTGCAATTATTATCTCCATTTTACAGTTGAGAAAACTGAGGCAGACAGATGTTAAGTGACCTGCCTAGATCTAGTAGTAAGTGTCTGAGTCCAGTTTTGTACTCAGGTGTTCCTGTCTTCAGGCCCAGTGCTCTATTCCCTTTTATCAATAGATGCCTCCTTATTTCATTTATTAATTCTATGGGGAAAAAGGGGGAAGGTTTGCTTTCAGTTTTGTTAAATTGTTATTTTATTTTCAGGATAGTTGTCTTTCTTTTTTAGTTGTATGCCCAATTTGTTCATTTGCCCTTATCCCCTTTTACTGATAAAAGTGTTTAGAGATATAAAATTTCTCCTAAGGACTTTGACTGTATCTTAAATATTTTGATATGCATATTGCTGTCATTGTCTTTATTTACATTATAGATTGTTTCTATAATCCACACATGTTTGTTCTTTAATCCACACATTATTTAAGATTAAGGTGTTTAGTTTCCAATAAATTTTAATTTTTTCTTCAATGGCCCTTTATTAAATATAATTTTTAGTACATTGTCATTTGTAAAATGTGTATTTAATATCTCTGCATCTATGTATATATTTATTTCTGCATATTTTGCCCTAATGCATGGTCAATTTTTTTAAAGGTGGCATACAACATTGTAAAATATGTATATTTCCTTCTATACCCATTCAATTATCTTTAGAGGTCTACCACATCTAACTTTTCTAAAATTCTATTCTGGTCTTTACTTCTTTTTGTTTATTTTTTGGTTAAATTTATTTAGGTCAAAGAGGGATAAATGCAGATCCTCTGGTATATAATACTACTGCCTATTTTTCCATGTCTATTTCTCATTTAATTTTTCCTTTCAATAAAATGTAGTTTCCCTGTTTATCTCTTTCTAAGTAAATTTTTGCTTAGCTTTGTCTGAGATCATGATTGTACCACTGCCTTTTTTTTATAAACTTCAACTGAAGCATTATAGATTTTGCTCCAGTCCCCTGTTTTAACCCTGAACATATCTTTCCTTTTCAAACATTTCTTATAAACAACATATTGTTTAATTCTGCTTTGTAATACATTCTACTTTCCTTTTCTGTTTTATGGGTGAGTTCATTCCATTCACATTCAGTTATGATTGTTAATTGTGTATCTCCTTCCATCCTGTTCTCTTATATTTTCCTTCTCTGTACTTTCTGCCAACTCTTTATAAAGAAGAGGGTTTTATGGAAGGAGTGAGCTCAGCATAAGCATTATAAATTATAACTTTTATTTAATCAAATTCTGCTTTCCTCTCCCTCTTCTTCTCTCATTTAGAGTTCAATAACAGGTACACTCACACAAAGGAAATTGTGTATGTATACATAAATTAAATGTGTGTGTGTATATATATATATATACATATACATATATATATGTGTGTGTGTGTGTGTGTGTGTACACACACACCAACACATGAAAGAACAATTCAATAGGTATGAGGAAAACAAGGAGAAAGCAGTGTCATGGAAGTCTAGATAGAAGAGAGTATCCAGGTGGCATAAGGGATCAGTAGTATCAAAAAATGTGTAGAAGTTATGAAGGATGAAGACTGTGAAAAGGTCATAAATTAGCAATTAAGAACTTATTAATAACTTTGAAGGAAACAGTTTTAACTGAGTAGGAAGTCGGACAGCAAAGGGTGAGAAATCAGTGATACGTGAGGAAGTAGAGGCATCTTTTTCTAAGAAATTAAAGGTAGACTTCTGGCAAAGATGGCTTTCTGACTGGGAAGTAGGCTGTCCAGCAAAACCTCTAAATTCACAACAGATGGAATAATGATCAAGAAATCCAATGAGAAAGTATAATAAGTGGTTCTTCTCTTCCCCAGAGTTGTACAAAGAGTTAGACAGAAGCCCAGTGACAATAGAAAATAAAGCCCTCTAGCTAAGAAAGTGCCTGTATGACCAGACAGATGACATGTGTAGCTAACAAGTTTCTGTGTTCATAGGCAGCATCAGCAGTCAGTGACCAGTGTAACGATGACTAGTGATGGTGTTGTAGGCCCCGGGCAGGGAGAGCCCAGGCCCAGGGGCTTTGAGGTCCCTAACACTGCTCTGAGACATCAAAGAGGCCCCTGAAGATCCGATGCTTTGAACCTCAAATATTGGGAGGGCAACCCCAGGAGGTAGCTCAAGAAAATATTCATGTCAAGAGCAAAAAGAGAAATCGGAGTAAGAATACATAGGTGAATATATATCAAGCAATACAGAGTGAAGGAACACTCCCATTGAGAGTAAGGTAATTCATCTCAATCAAGAGAGTCTTAGATCTTGCCCAAAGCAAGCAAAGGATAAAGGAATGATGGAGACTATGAGTTCCTCTTATGTTGAATTCTTCCCAGAGTCTTTTCCTTCAGCAATAGTGGGGTTGACTTCAACCATCTTCTCTCTCAAAGCTGGAAGTCAGAAGCATCCAAAGAGATTCAAACAAATAGAAGAGACTGAAACTCTCTTTTCTTCCATTCCCACTAACTCCACCCTGCCCCTCATGAAGTTATTGAACTCCACCGAGGAGGAGAGAGTCTAATACTCATGGATTTGGGGACTTGGTTTACATATATAGACTGATCAATCATATATTGCAATAACCCGCTGGTGGGTCTGCCAGCCTCAACTCTCTCCCTACTCCAATCTATCCTCCATTCAGTCACCAAATTGATTTTCCTAAAACACATACCCCACTCAGGAGACTCCAACGGTTCCCTTTCGCTTCCAGGATGAAATACAAAATGATCTATTTGGTATTCTAAATCCTTCATTGCCAAGCCCTGTCCTATCATTCCAGTCTTCTTACATCTTATTCTTTGCTACAAACTCTTCGATCCAGTGGTACTCTACTCCTTATTTGTTCCATGAACATAATACTCCATCTCTTGACTCTGGGCATTTTCTCTCTCTGTCCCCCATGCCTGGAATGCTCTTCCTCCTCATCTCCAATTACTGGCTCCCTTGGCTTCCTTTAAGTTGCAACTAAAATTTCATCTTTTACAGGTAGCCTTTCCTAAGCCCTCTTGATTCTAGTGCCTTCCTGCTTTTATTTATTTTTCTATTTATCTTTTGGAGTTTATGGAGTGATTAGGGAGGACTAGCACCTCTGGCGTGAAGGTTTTCCAAGCCTTTTTTCAGGGCTGCTTGTATGCCTCTGGTGTCCTCCTTCACCCAAGTCTCACTTATGGCTGCAGGATGCCCAGCAGTCACACCCCAGTAAAACTGTATTGGCAGACAGGCTAAACCAGGTTAAGCATAACCGAGGGGTCTCAAACCTGTCCGTGAGTCTACCCAAACATGTGAAGACTTCCTCAGCAGAATGGGCAGATGAGAACAATTTGAACAATTTGGCCATGGCAGGTGTTGTAGAGTGCTTAGATCTTGATCAGACAAGGTACATCCTGGGTCATTGCCCGTCATCCTGACTTCAATGTCTGGAAGTCAGTGAGGCTGATGACTTTGTGCAACTCTGCCTCCCTTAAATCCAATTCATCCATGAGGCAAGATAGCACCCCGTGAAGTCATCGGTCCTCTTTGAAATAAAGGACTAACAACAGCAATTTGTCCTATATGTAGCTTGTTTGTTTGTTTCCCTCCCCCCATTAGTCTGCTAACTCCTTAAAGCCAGGGACTGTCTTTTGTTTCTTTTTGTGTTTCCAATGCTTAGCATAGTGCCTGGCACATAGAATGACTTCATAAAGTTTTATTAACTGACGGATTACTTATTGTCCCAAGCTTTCAAAAGGAGAAAGGTAAGGTCAGAGAAAGGGCACTGAATTTGGAAAACAGGGATATGTAGGTCATAGTGAAGTAGAATAATAGGTTTAGAAGGGTGAGAAACAGGGAAAGATAGATGGTTGGGAGGTTTGGATCCATTTGAGGTATTCCAGAGTTTTGGATTGTGCAAATGAATATCTCATGGGTCATGACAACCATTCCTTTGTATAACTAAGGTAAAGTGAAGCTAAAGGTCATGGAAACTGAAGAAGTTTGTGAATTAAGAAACCAGGCTGTTTGAAAGGACGTCAGTATGTTTATTAAGTACCCAAATATTAGGGCAAGGGTTAAGGAGAAGAGGACTATGAACCAGGAACTGAGCTCCTGAAAAAGAACAACCTAGGGGCCACAGGACTGCCACAAGGATCTGGATAGAAGGATTTCTGATTGAAGTGAACCTCAAAAGAGAAAAGGTTGCTAAGTGATGGCAACAGGGGGAGGGTCTGGAACTGACAGTGAAGAGCAAGTCGGATGCCTACTCCTCCTCCTGGTCCAGCGTGTGTAGGGATTGACTGGAGAAGGTATCCATGGATTCAGTGCCTTCTGGGGGAGGCTGGTTTCCATGACTACAAGACTAGGAGCATGAGAGGGAGAATTCCAATAGAAAGGACAGTTCATTAACAATCATAATACAACCTTTAATAGCCTCTTCCACAGAAACTATAGACACTGCTATTATATCTTTAAAAGGCAGTGGAATCTTGAAGAGTGATAGTTTGATGGCTATTCCCCCTGTAAGGAGATGGAGAGTTTTAACTGACATCTATAAAAAGGGTAAGTTATAATCGTCATCTGTGAAGAGTCTAATTGTCATTCTGTGTCAGATCTGCAAAAAGAGACCATTTAACCATAGTTCTGGAGGGCTACCTATCATAGCTAGAAAAAGACTGAGAGGATAAAAAGAAGGAAGTTATGCTCTGAGAAAATTGAATATAACCCTCATATTACCAATATATAAGAATTTTTAAGAAACTTTGGCTAATATCCTGAAAACTAGCTGGTAGAACCATGTTCTAAAATGGAGAAGAGTCAACTGATGGTTACAGGTGACTCCAGCCATGATCTTTCTCACAGCTAAAACATTATAAATAATCATTTATGATGCTGTTTTACTGTCTGTTACACCATTATTCACTTGTCTACCTAGTAATTTTGATGTTTACCTAAGCCTAGTTGTTTAGAAGTTTTGATATGAGAGAGATGAGCCTCTGCTTATGGGAAAAGATGCTTCTCTGATTTATTAAAAGGAATAATATTTTATAGACTGGGATGGACTCAGAGAGAAATGATCAGTGAGAGAAGTTGCAGTTTTAATAATTGATGTGGAAGTATTCAGGCATATCCCTGGATTACCTTAGAATTTGGGATGGTGAGAATTAATATGGTAACGAGTTAAGTAGCAACCTAAGATATGAACACCTAATGTGGATTACATAAGAGAGCAGGTAACTCTAAAGCCTAAGTAGAATGCACAGTAGAATCACGTTTCACAGAACAGAATAGAAGAGGAGGACAAAGTAGGATAGATACAAGACAGTGATAGGACTGAACAGGATAAATGTGAGGAATTGAGGAGAGGCAGCAGGTGAAAGGATATGGATATGAATGAAGATGTTCCAAGGTAAATTGTGATCAGGGCAAAGGAGAGGTCCAAAATGTTACAAGAAATTTGAGGAGGGAGATAAAGGAAGACTCCATTGAGGAAGTAGCACCTGATGATAGGATCATAAATTTAGAGCTGAAGAAGAACTTAGAGGTCACCCAGTCTAATTCCCTTGTTTGAATCGAAGGTAGCAGATCTTAGATTTGAACCTAGGACCTCTGACATGAAATATAATACTCCTTCCATTCTCTACTAGACTTGAAGGAAGAAAAGGATTTCAACAGGCAGATATGTGGAAGGAGTACATTCCAAACTTGGGAACAGCCAACAGAAATGAATGTGGCAGAAGAGGGTAGAATGAGATGAACAGACAAAAAGACAGTGAATAGTGGAATGTAGGGTAAATGGGAATAGAATAAGGTTAAAAAGGTCACTTAACACCAGATTGGAAAAGACCTTAAATACCATTTGAGTTTTTATTTTATCATACAAGAAACAAGGAGCCATCAGAAGTTTTTAAGCAGGAGAAATGATATAATCATATTTGTGCATTGGGGAGAATTTGGGCAGATATGTGAAAGATTGCCTAGAGAAAGGAGGACACAAGCCTTTATGTAGTGTCCATTATGTGCCAGGCCCTGTATTAAGCAATTTTAAAATATTATCTCATTTAGTCTTCACAACAACCCTGGAAGGTAGTTGTTATTATTATCCCAATTTTACAGCTGAGAAAACTGAGCAAACAGAGATTAAGTGACTTTCCCAGGGTCACACAGCTAGTAAATGTTGAGGTGGGATTTGCTTTCAGGTTTTTCTGACTCCAGTGCTCAGGGAGAGCAGTTATGGAGCTATTACAGTAATCCAAGTGGAAGGCAAGGAACTGGGGGGAGTGGCAATGATTAGTATACATATATGTTCCAGAAGATACAGAAACAATGATAAAAAAAAAAAAAAAGAACTAGCAAGGTGTAGTGGGAAGACTCTGAATCTGGAGCAAGAAGACTTGAATTCAAATCCTCTTCCTGACATTTCCTGTCTGATCAAAAGCAGGTCACTTAACCTCTCTGAGCCTCAGTTTCCCTATTTGTAAATTGAAGATAATATGTTTAGTAGTTACATCACTGGGTTGTTGTGAACTCAAATTAAATAATGAAAGAAAATGTTTTGCAAACCTTAAAGTGCTATATATGTTAGCTGCCATGATAGAAATTTAAAGCATTTATATCCCATAATAATAAGGATTGTGTTTAGGCAGACTATCTGACTAGTGCCCCACACAGGCAAGTCCTATAGGAATGAAGGGGAAGTATACAAATGAGATATTGTGGTATAAATATACCTTATTTTACATTCAGGTTAATCCTCTGAAAAGTTATATATAAATAAAATTCTTGGAAGCTTCACAATTAAAATAATACTATGGTAAATTTTTTAATGATATTTTAATTTTTCCCAATTACATATCAAAACAATTTTTAATATTTTAAAAAAGTTTTGAGTTCCAGATTCTGTCCTTCTCTCTCCAACCTCTCTCCTCTGAGATGGTAAGGAATCTTATATGTACATGTGTAATCACACAAAACATTTTCATATTAGTCATTTTGTATATGAAAATTTGAAAAAGAAAGAAAAAAGAAGGAAGAAAATAAGAGAGAGAGAAAGAAAAAGAAAGAAAGTGAAAAATAATATGCTTCAGTATATAGTCAGACAGTATCATTCTTTCTTTGGGGGCAGATAGCATGTTTCATCACCAGTCTTTTGGGATTGTCTTGGATCATTGTATTGCTGAAAATAGTTAAGTTATTCACAGTTCTTCATCATATAATATTGCTGTTAACTGTGTATAATATTCTCCTGGTTCTGCTCACTTCATTCTGCATCAGTTCATGTAAGCTTTCCATGTTTTTTCTGAAATCATTGTTTGTCCTTTTTCATAGCACAATATTCCATCAAAAATCACATGCCACAACTTGTTCAGCCAATCCCTCATTAATGGGCATTCCCCTTGATTTCTAATTAGCCACCACAAAAAGAGTTGCTATAAATATTTTTATACAAATGGGTCTTTCCCTCCACCCCATGCCTTTTTTCTCTCTTTGGGATACAGACCTAGCAGTGGTATTGTTGGATCAAAAGGTATGCAGAGTTTTATAACCCTTTGAACATAGTTTATGGTGAATTTTTAAAAAATAATTTTTGGTACTATGGAAACATCCATCCCCTAATTTATCTGTTCTCTAAGTCTGAATTAAGGAGAGACACACTTAAAAATTATGTCATATAAAGTCTCTCACCTTGAGAGACTTACCTGAGAGGCAATAGGATTTTTCTAATGATATCAGCTTGAACATCCATCCAGTTTGTTCCTTCTGATATAATTTCACTGAGTGCCAGTTAATATCTTCTCAGAATCATCAATATAAGCAAATTTTTAACTAGTTAATAACTATGAATTTTTAACTAGTTAATATCTCCTCAATATCATAATTAATGTCAGTTAGTTTTTACAAAGGGGCATTTACTGAGCAGAAGTACCAACATATCCCCTTACCCTGAACAGAGTGCACATTTTCTCCCACTGCCACTTTTGTCCCTAAGGAAGAATGGGTTCAAATTTAAAGTGACTGCTACCAAAGGTCTTCTCACCCCTGAGGTCACTTCTGGGTGCAGCATAATGGATGAGCCATGCTTATGGGACATGGCATCTTGGCTACTGAGTCAACCTTTGGCTAAGAGTCAACCAGGTTGCATCTCAGGTCTGCCTCTTGTCTAGAGATGGCCACTGGACCTCTGGTGGCTCTTCCACACTTTTGAAGGTGGTCCCAGCCCATTCCATCTAGATACTCATGTACCTGAGAGCAGGAAAAAACAAGCAGGAAAAAGAGAAAAGAAGGTTTCATGTGTTTATGACCACATGTTGACCATGAAAATTGAGAGAGAGAAAAAGATAGAGACAGAGAGAGAGAGAGAGAGAGAGAGAGAGAGAATATCATAGGCCTTTCACATGATCCCCTCCCCATTCCCTCCTCCTTTACCCTAGTCTGTAATGAAGAGGTGACCCTTGTCCTCACCAAGGCCAGTCCCTCTCTCTGTATCTTTCATCCTAGCCCTTTTGATTTCTTTCAGTACGTTGGTCCTTCAATCATCCCCAGACCCCCATTTCATCTTTAGTCTTTCCATGGCATCTCTCTGCATCTTTCCTGGTTACCTACAAAATTGTTGTCAAGTTTGCTCCCTCCTTAAAAAAACAAAACAAAAACCCTTATTAGGTTCTAATATCTGTTTTCTCAGACTCTTATCCTATTTCTCCCTTCTTTTCTCAGTCAAAATCCTAGAAAATGATGTCTAATAATAATAGCTAGCTCCTCTATAATGTTTTCAGGTTTGCAAAGTGCTTTACCATATTTAACTCAGTTGATCCTTACCACAAAGCTTTGAGGTTAGTGCCATTAGTGTCCGCAGCAGAATGCAAACTCAGGACTTCTTGAATCCAAGTCCTATGCTCCTGTTACTGCACCATTTAGCTGCCTTTCTAAGAAATATGTATGATGAACACAAAGAATCATGGGAAGACATATGACTTAATGCAAAGAAAAATAATGTGAAAGGATTGAGATATATGAAGAAGGGAAGAAGAAGGAGCCACTATGGACCTCTTCCAGATGATGACCCTTTAAACATGTAATCCTTGAAGGGAAGAGGTAGGTTTTACAGGTAGGTTTTTTCCCTTTATGCAATGGGCTAGGGGGCAGGTTTGTCTCTAAGGGGAAGCATCAAAGGTGTCCCATAGGTAACAGAGATCCCCTTTTTCTGGGCTTGCCTCACTCTACCCAAAGGGTTTATCTCCATTAGGTGTAGGGGTCCCAGTTCCCCTAGATGTTAAAACCTTCCCCTCTAAGATTATTGCCTATCAATTCTGTGTATCTTGTATCTATGTATTTATATATCTGTATTCATATGCGTGTATTGTCAGCGAACAGGTTTTTATCAAGCACCCACTATGTGCCAGGCACTGTGCTAAAGTGCTAGTTATACTAAGAAAGGTAAAAGACAGGCCATGCCCTCAAGAAACTTTTAGTCTGAATACCTTTGAAGGTATTCAGAATACCTTTAAGAAGGGGACTGTTCTTGTTCAATTGTGTATTTCTGTGCCTAATACTTAGTACAGTGCCTAGCTCATAGTAAACCTTTAATATATGCTTACTGATTAATTCACTTACATTTATGATATTAATCTTTGTCTGCTTGTAGATTCTTCTGTTTGTGGAAATATGTCCTTGTTTTGGAGTACTAGTTCAATGTTCCTCCATTGCCTTTATTATTTCTTAATGGCGTCACTGTCTACTTGTCTTTGTCGATGCCTCAACTACACAGAAATGGGGTTGTTTCTTCCTCTGCAAAAATCCAAACGTTTTTACCTGCTCTGAAATTAATCACACAAATAAAGATTAATGATCTCCAGATTTCCATTTATATGAAGAGGGCAGTAAAACAATGGGAACAAAAAGACAGATAATGAAGGGATGGGGGGCAGTTCATTTGTACAGGAAGAAGCTATAGCTTCTCCTCTAAGTTTTACCCTCTCATAAAGAGAGAGGATATCATCCACTAGCTTAATGGAAATACAAGATCTGAGCTAGTCTTTTTTTAATAGACAAAGGACAGATCATGGAAAGTTCTACCATTTGCTCTATAGCCTCACTGACATAAACTTATCAGCTCCTGGACAAAGGAACAGAATGGCCTTTGCTCCTCGGCAGATAATTCTTATTGACTCTTGCAGGAAAAGGGCAGGGGTGAGGGTGGGGGGAAGAGTTGACACTCAAAAGGTTGAGTGCCCCTCTCAAGCCTCCTATCTTCTTCTCTTTATAATGGTTAACAGGAAGAATGGCTGCTCTTTCCACTTTTCAGCTTTTTTCTCTCAGAAGCCATCCAAACTACAATCCCAGAAGTCTAAATTCAAAGATATCACTACCTGGTGAACACTGGGATAGCATATGTTTGAGTCTCTTGTCTCCATAGCAGCATTCACAATGCAGGTGTTACAGTCCTCCCTGGGGCCAGAAATTTTGCAGTCCTTTACAAGAATTGGCCAGGGTATGCTCAAAATATGTAATTACATAGCACAAGTATAAAAATAAGTATCAAGACTTTGTAATAACAAGGTTGCTTAGCCTTGTATCCTAGGTAATTATCCCATATTACTGTTGAAAAGAAATATACATTAAGAATACATGTAATAGACATAGCATTAGAAAGGTATCATTTGACAGGGTGCTCTAGTGTCTAAATGTTTATAGTATATAGTATCTATCCTCAGAGTACATTCATATCCATAGCCCACAAGCAAATAATCATAAATGGTAAACCAAAGTTTGCCAAGTATAATACTATCAACAGGGCTATAAAGAACAAATGAAAGTATAATCATTGGCTTATATGCAAATAAACAAGAAAAAACAGTGTATAGCTAACAGTAAGTGTTAATGTACTATAAACATAATGCAAGTAATAAGCAAATAAACATGCCTACAAAATGATAAAACAGAAGTACAATTTAATCATAGAAGTAACATGTGAATCAAGAGTTGGTTGCTTGGCTGCTGTCCTTTGTTCTCAAAGACAACCAAAATGACATCACTATCCTAGAATCAAGTTACAGTGTGTCTGGTTGTGGCTTATCAGACCAATATGAGCTTGGAATGTTCTACCACAGGTCAGGCACAGTCCATGTGAACATTTGTGGTGGATTCTCTAAATTTGCACATCTCACATTTCTTTTGAGCTACTTCAATTCTGCTTTGCTCATAGACCACAGCACCTTCTCTGATGACGGCACACCATGCTGAGCAGCCCTGTGCCTCTATCTCCCATGTCACACAATCAATTCATAATGCAAGTATATAAGCAAATAAACATGCCTACAAAATAACGCAAGTTATTCATGGAAGTAACCTAATCATAAAAGCAATGTGTGCCTCAATCATTGTGCAATGGTATGCAAAGTACACTTGACATGAGTAATCTGTCACATTGACAAATATGTCAGTGGACTGCTGTCAGTCCAGGCTCAGAATTTTGCTCCCTACATATAGGGTTTTAACTTTCCAGGGGCAGCCTACTTCAAAAGTCAATAACTCCAGCATGTGGGTGGGTCACAGTATCTCAGTGTCCGCCAAACCTCTGCTGGCAAATATTTGGTTCTAGCCCTCATCAGTCTTTTAGTACAGGACAGTTCCTATGCCCTCCAGGGAAGCATCTGCATGCAGGACAAAAGGCTTGCTTGTGTCTGCATAGACCACACTGGTCTGTGTTTAGAGCAATTGACTCAAGTCTTTGAATATTTTTGGTTTCAGGACAACTTCACATTTCTTGCCCTTCTACTCCTGGGGTGTCTTTAATCATGTATGCACAAGTGAGGTCACTTGGTGGGTTAGTAATTTCAGCATAGTCCTTAATAAATCTACAACCCAGGTTCTTCCCATCATATTTTCTTAGATGAGGAAACTGAAACCCATGAGGTAAGTGACTTGCTAAAGGTTTCCTAGATGGTACAATTCCCATCCTCTGCCTCCAAAAAAGTGTTATTGTAGATAGAGTGCTGGGACTTCAGTGAGTTCAAGTTTGATTTCACACACTTACAAGCTATGTGACCCTGGGCAAGTCACAACTTCTGCTTCAACTTCCTTGAATGTAAAATGGGGATAGTAATAGAACCAACCTACCTTGTTGAGAAGATCAAGTAAGATAATATTTGTAAAGTGCTTAGCACAATGCCTGGCACATAGTACGTACTATATACATTCTTCCTTCTTTCTGTCCTTCCTTCTCCTATTTTTCCCTCCTTCCTTCCCTCTTTCTTTTTTCTTGTTCCTTCCTTCTTTCCTTTCTTGCTATTAAACCACAGTTCAATTTTCAAGTAAAGGCTCAATGACTGCTTATCCCATATATTATCAAATGGATATATGGTCATGTCTGGTTTAAACTAGATGATCTCTGAGGTAGCTTCCAATTCTAAAATTCTGTAACTCAGGACTGTAGCTTTTCTGAAATTATTTTTCTTTTCTGAAATTATTTTTACAGGAGCTTGCCACTGTTTCGTAAATCTATCTTGCTTGCTCTCACTTTCATCTTTTTTTGCATATCCTTATAAAATTTGAGTTAGGCAATAAGATAATTTTATGTTTTTTTTAAAAATAACTTTTAATACTTATTTTGTTTGACATCATCCAAATTTCCCCCTGTATGCAGGGGTTTCTTTAGCTACAGCTCTCTTGTCCTTTCTTTCTCATAGGAAACATTTGTGACTATCACCAGAGCTTCCTATTACTCCATTGACTTCCCTTCATAGAGTCTCAGGCTACAGTCAGGTCTTGGTTTTAGAAACCTAAGTTTGAGTCCCAGCCCTAACACTTTTAAATGTGTTACTGTGGTCTGGTCACTAGCCAGGGATTCTGTGATTCAGTTTTCTTATCTCTAAAGTAAGGATTATACCTTGTACCTCCTCCCATACAGTGTTGTTACAAGGAAAATGCTTTATGAATATGTTTCCTTGGCATCCTTCCTCTGAAGTCTGAAATCTATCCTCCTAAAATCTAGGGTATAGTTCAGACCATGACTACTGATGAATCTCATTTCCTTTTTAACAGGGTTACTAGACTGGTACGAGAGGCAGGTAGTCTTACGTAATGAATAGAGATCTCATATTAAAGACAGAGTGACCTACCTTTGAAACATACTTCCCATGTGGCCCAGCTGCTTAACCTCTCAGGGCTCTAGACAACTTTCTAAGATGCAGAGGAGGTGCTGATCTACACTGCAAGAAGGGGTTCCCATGAAATCATGGGTATATGCCTATCCTATTGGAATGGAAAATCAGGAGAAGGCTGAAGAAATAGCAGACTCATATTTTTTTTTTACTTGACAAAGTCTTTCATGATACTGATGGCAAAATGGAGAGTCAATGGCTACATGATGTTGATGCAGTTAGGTGAATTCAGAGTTGATTGAAATGTCCAGTCCAGAAGAACAGTCATTATTGGACTTAGCATGAGGTCTTGAGCAGAGGGCTGTAGGACTCTGTCCTTGATCCTGAGTCATTCCACATTTTTGTCAGTGATTTGGATGGAAGCTTAGGGAATATATAATTTGGAGATGTCATAAGCTGGGAAGGATCATAGACATAGTGATGGTATACATTCAGATGTCAACACACTAGGATGGCGGACCACAACCAAGATGAAATTTATAGGAATGAATTTAACTGAATGATAGCAATATATACCTTCAAGTCCTCCCCACTGCATATATTCCTATCATTCAGGCAAGAGATGATGAAAACCTAACCTAGGATGTTGGCCATGTGAGTAGACAGAAGTAGGAGAGATGTTTTGTAGGTAGAGTCAACAAGAGTTGGAAAGTGACTGGATACATGGAATGAAAGAGACTGAGGTGAGAAAGACTTTGAGGTTACAAACCTGAATGAGTGGAATGATACTAGTGTCCTCAAAAGAAATGGGAAACTTCCAGGCCCCAGGACAGGAGTAGGAGTAATAAGTAGAAGTTGTTGACAGGCAAATTTAGGCTTGATATAAGATTAACTTTCCAATAATTAGAGCTATCTGAGAGGGAAATAGTTGGCTTCAGGAGATAGTGAGTCAATTGAGGTATGATGTTTCAGAGTTATTATAAAGGAGATTCCTAATCCAGTAGGGGTTGGGCTGAAGGCTTTCTGAGGTCTCATTCACTTTTAGTATTCTATGACAATCTATCTTGAAGTTCAATATGGTTGCTGCATTCCATCGTTTCCATCATTTCTACTTCACCAACCAGTTTTTTGTTCATCAAAATAACAAGCTTTACTATTACTCCTACAGTGAGCCTTTCAAAAAATATTTATGTTTGTATGAATAAAGGAACAGTTAAGTGCTAGAGACACAAACACAAATGAGAGACAGTTCTTGTCCTCAAAGAGCTTGTATTCTAGTAGAAGGTGTTAATAAATGTAGGGGAATGGTGGCCAAAGAAGAATGAAGTCACTTGGATGGTGAGTGGAGCCATCTGTATTCTAACAGAAGTGAAATGCACATTAAAAATATACTTTCTAAAAACTGAACTAATTGGATTACTGATCGTTTAGTAGAAAGTGGAAAGGATATATGCATAGTGACATGGCAGGAAGATGGCATGTTGCAGTGACTCAAGTTGGTTAGATATAATGAACTCTCACCAAACCATCAGAGAACCAGAACAGGAGCTGGAGATCTAGTTGGGGAGGGGTTGTACGAACAAGAGTGATATGGTAGAGGAGAGGTATAGAAACTAGACCTGTGATTTCATTGGTATAGGGAAAACTCTCTTTACCAATACAAGTTGGCATCTTTTCTTCAACTTATATTTGCTTTAATTGCCAAAAACATTGTAAAGTGACTTGCTCAGGGTCGTCCAGTCAACATTTCAGAGGGGGACTTGAAGTCGGGTCCTCCTGGCTTTGAAGCTACTTCTCTATCCATTATGCTGTGCTCTCAATCTGGATTCACATTCCACCTCTAAGCAGTTACTAGCCCTGGGACCTTGGGCAACATCACCTTCCCTTTATATTGTTGATTACCCTTTCCCACTAGATACTCTCTCTTCTCTAGGTTTTCACGACACTATTCTTTCCTAGTTCTCCTTCTACATAAATGTCTTACTATTCCTTTTCAGTCTTTTGCTGGACGTTCATGCATGCCATACTCACTAATTCTGATTGCTCTCCAGTGTTCTATCCTGGAGCCTCTTCTACTCTCTATGTCCTATCACTTTGTTATCTCGTCAGTTTTCATATTATCACTTCTAGACAGATGATTCTGAGTTTTGTCTAATTTGTATCCTGAGTTCCAGTTTTACCCATATCATAAACTACACACGCCATACTCATCTAAAATTCAACATGTCGAAATCAGAACTCTATCTTTTTTTTGGGGCAGCTAGATGATGCAGTGCAGAGAGTTCAAATCTGGCCTGAGGCACTTACTAGCTGTGTGACCCTGGGCAAGTCACTTATCCCTCCCTGTCTGCCTCAGTTCTTTACCTTGTAAAATGAGCTGGAGAAGGAAATGGAAAATCACTGTAGTATCTGCCAAGAAAACCCCAAATGGGATCATGAAGAGTCAGACATGATAGAAATGACTGAACAACAGTCTTTTCTCCCAAGCTTTTCCCTGCTTAACTTTCCTATCCCTGGCAAGAATATCACCATCTTCCCAGCTGTCCAGGCTTGTAATCCTTGGTATCATTCTTGACTTCTCATTCTCATTTATACCACTTATCCAGTCTGTTGTCAAATGTTATTGTTTCTACCTTCACAAAATGTTTTGCATAGATCCCTGTCTCTCAACTCACATAGCCATGAACCTAGTACAGGCCCCCATCATCTCTCTCCTGGACTCTTACAGTAACCTTTTCATTGGTCAACCCCAAGTCTCTCCCTGCTCCAATCCATCCTTCACTAAATTTCCAAAGTGATTTTCCTAGAATACAGGTTTTAGCACAGTACCACCACCCCTACCCCCCTATCCCCAACAAACTCAGTAAATTCCAATGGTTTACTATTGCGCCCAGGATCAAATATAAAGTCTTCTCTTTGGCATTTGAAACACTACATAACTCAGCCCTTTCCTACCTTTCCAGTCTTCTAACACTTTAGTCCCCTTCATACACTCTACAAGCTGCCTCCTAGTGGTTTCTTGAACATAGCACTCCATTTCCTGATTCTTCTGTACCTTGCACAGTCTATCCCCTATGCATGGAACACTTTCCCTCCTTCTCTACTTCTTAGCTTCCCTGACTTTCTTGGAAAATTAACTAAAACTATACCTTCTACAGGAAGCCTATCCCACTCCTCACCATTATTAGTACTTTCCCTTTTAGATTACCTTACATTTATTCTGTATATATTTTGTATATAAATATTCGTTTACATGTTGTCTGTCCCATTAGGATGTGGGCTCCTTGAAGAAATACAGAGTTTTTTGCCTTTCTTTGCATCCCTAGTACTTAGCACAGTGCCTGGAACATAATAATCACTTTAAAAATGCTTGTTGTTAAAAATGACTGGAGGCATTGTACAAAATGGCCCTTGAGATCTTTTCCAGCTCTAAATCTATGCATATAGCATGTAGCATGAGTAGTGTAGAGATAAAGAGAGAGGGACTCTGTATCTTTTCTTTCCTGATATGAGTGACTCCATCTCTAAAATAGCCTCCATTTGAGTGTAAAATGATCAGTCATGTCACCACCACCACCACCGCCACCCCTGCATTTATGTCCTTGCCCTTCCCCCATGCCCGTGGTATCTAGACATAGAACAAAACAACTTTGCCTTGCGTTGGTTCTCTCAAGCCAACAATAGGCCAGCTTCAAGGTCTTCTATAGGCCTGACCCATTTTTTGTCCTTTCTACATTTTTACCTTGGTAGGAACTTGAGTTCTGAGCTCACTTGCCTGAGAAAGGAATGCTATCAATATTCATCTGCCCTGGCTTATATAACAGTGCAAGTTCTCTACCTGACCTTTACCCAATATGTGAAAGTGTCTTATCACTAACAACCCTTTCTATCAGCTCTGATGCCATCATCTTCTGCAGTGTTTTCTCCTTGCTCTGGGCCTGCTGGGCCAGTGTGGCACTGCCATGTGAGCAATCTGATGCTACAACAGATGCTGCACACCAAGTTCAGAGTGGACTCGTTTGGGTACTCATCATTATTCAATTATGTCTTAAGCCCCCAAGCCAATGCTCTCTAGCAGAAGAGAAACCATAAATCAAATTGCAAAGCTTTTAATTAAGAAAGAATACAGAAAATCACAATGGAAAATCTCCTCAGACACAAAGGAGCACAGTCTTCTACAGATTCCGACCACACATGGGAGAGGGGACAAGATCCAGACCACTTACCATCCTCTCAACTGGGCATGTTCACTCTGGCTCCACTCAGCCTCTGCAACTGTCATTCCTCTGTGCGTCTAAAGCTACCTCTTGTTCCTTCCTTTGAAGAATGCTGCTGTAATCTGCTCTACTTCTGAGTCATTCTCTGGGCAAATTAGCTGCTGTCATTTTTTGCTGGACTTTTTCCCTGCTGAGCAGCTGCCCTCTGCCAAAGCTACCTTTGGCTGGGTGTTTTGTGAGACAGCATGTATCTAGGACTATTTCAATTTGTTTTTTGCTTATTCGTTATTATTGTTTTTTAAGTTAGATTCACAGTCATATCTAACCAACAGAGAAAAAAAGTCCCTCTGGGAAAGATCTTTCTACTCATAGTAGTAAGCACCTACTATGTGCTCACATGCCAGGCTTTTAGGATACAAAGACAAAAACAAAACCACTCTTGCCCTTAAGGAGCTTACACTCTACTGGGAGGATACTACACACACAGATAAGTAAATAGAAATGTGTACAAAGTACTATATAGTAACAGTAAGAGGGAGAAAACCAATAATTGTGGATCAGTTTTCATTAGGAGGAAGCTAGGAATCATCCAAGGTAGATAGTCATCCTCACAAAAGCAAAGAGGTAAATGATCTTTCTTTTTTAAAATTAGCCAGCATTGATTATCTCTTCTTCCTCTGCCCAGACTCCCCAAAAGAAGAACAAAACTCTTATAACAAATATAAACAAATTCCAAAGGTGTCTGCTAACTCTGCATATCTCTCTGTCAGAAGGTGGGTAGCATGCGTGAGCCTGGGTCCTGATGACTAGTCACTTCATTGATGAGAGTCCTTAAGTCTTTCGGAATTGTTCGTTTTCACTATGTTATTGCTATGGTATAAACTGTCCTCCTGGTTCTGCTCCCTTTTTTCTCCATCAGGCCATTCGAAAACAACAACAGTAATAATGATCCTTCCCAAGTTTTTCCGCAACCGTTGCTTTCATCACGTCTTACAGAATGATAATATTCCATTACATTCATATTTTCTTGTTTAGCTGCCCCTCAGTTGATGAGCACCCCTTTAGTTTCCAATTCTTTACTAGGACAAAAAGAAGTATTTTATACATATGGATCTTTCCTGCTTTAGATATATTTCCCCCGAGCAATCCCGTAAGGGAGATGCCTCAGGTCTTTTCCACCAAGGTCAACATGTGGTTCATGAATCCAGATCTCTGTTCTTTGCCTTTTTCATTTGTTCTTTCCTGCTTGTCCCTGAGTATCAGAAACAGCTTGGACTTTATGAGATTTGAAATATCAGAAAGGTGACCTACCAAAGGTTTAAGAGCTAGAGTCCATGCCAGCCATCCTGGCATTGAGGTCCTGGAGGATGACTGGAGGGACCTAGCCCTTTAGTCCCTGAAAGGAGGGCTCATCCAGTACCAAGCTGCCTTTGGAAGTAAACCTGTTGGGTGAATGCTGTTTAGAAACTAAATTTAAGTTTGAGTCTGTTTTCTCCAGGGATCAAGATAGGGGAAAGTGTGCCCCCAACTGCTGAAGGGAAGAAATGCTTGTACTTCTGTTCTTGTCACAGTAAGTATCCCTTTGCAAAAATCAATTGATCTTAACTAGTTAAATTAACTGGGAAGGAAAAATAAGCATTTATTAAGTGCCTACTCTGTGCTAAGGACTTTACAAATATTATCTTATTTCATCCTCAAAACTGCTCTGGGAAGTAGGTACTATTATGAACCCTCATTTTACAGAGGAGGGAACTGAGGCAGACAGAGGTTAAATAATTTGCCCAGGGTCACCCAGATAGTGTCTGAGGCTGGTTTTGAGTTCAGGTCTTCCTGACTGTACGTCTACCATTTTGTCCACTGAACTACCTAGCAGCCTCGGAATTGAGGTGATAATCACTGGGGGCTCGTGTCAGTTGTGGGGGGGGGGAGGTTAGCACACCAGAATGGGGGCTCAAGCAGACTGAGAAGAATTATCCCCCTTAAGTTCTCAAGGCTACCCTGGACTTCTAAGGCATATATGTAACTAGTCTTACACTGGGATGGTGAGTCCAGAGTAATCACTATATAAAGAGGAAGACATTGAGAAATTAAGAAACTTGTTCAAAATCACATAGATATTAAATGACAGAAGAGGAATTCAAATCCAGGTCACCTGACACCAAATTCATTGTTGTTTTGACTATTCCTCCCTGCTTCTTTAGTATTTTAACTCAAAGGAATGGTGGATTTAAAGGTATATTTTGTGCAGAGAGATTCTTCCTAGGGTCCTTTAATTAGTTACATGTTTATTTCATGCGTTTGAATGTGATGTGCATATGTGTGTATATATATGTATGTGTATACATATACGTGGGTGTATGAGTTGACACTGTATTTATTTCCATGTGAAAGAAAAAAAGTAGGGCAACAATTCTTTTCTTGGGGCAAAGTAGTTTTAGCAGAATTCCCAAGGTCTGTGCCAAAGAGGCAGGATATAAAAGGAACTTGCAGAGACAAACTTGGGCAGCAGCTTAAGCACCCTGAGGCTGTGACTCAACAGTCAAAGCCAAGGGAATGCTTAGAATCCTCGAAGGCAAAATGTTAGTGAGGAAAGAGAGAGAGAGAGAGAGCTTAGTGATCATCTCATCTACCTTCTCATTTTACAGATGAGGAAACACACAGTGACTTTTTGAGAAGTAAAAACAAGCAGGGGTATTTGGAAAGCTGTATTTATTCGCTTCCATGTTGAAATGTCAAAATTCAAAGGAAAAATGCAAGTGTAATGGAAGGAATAGAAATAAAACCCAATTGACTAGAGATAAAGGGTGAGATTAGAGAAGCAAAATGCATGAAACAACTTTTCCAACTTTATAACCTGTCATCAAGAGATAGGAAATTGACTTGAACCCTGGAGTTCTAAGACCTTCAAACTCAGGGAGTCATAGAAATGGTCAGAGTTTTGTTTTAAGGGTCAGTGACTAAGAACTCTTTACTTTCTGCTTCCTAAGAGGGAAAAAAGGGGTCAATTCATAATCTAAGTAATACAGGTTTTAAAAAATAGGTCTAAATTATCCACCAACTTTGGACAAATCCTCCTCAAATGAAGACTAGTTTTGATCTAGTCTAGAATTTGTTGAGGGAAATGGAGCACCAAATGGATTGGTTATCAGTAAAACAGTGAGTGAAATGGAGTATAAAGGCAATTATCTGCGTAATTCAGCATAGTAGATACAGTATCTACTTAACGTGTTATGGCATCTGGTGGTCATGTCTGGCATTACAGTCCCTTTCTATCAGAACCATTTCCTTTTTTATATTTGGGGTTCATTTTTACTTATATGGAAGGTACATGAATTTTTGAGTAACTACATTTTGAGACAGACTTCTGTGGGCAGTGAGAAATGTTTGGAGCCTGATTGAGTTTCTGGTATATGTAGTATTAAAGGTAAAGGGTTGGGGTGATGATTGATTTATTCAATACATTTATTCATCAGATCACCCCACTTAACGTAAGTGAAAGGCTCTATCAATCAATAAATCTCCTTCATAGGCTTTAGACTAAGTGCAGAAAGTCTTTGAAAGAAATTGGATGAATTGTAATGACACCAGAAGGGAAGTTTGTTCCAATTGGCTGAGCAATTTTACCACGAGGGTGGCGGTGGGGGTGGAGGTGGGAGGGGCGGAGGTGTTGTCTGTATAAAAACATCAAGGTAGCTGGATTTCATAACTTCTCAGTGACTGGAAAGCCAAGAAGTAGGGTTCCAGCAAACTCCTAAAGAGGAACAGATGTCAGAAAGAAGGATAGGTCTTGAGTTTTCTCCTTTCCCACCCTCAGTTAGAGGAATGAATACCTTCAGAGCTTTGTAAGGTCTGGAGAATAGTGGACTTCCCATCTTCCCACAGGGTCTTGGTTACATCTTGGATCAATCAGTTAGTCAATAAACTTTCATTAAGAACCTGCTGTGCTCCAGACACTGTGTTAAGTGCTGGAGATACAAAGAAAGGCAAAAGACAGTCCCTACTCTCAAGGTACTCACAATCTAATGCAAACAGCTGTGTACAAGTAATGTGTACATAACAATAATAGTTAACATTTACATAACACTCTATGCTAGGCATTGTGCTAAGTGCTCTACAATAATTATTTCATTTTATTCTCCCAACAATTCTGAGAGGTAGGTGCTATTATTATTCACATTTTACAAGTGAGGCCACTGAGGCAAAGAGGAGTTAAGTGTCTGAAGAGGTATTTGAACTCAGGTTCTTCTGACTTCAGGTCCACCACAACTAGCTGCCATTCTCTCTCTTTCCATATAGATAGACGGACAGACAAAAACACACGCACACATATATACAGAAAGAGAGAGAGAGAGAGAGAGAGAGAGAGAGAGAGAGAGAGAGAGAGAGAGAGAGAGAGAGAGAGAGAGAGAACACAGAGGGAAGACACTAAAATAATTAAGGGACATGGGAAATAGCTTGTTACCTAGTTTCAGACTTTCTTTAGAAGGCAAGATTTTTAGCTGAAAGGAAGCTGAAGGAAGCCAGAGATGACAAGAGAGAGCATTTCAGGCATGGAGGATAGCCAGTGAACATTCCCTGAGTCAGAAGATGGTATGTCTTGCTTAAGGAACAACAAGGAGGTCAGTGTCACCGGACTGAAGAGTACAGGGTTGAGGGGAAGGAGAGGGTGTAAGTTATGAGAAGACAGGAAAGGTAGAAGGGGCTCAGGTTACAATGGGTTTTGAACATCGAACACATGATCGTAGTGGTGATAAAGAGCCACTGTAGTTTACTGAATAATAGGAGATGACATGGTCAGACCTGTGCTTTAGGAAGATCACCTTGGTAGCTAAGTCCATGATGGAGTGTAGTAGGAGAATCTTCTTGTAGGGAGACCAACCAGCAAGCTATTACTGTAGTCCTGGAATGAGGTGATAAGGGATTTTACCAAATTGTGGCAGTGTTATAGGAGAGAAGAAGGCATATAGGAGAGATTTTCCAAAGGTAAAATTGACAAACCTTGTCAACAAATTGAATATGAAGGGTGTGGGGTAAGGCATTGGAAGAATCAAGGAAAATACTTAGATTTTTAACCTGGGTGACTAGTAGGATGGTGGCAAATCAGCTAATTGGAGAATTAGCATTGAGAATTAAGGACAAATTAGAAGTGAATTCGTGGATCTGTGGAGAGACCAGTATTGGAACTATACTATACTTTAAGGGAATGTCTTGAGCACCCCTTGATTAGGAGAAAAGAAGTTCCACCAGCACAAAACTGTGAGTTATTTTTTGACACTTTATGCTTTTTGCACTTGAGTCCAATTTTCCCTAGACTGTACATGTACTTGAGGGAGGCTCTCACAGACTTTTGGGGGGATGTATGTAATAACTGCTTTGACTTTACCACCTTAGTGAATACCCCTAAATGCCATCTGGCTAACTAAAATAATTCTCAGTTGACAATTTAAGGGGATTGGTGTACAGAAAAACACATTGGTGGAGGCTTGTGCCAGTGGCAGTAGTGAATCACCCTTGACTCCTTAGAAGTATCTCTAAAAACTTGATGGAGGAATATTGTCTCCTTCCAGGACCTGAGACCCAGCTGTGAGAGTGGGAATTGGAATAAAAATTCTCACCGTTTATATGGGTAACTCAAGAAGATGAAGGAAGAAATAAGGAAAACAACCACAGAAAAGCAGAAGGGATCCAAAGCAGGAACACTGACAGTGAGGAGTTGGAATAGTGATAGCTGGTGCAGGAAACTGGAGATTGGAAAGGTAAACACAACAGTGCCACAGGTTCCTGTGGAAACTGCTGCCTGAGCCCTGGGAGGTCAGTAGTCTTTTGCTTTCTGTGGTCAGAGTGGGTAACTGAGCCAGCAGTGGTTGATGATTTTCCTTTTGGGAGACTAGGTAACAGAGAGAAAAGTGGCTATTTCTCATCTCCCTTTGTTGCTGCCTTAGACAGAAGATGTTTACTCCAAAGATTCCTCATCCCACCCCCATCCTCTAAGGTTATGTTTATACTTTCTGTCTTAATTAGTACTAAAGTAGCTTTCTCTAGATTAAAATATGATTGATTTTAATTGCTTTTGTATTCATGGATGTCCTTAATTGTGAGGAAGATGTTTTGAGGAAAGGAAGAAACATCTTGGAATTGATAGACATAGAGGAAATCAGAAGCTCTGTGTCTCCATTGCTAGGTCTGGCAGTGGGGATAGGGTTAAGGATTCTTATCTGGGTATTTCAAATTAAAAATGAGAAAGAGTTTTATTGGTTTAATTATTTATAATTTTAAAAACTTCCCAAAAGGTATAACTAAACTGGATCTGGGGATTTCCTGCCCTCAGGTTAACATGAGACAAACTCTATTTTTGATGTCTCAGAGGAGGCTGGTCTAGGGTCACGTTGCCTCATTGATTCATTGTCTCACTCTCCTCTCCACCCCTCAGAGAAAGTTCAGTGGTAGAGTCAATGAGGCTGATCAGGGAGTAGAAGTTGTCTGGTGAGAAGAGGAAAGAGGATCTGGCTGACAGTGTTCACATTCCAAAGCTGGGCTTCAGAGGAGCTTTTTCCTTTTTAGCTTCATCTCCCAATCTATATCCTTCTAGGGAAAGAAAGCTGCATTCGCCTTTGCCTCTGGAGCAGAGTCTTTCCTTCCCCTTTCTACCGCTGCTTCAAGGCAGCCCTGGACTCATTTGAATCCCTGGTTCAGCTGTTCTGGAAGAAGATGGAAGGAGAAAGGCAAAAATAAATAATGGAACAAGTTCTTTTTTGAGCCCCAAGAAAGTTCTTTTGGAAGTACTACCTGAGCAAGAGGCATACAGGGTAGGCACTGGCCAAAGGAAAAGATAAATCATGGGGCTTTGCCCTATATTGACTGGAATGGAAAATAAATTCAATAGAACTGAATAAGTAGAAGGCAGGTTCCTGTGGCCACCTGGAAGTTGAAGTTGTAGGACCTGGGTGAAAAGGCCGGTGGCTAAAGAGTATCCTTACCTCTGACTTCCTCCATCTCAAGGGAAGAAGAGTGAACATCAAAAAGGATCACAATACCAGATGGGAGCTATTATAGTGAGCAATAGGAGACCCATTCCTGACTTTCCTGCCTACCTGGATTCCCAATTAATAAAAGTGCTCTTGGAGAAACTGTACAGATCGTTGGGAATTTGAAAATGAGTTTTTTCCTCTGCCCTTTACTGTGTAAATAAAACTGGTTCTGTATTTGATCCATTGTGAACCTGAATAATTATAAGAAAAGCTAACTTCTACCTTTCGGAGATTACACTGGATACTAAAGTTCTCAGATTCAGCTTAGGTGGGACAAAGCAAGTCAGAGAAGTTTAGGAATTCCCTTTGTGTTGAAAAGAAGCCCCAATACAAGCATAACAATAAAAATCAAAGTACAATAAGTCATTTCCAGTAAATAAGCATCAATTTAACACTCATGTTAACTACCTATGGAACTTGGAGCAAGTTTTTCAATCTCCCCGGGGAACAGTTTCCTCATTTGTAAAATGGGGATGTCGGTGGAGATGATGGTCTGCATGGCCCCTTTCAGCTGTCTACCTGTGTGGGTTATTTGGGGAGATGTAAAGTTTAGATAATGAATGGCCTTTGCCCTCATAGACCTTACAGTTATTAAGGTGACACCTACGCAGATATCATAATAGAAAGAAAATAACAATAATACGTGATAAATGTATTAGAATAGTAAAAATGTCAAAGGTCTTTATGAGGGGGGAAAGTCATTCCTGATTAGAGGGATCAGGAAATGCTTCATGAAGGAGGTAGCATTTGAATTGGGCTTTAAATGATAGGTTCATTTCAAATGATAAATTCAATCTGGCTGACGATTTCAAGCACAAGGAACAACATAAGTGAAGGCACAGAACTGGGAAAGTACACAGTATGTTTGGGGGACACAGAATAGCCCAGTTTGCCTGAAGTAGAGCCTATGTGGAGGATAAGAGTATGAGGGGAAAAAAACTGGCTGATAGGATATCAGATTATGGAATACCAGATAAGGGAGTTTGCATTTCATAGACAACAGGGAGTTACTTAGGAATTTTGAGATAGGAGGAATGAGATTTGTGGTGCTTTAAAGATTTATTTTTTTCATCATTGCAGGTGTGTGTTTGTTCTTCATTGCCTAAGAAGACTATGCCATCAGAGAAATAATGACATGACTTGCATTTGACTTTGTTTTTGAGTTAGGGAGGGTTCATTGCAGGTACTCCTTTCACCAATGCAGATTGCAACCCACAAATTAGTAGAGGACCTTAGAACTATCTGAAACCTGGTTATGAGCTTCTCTATATTATTTTGGCTGGTCCTTATAGGATATTGTCTGTACCTGGGACCGTACTTTCCAGTTTGATTAGGATCCACCAGAGCTGACATCATACACTTCAAACACCCAGGGTCACCTCCATGCCATGCTAAGGATTTGTAGCAAAACTTTAGTGACTAGATCTATGCATATAGAGATGGTCATTGTGGAAGTAGTATGAAGGGTGGATTGGACAGAGTGGAGAGAAGACCTATCATGAGACCATTGCTACTGTTCTAGGCAGGCCATAATGAGGGCCTGCAGTGGTAGCAATAGGAATACAAAAAAAAGCAGATGTTAGAGAAGTACTTTTAGAGGACTTCGTAATCAAATGGAGATTATATATAAAAGAGACAAAAGAGTCAAAGATAATAGCAAGGTTTAAAACTTGGGAGACTGGGAGGATCATAGCAACATTACCATGGAGAATAAGTCATTTAAATTTCCTAGGCTATCACATTTCTTTGATATAGTTTCTTAGAGGAAAATGAGGTGTGACACCTGTGCAAACATTTTGCCTCCATATAAGTCCTCTCCAATGCCTTATTGAAGCATGAACATGGTCTTGATTCTTGAAAGCGAATTTAACATTGGGGAGACTCAACTAATTTGGAAAGGCTTAAAAAACTGGCTGCTGATAGAAAGTATGTCTATTATTAATGCACTGTTGGTGGAGTTGTGAACTGATTCAACCATTCTGTAGAATGGTTGTCCAAAGGGCTATAAAACCACAAATACCTTTTGACCTAACAATACCTTTAGTAGGTCTATATCCCAAAAGAAACGGAAAAAAAAAAACCAAAAACAAAAAGGAAAAGCACTTTTACATACAAAAATATTTATAGCAGCTCTTTTCTGGAGGCAAAGAATTATAAATTGAGGGGATACCCATCAATTGGGGAATGACTGACCAAACTGTGGTATGTGATTATGATGGAAAATACTATTGTACTATACAAAATGATGAGCAGGATGCTCTCAGAAAAACCTGTAAAGACTTGCATGGGCTGATGCAAAGTGAAATGTACTGTGTACAAAGCAACAGCAATATTGTGAGATGATTAGCTGTGAATGACTTAGCTATTCTCAGAAATACAGTGATCCAAGACAACTCTGAAGGACTTATGATGAAAAATGCTATCCATCCCCAGATAAAGAACTTATAATGTCTGAATACAGATTGAAACATATTTTTTTTACTTTATTTTTCTTGAGTTTTTTGGTCTATGTTTTATTTCACAACATGACTATTGTGGAGAAAAAAAAAAGAAAGAAAGCATGTCTGTTGTCTGAGTCCCATCCTAGCTAACTCCAGTTATGTTCATCACTAGGTCATCTAAAGGAAGATAATTTTTTTGTTGGCTATAGCAGCTCTTGAGGACCATTCATTATGTTCCAGAGGGGCCAATCATTGAAAAAAAAATCACAGATCTTTGGAGCATCATCAACAATAAACATTTATGATATGTCTGCTATTAGGATTTTTCTCAATAATTGTAACATTTATTACTACTAATAATCCATTTACCTCTCCATTATCCTGAATGATATTAAATTTTTATTCTTTGAAGACTATAGCATTCCATGACTAATAGTTGTAGATCACTGCAAGTAGGACATTTTTGTGTCTGGACTGAACCTGTGAGGAAGCCCCCTCCACTAAGGTAAATCAGCAATATTCCTATTAAAAAGATGAACCTTTCTTCCAGGGGGAATATTGGAGTTATTTAATCAACTGACCAGTTAACAAGCATTTATAAAATCCCTATTCTCTGCTAAATACTGAGGACTCTGCCTTCCTAAATTTCTCCTCTATATTCCCTTCTCTCTGACACCGATACCCCCCTAATGCAGGCCTTTATCACCTATCTGTATTATGGCAATAACCTGTGGCTCTTCCTGCCTCAAATGTCTCCCCACTCCAGTCCAACCTCCAGTCAGCAAAGCTCAGGTCTGCCCATGTCAATAAACTCCAATTACTTTCAGGATCAAAAATAAAAACCCTTTGTTTGGTTTCATAGCCCTTCATAATCTGGCTCCTTCCTACCTGGAATTCTGGTCTTCTTACAACTTAGTCCTCCTCCCTCACTCCACTGTGATCCACAGCCTGTCTCCCATGTTTGGAACTCTTTTCCTCCTCATTTCTATCTCCTGGATTCTCTGGTTTCCTTCAGGTTCCACGTAAAATCCTGCCCTCTATAAGGATTGTTCTTCTATATCCCTTCCATGATTTCCATCTAACATGATCTCCAGTTTATTCTGTTGTTTTGGTTTCATGATGTATGGTGATGGAACAGTCTCAGAGTGACACCATCTCCAATCCAAATACAGGCATTTATTGAAATTGACATCTCTCATGAAGCCGGCTAAGTTTCAAGAGGAACCAGTAACTTTAGAGAAAGCAGGATGGATTTTTGTAGGGTAAAGATGCAATTACATAACAGAAATTATGAATATTAAAAAGGCAGGAGGGGTTTGTTAAGGGGTTAGGTAATAAGATAGGGGTCCCAGCCACTGTGGAACTGCATATGCAATTACCCACAATGCATACAGAAAAACCCATTGGTGGGGGTATATATGAAAATTATATAAATCTCTTTACATTATAAGTTCACCTAAAGGCCAGCTTTTGCTCCTACTGCTCCGGTGCCTACCTACAGAAAGTCCCTTCTGTCGTTTTGGGGTCCCCATCGGGGGGCTCGGGCATCCTGGTGCTACTGCTTTCTGATTGGCTTACTATTGTGGTCCTGTCTGAGACTAGATGGATGTGGTTGTGGTTGAGCGCATGGACACACCTGCTGCTTCTGTGGGAAATATGAGGAATGGGTCTAGGGGAGGTGGCTAGCCAGAGGCAGTGGCTGGGATCCCACCGCATGGACACGCCTGCTGTCCTGAGAGAAATACGAGTTCACAGGTGAGTAGTGAGGCATACATGAATTTAGAATATTGAGTGTGGAGAGAGGGGATGAGTGGCCAGTAAGGGCAGGGGGCCTGCTGTTCGGTGGGAATACTGTGGTTGGGGACGGCTGTATTAGGATTCCATTACTGTATCTATCTTGCTTGTGCACCATGGTTTGCGTGTGGTTTCCCCTTAGACTGTGAAGACAGTTTAGGAAAGTATTTGGTATATAGTAGGTGCTTAATAAATGCTTACTGATTGGATCTAACAGGGGTTGATGTGTAATAAGGCTGGAAAGATAGGTCGGAAGGGGCTGGTGGCCGATCAGAATGGAGCACTGCAGAATCCTGCCCTCCAGCGCTCCTCGGGGCATCGGTGAAATGGAAATAATGGCACCCCCCTTTATTAGAGCCGTAGGTTTGGCAAAGCGCTTCACGGGTCATCTCATCAACCCTGGAAGTAAGGTGCTATCATTATCTTCAGATTTTTATAAACAAAAGAAACAGGGCTGGGAAAAGTTTCATGATTTGCCCAGATATTAAAGAGTCTGCAGCGGGATTTGAACTCAGGTCCAGTCCTGTTATCATATTGGATCCACTTTAAACCCTGGGTAAACATGGAGGGTGTGGACCTCGGCAAAGCATCCGCGAAGGTCACCAACGCCTCCCCTCCCCGGCCCCAACCTCGTGGATCCAAACAATGGCCCCGGCTGGAGGCCTGGGCTAGGGAGGGGGAGGGGAGAAGCCTGGGACCAGTCAGGACGTCACGGCCGCCGGGCCCAGAGCAGCCGAATGACGCACGCCCGACGCAGGCGAGACGAACGGTCTCCAAGGCAACGAGACCTGTTTTTTTCCTCCCCTGCCCCGCCGTCACCTCGGTCGTGCGTCATTTCCGCCTGTTTCCCCGTGCTCTCTCCCCGTCCTCCCGCCCCGCTGCGTGTCTCACTAATGGTTCCTAAAGAGAGTCACTTTCTCTCTTACCCCGCGGGGCATTACCCAGAGCTGATGGAGTGTGTCTGCGGTTCCGATTATTACCGCCGGGAGTGGGGGGTGTGTACCCAAGGGGTGGAGTTTTACTTTCCGTTCACGCCCCGGCGGTCGCTTTCAAATTCGAACTCCCCTTTGGAGCCGAGGGGAGGGGATGGGAGGGGAGGGGGAGGGAAGAGGAGAAGTCTTCCTCGCAGGAGACGCCGCTACTAGTGAGCATGCGCAGTCCTCACCATTCGGGCCGTCTGGATTCTACCGCTCCGGGTTTTCGCGGCGGTCCGTCCCGGGGCCAGGAGAGCTCCGCCCCCGAGCTGGAACCCCAGTAACCCAGGGGGGTGGACTGATGCTGGAAAAAGCCCATGTATTCTGGCTTTTGTACCTTTTTGGGGTCTTCTAGAGACTACAGCCTGGGGCTCTTGTTTTCTATTAAATATCCATGCTCCAAGTGACCATCCCTGAAAGAGATATAATCAAAATTTCTCATTTTACCGATGAGAACACGAAGTCGCAGAGGGGCTCCATTCATTCATTCATTGATTCATTCATTCATTACTATGGGAGTCGTAGTATCTGAAAGCTACAAATCAATCCATCAGTAATCATCAGTAATCAATGAACATTAAGCTCCTACCACGTGCTAGGCATATACCACCGGGCATATAAAAAGAGACAAAAGGCAGATCCTGCCCTCCCGGAGTTTACCAGGGTATCAGTGACCATCTAGTCTCACCCAGTCCCCATTCTAACATAGCCAAAGTCTCTTTAGGCTCTGCTTATACCAGGAGGGGGAACCCATTACTATCTCTCGAGGTAACTCAAGTGGAATCCTTTTTGAATGGTTCCACTGGTTAGAAGTTTCTTCCTGCATTTTTGCAACTTCTACCCATTTATTGTTCCTGATTCTGCTTCTCTAGTCCTCTCAAATGCTGGAAGACACCTACTATGTACCCTGAGTCTTCTTTTCTCCAGGCTATATATCAATCAGCAAGTATTATCAAGCACCTAATAATACGTGCCAGATATTGGACTATGAAGAGGGAATACGAATAAGATGAAACAGTTCGGATTTGAAAGGAGTTTTCAAGTATCTAAGTATGTATAGAATAAATATTTAAAGAGAAGAAAATTAAGAATTGTTAAATATTAGGTCATTTAAAAGACAGGACATTAGCAGTTGAGGGTATAAAAAAATACTTCATGTAGAAAATGGCATCTGAACCATCTGTTAAAGAGAGGGTTTCTATAAAGCAGAGGTGAAGAAGAACATTCCAGGTGTAGAATTTAGCCCTACTAAAAAGGTATGGAGATGGGAGATAGAGTGTTCTCTGCGAGGATAAGATAAAAAACCATTTTGGCTGGATTACAGAATGAAAGAAAAGGAGTAATTGATAATAGATAAAGATACTGGAAATATAGGTTGAGGCAAGGTTATGACAGACTATTTTTTTTTTACCATCTCCCCATAGTAAACTTCTTTAAAAATTTTATTTTCATTTTTAAATCTCTCTCTCCACCCTGCCTATCTCCCATCTATTGAGAAGGGAAAAAATATGATAGCTATTATACATTGGAAGTCAGGTAAAACATTCCACATTAGCCACTTTGAGGGAGGGGTGAAGCAAGAAAAAAATAGACTTCACTCTGCACTCACAGTCCATCCATTCTCTCTCTGGAGGTGGATGGCATTTTTCATGATGAGTCATTGGGAATTGTGTGACAGCCTTTAAAAGTTCAAGAAAAGGTTTATTTTGTAGAGGCCATTGAGAACCTCTGGAGTTCGTGGTGTAGGGGAATTGAATAGTCAGACTTGTGTTTTAGGTATTAGCAGAATGAAAGATTAACTGAAATGGGAAGATACTTAAGGAATGGGGAGGCCATTTCAATAATAGAAGTGAGAGGTGTTGAGGGCCTGAACACAGGTGGTAGCTGTGTGAGTAGAGAGGAGAGTTGAATGTAAAAGGTGTTGGTGGGGGATAGGATCAGCAAGATTTGGCAATTGTTTGGATATGTAGGATAAGGGAAAGAAGGGAATTAAATATAACTGGGAGAATGAACCCAGGAGATTAGAAGATTGGTGGTGCAGTCTGTAGAAATAGGGAAGTTAGGAAGAGAGGTGGGGAAAGTAAAGAATTCTGTTCTGGACATGTTGAGGTTGAGTTGTCCAGTGAGTAATTGATGATATAGGATTGAAGCTCAGGGGATATACTGGGGTTGGATATATAGATCTGGGAGTCAGTCATATAGAGATCATAATTGAACATATGAGAGCTGATTAGGTCAAGTGTCAAAAGAGAAGAGGGGAGGGCCTGGGAAAATGCCCTGGAGAACACCCACAGTCAGGGGCATGGTCTGGATGATGAAACAACAGAGACTGAGAGAAGGGGAGTAGAGAGGTAAGAGGAAAAGCAGGATGGAGTAGTGTTAGGAGAGCCCAGAGAAGAGAGAGTATTCAGGGGGAAGGGATGGTCAGTAATGTCAAATACAATGTCAATGTCAAGTTGAGAAAGGTACTAAAAATGATTATCTGATTTGGCAATTAAATCATTTATAACTTTAGAGAGAGTGGTTTTGTTTGAATTTTGAGAATGAAAAGGGGTTGAGGAGTGAGAGGAAAGGACGTGGACGCATTAAATGTAGATACTTTGGTTTTTTCAGAGTTTGACCAAGATGGTAACTGATGAGCTAGCATGTAGCGTAATTGTTTTACAAGTGAAATGTGAGAAAGACAGGTATAATTGAAAGCAGTAGAGAAAGAACCAATGGTAGGGAGAATTTGAAGATTCAGTGAGGAAGTCCAATGAAGGATGCAATTTGCTGAAGAAGATGGAAGGAAATGGGACCAAGTGCACATGAGAAGGGTTGCTTTGTCATCAGAGACTGGAGAAAAGGAGAGTGGAGGATGACATCAAAGGGTCTTGAGATAAAGGGAAGTGAGGAAGAAGGGGCTCAATTTTCTCAACAAAATAATTGGTTCTTAGGAGTGGGAATGTGGGAAAGAGGAGGCCCTGAAGAGAAGAGAGGATCTGGAATAATTTCTGTGGGCAATGAGATAAGAGCATCAATTAGAGAAGAGTGAAGGGATTGCCTTATTAAAGCGAGGGCCTAATTGAAGCTGTATAAAGTGGATTTGTAAGGTAGCCAGTCAACAGTTATGTGGCTTCCTCTAGCTCAGATAAGTAGAAGAGGTGGCAGATGGTGGGAGGAATCAAGAGCTGAGCTTTGACTAGGGAGGAGCAATGGAGACTATGAGTTAAGGGGGCTAGGATTTTGAGAGTAGAGTACAGTTTAGAGTTGAATTGGTTAACTGTAGGGTCAAGTTTAAAGTGGGAGGAAAGTTTAAAGTGGGAGGAAAGTAAAGTCAGGGGTAGCAGTACTGGCCTGAGAAGTACTAAGGTGTGGGGGAATGAGCTTTTGAGGTGGATGAAGAATTGTTTTAGGACGAGTGAGGCTTAGGGAGAGATGGGATGATCGAAGTGATGTGTGAACTATGGTTAGGTCTGCATTTGGAGGGGGTGCTGATGCTGCTCTGATTCGATGGTACCATTCTTCCTTTCTAATAACTGGGGGGAGGGGAGGGGAGAAGAGATGGAGGGTAGGAACCTGAAGAGGTAAGGTGAATACAGTCAGGTCAGGAGCAGGAGATACTCATATCAGTCAGTCAATAAGCATTTATTAAATACCTTTTATGGGCCAGGCACTGTGCCAAGTGGTGGGTATACAAAAAGAGGTAAAAGACAGTCACTATCCTTGTGGAACTCACAATCTGATAGGGGAGACAAGCAAACAAGTACCTATGAGCAACCTACATATAGAATAAATGGAAAATAATTTACAGGGAGAAGACACTAGAATTAAGAGAGATTGGGAATGGTTTCCTTTAGAAGATGAGATTTTAGTTGAAACTTGAAGGAAGCCAGTAGGTGAAAATGAGAAGGGAGAGCATTCTAGGCATGAGACAGCCAGAGAAAAATGCCTGGAGATGCAGCAAGGAAGTGCCACTGGATTGAAGAGTGTGTGAAAAAGGTTAAGATATTTCCAAGAACACTGGAAAAGGGGGGCTAGTAGGTTATGAAGGATTTTGAACTCCAACAAGAGGAGTGTGTGTGTACGTGTGTGTGTGTGTGTGTGTGTGTGTGTGTGTGTGTGTGTGTGTGTGAGATATGGTCAGACCTGTGGTTTAGGAAAATGACTTTGACAGTTGAATGGAAGCTGGGTTGGAGCGGGGAGAAATTTGTGGCAGGCAGATCTATCAAAAGGCTGTTGTAATAGTCTTAAGTGTGAGGTGATGAGAACCTTCACCAACTTGGGGGACTGGGAGGATGATAGTACCCTCAACAGTAATAAGAAAGCTGGGAAGTGGGGAGGGTTTAAAGGGAGAGATTTTGAATATGCTGAATTTAAAATGTCTCCTGGACATTCAGTTCAAAATGTCTGAAAGACAGTTGGAGATTAGAGATTGGAGGCCAGCAGAAAGATTTGGGTTTGATAGGTAGATTTGAAAATCATCAACATAGATCTGGCAATTAAATCCATGGGGGCTGATGAGATCATCGAGTAATGCAGAGGGAGAAGAGAAGAGGGGCCAGGACAGAGCCCTGTGGGACACCTAAGGTTAGACGGCATGACTTAGAATGCAGTAAAAGAGACTGAGGAGTATCCTTCAAGAATGTCTTGGACTCAAACCTCTTAGTCATCCTGATTGCTGTGTTACGGACACAATGTTTATCAATGTTCACTTGGACACTAGTTTATCAATGTTCTTTTTAAACTGTGACTCAAGAATTGAACACAGTATTCCAGATGAGGTCCAACAAAGGCCTAGTACACAAATATCACTTTGCTACTCCTGGAAAATGCACTTTCCATAATAATATAGCTTAAAATCTTATTACCTTTTTTTTTTGGTTGCCACATCACACTGTAACTGTGTTGAGCTTGAAGTCCACTAAAATTCTCAGATTGTTTTCAGAACCCCTGTTGTCTTATCTCTCCCCTATCAAATTGTGAAATTGATCTTTTAAACCCAAATGTAAGGCTTCTTGTTTATCACATTTATTTTAATGCTTTAGGTCAGGGAATAACAAATTTTTTTCTATAAAGATATAGATAATAAATATTTTAGACTTTTTGGGCCAAGAGGCAAAATTGAGGATGTTATATAGGTACTTACATAGCAAGAGACAAAACCAATTTCAAGTTTTTTTTTTTATTGATGAAATTCAAAACAATAATAATTGAGTACAATTGTTTTTCTGTAATACTGGTCTATTAATGAGAAGAATGGAATTGTTTTTTGGGGTGGATAACATTTCACTTAATTAGGATTCATAGTATTCCTTACCATCAGAATTGATTGCAAATGCTTATCTGTAAATGAGATTTTATGTATTTTATCTTTGAGAATGTCTTCTTGCACAGATAGGCACTACCAAATACTGATATTAATCCATGACCATATGATTTCAATTGAGTACATTCATTGTTTGGAAGGCATTTGCAGAATTCATTTACATTCTTCTTTTGATATTTCCTTTTTACCAGGTCATTACATTGCAGACTAATTATTTCCACTTGAAGGTTAGTTGGGTGAAAGTCCTCAATTGTATAGCTAAATGTATTTTGAAAGATGCTAATTTCTTTTACATTTCTATTGAGGTCTGAAAAACGTTGTTGGAACTGTAGCTTGAACTTGAAAAATATATCCAGTGCAAATTTGTGTGGGAATGGAGATCTCACTTCTTGTTTTAACTTTTGACAGCATAGGAAGTGTATAAAACAGCTTAACATTACTTGTGATTCAAACAAGTTTAGTTATCATTGAATTTACTTGGCTTCTGTATGTTTTGCATATAACCACTGTTTTGCCTTATAATTTTTGGGTTGAATTCATTTAGAAGTATTATTAAGTCTGAGACAAAAACTAATCTTCAAAGCTATTCAGTGTTCAATAATAATGGTTGAGGATGGTTCTTCTCATTCAGAAAAAATTTCAATTTCAGCCCTAAGCTAAAAAAAAATGACTTGTTTTTTGCCTTTTCTCTTTTTGTTTTGACATGATGTGTATGCATTAGAACAGAAGAAAAAAGGTCATTCTATGGTGATACTCATGGCGTGCAAAAGGCTAGCCAGTTATAACTGTGTCACTGTGATTTGTAGTGCGCTGAGCAGCAGTTTGGAGTGGTTTCTGTCACAACCACTCAACTTGCTTTGGTAGTTCAAAAGCAGCCATAAATAGTAACTAAACGAATGAGTGTGCTTGTGTTCCAAGCACAATGAGACTTTATTTATGGACACTGAAATTTGAATTTAATATAATTTTCATTGTCCATTTAAAAAATGTAAAAAACATTCTCAACCCCTTGAGCATACATAGTAGGCACTTAATAAATGCCACTTGACTGACTGATTTCCTGCCACAGTGTTCTTGAACCATTAGTCCTACCATCCAACCAGTTATCCTGATTGTATTATCTTATTTATTCTACTTCTATTTATCTTCTTCACAAGAATAATGAGAGATGCTTTGCTAATCTAGGCAAATGTCTACAGCACTGGTTTCATCTCTTAGTTTAGTTATGTTGTTAAAAATGGAAATGAGGCTGGTCTTGGCATGACCATTCTTGCTGATGCCAGACTGGCTCTTTGTAATTGCTACTTCCTTTTTAGGGGCTATCCCACCATCTCTTTAATAATCCATTCCAAAGTTTTCTTAGGAATGAAGTCAAGCTCACTGGCCTAGAATTCATAAATTCTGTTCTCTCCCAGGTGTTTGTTTTTTTTTTTAATCTTGGCAGTATTGACTCTTTTCCAATCTCATTTTGCCTCTTGTTTTCCAAAAAACCTCTGGACTCAATAGTCTTTGAGGTCCTTTCCCAATCCAATTCTGTGATCCTTAAGAGTGACAGTATAACTTTTCTTTCATGTATTTCCAGTGGCTGTAAAAGATTCCCCCAATACATAACTTATTAAAGCTGAAGTGAATTGCATCTGTGGTTGATAGTCCTCTCAAGGCAACTTCCATTTTGCTCAAATACTATTTCAGGGTCAGGTAAGGAGGGGATGTAGATTTTTGGGAATAGTGCCAGAACCCAGAATCCTCCATAGTGTTTTGGCTCCATGGGACTTGCTCTGCTTGATCTGAGATACTCTCCCCAAACTGAGAAAAGGGGTTATATTACCCTTCCCTTCCCACCACCCCACTCCAGAGAAGCAATTCAATAAATACTTGTCAACTGATGCTTTACCAAAAGTAGGTAAATAATATCATCTTTAGTGCATCACTCTTTCATAAAATTTTCAAGAATAAAATAAATAGTAAGTGTTGCAGGCATACCAGGTACTTACTAAGTACTTTATTAACATTTATTAAGTCTCTTCTATTTGCAACAGATGTACTGTGTCAAAATGACAGCTTTTTAAAAATTAATTTTATTATTTTCAGTGTTCTACAATAACTACCATATAACTTAGATAATTATTTTCCCCTCCCTTTCCCCTCCCTCCCTTCTCTCTCCCCCCTCCCTCCCCGAGATGGCATACAATTTTTTATAGGTTCTACACATACATTCCTATTAAATACATTTTCACTATAGTCATGCTATAGTGTTGAAGAATTAAAATGAGTGGGAGAAATCATCTAACAAACCTAAACACAATACACACACACACAAATGATCTGCTACATTCTGCAATTGAATTGCATAATTCTTTCTCTGGATGTGGAAGGCATTTTGCCTTAGAAGACTATTGGGAATTTTTTTTAAGTCCTTGCATTACAATGAAGTTCCAAGTCTACCAGAAAAAACTCTTGCACACTATGGTCTTTGCTGTGCACAAAGTTCTCCTGGTTCTGCTCCTTTTGCTCAGCATCAGATCACATAAGTCTTGCCAGGCCTCTCTGAAGTCTTCCTGTTCATTATTTCTTATAGCACAATAGTATTTCATTACATTCATATACCATAATTAATTCAGCCATTCCCCAGTTGATGGGCATCCTCTTGATTTCCAGTTTTTGGCCACTACAAAGAGTGCTGCTATAAATATTTTTGTACATGTGGGACCCTTTCCCATTTTTATGATCTCTTGGGAAAACAGTTCTAGAAGTGATATTGCTGGGTCAAAGGGTATGCACATTTTTGTAGCCCTTTGGGCATAGTTCCAAATTGCTCTCCAGAATGGTTGGATCAGCTCACAGCTCCACCAACAGTGTATTAGTGTTCCACCTCTCCCAGATTTTTTTTCCTCTGCAGGTGAACATTAAGGTAAAAGTTTTGGGGCCTTTAAGTAATTCATTCATGGTCTAATAAAGATGACAACTGGGACTCCTTGGGATCTTTATACCTTTTGGTTTAATCATATAGCACACCAAACCTTGTACAGATATTGCTGAACTAAGAAGAAGCAGGGGTTAATATATAGATTGCTGAACTGGGAGTCAGGAAAACCTGTATTCAAATTCTATCTCTGATAATAACTAGGTGTGCAATCATTGGTAAATCACTTAAACTTTCGGACCCTCAGTCTCCTTATTTGTAAGAAGAGTAATTAGATTAGATGTCTTCTAAGGGCCCTTCCAACCCTATGATCCTATGACAGGACCTCCATACCCTTTGAAAGTTTCAAAGTAAACCCATTTTCAGTTGAAGGAGCTACCTAGTCGAAGATGTTCTTTAGCATCACCCCAAATTAGCTGGCGAAGATGTTCTTTAGCATCACCCCAAATTAGCTGATGAATGTGATAGTGTCACAAATGGCATAGTAAGCCTGCTCGGGGTAGTGGAAAGAGCTGTGGACCCATCTGGACATGTGACTTGGAATGGGCCTTGGTCCATTCCCAGCTGTGCTACCTGGCAAGTCGCTTTGTCCCTTGGATTCTGTTTCCTCACTTGTAAAAAGGTAGCAGTTCTTGTTTTTTTAACCTCACAGAGTCATTGTTTAGCTAAAATGAAATTACGTGGAGGAGAAGCCTTGTAAATTAAAAATTGAAATTTAAATAAGTTATTATTATTATTTCCATTGCCAAGAAAACGCACAGACTGAACCACTGAGTAACAATTATTAGGTCACAGGAATCTGTCATGGTTTATCAGGCAAAGAGCTTGGAATGTGGGGGCACATGTAGGTTTCAGTTCAGACTGTTGCTTCAATTCATTTTAATTCCTTTCAAACAACCATTCCTTCATGCCCAGGAGCCTCTCTCTATTTCCTAATCTATATAAATGGAAGAATAAAATTCAAGGGAGTAGAGCGCCCTGCTCCGCCCCTCCCCGCCCCTCACTTAGGCGGCGGGCATTGATCTCCACCTCCAAGGCACGAGTCCCATACCAAAGGGTTTGGGATTCGGATTGCTTCCCTCCTTACAGACAGACAAAGCATTTATTATATATCAAGTGCTTATAATGTGCCACATGCTGCAGTAAGTGGAGGGAATACAAACAAATGAGCCGGACAGTCCTTGCCCCAAAGGACTTTACATCTCATTTAGAGAAAACAGCTCTCAGCCAGGGGTGGAGTGAAGGGGGAGGGAGGCGGGCAGCAAAGGTGGGGTAGCTGTGTAGGGTGTGGAAATGTCAGGAAAGGTTGTGGAGTCCTGTATTCCATCCTAGTTAATGTGAAAAATCTTTCGTCGGGGCCCAAAGGGGTAGAGTCCAAGGTACCAGTGGGGAGGAGATGGAGATGATGGCCAGAGTTGCGATAGGATGGTGTGGTGTTATGTTGCGTTTTTGTTGATGAGTCGCTTTTCTGTCGAATCCGACTCTTCAGATCTGTTTGGAGGAGGGTGGGGTTCTTGGCAAAAATACTGGAGAGGTTTGCCATTTCCTTTTCCAGATCATTTTACAAACTGAATCAAATATTTATTGTTAAATGACCTGCCCATGGTCACACAACTATGAGGCCATATTTGAGCTGAGCTAGATGAGTCTTCCTGATTCCAGGCACAGTGCTCTATCTGCTACACCACCTAGCTGTCCAGTCAGAAGACCTTGGTTTCAAATTCCAGTTTTGCTACTTTCTGTGTGACTTTGAGCAAGTCTTTCACTTTTCTAGACTTTAGTTTCCAAACTATCTGCAAAATAATAATAGTTGGCATATATATCATATGTATCTATATGTATCCATCCATGTGTATACTGTATACAAAGCATTTCTAACTTGCCTAATAGACCCACAACTCTCCACAGCCAAGGGCTCCGTGGAACTTGCTACCCATGATTTGGAGAGCCCTTCCCAACCTAAGAAAGGAGGCTATTACACTTGCTCCCGCTCTAGGAAAGCAATAAATACTGGTTGATTGATTCTTTACCAAAAGTGGGCAAGTACTATTGTCTTTAGGACAGTGCATCACTATTTCATAAAATTTTAAAAAATAAAATAAGCAATGAGTTAGGTTCACAGTAGGTACTTAATAAAAGTTTAATTAAATGTATTAAGTAACTACGCAGGTGCACTGTGGCCTGTTTATTGTGTATGTATATATATATATATAGTCCACAGAGGCAACTAGATGGATCAGTGGGTAGAGCAGTGGTTCTGGAGCCAAGAAAGCCCCGCACAGGGTCATAAAGAGTTGGACACTTTGACCAAACGACTTAACAATAACCAATATCGTATACCCAGGCGTGTATGCACACATGCGTAGGTAGGTATGTATAGACCCACACTTATCTCCAAGGTGTGCTCAGCATTTTTATAGGTTATCTCACTGGCGCTGTGGGGAAAGAACCTTACATGCGGAGTCAGAAGGTGGAGAGAGAGGGCTCCCGATGGCCGTTCCAGCCCTAACTCTACGGCCGAGCTTCCACCTTGGCCACCCTCCCTCCTCCTTCGGTACTGCTTCCTCCCAGCTCTCCCTCTCCAGGTGTAAGCCTCCAGCTCCTCGGGGCGGGAGCCTCTACTCCCGCCCACTTGGAGGCCTCCTCCAAAACCCGGAGAAAAGGATCGGAGGCGTCCGGGACTGGGCTCGGCGGCACCCGCGGGTCCACACTGGGCATGCTCAGAAGCTGTTCGGCGGGCGGGGGTTTGGGGCACCAGTAGGAAGCGCGGCGAGCGGCTCGCACGCCGGGACCGCCCGCCCGGAGGAGGCTCCTGCTGCGCTCCTCGTCAGCCTCGCTGGTCCTCCCGGCCCGGTACCGGGGCCACCGGCTGTGTAAGTGCACCCGCGGGGCCTGAGCCGTCAGCCGGAGAGGAGGAGGGGGGGGTGCCGGGCTCTGCCCTCACCTGCCCGCTTCTCGGGCACCTGCCCTGCCCTCCGCCGGACGCCCCGGCCCGGCCCCTCCCGGCACCGCGCCCCGCCAGCCCCGCATGCCGCGCCCCGGCCCCTTCCCCAGCCTCCTCCTCTCTCCCCTCCCGCCGCCGTCCTCCTGGCCCCCTCCTCGGCTGCCGTCCCCCGTCCCATCTTCACCCCCGTCTCCCACATGGGGGGACTCGGGCCCGGAGAGGGAAGTGACTTGTCCTGGACCGCCCCCCGCTGGCTGTTGACATTTCTGGGCTGCTGTCAAGTTTAAAAGTGCATTTCTCTGCCCTTTGAGGTAGAGAGGGGCCGCATCCCGGCCTCGGCTCTTCTTCTTTCTAGCTGTAGGACGACTTTGGATAATTTTCACTCTATAGGGTCACAGATTTGGAGCTGGAAGGGATCTTCCTCATCAGCTTCTCTCTCTCCTATTTCCCCCTCCCATTTAACAGAAAACGAGAGTGAGGAGCCGAATGGCTAAGTGGCCCAGATTCCACATAGCTACTGACATTTCTATAGCCCTCACAAGGCAGTCAACATTTATTAAATACCTGCTCTGTGCCAGATCTGTGCTAAGCTCTGGAGATACAGAGAAAGGCAGAAGGTGGTTCCTGCTGTCCAGGAGCTCACGGTCTAAAGGGGAGGACGGCGGGCAAACAACTATGTACAAACAGGCTTATATGCAGGATAAAATAGTAATCCACCGAGGGAGTAAGGCCACCGAGGGAGTAAGGCCACCGAGGGAAGGCCTTAGCATGGGGGGTGAGGAAAGGCTTCCTGTGGAAGGTGAATTTTAACTGGGACTTGAAGGCTTGAAGCCAGGAAAGGCTAGAGAAGGAGATAAGAAACTGCATTCCAGGTTTGGGAGACAGAAAATGCCTAGAGTTGGGAGAGGGTGTGTCTTGTTTGAGGAACAGCAAAGAAGCCGGTGTCATTGGATCAAAATGTTATGTGGAAAAGAGAGGAAGGTGAGAGACTGGAAAGGTTGGGGAAGGGTCAGGTTATGAAGAGCTTTGATATTGCCATAGTCCTGAGTGAGGTGATGAGTTTACAAAGTAAATTCTGTACAACAACTTTTGGATTTAGATAGTACGAGTGATCAAATCCTGATTCTGCTGTTACCTATATGGAGAATTTAGGCAATTATCTCTAGTCAGATTACTGATTTGAAGTTGGAAGGGACTTCATAGGTCAGCTGGCTTAACCACTTCATTTTACAAATCCAAAGTCACCTAGGCAGTATTAGACAGATCTAAACCTAGGTCCTTTCAGGGCCTCAGTTTCCTAAATGATAAAATGAATGGATTGGATTAGATGATTTCTAAGGTCCCTGCCAAATATAATTTCTCTGATCTTGTGATCCGATATTTTATAGATCGTGGAATTTTAGAGTTGGCAGGAAACTTAGTCTAATAGTTTGTTGTTGGTCAGTCAACTCTTTGTGACCCTATTTGGGATTTTCTTGGCAAAGATCTGTAGTGGTTTGCCATCTCCTTCTCCCGATCATTTTACTGAGGAAACTGAGGCAGACAGGGTTAAGTGACTTGCCCAGGATTATATAGCTAGTAGGTGTCTGAAGTAAGATTTCAGCTGAGGTCTTCCTGACTCCAGACCCAGTGCTTTACCCACTGTGCCAGCTAGCTGCCCTCACAACAATATCAACAAAAAAGATTTATATAGCGCTTTGAAGTTTGCAAAGTGCTTTAGGGATCTTCTCTCATTTGATCCTCACCACAGCTCTATGAAGTTGGTACTATTTTTCTGATGAGGAAACAGGCTGAGAGGTTAAATGGCTTGCCAAAGTCACACAGTTAGTAAGTGTCTGAGGTAGGATTTGAACTCAGGTCTTCTTTAGTCTTAAATTCAATACTTAGATTATGCATTCATCTAGCTACCTCATTTAGACTAATCCTCTAATTTTGCAGATAAGAAATTAAAGCCAAGATAGAAGAAATGACTTGTCTAATGTTATAGGTTGTAAGGGTAAAAGGCAGATCAAGATTTGAATCCAGGTGACCCATCTCCAATAACAATTTTTTTTTGCTATTATATGACGTTATTGAAGTCACTGCCTATGGTTATCAGAGGTAGAAGATCCTAGCCTTCAAACCCAAGTCTTATTTAAATATAACATACTTTCCATTTTATCATGTTACAGTCCAAACTTCTTATTTTTTAGATAAAGACTGAAGTTCAAAAGGTACCTAGGTCCACATGGTTATTAAGTGGTAGGACCAGGTAGGAATCAATCCTAGATTTTCTCTGTCTAGTTTACTTCCCAATATTTCACATTCCTTGATATAGGTCAACTTCAGGTTCTTCTTTGTCTAGGGTTATCCTCTATACCAGGGTGGGGAACCTTGGTTCCCCATGTGACCCTCTAGGTCCTCAAATGCGGCCCTTTGACTGAGTCCAAACTTCACAGAACAAATCTCCTTAATATAAAAGGATTTGTTCTGTAAAACTTCTGACTCAGTCAAAAGGCCACACCCAAGGACCTAGAAGGCCACATGTGGTCTCAAGGCTGCAGGTTCCCCACCCTGCTCCATATCCTCTTGCTCTCTGCTTCTGCCACTTTCCTCCAATGCAATTCCATCTCCTTGGAAAACCAGTAAGAACTATACTCATTTCGCAAGTGCTAGTAACTTTGTCTTTTGATGAGATGGAAAATTTTTTGATTATCAGTGACCTGTATTGTAGTGTACACCCCTGCCTAAAAGGAGGCTGCTTCTTTTCTCACTCTTTTCACAGTATGCCTCCTCTGAAGGATGGCTACCATTCTTGGTTAAAGTGTTTAGAAGGCAACCTACTTTAGTGGAAAGAGCACTGGTCTCAGATTCAAGAGTGGCTGATTTGAGTTTTGGTTCTTTCCTTTCCTAGTGGTGTGACTTTGGGGGAATCATTAGACATTTTTGAGTTTGAATTTCATGTGGATGCTAATTTTTGTGCTTCCTATCTCACAAGGTTTTTGTGAGGAACATGTATTGTACCTTTCCCCTGTTGATTATTGCCAACTTATCCTGTGTATAGCTTGTTTGTACATAGTTGTTTGCATGTTGCAAACCTAAAGTGCCCTGTCAATCAGTAGCATCTATTATGTGTCTACTGTGTTGCTAGGAATTGTGGTATCAAAGACAAAAAACAATCCCTGTTCTCAAGGAGTATACATCCTATCAGGGGGAACTTGTTCACATATAAGTAAATACAAAATATGAAGTAATTTTGATGTGTGTTGGGGGAGGTACTACCAACTGGGGGTATCAAGAACGGTCTGAGCTTCAAAGGATGTTAGGGATTTCAGGAAGAGATTATTGATGAGGGAATACACTCTAAGTATGAGGTACAGCCCATGTAAAGGCAGAAAGGTGGGAGATGGAGCATCATATTTGAGGAACAGCAAGTAGGCCAGTTTGACTGGAATACAGAGTCCATGACAGAGTGGGTAATAACCTTGGAAAGGTAGGCTGGAGTCAGATTGTGAAAGAAGGGCTTTAGATATCAAAGTTTATATTTTATACTAGGGGCAGTAGGAGCCTCTGGAGCTTCAGATTGGAGAGTAGCGTGATTGGGCTTGTGCTATAGGAATAAAACTGGCAGCTGCGTGCTAGTGTATTGGTGAGAGGAGAGACAAGTCAGGGGATCAATTAAGAGGCTATTGTAACAATTCAGGCTTGAAGTGATGAGGGTCTGAAGTAAGGTGGTGGTTGTATGAGTGGGGAGAGGGGCACCAGAGAAGTTGTGGAGCTAAAAAGACAGTATTTGAAAGCTGATTGGAGACAGGATGGTGAGTTTGAGTGAATAATATAGAATGACTAAGTTTGCCAGCTTGAGTGACTAGCAGGATGGTAGGATCCTTGAGTCAATAGAAATAGAGAATTTATGTACAGGTAGGTTTAGGGGAAAGATAATTTCTGTTTTGGACATACTAAATTTGAGATGTCACTGGTTCATCTAACTGGTGATGTCTACTAGGCAGTTGATGCCTTGGGACTGGAGCCCAGGCTGGATTGATCTGATAACTGAACCCATGGAATCTGAGTAAATCAACTGAAGAGAGAAGAGAATAGGGCCTAGGACAGATCCTTGGGGAACATCCGTGGTTAGGGCCAGGCCATGGATTATCTAGCAAAAGATCCTGAGAAGAAATAGTCCAATACCTAGGAGAAGAATCAAGAAGCAATGTCGCAATTCTATAGAAGCTAGAATATCCAAGAGGAAGGGATGATCGACAGTTTCAAATGATGCAGAGAAGTCTAGAAAGATGAGGACTAAGAAAATACCATTAGGTTTGGAAATTCAGAGCTCATTGCTAACTTTTGACGGAGCAGTTTCAGTTAAAGTGATGAGCTTACTCATGGCATGAATGGGAGTTGTTATTCATAATGATAGTGAAGAGCCAGCAGATATTTTGGATGAAATTCTCTGTGCTTTAAACTCTTAACAGTTTCTAGAAAAGGCTTTAAATAAGAAAGACAGTACTAGTCCTTCCCTAATTCCATTTTCTTCCCTCAGTCTTTTTTATTGAATTGTATTCTGAGTCTTCCCTTGACCTACTCTCCTAGGAAATGCTTTTAAATATATTTTAAGCATTGTTTTTCTGTGTAAGAACTGGACATTTATTTTGCTTTTTGTAGAGTAAAACTGTTTGAGACAGCATGGCATAATCAATCACTCAATCAGTACACATTTATTAAGCACGTACTAGGTGCCAGGCACGATGCTTGGAACAGAAATTTAGAAAATCAAAAGTAAAAGCATCCTTGCCCTTAAGGAATTTAACATCCTACTGAAATAACCTTGGGTTTACAGTCAGAAGCCTAGGTCATAATCCCAGCTCTGTTGTTTCATACCTGTGTGACCTTAATATTTCAGAGCCTCAGTTTCTTTATTTGGAAAGTGAAGGTAATGGACTTGATCTTTTAAAGTCCATTTTAATTCAGACATTCTGTGATTTTGTGAAATTCGAATTGGTGAATGTTCAAATAAAACGTTACTTTTTGTAAAGGAAGAAAGTATGAGAGGTTGTAGTATTTAAAAGGTGAGGGACTGCTGCTGTCCTAAGTACTAACTTGGAAGACTTTTAGAAAGCTGTGTAAAACTGTTCATATGTGTTGGGGAAAGAAAAAATACAATTTATTACTAATTGGGTTTTGGACACTAGTATTCTGTATTGCTGGTACGTTCTGTTTCGTCATACTCTGAATAGGGAAGTCAGCAATCTTCAGTTGCTTGGGTAATTATGGGAGAGATGTTTCCTTCTTTATGGAATATACTTTTGGGGCCTAGGCCAGAAGTAAACTGACAGTTCAGTCAATACCTGAGCAACTCTGGGGTTTTGTTGCTTGGCGAAGTTTTGGAACGGACTTGACTTTCTTTGTAATGTTCTTTGTAACTTGGAGTTCATTCGTAATGTTAGAAAGGTCCCAGGGAAGTCATTTTGTCTTATTACCTTATCTCCAGGCACAGTGCTTTTTTATAGGTGTCTGTTGTACTGAATGTCCCCACACAGTGTTTTTTTATAGGTGTCTGTTGTACTGAGTGGAAAATGTGCTCAAAATATCCCAGAAATTGAATTTAATATATGTTTGGTATTAATACTTTCACAGAATAAAGACATTGTAGCAAGTAACAGCATGGCTTGTAGGATGATAGAATCCTAGGATTTTAGAGCTTCTAAGGAAGAGACCTTAGAAGTCATTTCATACAAATGAAACTGAGGCTCACAGAGGTATATCTAAGGTTACATAGTTAAGAAATTAGGTCTGGAACCTAGTATCCTAACTCCTGGTTGAGTTCATCTTTCCCCTACCATATTATGTTGCCTCCCATTAAATTAAGTAATCTATTTGAGAATTCCGAGAACTGGGTTCTGTGCATAGGCTTCTTAATTGCCTCTAGCTGTCCACATTTTTATGTTGATGGTGCAGAGTACATTGCCTTGTCTTCAGTTCTACTAATGCACTTGGCATTTCTATCTTATGTCGATGTTTGATGTCAATAAGTAGTTTGCTAATGATGTTGTAAATTCCTCTTTGCTTCAAAATTTTTCCTTTCCTACAACCTAGTTTTGGAGTCTGGGACCCAAATCCTAAGATTTTCATTTTAGTGTTAGAAGAGGCTTTAGAGGCCATCTAGGAATTTGACCTGTGATTTCATTAGTATAGAGAACTTCCAAGTGAGGAAACTCCCTCTGCCAATATATAGATTGGCACCTTCTTTGTGATTTGTGACTTAAAGAATTGCTCAGAGTACTGAGAAATTAAGTGATTTCTCCAGGGTCACATAGCCGTTATGTAGCAGGGATAGGCCTTGAACCCAGGTCTTCCTAGCTTCCAGGTCAGCTCTGTAGCCACTATACCAGCCTCTCTCTAGAGGTCACTTGTGTCCAATCTTATGCCCTTTATAGATCTGTGTTAAAGATGGACAATGGAGATAGACATAAAATGATACTATGTAGGGTAAACTCTGTCTCTCTCTGTCTCTGTCTCTCTCTCTATCTGTCTCTCTGTCTGTCTCTCTCTCTGTCTCTGTCTCTGTCTCTCTCTCTCTCTCTCTATATATATATATATATAAAATATATGCTTTTAAGACTTCATAGGAGCTTACTTCTAGGGCTAGGGCTGATTATTCTGCATGTATTGTCCTCTTATTTATTTTCATTCTTACCTCTCCGTGTTACTTTTGGGGTTCCTGGAAGGCCTAGGTACTTACATCCATCACCTGGAGTAGTCACCTGCCTACCAGTCCAAAAGGTTCGTGTGACCCATAGCAGATTCCATACCAGTCTTCCAGGGTGCCTTTTGCTTTACTATGGTCCTTGTGCAGACACTGGCATTTTAGCTGAATTATGTTGGGGGTGCTGTAACACATATTCACCAACACACGGCTCATCACCATCCATTGTCATCCATTGTCATCTAGTAGAGAGCAGGGCCATGAGGGAAGGGACATAAGACAGGTTAAGTTTTAATGAGGGTAGATGGAGGCAAAGAAGAGTATAGCCCAATCACAGGGATGATAAACCTTCTGTGATATACTTCTGTGAATGGAACTTTAAGGAACCACAAGCAGCATGAGAACTTTTGTAGGGGGGAAAGTCAATGAAAGGGCCTAAAAGGGGACTCTGAAAGGAGTGGCAAGAGAATACCTAAGATGAGATTTGCCATTGTTTGTACCAGCTTGGCTATGAAATACAGTCTTAGACTGCATGCTGTTATGGAGTACTCTTGTAAGATCAATATCTTGGATAGGTGACTGAATGACAGTACAATATGGTCTTTCCACTTTATGATAGGGCTTATTTACAGTGGAGAAATAGTATGGAGTACTGGATAGAGAGTTATCTTTGAAGCCAGGAAAGACCTGTAAGTTGTAGAGTAGGTGCCAACCTGCAATGGTAGAAGGAATTCTTTGTACTAGTGAAATCACCTGGTCTAGGCTTTTTTCTTATCCTCAGTTGGACTAGCATTGGCTAAATCATTGTTATTCAAGCTCTGCCTATATAATAAATAGTATGGTTAGTGCATCCTAAAGTACATTCCTAAAGGAAGACAAGCACTAGAAATAGTTTGCACTTCATGTTCTCTTTATTATTGTTTTAAAATTAAATTTTGATTTTTTAAATTAACAAGCATTTGGTATTTGTTTCATACTCCCTCCCCCATTATTCCTTTCCCCCTCCCCAAGCAAAAAATAAAAAGGATGAAAACTCTTGTAGCAAATCAAGCAAAACAAATTCCCCTATTGACTGTTTCCAGAAGTGTTTCCCATTCTTCCTGTTTAGCCTATCGTCTCTCTTTCAAGAGGTGGGATGCATTCCTCATCTTTGGACTTTTGGAATCATAGTTGATTAGTTCTTAAGTCTTTTAAATTTGTTTTTATAATGTTGTAACGATAGAAATTCTTCTCCTTTTTCTGCTCACATGCCTCTATATCTGTTCATATAAGTTTTCCCAGTTTCTTTTAACCCATTTCTTTCATCACATCTTTTAATATGAAAGTCTTCTATTACGTTTGTATTTCATAATTTGTCTCACCATTTCCCAACTGAAGACTACCCCCTTAGTTTCCAGTTCTTTGGCACTACAAAAAGAGCTACTCTAAGTATTTTTGTACATATAAGATCTTTTTCTCTTTCATCTCTTTAGGATGAAGGCGTAGTAATGGTATCACTAGGTCAAAGGTTAAGCACATGCTAAGAGTTTTTTGAATCTAGTTCTAAATTGCTCTCCAGAATGAATGGATCAGTTTGCATCTCCACCAGCAGTGTATTAATGTGCTTATTTTCCTGAAGCCCCTTCAACATTTGTTATTTTCCTTTTTTAATCAACTTTACCAATCTAATTGGGCATGAGTAAAATTTTAGAATTGTCCTACTTTGCATTTTCTAATTATTAGTGATTCGCCCTATTTTTTTTTTTTTATGTGACTATAGATAGCTTGGAATTTTTCCCTTGAAAGTTGCCTGTTTATATCCTTTGACCATTTATCAGTTGGAACATGCTTCTTCTTTTTTTTTTTTTTAATAAACTTGAGTTAGTTCCACATGTATCTTGAAAATGAGAACTTTATCAGTGATTCTTTATTTTTGAATAGCACCCAGTGGCTCCACAATGAGCGTTCCTGATTACACGCAGTGCGCTGAGGATCACCAGACTCTGCTGGTTGTGGTACAGCCGGTAGGGATTGTCTCAGAGGAAAATTTCTTCAGGATCTACAAAAGAATTTCGTCCGTGAGCCAGATAAATGTGCGAGATTCCCAGCGAGTATTGTACATCCGCTATAGGCACCATTACCCACCTGAGAACAATGAATGGGGAGATTTCCAAACCCACCGAAAAGTTGTGGGTCTCATCACAGTAACAGACTGCTTCTCTGCGAAGGATTGGCCTCAAACCTTTGAGAAGTTCCATGTCCAGAAGGAAATTTATGGTTCTACGCTCTATGATTCCCGGTTGTTTGTTTTTGGGCTGCAGGGTGAGATTGCAGAGCAGCCTCGGACAGATGTGGCATTTTATCCCAGTTATGATGAGTGTGAGTCAGTGGAGAAGAGAATTGAGGATTTCATTGAATCCCTTTTTATTGTGCTGGAATCCAAGCGCCTAGACAGAGCCACTGACAAGTCTGGAGATAAGATTCCTCTCCTGTGTGTACCATTTGAAAAGAAGGACTTTGTAGGATTGGACACAGATAGCAGGTAAGTAATTGTGTTTACCTAAAGGCAAGATTGGAGTGGTAGCCTTGAGGCATAATACTTTGGAATTCCCTCTCCAAAAAAAAGGATAGTGATTGAATTTGAGAGCTTGAAGGGTCATATATTACTCGTACAGTCTAGCATTTCCCAAACAAATTTGGCCATAGAACACTTTGGTGCATGAAATTCATTGTAGGAACCTATAAATTCAGGTCCAGAGAAACTCAGGGTATGAAATATTTGTGGGATTAAAGATGAGATAGAGAATGGCATCAGGGAAATTTTGGTATAAGAACAGATTTAATTAAATCTACTTTCATAGCAAAAAAAAAATCCACGCTTAAGTGTTTTAAAATAAAATTTACTATTTACCTGTCTAAAATAGGAAACCTAGATATTTCCTCTTTGAACACTTGTGTAGCTCACCAGAGCTCTAAACAACCTAATTTGGGAAATGCCAATCATATTCAGTTCTCTCATTTTACAGATTAGGAAACCGAGGCCCAGAGGGATTCACATTACTTGCCCAAGACCACACTGTCAGTTAGTGACAGGACTAGAGTTCAATCTCTTGATTTTTGTCTGCTGCTCTTTCCATTACAATACCTGCCTCTCCAGAGCTTCCCCCTACACTTGTAGGGAGGCTGTGGTGATGCATATCAGAGATGTCAGAGCTTAAATCCTAAAGTGCTACCCTATGCTAATGGTATTTTTTTTCCATCTTAAAGTTTACTGTATATTTCTATTCCCATTAGAATAAGGTCTGTCTGATGGGTGGGAAAAGAAGGATTCAGACTTCTGTTATAGTGACAACCTTGCTTCCTACTTGAAGAAGTTTCTTCCATCATCTGACTTTCATCTCTCCTTTGTTTAACTCAGTTCTTGGCTTTCTAGTGAAAGGGGGTGATGAGTTCATAAGTGGAAGAAGATGGGTGATGCTTTTGGTTCAATTCAAACAAAGCATTCTGAACTGTGGGTAAATCCTGAGCTGAAAGTGTAAGCAGAGTGAGAGAAACTGGGCTCCACACAGTACTGTGAGTCAAGCGTAAAGCAGTCCAAGCCTCTCCTCATGCTGTATTTTATAGTTTGGGGAAGTCAGTAGAATGTAAGCTTCTTGAGACTAAGGACTGGTTTCCATTTTGTCTTGTGTCCCCAGGGCCTAGCAGCACAGTGTGTGGCACACAGATGTGAGACTGGACGGAATTTTTATTTCCTCACTTGGAAAAGACCAAATTTATTTTGACTTACTTTACGAGGTGGTTGTGAGGAGCAAAATAATAACAATCTTTTTAAAGACAGACCCCACAGATCCGTCTATGAATGTTAACTACATCAGGGTATCTCAATGCTACCCTTTTGTTTGAAAAGCAGTGGTGTAGAAAGAGTTACTGGAATCAGAGCCAGAAGGGCTGACTTCAGAGGTCCAGACTCCACCATGACCTTCCTTGGTGTGTGACTGACCCTCTGAGCTTTGGCTTTCTGGTTTGTGAGAAGGGGCCACATTGTTGGTGTAGCCAGCCTCCTTGCTGCCTCCCAGGTTATGGTGGGGATTGTGGGACATATAATGCGCTTAAACGTCTAGGAAACCGTGAAGGGCTGTGGAAAGAGAGGCTATTATTATTCCTTCTGAAGTAACTGGGGGCGAGGTACTGATGTCCTTCTTTGCTAAGAGCAAATTGTATCACCCCCTCTTCAACTTTCACCATTTGGAGAGGGAAATGCAGTATTCTCATCATACATAAAATCAACAATTCTGTTATATTATTTGATACTTGGTAAACTTTTCCTTCTTTCACTATCCAGCCTTTTTCACTACCAAGTTTTTTGGCTTTCAAACATGATTTGAATGGAGACTGATTTCTAGTTCTTGCTGGTACCCTTTCTACAGCAGTGATACAGCATGGCACGGTAGAAAGAATGGTGGATGTGTAGTCAGAGGACAAATCCCTGACTTTGCGACTTGTGTGACTTTGGGCAAATCACTTAACTTCCCTTGGCCTCAGTTTTCTTATTTGTAAATTGGAGATTGGACTAGATGGTTTTTCAGATCTAAATCTGTTATACTTTGAAGCACACATTCAGCCTGAAATGATGCTGACTCTTGTAACTCCCTCAGCTCTCATCAAGTTTTGCCTCCAGTGACTGGCCTCTGGCCTGTTGTATTGTAAATCTGATTGATTGCTCTACTGGTGTACTTTACTTGGAACTCAACTTTTGCCCCTAAATACACACATAAGCTGGTGGTAGATTCTTTGTGATTTGGGTTGTGTTGTAGCTAGTGAAATTTTTTGTTCTTGTGTGTTTCTAATTTTTGCTTGTTCCTTTTTTCCTTTCTTTTTTTTCCTTTTCTTTCTATCATACTGCCCTGTGAGTATGTTGTTGGGTCTGAAAAGGTAGGCTGTGAATACAATGCATTTAAAACCTAGCTAGATTTCTATATATGCTGCCTTCCCATGCTCTTCATTGCTTCTAAAAATATATATATGTATATATATATAACCAAACCTTAATGCTGCCTAGACCCATATGTTAACTTAGTACATTTTTTTTGGCCTTTCTGCCTTTAGCCACTGCTGATGCTTCATACATATTAAAATACTTGCTTTGGAGATCTTGCTTGGTCTTTAGAATTTGCAAGCACCATGGATCTGTATTATTTTTTTTCTTTTTATAGGTGGGAAATGCTAATTCAGATATGTAAATGTCTTAGTGGGTCATATTAGCTTCGGAAGGTTTAAGATCACTGAGCTTGGCTTCATTTGAATCTTTTAATTTCATCTCTTAGGCATGTTGATTCATGGCTGTCGATATATTATGTGCATGGTGTGGCTTAATAAGTGTACAACTGAGCAGAGTCAGACAGTATGCTTGTAAGTGAAGGTTACAAGTTAGTTGAAGCACTAAATTGTGTTCTGCATTTATATTACCATACCATTCAATTTCCCTTTGCCTCTTTTTTTCTTGTTAAGATGGGACTTTAGCAGATCCTTTGTATTCTTGGTTGGGGTGGGGGAGAGGAGGGAGACATGCACAGAATTTTGGACTCTGAGGCTGGAAGGGAGCCATGGAAGTGACAGTAGGTGGATTCAGGCACCTGGAGTCAGGAAGATCCCTGACTTATTAGTTCTTTGACCCCTGGAAAGTCACTCAGTCGGTGAGCCTCATCTTAGCTTCCTAATCTGTAAAATCAGGGCATTTTGGTATTTAGCACTTACCCCAAAGGGTTGTTTTAAGGATCAAGTGAGATAATATTTGTAAAGCATTTTGGAGACCCTAAAAGACTATTAAAAATAACATGCTATCAAGGAATGTTGGAGGTCCTCTAGTCCAGCTCTCTAAAGTTCTCCCTCTTTTTGCAGATGAAAAAAATGAAACCCAAAGAGGTCATGTGAGTTGCCTAAGTTATATATTGAATAAAAGGGTGAGCTATGACTGTAATTCAGGTCTCCTGGCTCCTGGGACCGATGTTTATTCCTCCAGTCCTCCCCAGAGCAAGCATTGCAATCATATACCACTCCCTTCCCATCCCACCCCCAACCTTTGCCTATTTTAAACATCCTTTTAGACTGGGTGAAAAGGAAGTTATTCCACTGGGGTCTGAGTGAGAGTCTGAGGGTTGGCCACCCTTATTTCTTTCTGTGAAAGTCTAGGAGAACATTGGTTGGTTCTCTCTCTCTTAGCTGAGGGCTTGTGAATGAAAGTGGTAGAAAGCCTTAATGAAACATTGAAGCTTTTATGTTTCATTTTGTGTGGACTTATGTATTTTGTATCTGTTAAGAATTTCCTTGTGTGGTCTGTTGAGAAGAATTTCCAGCACTGACAATCCCGAATCAATGCAAAAGAAAAAGCCCCCAAAATGATGCACCTCAAACTGCTTATTTCTGCTTCCCAGAAAATCTGGGAAGACCAACAGGCATTCATGCCTAAGGAACTCATCCCTGCTCCCTGATGAGCAGGACTTCTTCAACTTGGACTTCATGAACTCCTTTGCCCATTCTTTGTGGTAGGACTAGCTGGGTACACTTTATCTCCATTTGCTCAGTAAAATGCTAATTGGTTTTGGCCTGTCAAGGCTGTGTTCAAACCATTAAGATAATCTCATTTTATCCGTTGTTCATAAGAGCATAGATTTAGAGCTGGAAGGCCAGGAGACTTGGATTCTAGGCCTGGCTCTGTCACTAATAAATAATTATAGCAATTAATTATTTTCTTTCTGGGCCTCAATTTTTCACTCATCAAGAGATGAGGAAACTGAGGACCAAGGATGTTAAATGACATCCTAGACCACATAGATAATAAATTTTGGAAAGACTTTATTGGACAGTATTTTAGTGTGTGACTTAGGATAATTTCATAATTATGTTGGGTTTTTTATATTTCCAGCCTAGAAGTCAAACTTGGGAAAGGTCAGTATTGTTATTTATAGATTGTCTGATCAAAAGTTAACTTTTGATTTAAATGAATCATAGTCAAGAGTATTGGAGCTGAGGGGCTTAGAGATGTAGTCCAACTCCTAAGTTTTTTGTAGGGAAAAACTGGTTTTATTTGTTGAGGTTAATGCTTGTCTCCAGTCAGGAATACTAGATTCAGTTCAACACACAATATACATTTATTGAGTGCCTACTTTTTGTGAGCCCTCCTCTTGCCTCTTTCACTCATTCCCTAATGTTAGAGATAAAAAAGATTAAACTTACCCAGTCCTTACTTTCCACTGAAGTGGGGGAGATATTATAGTTGTGGGTTTAGTAAAAATCCATAGTGCTCTAGGAAAATTTGATAAAGGAGTGACTGACTTATTGAGGTGTTAAAACTTTTATTTTTTAACCTAATGATTAGTTTAGTTATTGGCTGTTGTTATTTTTAGGGCTGCCAGCAAATCAAAATGACATTTGGTGATGCTGGCAGAGCAGTAAATAAGGATATATATATATATATATATACTTTTAAAAATATTTTATTTTTTCTAATTACATGTAAAATAATTTTTTTGGCATTTTGTTTTTTAAAAATTTTGAGTTCCAAATTCTCTCCCTCCTTCCTTTTCCCCCTCCTTGAGAAGGCAAGCAATTTGATATGTTATATATGTGTAGTAATGCAACATTTCCATATTAGACATGTTGTGAAGAAAACATAGAAAAAAACCCAAGAACAAAAACCAACAAAACACAGAAAGTAACCCAAGAAAAATAAAAGTTTTTTCAAAAAGGATGCTTTCATCTGCATCCAGACTCCATCAGTTCTTTTTCTGGTGGTGGATAGCATTTTTCATCTTAAGTCCTTCAGAATTGTCTTGGTTCATTGTGTTGCTGAGAATAGCTAAGTCATTAGTGGTTGATCATTGTACAATATTTGTACAATATTACTGTTGTACGTTGTCCTGTTTGTTCTGGTCACTTCACTTTCTGTCAGTTCATGTAAGTCTTTGCAGATATTTCTGAAAGCCTCCTGCTTGTTATTTCTGATAGCACAGTAGCATTCCATCACAATCATATACCAAACTTGTTCAGCCATTCTTCATTTGATGGGCATCCCCTCAATTTCCAATTCTTGGAGCTGCACCACAAAAAGAGCAGCACTAAATATTTTGTTCATGTGGGTTCTTATCCTTTTTTAAAAATCTCTTAGGGATAGAGATCTAGTAGTTGGTTAAAAGGTAAGTAAGGTTTTATAGCCCTTTGAATATAGTTCCAAATTGCTCTCCAGAATGGTTGGATTAGTACACAACTGCACCAATAGTGCTTTAGTGTCTCAATTTTCCCACATCCCCTCCAACATTTGCCCTTTTGCTTTTCTGTCATGTTAGTCAATTTGATGGGTATGAGGTGGTACCTCAGAGTTGTTTTAATATGCTTTTCTCTAATCAGTAGTGATTTAAAACATTTTTTCATATATCTATAGGTAACTTTGTTTTCTTTGTCTGAAAACTGCCTGTTCATATATTTATTCTTTTTTTTTAAATTTTTTAATATAAATTTATTTATTTAACTTTTTACATTCATTTTCACAAAATTTTGGGTTCCAAATTTTCTCCCCATTTGTCCCCTCCCCCCACACCAATACACCAAGCATTCTAATTTCCCCTATCACCAATCTGCCCTCTCTTCTATCATCCCTCTCTTCTCTTGTCCCTATCTTCTCTTTTGTCCTGTAGGGCCAGATGACTTTCTATTCCCCATTAACTGTATTTCTTATTTCCTAGTAGCAACAACAATACTTGACAGTTGTTCCTAAAACTTTGAGTTCCAAATTCTCCCCATCCCTCCCTCCCCACGCATTCCCTTTGGGAAGGCAGGCAATTCAATATAGGCCCTATCTGTGTAGTTTTGCAAATGACTTCCATAATAGTCGTGTTGTGTAAGACTAACTCTATTTCCCTCCATCCTATTCTGCCCCCCATTGTTTCTATTCTGTCTTTTGATCCTTTCCCTCCCTGAGTGTTGACTTCAAATTGCTCCCTCCTCCCATTGCCCTCCCTTCCATCATCCCCCACCCTGCTTATCTCCTTCTCCCCCACTTCCCTGTATTGTAAGGTAGGTTTTCATACCAAAATGAGAGTGCATTTTATTCCTTCCTTTAGTCAAATGTGATGAGAGTAAACTTCATGTTTTTTTCTTAGCTCTCCTCTTTTTCCCTCCACTAAAAAGTCTCCTGCTTGCCTCTTGAATGAGAGATAATTTACCCCATTCCATTTCAGCTTCTCTCCTCTCACTACATTTCTCTCTCACCGTTTACCTTAATTTCTTTTAAGATATGATCCCATCCTATTCAATTCACTCTGTGCTCTCTGTCTCTGTGTGTGCATGCATGTGTGTATATGTGTGCGCACGTGCATGCGTGTGTGCGTGTGTGTGTGTATGTGTGTGTGTAGTCCCACCAACTACCCAGATACTGAAAAGTTTTAAGAGTTACAAATATTGTCTTTCCATGTAGGAATGTAAATACTTCACCTTCTCTTTGCTGTTTACCTTTTCATGCTTCTTCTCATTCTTGTGTTTGAAAGTCACATTTTCTTTTCAACTCTGGTCTTTTCATCAAGAATGCTTGAAAGTCCTCTGTTTCATTGAAAGACCATATTTTCCCCTGAAGTATTATACTTAGTTTTGCTGGGTAGGTGATTCTTGGTTTGAGTCCTAGTTCCTTTGACTTCTGGAATATCCTATTCCACGCCCTTCAATCCCTTAATGTAGAAGCTGCTAGATCTTGTGTTATCCTGATTGTATTTCCACAGTACTGGAATTGTTTCTTTCTAGCTGCTTGCAACATTTTCTCCTTGACCTGGGAACTCTGGAATTTGGCCACAATGTTCCTAGGAGTTTCTCTTTTTGGATCTCTTTCAGGTGGTGATCGATGAATTCCTTCAATACTTATTTTGCCCTCTGGTTCTAGAATCTCAAGGCAGTTTTCCGTGACAATTTCATGAAAGATTATGTCTAGGCTCTTTTTTTTGATCATGGCTTTCAGGTAGTCCCATAATTTTTAAATTGTCTCTCCTGGATCTGTTTTCCAGGTTAGTTGTTTTTCCCATGAGATATTTCACATTCTCTTTCATTTTTTCATTCTTTTGGTTTTGTTTTGTGATTTCTTGGTTTCTCAGAAAGTTATTAGACTCCATCTGTTCCATTCTAATTTTGAGAGAACTATTATCTTCAGTGAGCTTTTGAACCTCTTTTTCCATTTGGGTAATTCTGCTTTTGAAAGCATTCTTCTCCTCATTGGCTTTTTGAACCTCTTTTGCCAATTGAGTGAACCTATTTTTCAAGGTGTTATTTTCTTCAGCATTTTTTTGGGTCTCCTTTAGCAAGGTATTGACCCATTTTTCATGGTCTTCTTGCATCTCTCTCATTCTCTTCCCAGTTTTTCCTCCACCTGCCTAACTTGATTTTCAAAATCCTTTTTGAGCTCTTCCATGGCCTGAGCCTATTGGATATCTATTTCGGGTGTTTGGGATATAGAGGCCTTGGCTTCTATGTCTTTCCCTGATGGTAAGCATTGTTCTTCCTCATCAGAAAGGAAAGGTGGAAACATCTGTTCCCCAAGAAAGTAACCTTCTATGGTCTTATTTTTCTTCCCTTTTCTGGGCATTTTCCCAGCCAGTTACCTGACTTCTGAGATTCCTCTCCACCCCCGCCTAGATCCACCCACCTAGTGCTTAGGGTCTGAGATTCAAATGCTGCTCCCCAGCCTCAGGGCTTTCAGCAGCAGGTGTGGATGCTATTCAGTGTGGGCTTAAGTTCTGGTGCTTGGGTGGGGTCAGGGCTGCCTCCCAGGCTCAGTTCTCTCAGGGAGTTTATGCAGAGATCTTCAGTAATGGGTCTGAGGTCCTGTCTGCTCCAGGAGCTCCTGGCTGCTGTTGCCTCTGCTGCTGCCTCTGCCGCTGCCTCTCGAGGGGGCCCGAGTTACGGAGACACCCCGCTCCCCTCTTGGCCAGCCCAGAAGTCTCTCTCACTGACCTGTAGCGCCTGTGGATGGAGGGACCTTTGTGGCCACTGGAGGTTTCCCTGAAGCTTGCTCAGATCAGCTCCTCTCGGGGCCATGTGGCCAGGGCAGGGCAGGGGCTCTGCTCTACGTCTGGTGCGTGATGGACTTTTGGTGGCGGTTTTTCAGGGCTCTCTGGAATGGAAATCTCCTCCACTGCGTTGCTGCACGGCTTGCACTGCTCCAGAATTTGTGGGGAGTTCTTTTTACAGGAAATTTATGGGCTGTGGATTCGGAGCTAGCATACGTGAGTCTTTCTACTCCTCCATCTGAGTCTTTCTACTCCGTCATCTTTATTCTTTTTGAGAGGCTTTTTGATGTGCCCAGAGATAACACTGACATGAAAAAATTGTCTTGAGGTGTTTTGTTTTTACATCATCTTTATTTCTGAATATATTCTTTCATCCCTCCCCTTTCCAGGGACCCATACCTTGTATTAAAGAATAAAACAGAAAAAAACCCAGATTTTAAGCATAACTGACCAGACATCATTGGCATCTGACAGTGTATGCAATGTTCCACGACCACAGTTTCCTACCTCTGCAAAGAAGGGAAGGAGAGGTTTATTTTCTCATTTCTTCTTTGTGGACAGTCTTATACAACATTCAATTTGTTTTTGTGTTCTTTCCATTAACATTCTCATAGCCACATATTGACATTTAAATAAAGTATTAGGCAGAGAATAAAAGCCATTACTAGCAGCCTCTGTAAAATTATTTATCTTTGATGAATAGATGTCCATTAGCTATTTAAAGTATGATCACCTCCACATGCTTCCTGACATTGAAAAGGAGCATTGACTCATGTTATTGAGCCTGACTTCACCTGGATCAAGGTTTATAGCATCAGAATTGCTGCAAGGGGCACTGAACCTTGGGGTGATGGGTGAGAGAAAAGGAAGGGACCAGCTCAGCAAGTTCCACTTCTAGTGGGAGATGTGTGTATTTCCATGAGACATACAGTGTTGTCATAAATGAAGATAAAATGTGGAGGAGTGTTAAGAATAGGGTTCTCCAGTGAGGAGGTGTGTTTAGGCTTTGTGTTATGTCACTGGCAGATTATAGCTTTAGAAAGTTACATTTGAATCTCTTTTGTCTCTTCAAGTGGAACTTCATAGGTTCGTAACATTTAGAATCGCAAGGGCCTTGGAGATCTCTTAGTCCTACCCCATCATTTTACTAGTGATGAAACTGAGCCCAGTAGAGATAAAGTGGCTTGTCCGGCTAGCATTCCTCTTGAGCTCCTGGAGCTGCAGAAATTCAGAATTGGGAGGGACCTCATAGCTTATCTAGGCCAACCAGTATCCAAGGAAGAATCTTCTCTATGACACTCCTTACAAGTGGTCACTAGCCTTTGCTTCCCCTCTACTGCACAATTGGATTTTTTCCCTGGACTTCCACATACTGCCTTCATGATAACTGCATAAATGTCTTGGATTGCTATTATCAAATATTGATCAACAGTTGACACCAGTACATGAAGGGGATATCGTGGAATGTTTGAATGGAATAAACTTCTTTAAACAGATAATTGAATATAATTTGTTTTTAGGAATATAGTCAATTGCTTTAGACTTGGATTTTTTAGGAAAATTTCTGTTTAAATGTCTATAGGCATTTAATTTCCAAGATTTACTCTTTGGTAGCATATGTGGTTACATATAATAATCATATATATGATAAACATATAATAATTTTATTTCAAGACAGATTTTACTTCTGGAACTTATCCTTTATATGTACACAGGTACCAGATGGTATATGCACATATAACATGTGTGTGTGTGTGTCTGTGTCTGTGTGTATGCACATATACACTCAACTTATGTATGTGTATATATAGTGTGTGTATATATATGTATATATATACATATATATGTACACACATATAGTATGAGCTCTCTAGTCTTTTTTAATGTTGTTGGCTATAAAATTTGGATTTACAAACTATATGTACCAAAATTTCTTTTATTTTTGCCCTCAGGGAGCTTATAATTCTATTTATTTTTATCTTTTAAATTAATTTATTTAGCTATCCATTTGTATGTATTTCTCTGTCCAGACATGGGGTTTCCTTTGTATAGAGACCTTCTGAAGAAGACTCCCTTTAAGAGTATAGATTTGCAACTATTCTGCACCTTATTCAATTCAGCCAGTATTTATGAAGTGTCTGCTTTCGTCCAGGCACCATGCTAAGTGCTGGGATCTAAAGACAAAAATAAAACTGTCTCTACCCTCAAAGCGCTTACATTTTAAAGCCATTACTGACTGGGCTGATTTGCTAGGGTGAGAACCTGGGTCCTTCCTTAACTTTCACTTTTAGAGCATTTCATGTGACATTAAATGGTTAAGAGACTTGCCCAGAGTCATCTAGCTTATATGGGAACTTGAATCCAGGCCTTCCTGAGTCTGAAGCTATTGGACTTGGTAAAATAATATCCAACTGTATTTTAAAAGAGTTCAGAGGTTTAGTTGAATTCAACTTTTACTTTGACCCATTTTTCATTAAAGTTGTTTATTACTTATTACTTAAGTAATTAAAATATATGTGATTACATGATCTCAGCATGGTAAAGATCGTAGCCATACCATGCCTTGATAGTCTGTTGAATTGTTGTGGCCAAAATTTTCACTACTTGGTGGCTAATCTTTTCACCTCTTTTCTAATTTGGTATAGACACAAGCTATCACAGGCCCTACTTGAAGCCTTTCAAACTTGACTTATTTGGTGAACTATTTATGTAGGGTTATATAGAATGTGAAAGGTTTATTTTATCCATAAGAAGGCATTTTGACTTTGATGTTTTCATTTCACATATTTGTGCTGAATTTTCTTTCTGAATCATAGTTTATATACTTTACATGTAAAGTGTAAGATTTGCAGTCTTACTTGTGGTGGTCAAGCATTGTTTTTTTGGAGATAGTAAAAATATTTTGTTTTGGAAGGGGGATGTTTTAAGAAAATGTTTTTTATAGTAAATTATTTTTGCGTGTGAAAAATATACAAAGGTGATTCCATTCTTGAATAGAAGAATGAACATCTTTGACTGCACCTAAGCTAATATTAGTTCCCAACCTTTTAAATCTACTTTACCTTTCAGAGACTGGTTTTGATTTTGAGATTGAGGTTTAGTGTAGGGTATACTTAGTGGGGAGGGCTCATCTCCTCTGCAGAGATCTTAGATGACTCTATATCTGGAGGACTCCCAGAGGGTTGATATTATACTGAGGCTGCCAGAACCTGAGCTAAACCCAGGCAAACTTGGGAAGCAGGTCCAGTTTATTTTTGCAGGCTGTCTTCTGCTTCTCAGTCCCTTATGCCTTAGAGATCTAGTGCTTTTACATTATTCTCTCACCAGAGTTTCTTGTAGCATGCCCTCTAGGTCTACAAGATTACTATGGGCATTACTCTATGCCTGCTGCAAAGAAAAAATATTTATTTTCTGTATTCTGTTATGAAGCATCTAGATAGTGTGTAGTGGATAGAGCATTGGACTTGGACTTAAAAATACCTAAGTTTGAATCTTGCCTTAGACATTCAAGTGTGTCATCTTGGGCAAGTCACTTAATTTCTCTCAGTCTCACTTTCATTTTCTGTAAAACGGGGATAATAAAAGCATCTACCTCTCAGAGTTGGTGCAAGAATCAAATTTCATGATATATTTAAAGCACTTTTCCACTTATGTAAGACTACATAAACGTTAACTATTATTATTCATGCTGAATTTGGAATTGTAAGACTTGCGTCCAAATTTTGGCCATGTTATTACTCATTTTCTTATCTGTAAAATGAAAAGGTTGGGCTAGGTATCCTTTAAGGTTACTTATAATTCTAAGTCTTGTGATTTTAGTCTAAGGTGTAACAAGTACCTTACTTGGAAGTACCCCCAAATAAATGAAAATATATTTGACTTCTTTCCTCACTGAAACAATAACCATGATTGCGTTTCTTTCAATCCAAAGGAGTGACTCTAATGGTGGAAATTTCAAATCTGTATTGGAGAAGGTCATGTCATGATTGGGGTATAGGTATAGCACCGCCCCAGTCATGATGTGTAGGCAGCCACTGATGCAAAGGACTTTCCCTAAAGCCCAAAGCTGTAAGATGAATTAAAGGGGTCAGTAAGGGAACTTGGATGAAACTAGATATGGTTTTATAGTTAGAAGGCTGAGCTTGTCAATCAACAACATCTATTGGGTGCCACCATGCAGGTCCCTCTACTTACCTCACTCACCTTAATGTATTTGGTGCTGTGGTTGAAGTGCCATCATCCATGGGCAGCATCATCCTATTTCACTGGAGTCTTACTTGGGTAGGTAGTCATGGTTTAAAAGGCCAACCACCATTTTGCTATCACAGTGCTATTTTTTACACCTCCTTCTGTTTAGTTCCAGCTTTGCTTAGCTCTTGGTTCTTTGAAGTAGTGAATGAGATATCAGTGAAGAATTTCTCTATTTACATGTAGGGGCTCTATTAGTGTTTTTATTTTAAACACAGCAAAGTGTCTGCTTTTAAGAGAAAATAGTTAATGAAAAAACAAACAAACTGACCTTAATCAGTAAATATTTCTTGGGCCCCTTCTTTGTAATCAGTGTGGTTTTAGGTGTTGTAAGGGATGAAAATGAAATGTAAAGCATAGTACCTGCCATTGAACAGTAAATATTCAGTGCTTTTTAACAGGCAAATCCTGTGTAAATGTGAACTGTTGGAGGCAGCGTAGTGCATGCAAAAAAACCCACTGGATTATTAGACAGCAATGTATTGTAGAGAGGTCAAATTTGCCCACAGAGTGCAGGAGAACCAGATTAAAATGTACTTGGGAAATATTTAATAAAATTAATAAAATACAGTAGAACATAGTGTTAATATGTCATTTTCTAAGATACTGCTGACAGGAATTGCTTTTTGATTGAGTTTAACACCACTGGTGTCCTGGTGGTCATGGAGTCAGGAAGACTGAGGTTTCACTACTATCTTAGACTCTACCTCAGACTCCGGTTGGGTGATGCTGGGCAAATCACTTAACTTCTCTGGACTTTAGTTGCTTCATTTGTGAAACGAGAAGGTTGAACTTGATGACCTCTAAAGTTCCTTCTAGTTCTAAATCTCTTTTCCTATAACCTAGATTTGAAGTCTGGCTCTGCCATATATTATCTGTGTAACCTTGGTGAAGAAGTTACTTAGGTTCTTTTGGCCTCATTCTTCTCATTTGAGGTTTGACTATCTCTGAAGTCCCTCCCAGCTCTAAATTGTTCCATAATCGTAGATCATAGTATCCTATTACATTTTATATGCCTAGATTTCTTTACAATGAGACTTCTTTGTAATAAGATGGTAATACTGTAACAAGGCATTTTGTGTACATCATTTCATTTGATCCCAATAATCCCATTAAGAAGATACTGTGAATACTATTATCATCATTTTCTAGATGAGGAAATTGAGGCTTAGATTTTCCTACTTGTCTAAGACCATAGAGTGGCATATTTGAGGTGAGAAACCCAGGTTCTTGAATTTCAATTCTAGTGCTCACTTCAATATGCTATGTTGCCTTTTGTTCAGAATAAATCTTAGGTACAGCAAGAAGTTGAATCATCATATTCTTTGTCAAAGAAACATCTACCTCTGTTTAGCCTCTGATATTTAGTAAGTTTATCTGGAAAGTATATTGTTTTAAAAAGAATATCTCTAGAAACAGAGGCAGGATGGTGTAGTAGATAGAGTTTCCTTGGAACTAGGAAAGATTGGATTGAGTCCTGCCTCTGATACCTATCGTCTTTGTGATTCTGGGCTAGTCATTTAACCTCTCAATGCTCTAGGCAGCCCTCTAAGATTATAAATTGCACAGAAGATGTCAGTCTGCATTGGTAGAGGGAGTTTTCTCACCTGGGAGTTTCCTATGCCAATGAAAGTACACAATGAAAGTACAATTCCTACTCGTCTCCCTAGTAAAGAGTATCAACAATAAGGGTTGAAACAAAGGGATTTTATGTTGATTCTTGGTTAATGAACCCCTATACCTTGGGTACTGTGGTTAATAGGTGTTTTACTTTAGGAAGTACGCTTATGTTCTGTAACTTTACAAGTGGCTTCCAGGAAGAGGGGTCAAATACGGAGGAAAATGCTGAGGCACCTGAATAAAGATAAGTATGTCTATCAAGGCCCTTATGGATACAGCCTTTGACAAGTGAATGGTGTTGAATGACAAGCTGAAACCAACTTGCTTAGGAATGCTTTGCTATTCTTTGCTGTGATCTTGGCCTGTACGAATCTCTCCAGTTCTTTTAGACCAAAACTAATTCTTAGGCATCAGAAAGCACTCATTGACTATCTTCTTGTGTATGTTACCACTCATAGTTAAGCAGGGCAAGTTAGACGTTGATGACTATTAGCTTTTATAGTCTGATGGTGTTTTTTGGGATATCCCAGTTTGGGTTGTGGAGACTGGTAGGAGAGCCCTGACAAACCACTAGAGAATTCATGTTTAGCAGGGCTGTTACTGAGTAAATGTTTTTGACTCACTGAGAGGAGAGGTCCCCAGGAGGCTGTAAAAACAGTGCCCAAGTACTCATTTGGGAACTCTGCATGGGAATTAAGGGAGCCATTGGTAGTAGTGCGCTATTCTTTCTTGGTCAGATTTTCCCATCTTCAGTGAAAGTGTGGGCTTGGGAAGGGACAAAGTGAGAATGGGCATGGGTAGAGAGAATGACAGATAGAGAAAAAGATATGTTTAGGTATCAGCAGAAGAAAAAAAAGGTAGAGCTAGAAATGTTACTGAATTATTGTATTTTTCACTTGGGCCTCAAAATAACTAGCATTTATGTAGTGCTTTAAGGTTTGCAAAGCATTGTATATATGTAAAGGATCTTATTGATCTATAAAACTCTGGGAGCTAGGTGTTGTCATTATCCCCATTTTATAGAGGAGGAGACTGTAGTTGAGAGAGGTTAAATGATTTGCCTGTAGTCACACAGTGGCAAGAAGTTTTCTTACCTCTTGTAACTGTGCTGTGAGATAACTAGCCTCTTAGCCACATTTCCGGCTCTTTACCTATTCTTTGTCCTCAGACCTTCAAAGGCCCATCTCTGAATGCAGCCATTTAGGAATTCATTAGGAATAATACAAGTAGTATTACCTCATGGTTGGGATGAAATAAAGTAAAATTAAGAGTTTGGACTTTCCCTGCTTTTCTGTTCCTTAGCTGATAGAATATTGTTGAAAACAGAAATTTGTGTTTTGAATATAACCAAAACACACTCAAAAACTTTTGAGAAAGTTGCAGAGGAATTTATTGTCCATTTTAATAAAAGTCACAGAATCAGATCTTAAAAGGAATCCAAAGGGATCATCTGGCCCAGGCTTATTCAGGCTCTTTGGAGATGAACTGAAGGGGTTTGGCCAAGGTGATGTAATTAGCAAGGGATAAAATGGGAACTAGACTAGAAGTCTCTTACCTTTTAGTATGGTGCTCTTTCTACTAAATGCCACTATTTTTAAAGGCTTTACGTTATTCAGTGAAGATTCTAGTCAACTTTTAAAGAGCTATTGATGTTGCATTCAATCCACCCTCTTAAAGCACCATTAAGGCACTGTTGTGAAATGGTGCTGTGCCATGGTTTCATGCCAGAGGCCAGAAGATAAGTATATAATGAAGCTAAAGGAGGACTTCCTTTCTGAAGGATAGATATTATGAGCTATCATTTTAAGTGAATTTAAGTTTATGGTTAAGGCAATGGATTTTAAAAAGAAAGGAAAAAAACATGTGCTGTTGTCAGAAGAGATGAAAAAAATTTAGTTCTCTTCCTGAGGACAATTCACCTTTCCCTCCAACTTAATTGGTAATAGTTATTGCTGACTTTGAATGCCAAGTGAGGAACTATGGGATAGCCGTGAGGCATTGTGATATGGTACGTAGAATTCTGGGCAAGGAAGTACGAAAATCTGGGTTTGAATCTCATCCTAGCCTTTGTAGCTGTGTGACCCTGAGCAATTTTTTTAGCCTGTCTGGGCCTCAGTTTTCTTATCTGTAAAATGTAGGGGTTGGACTGGATAACCTTTATGGGCTCTTCCAGCTCTTAATTTAATAATTCTCTGATAAGGTAAAATTTTCTTGTTAGCATTTTTTCAGGAGTGAGTCAGAGGAAAAGTGCTTAAGTGCTTATGAGATAAGAGGTACTGGATAAATAATTATCCACTTAAATTGCACTTTCTCTTCTAGACACTATAAGAAGCGGTGTCAAGGGCGGATGCGGAAACATGTTGGTGACTTATGCCTTCAGGCAGGGATGCTACAAGATTCCTTGGTTCACTACCACATGTCTGTGGAGCTTCTACGGTCTGTGAATGACTTTTTATGGCTTGGAGGTAAGATTATCTGATGAAGTTCTATTGGAATGATAGCCTTTCTTTGTTATTTTGGAATTCTTTTGATTTCAGCAACAGTGTCTGTTATGAAAAAAGAACTGTGTTAGGTGCTGTGGGAAAATAAAGAACAGCACATTCAACAAACCTCAAGTCTCCTACATGCTGAATATAGTGCCGGGCCCCTGAAGATACAAGGTTAGTTAAGAAGGTTCTTGATATGTGTAGTTTCTGCTCTGCTAGAGAATGGGACACATAGATAATTATAAGGTAATAATGCATCAAGAACCTGTGATTTAATTGGTATAAGTACTACTTCCATCTGTGCAGATCATAATCCTTCCACTGCTGAGTAGGTGATCTTTGAGATTTTCTGTGCCTAAAAAAATTCATTACCCTCAGACCAACTTGGTGATAAGCTTCTCTAGGATTAATTCTGCTGGTTCTTGGAAAAGGGATATAAAATTCATCTCTAGATATATTTAAATAACCTGTTATGACATACCCAGGCCTATACCTTGCTGTCATAGCCTTTGGAACTCTGGGGTCACTTCCATGTTACAATGAAGTATTGAAGAAGGACATCATAAATGCAGTGGAGAAATGTAAAACAAAATGCATTTTTGAGATCTGAAGCAGGGCAGGGGCAGTAGGTAGAGTGGGAAAGTTTATTACAGACTTGGGAATAAAATTTAGAGGTATTTCATGATGAATAAAACATAGGCCCTGTCCTGAAGGAGTTTAACATCTGGTGGAAGAGATGTTATACTGTATTGTATATATTGTAACACAAAATATGAAATATTAGCTTGTTTATTTATGAAGTGCCTAGAACCTAACACAATCTGGCTAGGGCAGAGTACAGAGGGTCTGTCACCTCCTTATTCCCAGAAGCTATTTCTCTTAATGTTCCATTAGCTTTTTTTTTTATGGTTGTCCCTATCATGCTACTAATTCATATTAAACTTGTAGTCATTAAGTCCCTACTCCCCCAATTTTGTACTTGTAAAATTGATTTTTTTACCTGAGTGTAAAATTTTATTTTTATTCCTAACATATTTCATTTTATTAGATTTCAGCCCAATGCTCTAGCCTACCAAGATCTTTTTGGATTTAGACTTTTTATGCAATGTGTTGTCATTGGTAAAATTGTAGCCAAATTCAAGATACATGAGACATTCCACTGGAGACTTTCTGCCATACTGACAGTGAATTATCTATCATTTCTTTTTAATCTGGCCAGTCATTTAGTTCTGAATCCATTTAACTATAGTTTCTCTTTCTTGTTTGGTCATTTTTTCCACAAGAATAGGTTGAGATAGCTTGCTAAAACCTAGGTAAAGTATATCTATAACAAGCATTCCTCTTATTTACCAGTGTAGTTACCCTTTAAAAACTGAAATAATATTCATCTGATGTGATTTGTTTTTAATAAAACCATTCTGGCTTTTGCTAATGATTGTTTCCCTCTAGATCTTCAGCAATTTTAATGGTTTGTTCTAGAGTTTTGGGGAATTGAAGTCAAGCTCACTGGCCTATAGTTGCAAACTGTTCTCTTCCCTTTTTTGAAAGTTGTGTTTTTTCTTTTCTAATCTTGTGAAACTTTACTTTTTTTCCATGATCTTTCAGATATTACTAACAGAGGCTCAGCAGTCCCATCTTTCTGTCCTTTCAGAACCTGAGGATGTAGTTCACTTGGACTACAGTAGTTTGCTTGCTGTTTAAATGGGTTACGGTTGAATTCATTAAGGGCTACTAAATGTTCTCTTACTATTTTCTTATTTATCCTCAGTGTCAACTTCATGTTAGCCATTTTTGTCTACCATTTCCAAGGTAAAGATCATTTTCTCTGATAGACCAGAAAAAAAGTAAAGAAACAAAATAAGACTTGAAGTTTTTCATCTTATTAAAACCTACCAGAACCTACACCCTACTGGCATAGCCTTCCAGAACTAGAAAAATGAAAGTGAACAACTGAGATTACATCAACACCTGCATAACTTCATCCGGAAGCTAAACTGATATAAATTAATTCACACAAAAAGGAGGCCAAAAGAGCCAGAAAGAGCCTTAGTCAGCAACATTTAGACTTAGAAGAGAGAGATGGCTGTCAAAAGCAACACCAGGTAGGCAAATAAACCCATTTGTCAAATCATATGGAGGAAGATGATGGAAGATTAGAAACAGCATCATCTCGCAAATCAAAGAGAAATAATGGTGGGTAAAACCAGTTTAAAGAAAGCTTGACACAGTCATCCAAGGCCATTCAAGAATGAAAATGAAAGGACTGAAAATAGAAGAAAATTGGAAATATTTGCAAAAATTGCTTCCACAAATTGTTTTTTCATTGAGGGAAGTGGAGCTACCACATTTGTGCCCTAACATCACATTCTTCGATATGCTTATAGAAGAAGGAATTAGAACTAGAAGAACCAGAAGAATTAGAACTAAAGAGAAGATGGGAAAAGCAGCTGGATCAGACTAAGTGTAAATAAAGATGGTCTGTATTGGCGGTGACTCAGTTCTGAGGACATTGAAGGATCAATGTACAAGGTATATGAAAGAGGGAATGTACTAAAGGCATGGAAAAGAATCTCAGACTTTATTAATACTGAAAAAAAGCTTCCAAGAAAACATCAATAACTACAGACCTGTATGCTCACCTTCCCATCTATACAAAATATGATGGAAGTCAGTGTAAGGAAATGTATGAATTGCGAGCTTCCTCTGTGAAGTCAGATGGGCTAAATCAGGTTGTGGGTAACCAAGAATCTCAAACCCATCAGTGAGTTGGGGGGTGGGGGTGGGGCAGCGTCTACCCCAAGCTTGTGAAGACTTCCTCTAGAGGAATGGATGAGAACAATTTTTTCCAATGGCTGTGAAGGCAGCTGAAGTAGGCACTGTGGATCCCTTAAAGTTTGGTTAGATATCGAAGACTCCAAGGCCATCCACTACATCTCAAGCCATTGCCTGTTGTCTTGACTCTGTGATGATTCGGAAGAGTGAGGCTGATGATTTTGTGCAGCTCTGCCTAACTTAAATCCAGTTTGTGCATGAATCAGAAAACATCACCTACCATCTATTTTACCATTTTTATCCCCCTATCTCAAAGTCCTGTGGTGATAGGCAAGTAAAGAAACAGCAGGCATGGATACCTGGAAGCTGTGCTCACAGCCGTACACACAGGGTCATCTTCTGATTGGAAGCAGCGGTTGGATTGGGCAGCCCCCTGGGTATCTGAGCAGCCTTTTAAGGACTGCACTGCTCACTTCTCGGTATGAGGGAGGGGCTAGGAAAAGTGCCTTACAAATTGTCTGCTTACCCAACACTGGCCTGATGACCGTGGCAGGCGGGGATCTCACCCTGCAGTCAAAACACAAAAAAAGTACAAAGACTTCTGCAAAGATGATTCCATTCACCACCAGTACTTGGAATATGTGCACACTTAGAGACAACGCAAAATCTGGTAGACCTAAAAGATGAACACTCTTGTTATGGAGAGTGCTGTGAATCTGCTGTAGGTTTTGCAATTAAAACTGATCCAGTCCAGTAAGCTTGTATGCCTACCAAAAGAGTGAACGACAGGCTCATGGCAGTGTGATTGCCACTTGCACGAAAATATCATGACACCATCATCAGTGTGTATACTTCCACCATGACAAACCCTGGTAAGGTCAAAGAAAAATTTTATGAAGATCTGGAGACCTTATTATCAGAGTGCTAAAAGAGGACAAGCTTTTATAACTTTGGGTGACTTTAATGCTGGAGTAGCCTCAGACTACCAGACATGGCAGGGAATCCTTGGAGAAATAGAGTTGAAAACATCAACAGCAGTGGTCACTTACTACAGAAGACTTGTGCATCTTATGACCTTTGTGTCACCAACACTGTCTTCCATTTACCTAAATGCAATAAAACTTCATGGATGTACCCTCAAAGCAAATGTTGGCATTTAACAGGCTACGTGATCGTAAGGAGAAGAGACAGGATGTAAGAGTGAGGAAGGCAATGTGTGGCAAAGAGTGCTGGGCTGATCATAGACTCATCTTTTCCAAGCTAAGTATTTGCCTTCAACAAAAGCAGTGGTTGTAAGGCAACATGACTACCAGAAGACTTAATGCCAACAGATTAGAGTGCTGCTAACTTGGAGGGAAAGTTGAGCCAAAACAGTTGGCAACAGTGGAGCAGAAAAGACGTGGGCTGCTTTCAGAGATTTGGTGTACGGCATTGTACTTGCTCGTCTGGATCAGAACACTTGCAAACCATTGAGACTGGTTTGACAAAATTGATGGGAATATTCAGAAGCTGCTAAAGGAAAAAACAAGAACTCCACAGGGTTTACCAGCTGGATAATTCATCCATCTCAAAGAAGGAAGCATTTAAGCTTAGATGCAGGATTATTCTTGGCTCAGTTAGAAGGCAGATATCTACATCCAAATGCCCAAAGTTTATAGGCAACAAGCAAAAATATCTATAGCTTTACTGCAGAGAGGTAAATTTGATTTCACAGTTACCAGTGTGACTTGGTGGGAAGAAATGCATGACTGGAATATGCCTTTGTACATGTATGCCTTGACCAAAAGAATAAGAAATATAAAAAAGCAGGAAAAGTAGACTTGTACTTTTTTCAATTGATAGTCTGTCTTTTGTGCCCCCCACTTCCCTCACCCTTAATGAGGAAAGCAAGAAAGACAAAACTCGTTACAAATATGTGTAGTCAAGCAAAACAAATTCCCAAATTAGCAATCTCCAAAAGAAATATTTCTTCATCCTTACTTTGAGTCCATCACCTTACTATTGGAAGGTGGGTAGTATGGGTCGTCGTGAATTCTCCAGAATCTTAGTTGTTTCACTGTGTTGATCGGTTCTTACATCTTTCAAAGTTGTATATCTTTAAAATGTCATTATTACTGTATAAATTTTCTTTGTTCTATTCCATCCTGCATCAGTTCACACAAGTATTCCTAGATTTCTCTGACAATACTCCTTCATTATTTCCTACAGTAAAACAGTAAGTATTCCATTCACATTCATATGCCATAACGTGTTCAACTATTTTCCAGTTGATAGGCAACCTCTCAATTTCCAATTCTTTGACACTACAAGAAAGAGCTACTATAAATATTTTTATACATATGAATCCTTTTCTTCTTTCTTTAATCTCTTTGAGTTATATACTTAGTAATGGTAATGCTGAGTCAAAGGGTATGCACAGTTTGAAAGTTCTTTGTGTATGGTTCCAACCTGCATTTCAGAATGATTAGACAGTTCCAATAGAAAATTAATATGTCTACTTTCCCATAGCCTTTCCAGTATTTATCATTTTTGCCAACTTTGCCTCATACCAGATATCTGTGTAGATATGTGTTCATCCTTTGTTGCCGAAGAAGACCATGCCATCAGAACTTGCACTTGGCTTTGTTTTGAGTGAGGGAGGGCTGTGCAGGTCACCAGCCTTACTTCTCCTCCAGAGCCATCTGAATCCAGTGACCAGATATTCATCAGGATAACTGGAGATGACCCAGGATGAGGCAGTTGGGGTTGTGACTTACCCAAGGTCACACAGCTAGGGAGTGTCCAGTGTCTGAGGTGAGATTTGAACTCAGGTCCTCCTAACTCTTGCACTGGTGCTCTATCCACTACACCACCTAGCTGCCCCTTCCATATAGAGATAGATAGATAAGATGAAATCTCCAAGTTGTTTTAATTTGTATTTTTGTAATTGTTTAGTGATTTAGTGCATTTTTTTCATATAGCTATTGATAGCTTGGATTTCTTTCCTAGAGAACCTCCTGTACATTTCCTTTGAACATTTACCAGTTGGGGAAAGACTCATTATAACTTTGAATCAGCTCTTCATACATCTTAGAAATGAGACTTTTTACTATTGAATCCATCCTTGCATTTTGTTGCCTTTGAGAGCTTCTTTGTATCTCAGCTTCTGTTTTTCTATTGTTGTAGCTACTCTATATAGCTTGGGTGATACACGTAGGTAGTATCTCAACTTTTTCATTCTATTTTTTTGTTCGGAGGTCTTTGGATTAGATTTGTAAGACTGCAGGCAAATACTTGCTTACAAGCCTTAGTGGTGCTTTATTTCTTGTAAGGAATCTTTGATTCTTATATTTTAAGCTCTGTCCAGATGTCTAAATCCCATTCTCAGATATATTTTTAGCCCAGTTTTTATTTCTCATTTCAGTTTCTCCCTTTTGTCTACTTTGCCACAGTGGTCAGCAGGGTTTTTGTCTGAGACTTCATTTCAAAGTATGTGTGTGTGTGTATGAAATTTGGTGTTTTCTGGAAGCATCGTTGATGCCTACTTGAAACAGTAGTTGTCATATTTTGATAGTTCTTGTATGACTGTTATATCTTAGATATTTGTTCTTTGAATATAGTAGATCTCTCAATTGTTGCTAGGTTTTTTGTGGGGAATAGCCAACTCAAACCATTCTTGTCTTTTTTCTCTGACCTTTACAATGTGATCTCTCACTTGGTAGCTTCTGTGGCTCTACTTTGTCATTCTTTGGAGGACATAAAGCTGCTTCTTTCTCAGAGCACATAGCTTACACCTCTTCAGGAAGAGTCTCACATCTTTCTTTTTATATGAAATTCTAAAAAAATTCTATAAATCTATTTTCTCTCCTTCCCACTTTGCACCTTCCCCTCAATCCAAGAAAAATAAAATCCTTGTAACAGATATGCAGTTAAAACAAATTTTCACATTGGCCATGTACAAAAAATATATGTCTCTATCTGCACCTTGAATCTATCACCTCTGGAATTATGATAGCTGGTCATTGCATTGATCAGAGTTCATTCAGAGTTGTTTGTCTTTATAATGTTATTGTTACTATATGAATTGTTCTCTTGGCTTTGCTCACTTCACTCCTCATCAATTCTTATGTCTTCCTAAATTTTTCTGAAACTATCCCCTTCATCTTTTCTTACAGTACTATATTACATTCATATACCATAATTTATTCATTCATTCCCCAATTGACAGGCCTTCTCATAGTTTTCAGTTCTTTGACACTATTAAAAGAGCTACTATAAATATTTTTGTAAATATGGGTCTTTTTCCTCTTTATTTGATTTCTATGTGAAGATCGGTTTAGTAGTAATTGTCGCATCTTTTTTGGAGCTCTTAAGTAAGATCTGTCCCTTTTCTTTTCTTTCTCCTTTATGGTAGTACTTATCCACTTTCCAATCTCCTGATAAGGGTGAAGTCTCCCCTCTTCCACTTCAGATTCTTTCTTTTTCCATTGAAGTCTTTCCATTTTATAAAAGAAGAATGAGGATGAGAGGTAATATGGGCAGAAGGCTGGTGTTGGAGTCTGGTAGCCCTGTATTTAAGTCCTGCATCTAACAAATATTAGCTGTGGATAAACCATAGCTTTTCAGTGTCCTGGTCAGCTTTCTTAAGATTGTGGTTGAGGATTGGTCACTGAGCTATGTGAGTAAAGTGAGTTTCTATTCTCAAATTCCTTATATTGATTGCATATTGATATTGATCTAGCTTAAGAAAAAAAGATGAGGAATTAGACACAGAGAGGTTGTGAGTATTCCTGAGTCATACAAGTTGTACTCAGTAAAGGAAGGATTTGAGTTCAGGGCCTCTGTATGCATACCCCACAATTTCTGTGAGAGACATTGCGTTGTAGGGGACCTTGATTTTGAATCAATTTTTTAAAAAAAGCTCAGATATCATCAGTATGTATTTTTTCTCATAACTTCTGGTTACTGAGTATTCACCACAGCCCAATCATGCTACTGTTGTTCTCCAGCCATATTCATCCCATGGTCCAATGCTACAACTTTCAATGAGTACTGGGTACTCCTGCCCTTGGCATTGAGGCTTCTGATTGGTGATGTCTCCATAATTAGCCCAGTCCATACCCATAGACTGCTCTCAATCATATCTCCTCTCTTCTTCCTCTGCCCCCTCTCCTCCAACTCTTGGAATAGCAATCTCTTCCATATTACCATTCCTGGAAGGTATATGTCAGTCAGTTGCTGTGACTCTACAACACTTGTGACAGTAACACCCCTCCCTGGCCCCTGCTCCCTTGTATTTGTGTTGTCATTTCCTGTAAGAATGTAAACTCTTTGAGGGTAGGGATTGCCTTTTTCTATTTTTGTCTCCATTGCTTAGAACAGTACCTAGCACATAGTGCTTCATAAATGCATTCATTCATTGGTTTATTCCCTTCATTGTCCTTAATTTGTCTGTGTATTCAAGGCTTTCCTTGTGTCCTTTGAACTTTTTCTCTAGGAGACATATTAGCCTACACTTGGAATATAGACAAGTCACTCAGGTGTGGTAGAAATATGACATTTCGTACTCAGTGAAAGCCGTTGCAGTTTCCCCTGACCTTCATACTGGCTGAGATCTTCAGCTTTGTGTTTTTCAACTCTTTGTGGGTAGTTATACCTCAGTCTTAATCACCTGGTTACAGTTTTTTGTAGCAGTTGTCACTTAGTAACTTGAAAATCCCACCCAACTTCATTTTCTTGGTTGCCTTGCACCAGCCTGCCTTCTTGTCTTTTTCACTAATTAGTTCTGTTCACCTACTCTGTCAATTTCTTTAACTTTCCAGTTTTTCCACTTACCTTTTCTTATTTTGTCTTGTTTTGCCACTAAATTTCTTCTTTCCCTTCTGGAAGCTTCTTTAGGAGTTTACTTCTTAATCCTCCTTAATCTGCCTTGATTTTGCTTTGCTCCTTCAGTCTTCTTTTCTAGAATGTAGAAGTAGACTTGGGATTGGTATCTTGACCTGGAAATTGTTCCTTTCCAGATTTTCGTCATTATTTCTCAAATTCATTGACTGTCTTTGCTAGTTCAAACCTTTCCAAGTCACCCACACAGTTTCTTTTTATTTCCTTGAAGTTTCTCTCCTTCTCCCATGGAAACCAGGAGGTCATCTTGCCTATATTTGAATAAATCCACTGATAGGGAATATACTAATGTCAGAGGAATTGCATTTTATGAATTTCCATTACATGACCATGTGACCACTGAGATAAGAACTAATAAAAGCATTTTCACAGTTAGCGAGCATTTGCTAATGACTTGTGGAGCCACTCAGTGTGTTTGCTGGTGTAAAGACCTAGCACTTAAAGTTAAGTTTGGGGAGATAGCAGCACCCAGATAAATCTCCAGTGCCTCCTCATTGAACGAATTCCATATTCTTGAATATGCTTAGCATTCAAGACCCTCTATTATGTGACCTCTACTTAAGCTTTCCTTATTTATCTCCTGCCATTCACCTACCCACACTGATCTACTCAAAGTTTCACAGATATGCCTTGTACGTTCTCAATTCTTTGTCTTTGTAGTCTTCTCATCTCATCTTACCTGTCTTTTAAGATCCCTTTCAAATCCAGCATCCTCTAGGAAGTATTCCCAGATCCACCTCAGCCAGCAGGACTCCCTCCTTCCCAGAACTCCTGTAGCACTTGTCTGTTGCACTCTAACAACAACAGTGATGACCACAACAGTGACAGCAGCAGCAAACATTTACCTGGCACCTGTTATGTTCCAGGAAGCATGCTGAACACTTTACAATAATTATCTCATTTGATCCTTATAACAGCCTTGCAAAGTAGGTGCTGTTATTACCTCCATTTTACAAATAAGGCAACTGAGGCAAACAGAGGTTGAATGTCTTACCCAGGGTCACACAATTAGTAAGTGTCTGAGGCTGGATTTAAATTCAGGTTTTTCTGCCTCTAGGTCTTTATCCACTGTGCCACCTACAATGTTCATATTCGTGTTGTAGTTACATGTGTATATATTTTATTTTTACTGATAGATTATAAACTCCTGGAATTTCAGGAGTTTTTATCCCTTTATTACTTTTTCTCTGTTCCTCCTTCTCTAGTTTTCTTACAGTTTACCCCCACTCTCATACCCATATTCTATAGTCCAGTGATACTGCCCTTGTTTCTCAAAGAAGAGACTACATCTCCCAAGTCAGGGCATTTTCACTGACTGTCCCTAATGCCTGGAATGTTCTCCCTCATCATTTCTGCCTCTTAGCTCCCTTGACTCCTTCATGTCTCAGCTATGGTCCTGGCTTCTGCAGGAAACCTTTCTTAGTTCCCATTAATGCTAATTCCTTTCATTTGAGATTATATATTTGTTGAATGAATGAATATGGAAGTTGAATGTGTAGTTTGTTAAATATATGGCTGCTGTTTGTCCTTCATTCTTTTTTTTTTTTCACTCTTCATCTTATTTTAATTCATTTTCTTTTTTTTTATTATTTATTTAATTTTTTTTTACATTCATTTTCACAAATTTTTGGGTTCCAAATTTTCTCCCCTCCCCCACCCCAATTCCCCAAGCAATCTAATTTTCCCTATTTCCAATCTGCCCTCTCTTCTGTCATCTCTCCCTTCTCTTGTCTCCATCTTCTCTTTTCTCCTGTAGGGCCAGATGACTTTCTATTCCTCCTTAACTGTATGTCTTCTTTCCTAGTTGCAACAACAATACTAAACAGTTGTTCCTAAAACTTTGAGTTCCAAATTCTCCTCATCCCTCCCTCCCCACCCATTCCCTTTGGGACAGCAGGCAATTCAATATAGGCTATATCTGTGTAGTTTTGCCAATGACCTCCCTGATAGTCGTGTTGTGTAAGACTAACTGGATTACCATCCCTCCTAACCTGCCCCTCATTGTTTCTCTTCTGTCTTTTGATCCTGTCCCTCCCCAAGTGTTGACTTCAAATTGCTCCCTCCTCCCTTTGCCCTCCCTTCCATTATCCCCCCTCTTGCTTATCTCCTTCTCCCCCACTTTCCTATACTGTAAGGTAGGTTTTCATACCAAAATGAGTGTGCATTTCACTCCTTCGTTTAGTCAAATGTGATGAGGGTAAACTTCTTGTTTTTTGTTTTTTTTTCTCAGCTCTCCTCTTTTTCCCTCCACTAAGAAAAACTCCTACCTGCCTCTTAAATGACATATAGTTACCCCCTTCCCTTTCCCTCCCCCTACATTTCTCTCTCACCATTTACCCTAGTTTCTTTTAAGGTATGGTCCCCTCCTATTCAGTTCAATCTGTGCTCTCTATCTCTGTATGTGTGTGCATGTGTGTATGTGTGTGCATGCGTGTACATGTGTATGTGTGGTCCCACCAACTACCCAGATACTGAAAAGTTTTAAGAGTTACAAATATTGTCTTTCCATGTAGGAATGTAAACAGTTCATTCATGGTAAGTCCCTTAAGACTTCTCTTTGCTGTTTCCTTTTTCATGCTTCTTCTCATTCTTGTGTTTGAAAGTCAAATTTTCTTTTCAGCTCTGGTTTTTTCATCAAGAATGGTTGAAAGTCCTCTGTTTCATTGAAAGACCATATTTTCCCTTGAAGTATTATACTCAGTTTAGCTGGGTAGGTGATTCTTGGTTTGAGTCCTAGTTCCTTTGCCTTCTGGAATATCCTATTCCACGCCCTTCGATCCCTTAATGTAGAAGCTGCTAGATCTTGGGTTATCCTGATTGTATTTCCACAATACTGGAATTGTTTCTTTCTAGCTGCTTGCAATATTTTCTCCTTGACCAGGGAACTCTGGAATTTGGCCACAATGTTCCTAGGAGTTTCTCTTTTTGGATCTCTTTCAGGTGGTGATCGATGGATTCTTTCAATGCTTATTTTGCCCTCTGTTTGTAGAATGTCAGGGCAGTTTTCCTTGATAATTTCATGGAGGATGATGTCTAGGCTCTTTTTTTGATCATGAGTTTCAGGTAGTCCCATAATTTTTAAATTGTCTCTCCTGGATCTATTTTCCAGGTCCGTTGTTTTTCCCATGAGATATTTCACATTCTCTTCCATTTTTTCGTTCTTTTGGTTTTGTTTGGTGATTTCTTGGTTTCTCATAAAGTCATTAGACTCCATCTGTTCCATTCTAATTTTGAGAGAACTATTAAATTCAGTGAGCTTTTGAGCCTCTTTTTCCATTTGGGTAATTCTGCTTTTGAAAGCATTCTTTTCCTCATTGGCTTTTTGAACCTCCTTTGCCAATTGGGTGAGCCTATTTTTCAAGGTGTTAATTTCCTCAGCATTTTTTTGGGTCTCCTTTACCAAAGTATTGACCTGTTTTTCATACTTTTGTTGCATCTCTGACATTTCTCTTCCCAGTTTTTCCTCCACCTGTCTAACTTGCTTTTCAAAATCCTTTTTGAGCTCTTCCAGGGCCTGAGCCCACCACCACCCCCCTGGGGTGTCTGGGGTACTGAGGCCCCGCCCTCCACGTCTTTCCCTGATGGCAGGAATACGTCCTCATCTTTGTCAGATCCGAAGGTCGGGATCATTTGCATTTGTTGGAAAAAACTCTCTAAAGTCTTATTTTTCTTCCCTTTTCTAGGCATTTTCCCAGCCAGTTAACTTGACTTCTGAGATTCCTTTCCAACCCCGCCTGGATCCGCCCAGCTAGTGCTTGGCCTCTGAGATTTAAATGGGCTTTCCTCCTGCTGGCTGTCAATCAGTGAGCTTTAGTTCAGGTGTTGGGGTGGGGCCAGGGCTGCCTTCGAGACTCTGATCCCTCAGGGGGCTTTATGCAGAGACTCTCAGGAATGGAGCGGGTGGGGGCGGGGTGGGGGGCCCCGCCTCCCAATCTCAGCTCCCCTGGGGGTCCCGAGCAGAAGCCTTCAGCAACAGAGCAGGGTGGGGGCAGGGCCATCTCCCAGGCTCAGCTCCATCAGGTTTTATGCGGGAATCTTCCGTAATGAAGATCCTGCCTGCTGCTGGGGGATTCCTGAGTCCTGGGCCGCTGCCGCCTCAGCCGCCGCCCACACCTCTGCCTCCGCTGCTTCCTGCCCCCGTCCCTGCTGCCGCCGCTTCCTCCCGGGGGGGCCGAGTCACGGAGACGCCCCGCTTCCCCTCTCCTTCAGCCCGGCCTCTCTCACTGACCTGTCGCTTCTGTGGGCAGAGGGGCTTTCCCGGCTGCTGGAGCTTCTGTCTCTGCAGCCTGCTCGGATCAGCTTCTCTGCACCCCCGGCCAGGGCAGCGCTGGGGGTCGGGTTTACTTTCCGGGGCGCGCCGGACCCTGGGGACGGGTCTTCAGGGCTCCCTGGAACGGAAATCTCTTCCACTCTGCTTCTGCACACTTTGTATTCACCCAGAAGTTATGGGGGACTCTTTTTACATTAATTCTATGGGCTTTGGTTTCGGAGCTCGTAAACGTGCGTCCTTCTACTCCGCCATCTTGGTTCCGCCCCCTTGTCCTTCATTCTTGAAGAAGACCTTGACCTGAGGGAAGTGATGCCATGACATACAACTGAATAGGATTTAAGTGAGGGAGGGCTGTGCGAAGTCACCAGCCTCATTTTCTTCTTCGGAGTCATCTGAGTTCAGGGGCTAGATAGATCAGGATGGCTAGAGATGACCCAGGATGCCGTGGGAGACCATGGCCTTTTTAAGTTAAGGTCTTTATTTAACAGGTCTCATTTTTACTGAAGCAGTGCCCATTCAGTGATTAAGGCTTAAAAAAAAATTAGGCAAAGAATGTTCTCTTTAAAAAAAAAAAACAGGAAAGGATCTGGGTAATGTCATTGTAGTAGTACCAACAACCTGGATATGTCTGTGCATATCTATATCTATATCTCTATATATGTATATTTTGCTTCTTTGTATCACCGATAGCCCCTAGCACAATGATTTTTACATAGTGGGTGCTCGAGAAATAGTGGTTGATTTATTTTTTTATGGGCAATCTCCGCTTTCGTAGTGTTGCTTGCAAAAAGAGTGGTGGTTGAAAAGTTGAACATTAGTGCTGTTAAGAGTGATTATAAGCACCTGCTTGGAATTTATATCCCCATTTTCCACTTACCAAATGAGAAGGGGAAGTGGGGATTGTGTAGGGATTGTGTGTGCATCCAAGAACTAAACGGTGGCATCTTAATGATTTTTATCACTGATTTCATTCTTCATCATTGAGAGGAATGCTCAGATTTTTGTAATTATGTGAGTTGCTAAATATTGTATTGGGTTGACCTTTCATTGTTTGCTGATGGTACAAGGCACAGGGGCTAGGCACTGGGAATACAAAGACAGAAATGAAACAGTTCCATCGTGTAAAACATTATACAAATTTGAAGTACGGCGATATATTTATTTTAGCTGTTTTATAAAGCAGAGTTGGAAAGAACATTGAGTCCAAACAGTACTTGAATAGGAGTTATCTTCTAAAATATCTCTTAACAAATGGTATCCAGCCTCTGCTTAGACATATCTAGTGATGAAGAATAATAATGATAACCAAGTTTGCAAAGGATTCTCCTTGCACTGTCTTACTTGAGCGCCCTGTCTCCCAGGGTGACTCATTCCACTCTGTAGACTGCTCAGACTTGAAGTGAATGACCCTGCTTCAAGTGTGAAGCAACCAGAGGTGGAATTCTATATCTCTTACAGGAGGTAGAGCCATCTTTGAGGTGAAGAGGTCAGCCAACTGTTGCTACAAGCTGAACCATGGTTTTTAAGGGGATGTGTTGTGGAAAGGCCTGTGCCCCTGTACTGGCCTTTTGAGCCAAATGCTGTACAATGGTAGAGGATACACTATTCTAAGGGGTCTGCCCTTCCCCCCACCTATATGTATGTGTATGTGTATGTGTGTGTGTGCACGTGTGTACACACTTTGATATTGTGTGTGGAGTGTGTGTGTGCAGTCTGATTTTGTGTGGTGTGTGTGTTTGTATACTCACACATATACATACACACATACACATGTGCATATATGCACACATAGATTGTATAGTCATACACATATGTATGTATATAATGCATATGCTTGCATATAAACATAGACATGTTATAACGAATACTGTAGCCTTCATTTCTGACATTTTGCTATCCCAGGAAAACTTAGCCTTTATAAGTAATTGAACCACTAAAATCATTGTTCATTTTAGCAACTATGTGATTGGTAGCAAGTACAGGAGTACAATTCCAAAGCAATTTGAGTTGATGAATGTGCCACTCCACTGATTGCATGCTGTTTCCTTTTTTTGCTATCCAGCTGCCCTTGAAGGCTTGTGCTCTGCGTCTGTTATCTTTCACTATCCTGGTGGTACAGGGGGCAAAACTGGAGCTCGACGGCCACAAGGTAGCTCTCTTCCCTCTGATACAGGCAACCGGCACCGACCAGGTAGGTCTAGTGCTTGTCCTTGATTTGTAGTAATTCTCAGGCTTTGATAAAGGCAGGATAGCATTTCATCCCCTCTTCCCTTTTTGAGTTGGACAGGATGCTGTGCTGACTTCACAATTTGTTGAGTTAGCAATCTTGCATGCAAGACAAGAGTTTCTTTCAGCTCTGCTTTAATGCCCTGTACAGACTGATCAGAATGCCTGCTTGAATTTTAGAACATCTACATAAAATTTTATGGCAGGTGAGTCGCAACCAAAGGTTTTGATACCAAATCTTTTTTATCATTTCTAATTAGTAGATGAAAGTAAGCGCAGAAAACCATGAATCTGGAGCCACTGATAATGACATTTAATTCAGGACATGTTGGCTTTGTTTCCTTCCTGGTTGATCAAGTTCATATTGGCTTAAAAAGTTTGAGCGAATTATTTTTGTAATGCTGTAGAAAAGTAAAAAAAAATTTATGCTGTTATGCAGTATCAAAGTAGTAAATTATTAGTTTTCTTTTAAAGAGGGAAGCAGCTCCTAATGAATGCTTCAGGATACAATTATATTGAAAGAATAGTTCTGTTGTAAAGGCCTTATTCTTTTGGATGAGGTGTCAAAAGCCAAGGCCTTATGTGCATCACATTAATATGTAGGTTTACCAGTATTATGTATAGATATTGGCCCCTCTCTCCCTTCTTGCCTCCAAAAAAAGTGAATGGGGGACTGGGAGTTAGGAGACATGAACTCTAGTCCTGGATTTGTCCCTAGCTGTATGAGTAACCTTTGTCAGGTCACTTCTCTCTGGCTTCCAGTCTCTTCCTTGTAAAATAAGAGGGTTAGACTAAGGCCCTTTCTAGTTCACAATTTTTTTAAAATCTAAACCTAAGTAATTGATATAAACCCAGTGGTTAGAATACCTTGAATTTCTCATTTCCCTTTTTCAACTAATCTCCCAGAATTTAGCAAGGAATATGAATACAGTATTTTTGATCTTTTGTGAGCTAACTAATGTTATTTCAGTGGCCATAGTTCCTACCTTCCTTTAATTATTTGCATTTTATAGCTCTGTTAAATCTTTTTGAATCTGTTTTGGCTTTTTCATCAGAGGTTTTTTAGTGGTCTTGGTTGAAAGCCACTTTCTTGAGTGGAAGGGGAAATTGACTGACTTTATAAAAGATGCATGTTTCAAATGTGAATGATACCAGTCATCCTCTTTTTTTTCTGATTTTGGTTTGCATTACATTTTGTCCAAATCTTCACCACAACTAGTTTTAGCTTACTATTAGAATTGCTAATTTTGCTATGATATGATGGTTATTTTAAGTTTTCTTGTTATCTCAAGTCAAGTTCTATTTGCAAAATCCTCAAGAACCTTCAGAAAAATGAAAGTACTTCTTTAAAAGTAAATTTTGATTTCCTTCTGCTCCATTTCCAGAAGTGCCTTTCATCTGGAAGGATTTTGCTGGTCGTTTTGTCTATTGATATGATTTGAAGAATTATCTTGTAAAAGCATGTAAAAACATGTAACAGCATGTAAAAGCATGTTCCTAAGTTGATTTTTAGTTTCTTTAGAGAGACTCATTAGGAGATAGTCTCTCTGTCTCTCTTCTTGTTGAATGTAGGCAAAGAGGTTTAAAAACTGCCTTTTCTGCAGAACGGAAATGTCTTTACTAGCTTTACCTAGTGTGAAGAATCTGAGGAACTTTTTGTTGTTGAACACACTCTGGGGAAGCTCATCTTGGAGGGGCCAAGGGAGAACTTAGAAAGCAAGTCTTGTCCCATTCAGAGACTTCATCATTATCACTTTTGAGGTTGCTTATCTCCCAGATCCATTTTACAGCTTAATAATATGAGCAGATCTTACCTTGGGTATTAATTTTAAGATCATAAAGTTTGCAGAAATCTCAATTGTATATCTGAAATTTGTTGCATTAACTCTGGAATTGAGAGCAGTGAAGCTATTAGTTTAGCTCATTGCTTTGTATGTGTAGGAAGGAACTTTTGTAATTACAAGGTCAACCACATAGTTGAAAGAAGTTAGCACAATAAAAACTACCCTGGTAAGGCGACCTATATTATTGCATTTGTGAATACTTTTAAGAATCATATCCAAATAGCTACTTAAAATTCTGTAGTCTTTATTTCTTCTTTATACTATTATGTAATCTTCTTTGATAGTGAAGTTCACTGAACTTTCACTAGACTTTAGAGTTGACCTTTTCACTAATCTAGAGTTTTAAGTAAAGCTTCCTGGTGTATAAACTTATAAATGATCAGGGAATAAAACTGGCTTTATTTCATACTAAACTTGACTTTGCAGAATCACTTCTGAAAAAAACTAAATTGTTGACATCCAATGATGTCTCTTCTATGCTTTTTTTACTATTACTCATTTCCTGCATTTTAACAAGTTTGCTGGGTAGAATGATTTAGAAATAGTGTATATTTTAGATATTTGTACTTTAGTCAGATTTAGTCAGTTCTTTGGAGGAGATATCAGTGAAAACATCAGAATTAATAGCATCAAAGAGCAGAGTGTTGTGTATTTTTATTATTTAGCCACACATAAAAAAACCCCAACTACTTTTAATTCTTTGCTCTGTTGCACTTCTGTACTCCTTTTTTAAAGAAGTGCATTTCAAGAAAGTGTTGACAGTGCAGAGCAGAAGGTGGATCACAACTCAACCATAACTAATGACTTCGATCATTATGTTTTTTCTAGTGATGTTTGTTAATAAGAGAAATTTTAAAGACTCTCAATTGGTTTTGTGTGTTCCGTTAATGTGTGTGTGGGAAGACTCGTTAAATTAATGACTTTCCTCTTGAGAGAGAGCCAAAATCTATAATATGTTTTTTATTGAAAATGAATTCAAACTTTTTCCTTTGGTTTGTGTTTGCCTTTGCTCATTATAGAAAGGACAAATGATCTTTTTGGCCACATCTTGCACAGACTGATTAATAAGGAGCTTCATCTCAGAATACAGTAGATGGTGATGCACATATGCACTTATTTAAGAAATTTAGATGCATACATTTGTCATGTGGTTAAAACCTTGATGAAATCACTTATTTTGTTTTTTTGCATTAAAAACAGTACTTGTACTGTAGGGTGCATGAGAATTACTTTTAGATGATTCAATAACCTTTTCTCAATGAGGGAAATATAATTGTGTTGTTCAAAATCCACAGAGTCACATCAGGCCTTTTCAGATCTTTTCAACTTTTAGTCCATTAAAAGTTGCCATTTAATCTCCTAACTTCAGTAATATTTTAGCTATTTTCCAGGATTATAATTAGATGTTTCTTGTCATTAAGTGTTTATTTTTCTTTTTGTATATTTTTCTAAAGAAATAAATTAAGATTGCAATATTCATGTACCAATTTTCCTTCCTTGTTAAAATAGGAGGATGTTGGTGAAAGAACAGCTATTGTAAGGAAATTCTTTCCAAGTTACATGTTTTTATTGTGTTAAATACTGTAGTAAATATTTATAAGAAATTTAGTCATGGACTATTAGTGTTGGAAGAGGTCATCTAGACTAACCCATACCCCTTTAAAAAAATCTTCACAGCAGAGATGGAAATGACAGAATATACTTCTGTAAATATAGGGTTATTTTACAGTCTCATAGTTTTTTTAGTTGCGTGGAAACAGACCTTGATTTTAGGGATTCTGACCTAGGTTCTAGTCCTGACCCTGTCACTTGCTATGTGAGGCAGGTGACACTTTTTCCTCTTGACCTTGACTTCTTTGTCTATACCAGGAAAAAGTGTTCTGCAAGACTAAATATATAAAGAAACTTACAGTTCCAGCGCTGAGAAGTTTACCTTACAGCATTATCTTTTAGTATTTTTAGGCTTAGGACTGAAAATCAAAGGCTATTAACTATAATCTTTGATTTGCTAGCATTCTCCCTTCCTTTCACACCATCTTATTTTTTGGACTCCTGGTTGATCTTTCTCAATCACAAAAATTCAGTTTTATTGCATAGAAGCTTTCTAATTTTCAGCCATAGATGGTGCTGTTGTATCAGATTCTATACCTGCTTCCTTTTTATTATTTTAAATACTTCTTTTCCTATAGCTGGAAGCTTTTTGTTTCTAAAGGTAGATTTGAAAAATGAGAAGATATATAAGAAAACTAACTGCTTCTAAATCTCCTGTTTGCCTACCAGAAGTGGAGGCCAAGAAAATACCTTTATAATTATCTCCTTTAGGAAGTAACCACTTTATTGACAGGTCTTGGGATGTAGGAGACTTGCAATCTATGCTTGATCCTGATATGAACTAACTGAATGACCCTGGGCTGACAACTTTGCCTTTTAGGGCTTAAATGTTTTCTTCTCTAAAATACAGAGTAGGGGTTGGACCAGATGATTGTTAAGGCCACCTGTGATCTTAATAAGTAGTCTTTAGTTCCATGACTATCCTATTAATCTTTGTGAAATAATTCAGATGTCATACCTTAAGAATGGCAGCAATAGAACTTACCCTCTTATGTTAGAAACCTAAAGGCTAAATTCACTCTAGCATTATTTAGCGTGTTGATAGCCACTACCTTAATTTATATCCATATCTTTAGACTGCCTATGAAATTTGAAAACCATATTTGAGTCCTTTCCATCACAGAACCCATTAGTAGTCTATTTTGGTATCCAGGTATTGGAGTCATTGACTAATATTATAGAATTACATTGGAAAAAGTAGTTTATAGCAAAGTTCAGTTATGTAAGATATAACCCAGTTATCTGGGGTGGAATGAACAACATTATTGCATCTGAGATTTAGAAGCAATATCAGTGGCATTTTAAGACTGCTTTTCTACTGTTTTTCAAGCTACTGAATTTCTTAGTGATTTAAGTAGTGCAAGTGACACAACATTTCAAAGAAGAATATTAATCCATGGCCCTTCAATAGCTGTGTCACTGCAGTGACAGAGTTAACTTAGATCTTCTGAAGAAAAGAAGAGTTCAGGAGCTTTATTCTCCCTCTTGGCCTCATAGAGTCAATAGAGATTGGAGTGGTGCCCAAGAACAATCTAAACGATCCCACAAGGAAGACTCCCTTCCATCTCACTTATTTACATCATCAGATCCACATAAGTTTTTGAATATGGTAGATTGTGCCATGTTCCTTATGTATCTAATGGCTATTCCTGTTGTAGGACTTAGACTTATGTGACATTCCCCTGAGACTTTTATTCTTTTTCAACATTTAGTCACCTTTCTATACTCCTTCCAAAAAATAACTTCCTATACGTGGTGGTCATGTAGCATAACATTCTTGTGAAGTTTGTACTGAATTCCCACAGAGATTTTCCCCTCTACTTTGCACATTCACCAAGTTTACTGGAATTGAATGAACACTGCTTAGCTTCAGGATATGTATGACAGCATCGTTACAGATGGAAGTGTTGCTCATAGCTTTGTGGCCCCTCCAGAAATGACCTTTTTTTTATGTTGAAATTGAGTTTAGCATTTACATGGGAACTTCATACCTACCGATTTCCAAATTTTAGCTGTATTACTTAAAATTCAGAACTGCACTCTCTGAAGTTGTGTGTGAAGAGGCAGATTCCCCCAAATCATAATTAACTGAAACATTCCAGAAGCAAGTTCTGATATCTTCATGTATGATGTCTGCATGCATTATTCAGACCATGTACTGTTGCTGTACATATGTGTGTTAGAGCTGCTCTTTCCTCCTGGACAGATCTAGATCCTCTTTGTATTATTGGTTGGACAGAGACATGTTACCCCAATACCAAACTTAAATATTTTTAAATTTGATCGATTAGATGTCATATTCATATATGTGCCTAATAATTGGTACTTGATTATCTGGCAGCCTATGGGGAATGTATCTAAAGGCCTTGAAAAAAGCCAGAAAAGGCCTTTAAATAGCCAAAATGTATGTTAAGAAATCCCTATGCTTTAATAAGTAATAATGCATTTCATGTATAATTTGTTTACTCTTATTTGGCACAGAGTTTTAATGAGGTAGGTGATTTGGTCTTCAAATCCATAGTAGATTAAAAGCAGCAAATGAAAAGAGAAGGAATTGACTTAACAGGCTCATCAATGGTAGTAAACAGTGACTTCTGACAGCAAGGAAAAAGACAAATTCCAGAACTTCAGACAACAGAACTAAAAAAAAAGAATACTGCTATCTGGGATTATTTGGCGCTGGACAAATGTCCTTATCAAAAGCCTTCTGAATCATCACTTTATTGTGGCCCTGCATAATAGCTTATGAGAGGCATCATGGCACAACAGACAGTGAGCTGGCCTTAGAGTTAGGAAGACCTGGCTTCAGTTTTCATTTCCAATACATACTTGGTAGAGTTACCCTGGGTAAGTCATTTAGCCTTGTTGTCCCAGGCACCTGGCTAAGGCTCTAAGTGGCAGAGCAGGTACCACTCTATTAGAAGAAGTTTCCTTAGCTGGAGTTCCTTTCACTGATTAAATCATAGGTTTGGTGCAAAATCAAAATGATAGTTTATCGTCCTTCACTTTCTTAAAGACCATAATTATCAAGAAAGATTATTATATTTCATCTACTCTGCCTTAAAAGGTAACAGGCAGTAAATTTTTTAGTACAATAAAAAAGATAATACCAAACGGTAAAACTAAAAAAAAGTTTTGATGCCTGAGGTGGTGAGTCCTTCAGACATTTGGGAAATTTGATAATCTGGAACAGTTCATTCCCTCGAGATTCTGTATAGCTGAGATTGTACTGTATAGAAAGGAGGAGAATAATAGTATCTCTTAGATTAGAGGTTTAGAAGGCATATCCCAAGTGTCAATTTGATTTTAGTTTTGCATCTTAAAAAATGCAGGGTACATCTTAAAATGTACATGAGACATCAGTTAAGTAAATGCAGCAGTCATAATGAAAATACTACATAGAGCTGGTTGATCAATTCTGTCTTAACAAATAACATAGGAATAGAAATTCCTCTTTGCAGTTTATTAGCATGTTTATCTTATTTTTTTTAATTGATAGAGCTTGAATCTTGAAGATAGTACCTTTGGCCTTTGTGTTTTTTATTATGATGGAAAAATCAATTTCTGCAGCATGATCTCAGTAAATATCTATATTTGAACAGTTTGAGGAATGCTTGATATTTTTTTTTAAAAGCTTTTGATAATGAAATGAAGGGGTCTTTTTTTGGTACTTTAATTGTTTTCCCATGAGTTTCCTCTGAAACTGAGAAGTCATGAGTTAAATGCATAGTAACTATTACCTGCTGTTTATAAATTGCTGTTTTAATGGCAGCATCTTCAATTGTAAAAGATAAACTTAACTGTGCTACGGTAATTTATTTGACAATAGTTTTCTTGTCAAAATGAAAGGTCATGATCTGTTCTTTCTTCCAGGGGCACAAGAAGTTCTCATTGATCCAGGTACATGCTATCTCTATGCTTAGTTTCTTTTGTTGTTTCAATTTTCTAAAGTGCTTGTTTTATGGTGCTGTGAATTGTTAATGTTTCTGGATTGTGAGTTATTGTGATCTTTGAAAGGGGTTAATGTGGACACTTTTAAAGTGGGAAAATTAAAAATGAGATTTTTCTTCTGGTTTGGTGAGGCATCATAGTTGTTTCCTCAGTTTGTTAAAGAAGAAAGATCCCTTCTATAGATGGGTTAAGTGAGTGATTTGAGAAAAGGCTTATTTTATTTTTTTCATGAAGCATGATGACTAGACCAATTATTTTCTTTCAAAAAAATTTATAAAAATTTTAATATCAGGCCACATACAACTAATTAAACTTGTTTGTAACTATTTACATTAATTTTAACATATAAAAATTTAAAAAACAGTTTTCAGTCACTCTAATTCTCCTTTAACATTCTTCATTTGTCTATTCATTCTCATTTACTTTTCCTCTTTATGATCTTAGCATGCATTCTCTTCAGATTAACCTGATTCATTTTCAGTTTAATCGCAAGAAATATTTTAATTTGCAAGGCTGGGAGGTATAGGGAGGGGAAAGGAGCAGGTACTTATTAAATGCTTACATTGTTGCAGATACTGTGCTGCATGCTTTACAAGTGTTATCTCTCTTGATCCTCCTGGCAGCCCTGGGAGGGAGGTATCACTATCCCCATTTTACAGATGGTAAAACTGAGGGAGGCGGATTAAATGACTTGCTCAAGGTCACACACGCTAATAAGTGTTAGGTCAAATTTGAACTCAGGTTTTCCTGACCCCAGTACTAGAATGCTGGACTTTAACACAAGAGATAATGTCTACTTGGCTTTGTGCTCAGGAAAATTCATTTCATTTTATTTTAAAAATCGTTTATCTCATAGACTTGATATTGAAAATCGTACAAACTTGCTTTGCAACATTTGCATTTAGACAAATACATTTCAGAATAAAAGGTCATGACATTTGTCACTTCCTTCTAAGGCTCCTTCAGTTTATGTGTCCATTTATTACCATCTATTATTAATTTTTAATCTTTCTTTTGTAACTTTATCTGTAAAATAAAGTGGTTTGTTTAGGGATGTTAGGAAGATCAAGTTAGATAATGCATGTTAAATGCTGTATTATTGAAATTATTATTTAATTTTCTTTTTTTTGAGTTCTATGCTATTTTTAACCTTTTTGATTCTTGAGATGGTGATTTCATCCTTGGAATTTTGAAGATTACAAAAATGTAGTTTCTGGTATTTTATTAGCCACTTAGTGATAGGATTTTGGATTTATCATTGCAATGCGCATAGCACTTCCATATAAATGTATTGTTCACAGGGTAAAAGGTTTCTTCTCTGTTTGATGTAGTTGTCATTATTTTTGTCACTGATTTTTTTCTTCTTTATATGGCAAAGTGAAAGTAAAATTGGATTAGGAGCTATAAGACCTTGCTGCTGTGTGACTTTGGGAAATTCACTAAACCTCTCTGAGCCTCAGTGTATGGATTTTCAAAAGGAGAAAAGTTGATTATCTCTAAGGGACCGTTCAGCTCTTATGTTAAAGATTTTAAAAATTGTTTGTGAGTGAATATAACTGTCATTTTTTTCATTGAGGAACTGGCTTAATTTAAGAAAATGATAAAGAGAAAAAATTTTTTAAAAAATGTAACCATTGAAGACTTTGTTTGAAGAGTAATCAGCTATTCAGCCATAACACTGTAGACTTTTTGTTAACTCACACTTTGAATTCATCTGAGCATACATAGTCTTGTCTTTCAAGAAGAAGTGTTTCAGAAACATAGCTAGGGCAGTGATTTGTTTCAGTAACAATGTTGAATCATTTCATTTAGGCAAATGGTTTAGTTTTTCGGGTGTAGCTGGAATTTGGAGGGAAGGAACAGAGTAGGGGAGAGAATTAGTCCCTCCCCCCTTCTGAGAGCTTCTCTTTCACAAGCAAATAGTATCTATCCACTCAATTGGAACATTCTTTTATTGAAAACTTGAATGATCTGTTAGCCTGGAAAACACTGGTAACAGTGAGTTGCTGGTTACTTTAGTATATGACCAAAAGAAGTCTTGTAGCCCTTATCTGAGCCACATAGTCCATAGTCATCTCTTCTTTCCCTGAGCTGTTATATTCAGTGTCTCCGCTGCTTCTTTGGTCCCTAGACTATGCTATCTTGTGTTGTTAATTATCCTTTTATGTCTGTAATCTATTTCTATAGCTAGCTTAGGAACTCCCTGAAGAGAGATGTTTTCTTAGTCTTCCTAGCACTCCATTTAACTACTAATAATTATGCTTTGGATATAGTAGGTACTTAGTTTATATGTGTATACATGTATTTATGTATTTATATATGCACACATGTATATATGTTTATACATTGACTAATGTATGATTTAAAAGTGCCCATAAAATATGATGAAATTAAACAATGATTATAAAACATTTTTTAAATATTTATTTATTTACTTTAACTTTTTACATTCATTTTCACAAAATTTTGGGTTCCAAATTTTTTCCTCTTTTATCCCTTCCCCCCACCCCAATACACCAAGCAATCTAATTTTTCCTATCTCCAATCTGCCCTCTCTTCTGTCATCCCTCCCTTCTCTTGTCCCCATCTTCTCTTTTCTCCTGTACGGCCAGATGACTTTCTATTCCTCATTAACTGTATGTCTTCTTTCCTAGTAGCAACAACAATACTAAACAGTTGTTCCTAAAACTTTGAGTTCCAAATTCTCCCCATCCCTCCCTCCCCACCCATTCCCTTTGGGAAGGCAGGCAATTCAATATAGGCCCTATCTGTGTAGTTTTGCAAATGACTTCCATGATAGTCGTGTTGTGTAAGACTAACTGAATTACCCTCCATCCTATCCTGCCCCTCATTGTTTCTCTTCTGTCTTTTAATCCTGTCCCTCCCCAAGTGTTGACTTCAAATTGCTCCCTCCTCCCTTTGCCCTCCCTTCCATCATCCCCCCCCTTGCTTATCTCCTTCTCCCCCACTTTCCTATACTGTAAGATAGGTTTTCATACCAAAATGAGTGTGCATTTTATTCCTTCCTTTAGTCAAATGTGATGAGGGTAAACTTCTTGTTTTGTTTTTTTTTTTTCCTCAGCTCTCCTTTTTCCCTCCATTAAAAAGTCTCCTACTTGCCTCTTAAATGACATATAATTACCCCATTCCATTTCACCCTCTTTCCTCCCCCTACCTTTCTCTCTCACCATTTACCTTAATTTCTTTTAAGATATGGTCCCATCCTATTCAATTCGCTTTGTGCTCTCTGTCTCTGTATGTGTGTGCATGTGTGTACGTGTGTGTGCGTGTATGCGTGTACATGTGTGTGTGTGGTCCCACCAACTACCCAGATACTGAAAAGTTTTAAGAGTTACAAATATTGTCTTTCCATGTAGGAATGTAAACAGTTCTCTTATGGTAAGTCCCTTAAGACTTCTCTTTGCTGTTTACTTTTTCATGCTTCTTCTCATTCTTGTGTTTGAAAGTCAAATTTTCTTTTCAGCTCTGGTCTTTTCATCAAGAATGTTTGAAAGTCCTCTGTTTCATTGAAAGACCATATTTTCCCCTGAAGTATTATACTCAGTTTTGCTGGGTAGGTGATTCTTGGTTTGAGTCCTAGTTCCTTTGACTTCTGGAATATCCTATTCCACGCCCTTCAATCCCTTAATATAGAAGCTGCTAGATATTGAGTTATCCTGATTTTATTTCCATAATAGTGGAATAGTTTCTTTCTAGCTGTTTGCATTATTTTCTCCTTGACCTGGGAATTTTGGAATTTGGCCACAATGTTCCTAGGAGTTTCTCTTTTTGGATCTCTTTCAGGTGGTGATCGATGGATTCTTTCAATACTTATTTTGCCCTCTGGTTGTAGAATCTCAGGGCAGTTTTCCTTGATAATTTCATGGAAGATGATGTCTAGGCTCTTTTTTTGATCATGACTTTCAGGTAGTCCCATAATTTTTAAATTGTCTCTCCTGGATCTATTTTCCAGGTCAGTTGTTTTTCCCATGAGATATTTCACATTCTCTTCCATTTTTTCATTCTTTTGGTTTTGTTTTGTGATTTCTTGGTTTCTCAGAAAGTCATTGGACTCCATCTGTTCCATTCTAATTTTGAGAGAACTATTATCTTCAGTGAGCTTTTGAACCTCTTTTTCCATTTGGGTAATTCTGCTTTTGAAAGCATTCTTCTCCTCATTGGCTTTTTGAACCTCTTTTGCCAATTGAGTGAGCCCATTTTTCAAGGTGTTATTTTCTTCAGCATTTTTTTGGGTGTCCTTTAGCAAGGTATTGACCTGTTTTTCATGCTTTTCTTGCATCTCTCTCATTTCTCTTCCCAGTTTTTCCTCCACCTGTCTAACTTGCTTTTCAAAATCCTTTTTGAGTTCTTCCAAGGCCTGAGCCCACCTGACATCCCCCTGGGATGTCTGGGGTGCCGAGTCCCCACCCTCCACGTCTTTCCCTGATGGCAAGAATATGTCCTCGTCGTCGTCAGATCTGAAAGTCGGGATCATTTGCATCTGTTCAAAAAAACTCTCTATATTCTTATTTTTCTTCCCTTTTCTGGGCATTTTCGCAGCCAGTTACTTGACTTCTGAGATTCCTGTCCACCCCCGCCTAGATCCGCCCAGCTAGTGCTTGGGGTCTGAGATTCTAATAGGCTTTCCGCGGCAGCTGTGGCTGCTATTCAATGTGAGCTTAAGTTCTGGTGCTGGGGTGGGGGCAGGGCCACCTCCCAGGCTCAGTTCCCTCAGGGGCTTTATGCAGAGACCTTCAGAAATGGAGCGGGTGGGGCAGGGCCGTCTCCCTGGCTGAGCTCCTTCAGGTGGTTTATGCAGAGACTTTCAGTAATGAAGATCCTGCCTGCTGCTGGGGGAGTTCCGGGCCGCTGCGGCCGCGCCACCCCTGCCTCTGCCTCCGCGGCTTCCTCCCGAGGGGGCCCGAGCCACAGAGACACCTCGCCCCCCTCTCGGTCAGCCCAGGCGTGTCTCTCACTGACCTGTAGAGTCTGTGGGCGGAGGGACCTTCCAGGCCGCCGGAGGTTCCGTCCCTGAAGCCTGCTCAGATCAGCTTCTCTGGGGCCGCGGCCAGGGCAGTGCTGGGGTGGGGTCTGCTTTCTGGGGCGCGACGGACCCTGGGGACGGCTCTCCAGGGCTCTCTGGATCGGAAATCTCTTCCACTATGTTTCTGCACCCCCTGCAGTGATCCAGAACTTGTGGGGAGCTCTTCTTACATTAAATCTATGGGCCGTGGGTTCGGAGCTCGTATACATGCGTCTTTCTACTCCGCCATCTTGACTCCGCCCTAAAACATGTTTTCTTTGGTTCTGTCTATTGTTACTCTTTTTTTTTAAATTAAATTTTATTTTTTTCAATTATCAAGGTTTTGTTTTCATTCCCTACCACCTCCCCAATTGCTGAAAAAAAATAGGAAAATAAAACCCTTATAATAAGTATGTATAGTCAAGCAAAACACATTTCTCTATTGTCTCTACCCCTAAAGATCTGTCTTACTCTGCCTATTTTGTTCATCACCTTTCTGTTTGGAGGTGGGTGGCATTCTTCATCTTCAGTGTCTTGGAAATCATGGTAGATTATTTCATTGAGCAGAATTCTTAAGTTTTTCAAAGCTGTTTATTTTTACAGTGTTGTTAGTGTATGAATTATTTTCCTGGTTCTGTTCAGTTTTCTTTGCATCACTTCATCTAAATCTTCCCGGGTCTCTGAAACTTTTTCCTTGTGGTACAGCGGCATTGCATTACGTTCACATATCACAAAAGAGAAGTTGCCCTAAATAATTTTGTGTGTATTAAGATCTTTTCCTCTTTACTTAATCTCTTTGGGGGCACATAGGCCCAAGTAGTGGCATCGCTGGATTGACTTTTGATTAATGCCTGCCATGTGTCAGGCAGACATAGCCTGGGGATTTAGGCCAAAAACAAAGGAAGAAAGAAGGAGACAGTATCCTCAAGTAGCTTACATTTTATTGGGGGAGACAACAATAAGTATGTATAAGTACAAACAAAATAAAGGCAAGGTAGTTTTTTTTGAGGGGGAATATTAGCCCCTGGGGAGATTAGGAAGAGTTTTATACACAGTTGATGTCTCTTAAACAGAGTTTAGAGAGAAATGAAGGATTCTCAGAGGTAGATGTGAGGAGACAGTGTGTTTTAGGTATGTATGGTGGACAGCCAGTGCAAATATGTAGAAATGGGAGACAAAATGTTGGCATCATGTGTGAGGAATCACAAAAAGGCAATTCGGCTGCACTTCAGAATGCAGAAAAGGAAATGGAATATAATATAGTTTAAAAGATAAGTGGTGGACTTTAAAGGCCAAATAAAGGAGTGTATATTCGATCCTAGAAATAACAGGGAGTGATCAGAATTTGAATAGGAAGTGTCATGGTCAGACCTGTTTAGGAAAATCTCATGGATGCAAGGTGAAGCTTGTACATGTGGGGAGGAGAGGATGGATGTGAGCAAGATTGTGGAGGTAGAAACTACAGTATTTCACAACTTGATTGGCTGTGTGAGTGGAGGGAGATTGAGGAGTTAGGGATAATGACAAGCTTGTGAATGTGGGTGATGGGAAAGAGATAATGATGTTCTCAAAAGAAATGGGGAAGTTTGGAAGTTAGGTGAGATTTTCTTATGGGGGGGGTAGTTTGTCTTTGGCCACCTTGAACTTAAAATAGCTAAGGGGTATTGAGTTTGAAATGTCTAATAGTGGCAGATGCAAAATTGGAGGTCAGGAGAGAGACTGGCTAGATATATAGATCTGGGAATCATTTGCATGGATGTGATGATTGAACCCGTGGGAACTGATGAGGTTACCAAGTGAAAGGAGAGGGCCTAAAATAGAGTTCTGAGTTACATCCATAGTTAAATGGCATTACGTGAACCAGTCTAGCGTGTGGTCTAGCACCAAGTAACCAAGAGAAAGTAGTGTCAAGAGAACCTAGAGAAGAAAGAGTATCCAGGGGAGAGGGTAGAGAGCAGTGTCAAAGGCTACAGAAGCTAAGAAGCTTGAGGATTTAGAAAAATCTGTGAGATTTGGCAATTAATAGATCGCTGGTAACTTTGGAGAGAATAGTTTCAGTTCAGTGATGAGGTGCAAAGAGTTGGGAAATGAGTGAAGGAAAGGAAGTGGCAGCAATGAGGACAATTTTTAAAGCAATTTTACTGTGAAAGGGAGGGAGAGATAACCAGACAGTAACTTATGTTGATGGCAAGGTCTGGTGAGGGTTTTTTTCAAATTTGGGGAGACTTGGGTATGTTTAGAGGTGACAGGGAATGAACCTCTTCGTAAGATTATTTTGAAGTACGTATAAATATTGTGATGAAAAGAATAAACTACATACATCTCTGAATTTCGTCAGGAATTATTTACATTTGAATAATGTGAATGATTGTGGTCCAAAGCAATCTTCATTTTAGACGCTGTCTAGCCTAAGTTGGTAATACTTATGTTCGGGTGGCATGATCTGTCTACATCTTAGATAATGTTTGCGGGCTGTTATGCCTGAAAAGGTTTATCACCTAATGGCCTAATTGGTGATGAGCTGCTCCAGTTTTCAAATCCTTTTGGCTTTCTTAGGAGCTGCCACAGCTTATGCTCTGTGTTCAGGGGTTTTACAGGAGAGATTTCATAAAAATAATCACCTCGGGAAACCTTTTCTATTAATGTTTGCAGCAAATTAGCCAAATAGAAGACATTTCTATAGCATTCTACATTTAATGAAGTGATTACCGCTCCCCCCAACTCTATAAAGTAAGCAGTGCATCTTATTATCCCGTTTTTACAGTTAAAGCAAAAACATCCGTCTCTGCGGCTGAAGTTTTGTAAAGCACTCTGCACATATCTCTACAAGAACCTTCGACGAAGGTACTGCAGGTGTCATTGTCCCTGTATTACAAATGAAGAAACTGAATTCCAGAGAGATGAAGCATCTTTTCTGTGTTTTGGTCTCTCCTTTTTTTGTTGGTGTTAATGACATAAGATCCATCTCTAGTGATTGGTGCTGAGAGCTGAAAATACTTGGCATGACTGTCCTGCCAGTCACTTTAGTTGCTCAGATAGATGCCCTGATGGAGAACAGTTTTATGATTTTTCAGGATAAACTTGATTTGATTGTTCTCATGTCAACCTTACATACGGAACATTCAGTTCAACACTTCATAGGTCTGTGCTTTCCTTGGTATGGGCGACTTCCTTTAGCAAGTTAGATCCAAGCCTGCCTATACCTTAGGTAATCTCTGTGGGCTGTTGTTTCTGAAAAGGTTTGTTGCCCGTTGGCCAGTTTGGGTGATAAGCTGCTCCTGTTTTCGAATCCTTTTGGGTCTGGTAGAAGCTTCCAAAGCTTGTGCTCTGCTGTCATGGCCTTTGAGGACTTAGTCACCTCTAGGCAATGCTTTGGTATGACACAAGACTTTAGTAATAGTAATGATAGCTAGCATTTCCAGAGCACTTCACTCTATGCCTAGCACTATGGTAAATGCTTTACAATTATTTTCTCATTTGATCCTCACAGGTGCTATTATCCTCATTTTACAGTTGAGGAAACTGAGGCAAATGGACATAAAGAGACTTGCCTAGAGATACACGGCTAATGTCTGAAGCCAAATTTGAGCCCAGGTCTTCTTGACTCCAGGCTTGATATTGTTAGCTGTGCTGCCTACCTGCCCTGTGAAATACTAGAGTGCTGAATGGAAAAAAAAAAGGGAAATAGAGAGGCTAATTTTGGCTCATGTGAGGACACTCTTCCTTACAATGAGAGCTGTCCAAAACTGAAATAGGTTGCTTTCCCTTGTAGCAACTTTCCTTTCCATGGTATCCTTTATGTTGCCATTTCACTTATCAGGGATCATATGTTGTGTGTGTGTGTGTGTGTGTGTGTGTGTGAGAGAGAGAGAGAGAGAGAGAGAGAGAGAGAGAGAGAGAGAGAGAGAGAGAGAGAGAGAGAGATTTAGGGGGTCATAAAACTGTTCAATTATGTAGAAAATCCCACTCATATGCATCCATCAATAGAAAATATGCTGGTTTCAAACTGTTATAATAACCTTTGCTTCTGAATTTTCCATGACTCTAAGTCTACACACAACAATAATAATAGTAGCTAACATTTTTGTACTGCTGTAATGTTCATAAAGTATTTGTGACAACTCATGTGTTTCTTTCAACATCTGTGAGTTGTGTTATAGGTATTATCTTTGTGTTACAGATGAGGAAACTGAGGAGGGGTTGTGACTTGTCTGTGGTTCCACAGGTAGTATGAGAGACAGGATTTAGTGACGGTGTCTTGATTAAAACAATTAGTACCCCTAAGAAAATAAATATGTGTTAGAATTCCTATTGAATCCTTGAATTTCTATGGGTCTATTTCACACCTTTCAATTCTTTTGGATGGGACCCTGAAATTGAGGGTGGGGGAGAAAAGAAAAGTAATATGTGTTTCATAGAAGAAAGAACTCATTTCCTTTCCCCTTTTATATAGCATTTTCTGCTTTTCCACCATTTGTTAATTTTAGAATTCTATTAAAAAACACCATCACTTCTGTCTAGCACAATTTGGACTGAATTTGATCTGTTTTATGCCCAGAATTCCAATGTCTTTGAGGTATAGATTTTTCTCTCATTATATTGAGTTAGTGTCAGACTTAGATGACTGTGATTTCTAGGTTTCCTTCTCTTTTTACATCTAGAGTTGGCTATAGTTTAGTTTTTCCTCCTATTTTTTTTAAGAGTTTATTTACTGATATTGTTGAGAAGGATTTCAGATTTTTAAAATGTTGCAGCATAATGTACCTGGGAAAAATAGAAGATCCATATTCTGGTTGTACCTCTGCATTATTCCTCATTAGCTGTATGGCCCTGAGCAAATCTTTTCAACCTCGTGGTCCTCAGTGTCCTAAAATGAGGATAATTCTAGCCTTTTTCTGAAGCTTCAGTGAGATGATGGATGTAAAAATACTTGGTAAGCATAAAGAGCCGTACAAGCATAAGTTAATTCATTGTATCAGCTTCTTTAGAAATTTGGCAAGACTGCTTTTTTCCCCCAATTTTTGACAAGCTTAGACATATTTAGGTGCTTATTTTTAAGAAAATTAATATTTCTCTGACAATTATTTCACTCCCTCTTTCTTGTACAGATAGTTTCTGACCCAAAGTTAGTTCTGTAAAAGCATGATATTAATCAGGCATTAGTCAGTATGCATATTAAGCACCTACTATATTCCAGGCACTGAGAATACAAAACAAGAGGTAAAAGATGGTACTTGCTTACAAGGAGGTCACAACTGAATAAATCACTGTTAAAGGACAGTACCATGGAAACATTATTAGAAAGAGAAGGTATAGGAGGAGGAGAATAAGAAATTGGGGGAGAGTTAGCAAGAAAAGGTTTACTACTCTACTGGTAGAGTGGGGAATAGCATGGACATAATGTACCTGGATTCCAGCAAGGCATGATAAAATCTCCCATAATGTTATTGTGGATTGTCTAGTGGTACAGGGCAGATTGAGAAGCAGTTAGATAACTAGACCAAAAAATAATTGTTTCTGGATTATGTCTCTCTGGAGGAAGGCCCCAGAGATCTCAGGGTTCTCTGACTTCCATTCAACATTCTTATTCATTCATTCAGCAAACTTAAGTGCTGGATGGACGCTCAGAGAGCATATTTATCAAGTTTGGTGTTCCCAGTAAACTGGTCGATATACTTAAGACAGATGAAGAATGACAGATGGAGATCTAAAAAAGATCTGAACAGACTGGAATGACAGAATGATTTCAATAGGGTAAAATTAAATAGAGGTGAATATACAGTCATGTACTTCAGTTAAAAAATCAGTTGCACATTGAAGTTTGGGGAGAGGTACTTAATGGCTGTTCATATAAAAAGACAAAATTTTGGGGGACTGATTACTCAATGTAACTTAATAGTGTTGCATAGAAGCCAATGGTTTTCTTTGTGTCTGATCTTAGGCTGCATTTGTAGCAGTATGGTACATACAAAAGAGGTGATAGTCTCATTATACTCTGCGTTGGGCAGCTCACATATGGAATAAAATTTCCAGTTTTCATTACCACATTTCATAAAAAATAGAGACAAGCTGAAGATTATGTCAAGGAGGGTAATTTAAGATTGTGAAAGGACCGGAAGCTGTTTGTGGATTAATTAAAAGTATTGGATTTATCTTGGCAAGAGGACGGATAGCATGGGGATATGTTTTCTCTCTTCAAATATTTGAAGAGTTATAATGTAGAAGAGAAATTAGTTGTTCTCCTTGACCCCAGAACATAAATGAAGTCTTTTCTGACCCTCCTCAGCTGCTAGTGCCTTTCCCTATGCTTGTGCCTATTATAGTTATAACTATAAATGTACATTCTATTTCCTATAGACCATAAGCTCCTTGAGGGCAGGCCTGTTTCACTTTTGTCTTGTATCCCTAGTGATTAGCAGATGACCAACAGGAAAGCTGATTTTAGCTTTAGGGAAGAATGTCCTCATTAGAACTGTTAAGGAAGAGAATGAACTGCTTTAGGGGTTTGAATGTTTACCAAGGCACCTTTTAACTTGAGGGGGAAAGTGAGTATGAGAATAAGAGCCACTATCCAGACTCTGCACTACACTGGGTTTAGTTTTAAAGCCTTAATGAAGATGTGGGATATACTCATATACCTTTTTATCTCTCCCTTTTTTCTTCTGTGTTTATGTGTATTTAAAACATTGTTTTGCTCTAGTTTTATGCCTTTTTCTTGAGCATTGCTTCAAGGATAGGGATTAGGGATAGAGATTAGATCCTATGTGATTCCATTGTCCTAGATAGAACTCTCTTGATGAGGAAATCTGTTCTACCTGTGTAAGCCAGCACATTTCCTGCAATTTATAGTCTTAGAGAGTAGCCTGAATCACTGAGAGGACTGGTGATTTTGCTCAGGATCTCACAGCCAGTAAGTGTCAGGGATGGGACTTGAACTCAGGTCTTCCTGGCTTGTAGGCCAGTTCTCTGTCCACTATGCTTGACTGCCTCTGCCTGGTATTTTTTATTTCTGATAAAATACTTCATAAACCTTTGTGTGTTTTTATTTTTATGTTTTTCCTGCAGGATTTAACTGGTATAATATTTTGCCATTCCCTTCCATTTTCTTCTCTAGCCTAAACACTAAACTCTAGCCACACTTCATTTACTCTTTTCTAGGACTATTTTTTCTCTTGCTCTCATAATTTTTGTGCTGGTGCTCTAAACTCTAGTTAGTATATTTGAATCGTAAAACAAAACTAAACAAAAAACCAAAACCAAAAAAAACATGGACACCAAGACAGAACATTTAGCAAATGTTGAGAGAATGCTACAGCAGAATTACTTGCATGTCGCATTAGGCTTGGCAAGCAGTATTTTCTTGTAAAAAAACAGGTAGAGGATATTTAATGAACTAGTTCAGAAGTTAGGAAACCAAATTCTGCCATTAATAGACATAACCTGAAATAAATGGAGACCTGGGAAAGACCTTAGCTTAAAAAGGCCAAGGTCTCCCACTTCATCTGGGGCCATCATGAGTTGTCTTGACCTGTGTCTTGCCACTGGACTCTGATGACTCTGGAAGAGGGAATGAGGCTAATGATTCTGCATGGTTCTGCCTCATTTAATCCAGTTCACTTGTAAGTCAAGACATCACTGTACTAATGTTATTGATTCTCTTTGAGCACCAGGGTTACAGAGCTACACAGACCTTGGTTTCCTCCTCCATAAAATAAATGGAAGTGGACTAAATCAAAGATTTCAAACTTGAGGCTAGCCTTGCAAAGTAAGGCCCAAACCCTCTTGAAATGTAATTGGGAAATATTTAAGAAAATAAAAAAACACAACAACATAGATGATATTAACATGTGGTTTTATAAGTCAATATGTGGCAGCAGGGGTCCTTTTTAGGGCTTAGTAACACCTGTTTCTATTTGCTTAACACCACTAGACTAGATGATCTTGAAGGTCCTTTCTAGTACCAACATTCTTTTCAATCTGTTGCTGTATTTCAGTGTTCTTCCTAGTGTTATTTATGCACTTAATGAACGTAGTCTCTTAGCACTTCAGCCAGTTGACCCACCTGGGGTACCATATGGATAAATGATTGCCATGGATGGCCCCATTTCTCTACCCACCAAACTAAAGATAGGCACGGCATTTACATGGTTCTTTCTCTTTCTCTGTTCTTCTCTGTCTTTTGTCTTTCTTATAGTGTCTGCTTCACTTTCTCTCAACTTCTGTTTTATTTCATCTCAGTTCATGGTGCTCTCTTACCCAGTCCTTTTCTTTTTCCTTTCCCTTAATCTATGCTTTTGACCTGAGTTAGCACTCAGGACTAAATAGGTACCTTACCCCTGAGAGTGTTATTAAACAGCATTGGAAGCCATATTAGTTGAGATAGATTTTCTTAATTGCTTATACTTGTTTCCATGGCCTATTACTCTTGTTACTTAGTGAAATTAAATTGATCTGACATGATTTTCTTTATAAAGCTATTTTAATTGTTGCCCTACAGATTTACCATTCTAGGTAAATTTTCCAGGGCTTTTTTGTAATATCTTCCCAGATATTGAAGTTAAAATGATCATTGACTGATTTCTGTTTACTAGTAGCTGCTTTTCTTTAAAAAAGGAGGCACTGCATTTTGTTCTTTGATAGTGTTAAGGAACTCCTGTCTTTGTGGAACACAGTTATCTAACTGTTTTGGGGGCTTATGGACCATTTGGATTAGGCAGAAGGCCCCATGGAACACCTCTATCATCATGTGTTCCTGAAGAAAAACCTTCAATAGCACTTCAATAAACACTTCTTGCCCATTATCCCAAAGTCCAGGGCAGAGCAATTGCACATCCTTGACAGTGTTTGGAAATTGCACCCCCTAACTGTTACTGTCCACTATTAAGTTGGCAGACCAAAATAAATGCCTAGGTGCCATGGAGAGTAAGATTTTTTTGGCAGTAAAAATATAAGCATTTATGAAAAGTAATATTAAAGTATTCCTCATCAAGCTCACCCATCCTTGTCTTTGCCTTAGGCTGCTGGTGGTGTTCAGATCTTAACAGCTGATAGTAAGAATTGAGTTGCTTTGAGACATCAATAGGACAATGCCTATGTTTTATTCAATATTGTTAATTTGTGCTAGGAAGAAAATATGAGAGATATGAATGATATAAAATAAGACCAGCTCTTGTGAATCACCAGAGTTCCCTGGACGGTAGAGAAACACTACTTCAAAAGATTAATTAATGGCCCTGCAAGTAGCATTTTAACATTTAATTACCAGAAGAGCTTGCCATTGGTGTCCCTGTGAAGTTTTGAAAAAGAAAAGAATCCTTCTACCCTTTCCTTTCTTCCACTTTTCCTCTCCCCTCTCCCCTCATTTTTCAGACTTTTCCATTTAGGCTACTTGGCATGATCCAGGTAGAATTACCTTGGGAAAAAGAAGGCATGATTATAATTAGAATAAACCAGAGTTCCTGCTAAATTTAAATTGGGCCAAAGATTACCGGGGTATAATAGCCAAAAGAGTAAGGTGGGAAATGGAATGTGTAGGAATGGTTTCAAAGCTGGAAAAGGCATTGGAGAGTCAAAGCACTGCAAAAGGGAGAAGGAATAGTGGGTACTGTTTTGTACTCTTGTAGCTTCCCTGTCCACGATGGCATTCTTTTATGGTGGAGTTATGCTAGTCATGACCACCCCCTCTTCCACTGAGAGCTTGCCATGTTATCCAGCCACCTTTCCTAATGTAATGTGGCATTCCATTCACTTACTACTGGTGGATTTTTTCCTCTTGAGCCTGGCTTCACTATTTTGCAAAGTCATAAAGGAGAAAAAAATCCTTTTTTTCACTATCATGTGTTAGTGTGGTCTTTCCTCCCTCACTTAAGTGGTATATGCATGTGTGCTAAATTTTCTCTGATCCTCTGTTGCTTTATGTGACTGAAAAATTTAAATATTTTGCTGCTACCTTTTGTTAAATGTTTATATGAAGTTGGCAAAATTGTGAGGAAATTTCTGTAAAATTCAACCTACAGATATTGATTGCATGTAATATAGTCTTACGTTATTGAGAGCTATAAGAATAGGATGAAGCATGATGATTTTGTCATTATCTTAAGAATATTTAAGTTAGTTGTTGTAAACTTCCTACCTCTGTTAATGAGATTCATGTATATTAACAGGGATGAAAACTTATTCTGAATTATGGCTAATTCATTTGGCTTGTTGGTAAAACATTATTTTGGAGAGATTTGGCCACTAAAATTTATAAAAGATTTTGAAATTTCTGTTAGATACAATGAAAGCTAATCATATTTGTACCGTCAGCTTTTAATAATGATGATGGTAGTAAACAGAAAAAGCGTAACATTGCTGTTTCTTTTCCTTCCTTTCTGCAGGTGCTCTTACCACTAATGGCATAAATGCAGACACCAGTACAGAAATAGGACGTGCCAAGAACTGTCTTAGCCCTGAAGACATCATTGATAAATACAAAGAAGCAATTTCTTATTATAGCAAGGTGATTTCATGTAATGTAGCATTTTTTATTTAATCATACCATTTCAGACAGAAACTTTGACTTGCCATGGTATGATAGCGTATTCCCTCTTAAAAAAGTGTCCGTTAGTTTTGTTTTTATTTTATATCTGTATGTCATTCCCTTGAATTTATACATTCATACATTTTCAGGGCACAGTTTACATTCATTATCTTATTTCCCACTCACAGCATCTCTGCAAATTTGGTAAGGGTAGTTGGTATTATCTATATTGTAAGTCTCTTGAGAACATGTCTTATCTGTACTTTGTATTTCTTCCAGTACCTAGCTCACATAGATGATTAATAAGAGTTTGCTTTTGCTGTTATATACATTTCATAGATGAGGAAACTGAGACAGAGAACTTAAACTGCTCATCCAAGTATCATACACTTAATGATAGAACTAGGATTGTAATCCATGTCTCTGAATGTTTAGTACAATACTCTTAACCAAATACTAGAGTCTGGAAACCAAAATAAAATAAAACACCTTCTATTAATTAACAAGTCCTGTCAAAATATGTTTCCAAACTGTATTCTGGACAACCTGGGTGCTTCATATGTTTTGAATAGGGGTTCTATGAAAATTTCAACTATGAAGATTTTTTTCCTAACATTTCAAAAGATTCATGATTTTTTTGGTGTTCTGTTAAAAAATCTACTGATGTAGATTATGACCCTACCTTACCTAAATAGGTAGCAGCCAACCTTCTGGTACTGACTTCATTAGCATTTAACTTGACTGGTCCTTCCACAGCAGATATGCCTTCTGGTCCTTTCCAGTATCATTGGAGGACTTGATAGAGCTTCAGCTTCATTGACACAATCTTGAGATCCCAAGGTTACCTCCATACTACAGTTTTGCTTTGGAGGAAGCATTTAGCAGAGGTCTCTTCCACCTATGAAATTCTGTGATTCTCAAGCATTACACAAATGAGTGGTAGTGTTTTAGTTTAAGAAAGAATTTGGCCTTGGCTTTTAATCCTTGGATTCTTCTAGATTGACAATTTTCAGTCCTTTTCTGATACCTTGGCCCAATTTTGAAGAATGTATTTTTTTGTCATCGCTTATATAATTATTTTAACGTGATCAGTTGATAGCAAGAAAGTGGTGGTGGGGAGGGAGGGAAACTCAACTGACTTACATTCTCACTTTGATAGAAACCATCTTAAGGCCTTTGAAGGAAAATGAAATCTATTAATGTTTGTGGTATTATTCTGATCAAACATTATGAAATTGTATTATTAAATCAGTACCTAAAAGTTGATAGACTTTGGATTATGTGTTGGTAGTCATTTAAGAACAAATCACTAGATTTTTACATGATACTTTTTGATAAGATGTATAAAAATGCAAATTATATACATATTATATTGAAGAGGGAAGGAAAATGGGCAGAATTGCCCTTTGAAGGACTTTGATCATGAATTTTTCTTGGCTTTATACATTATTAAATAATTGAATGGGAAAGGTGACCAAATTATATCTTTACTTTATAACTTGTAAATGGTTTAGCTACATTGTAAATTAACCCCTGTCCTGTGGACATTCATTGCTTAGACATATTGTTTTTATTTATTTATTTATTTGGATCTGCACCTGTGATTTCATCATTATAAGGGATGCCTAATGAGGAAATGCTCTCCACCAGTGAAATTGACAATTGTCCTGCAGCTTATTGTTTTAGAAAGTTTATCCAGTGTACTGCAATATTTTAACTTGCCAAGTTTACACAGGGAATATGTCAAAATCTGCACTTGAACCCAAGTCTTTTTGATCCAAGACTTCCCTTCCACCCACTGTGGTGTGCTGCCACTCAAGCTGCATAGGGGGTTTGATAATTACCTGTTTTTAATAAATTACCTTGGACAGGTCACTGCATGTCTCCAAACCTCATTTTCCTTGTCTGGAAAATGCAGTTGATTCTTACTCTATGACAGAACCAAGTCTGGAGTCCAGGGCTTGTGACTGGTGTCCTTTCCTCAAGAGCATCTACTATTTTTATGGAAACAACACTGGACCCTTGGAGCCAGGAGAACCAGGGGGTGAATTCCATCTCTGACACTTCCTAACTGGATGACTGCGGGCAAGGGACCTTCTCTGAATCTTAATTTCCTTATAAAAAAAATCGATCGTTAGACCTCTACTACCTACCTCTTAGGGCTGCTGTGAGGAAGGTACTTTTCAAAGTCTATAAAAATATGAGCAATAATGATAATTTTGTACACATGATTAATCTTTCACTGTTCAAATGTAATACTTCAGTTTAGGGTCACTAAAGAGAATTGGCACATCTTATTGAGCAGAACTGGTGGTTTTAAAGTCTGAAAGGTCAAAAGTTTGTTTATTAGAATTTTCTTAAGTTTCTCTCTCATGTCCTTCAGTATAAGAATGCTGGTGTAATTGAGTTGGAAGCTTGTGTCAAAGCAGTGAGAGTCCTTGCAATTCAGAAGAGAAGCATGGAAGCATCAGAATTTCTCCAGAATGCTGTTTATATCAACCTTCGGCAGGTAAGGATATAATGGTATCTGTGATCTTCCATCGTTAGTTAACCATATACAAATAAAATGATTCCAAGGCTAAGTGAATAGGCTAATGCAATACTGGAATAGTATTGATGTCCATACTCCAAATACTGATGCACTTAATATTCATTGTTGTCTATCAGGATTTGATTTGACTTAGTTAAAACCAATGAAGTTAGGATAAAAAAAATGAAACCATCAATTGTTTGATGCAATTTAAAGTGTTGAATTCAGCATGACTTGACATTTACAGTATTTAAAAAGAATTCTTCATGACTTGTTTTCTATACTAGGGTTGTTTCCTGATTTTTCTCCTTCTTACTCCAATTTAAATCAACCCTTGTAACAAAGAGAAACAATTCAGCAAAACTGACTCATAAAGTGATTGAATCTGACAGTATGTATAAACATCCTTCTTGTAGTCCCTTACCTCTCTTCCAAGAAGAGTATGCTGTGTTTCATCATATATTCACTGACCAGGGCTGATCATTGAAGTGAACCTGAGTTTATTTGCCTTTTAGTATTGTTATATTTTCATTATTTTAATCATTGCACATTTGGTTCTCTTTCTTATTTTAATCTTAATCAGCTTATACAAACCTTGCCATGTTTCTATGAGTAAGGGTATTATTATAGAGCATCATATATTATGTTCCTATACCATAATTTATTTAGCCTTTCCCTGATAAATTGATGCCTACTTTGTTTCCAGATTTTTTTATGCTAAAAAAATTTTATTAGTATGTTTGTATCATCTCAGTCTCTATCTGTGTGGCTGTTGTTGTTCTGTCCAACTCTCTATGACCCCATTTTGGGTTTTCTTGGCAAAGATACTGGAGTAGTTTCCCATTTCCTTCCTTCTCCATTTTCAAGATGAGGAGACTGAGGCAAACAGGGTTGTGACTTGCCCCTGGTCACACAGCTAGTATGTATGTATCTGAAGCTAGATTTGAGCTCTGGAAGATGAATCTTCCTGATGCCAGGGCAGCCACTCTATCTACTGTGCCACCTAGCTGCCCCTTTTCTATAATACATACATATATGATACTTTTCTTTCTATTTTTGACATTCTTGCCTTATATGCTCACTAAAGGAATTGCCATAAGGTAAGAATTCTTCAGGAATTCTTCTTTTCTTGCTTAATTCCAAAATATCTTCCAGAATTGCTAGAAATAATACAAAACACAAATAGTATACAATAATGTGTGGATCTATTAGGTTTCTAGTATTTAATTTTTAAAATACAAAATTTGATGTCATCCTTTCAAAATATGGTTTGACTAATTGATTAAGGATAGGGACTTTTTAAATGAAATTTTCTTTAGTAGATTGATAATCATATTAATTTCAGAATCAGAAGATGTTGAGCTTATTTATAGATTTAAAAAAAAAGCGGGGTTCAGTAATTTGCCTAAGATCCTAACTGGAATGCATGTCTCCTTCCTGATCTTACCATCAGAGAGGGCCAACAAAAATAAGGCCTATCAGATATTTAGATTCTGAAATAAAATCTCATGAATATTTTCAAGATAGTGTTTTGAGTTTGTTTCTGATATTGGAAAATTTGAGTGGCAGACTTAAAAGATCTTGGGACTTTAGAAAACTTTGATTCATCCTACTTCCAACATTTAATTCAGATGTCATTTAATAGGGATAAATTTACAGTCTTAATACTTGAGTTTAAAAAATCAACTTTTCCAGTGCAGGCTGAGGTAGACGTATTTAGATAATGGTTGATATGAAAAACACTGGGGGAGTAAGGATGGTTTAGGGACTGCAAAGGCAAGAGGGGTTAATAGTGTGAAGAGCAGTCACCAAAAAAAGCTGATTTGATTAAATCTTAGCACTCACAGAAGCATAGTTAGTGTCCAGGCTAAGGGAGGTGATAGACCCATTGTTCTCTGCTCTAGTCAGACCTCTTGGAATATTACATTCAGTGTTAGGTACTGGGTTTTAGAAAGGACTTTGGGGAACCAGAGTACACTGAGAAAAGGGCAGGATGGGGGGGAGAGTAGAAACTAACCCTACTTGAAGAATACACTATCTCATTGGAGGATTTGTAGAAGGAACTAGGGATGTTTAGTTTAGAGAAGGAATGGCTTTGGAAGAACATGCTGAATCTATTAAAATATTTGGAAAATGATTAGACTTACTTTGCTTGAACCTAGAGGGCAGAACCAGGAGCAATTATTAGAAGTTGCAGAGGGGCAGATTTTGAGTATGCAAGAGGAATCACTTCCTGACAATTAGTATTGTCCAAAATTAGGACTGACTATAATAACTTCTCACATTTATACAGCTCTTTATTTAAGGTTTAGCTACTAAGTTCCCATTACTCAGGGTCTTCAAACAGAGCCTAGGTTGTTGGGGATGTTTTGGAATAGATTGCTGCTCAAGGAGTGGTTGGACTGGGTGACCTCTGAAGTCCCTTCCAACTCTGAGGTTATGTGTGTCTATGATTCATTCATCTTTTCAGCCTTCCATGGGGTGAAATTGAATTTGCTAGTGACTCAGTCAATCAGCAATCATTTCTTAAGTGCTTACCATATGCAAGGCATTGTGCTAAGACCAGAGAATCAAAAATACCCCTGTCATTGAGGAGCTTATTTTCTATTCAGGGAGATAACCTATATAAGTCAGGACATACAAGATAAAATACAGAGAAGATGGAAGGTAATCTTAGAGGGAAGAAACTAGCACCTGGAGTGACCAGGAACTACCTCCTGGAAGTGATGGCATTTGAGATGACTCTTGAGGGAAGCCAGGAGGTTAGAAAGGGAGAGCAATATGTGGGTGATGGCCAAAGTAGAGACACAAAGACCAAGGGAGTATTCTAAGTGAGGAATGATTAGTAGCCCAGTCTGACTGGATTGTAGAATGTAAGGAGGGGAGAACAGAATAAAATTGGAAAGGCTGAAAGGGGCAGATTGTACACAGCTTTAAATGTCAAGCAAAGTAGTTTATATTCAATCCTGGAGATAATAGGGAGCCAGTGGAATTTGTTGTTCAGGGGCATGAAATACTCAAATCTATACTTTAAGAAAATATACTTTGACAGCTGTGTGATGGATTGGTATGGGGTGAGATGAGGATGGAAGATCAGTCAGAAGGTCATTGCAATGGTCCAGGTGAGAGATAATGGGAGACTGAACTAGAGTGGCATTTTTGTGAGTGGAATAAAGGGAAATTATATGAGAGATGTTGCAGAGAGGAAATTATAAGATTTGGCAACTGATTAGATATACAGAGTCAGTGACAGGCATAGTTCTCAATCACTAAGTATAACATAGTATAACATAACATCTTCATATAGAAGGCAGAATAAAAACATTTATTTAGACACCAGAAAGTCAAATGCCAGAACCAGAAAGCAAAATCAGTCATAGTAACCAAGAAGTCAATGAACATTATCACAGCAGGGAACAAAGCCATTCCCAAACCTCCCCACCCTGCCTTCCCACAAACAAACGTTCAGGAGCCTAGCTCTGCCTGCCTGCCTGTGTCTTTCCCATATCTGACTAGCCTGATCAACTTCCTCCCAGCTCTGCTGTATCCTTCCTGTTCCACCCATTCAGCAAGCTCCTCCTACCACATGTGACGTAGATCTAAGCAGGTCACATGGGCCTATTAATGAATGGGAAAGATTTTTCCATTTGAATTACCATCACAGTGACTGGAAGGGAGCTAGTGTCATCATCATATGTATGACCTGGGCAACTTCAGGAGCGGGGAGGTCATTTTTTTTAAGTTAATTTACTTGGTTTTCAGCTTTCAACAATCACTTTCATAAGTTTTAAATTTCTTCCCCCTCCCTCTCCACTTCTTCCCTGAGATGGCATGCAATCATATATGGGTTCTATTCTTATTAAACACATTTTCACATTAGTCATATTGCATAGAAGAATTAAAATGAATGAGAGAAACCGTGAGAAAAACCAAACCAAAATAAAATGTAACACAAGAGAAAATAGTCTGTTTCATTCTGTGTTTTGATTCCATAGTTCTTTCTCTGGATGTGGATGGCATTTTGCTTCAAGAGTCCTTTGGGAAAGTTTTAGGTCCTTGTATTGCTTTGAAGCAATCTTCACACACTGTGACTGTTTCTGTGTATAATGCTCTCATGGTTCTGCTCATTTCACTCAGCATCAGTTCATATAAGTCTTTCCAGGTTTTTCTGAAATCCAAATGTTTCATCATTTCTTAATAGTACGATAGTACTCCATTACATTCATATACCACAACTTGTTCAGCCATTCCCCAGTTGGTGGGCATATCCTCAGTATCCAGTTGCTGGCCACCACAAAGAGAGCTGCTATAAATATTTTTGTATGTGTGGGACCTTTTCCAATTTTTATCATCTCTTTGGGGTACAGCCCTATAAGTGATATTATTGCTGGGTCAAAGGGTATGTACAATTTTTTGATAATTATTTTATTTGTTTTCGGTGTTCTATAATCACCTCCATATAGCTTAGATTTTTTTTCCCTTTCCTCCCCTTTTCCTCCTTCGCTCCCCACTCCTTCTCCAAGACAGCTTGCAGTCTTATATAGGTTCTACACATACATTCCAATTAAGTACAATTTCACCATAGTCATGTTGAATAGAAGAATTAAAATGAATGGGAGAAACCATAAAACAAAAGAAAACAAAACATAACACAAAAGAAAATGTTCTGTGTTATTCTGCAATCCAATTCCATAGTTCTTTCTCTAGATACGGAAAGTGTTTTGCCTTTTAAGTCCATTGGGAATTTTTTAGGTCCTTGCATTGCTATGAAGGACTAAGTCTACCAGAAAAATTCCTCTCATACTGTGGTTGTTGCTGTGTACAAAGTTTTCCTGACCCTGCTTCTTTCACTCAGCATCAGTTCATGTTAATCTTTCCAGGCCTCTTAGAAGTCTTCCTGTTCATCATTCTTATAGCACAATAATATTCCATTACAGTCATATACTACAACTTGTTCAACCATTCCCCAATTGATGGACTTCCCTTTGATTTCCAGTTTTTGGCCACCACAAAGAGAGCTGCTATATATATTTTTGTGCCTGTGGGACCCTTTCCCATTTTGGTGATCTCTTTGGGATTCAGTTCTGTAGCAGTATTGCTGGGTCAAAGGGTTTGCACATTTTTGTAGCCCTTTGGCTACATAGTTCCAAATTGCTCTCCAGAATGGTTAGATTAGCTCTCCCACATCTTCTCCAACATTTATCATCTTCCTGTTTTGTCATGTTAGCCAATCTGATAGCTGTGATGTGGTACCTCAGAGTTATTTTGATTTGCATCTCTCTAATCAGTAGTGACTGAGAGCATTTTTTCATATGACTATACATGTCTTTAATTTCTTCCTCTGAAAACTGCCTTTTCATAACCTGTGACCATTTATCAATTGGGGAATGACTTGTATGCTTCTACATTTGACTCAGTTCTCCATATGTTTTAGAAATGAAACCTTTATCACAGATAGTAGTTATAAAAATTCTTTCCCAGTTTTCTGCTTCCCTCCTCATCTTGATTGCATTGGGTTTGTTTGTGCAAAAACTTTTCAATTTCATGTAATCATAATTATCCATTTTGCATTTCATAGTGTTCTCTATCTCTTGTTTGGTCATAAATTTCTCCATTCTCCATAAATCTGACAAATAAACTACCCCTTGCTCCCCTAATTTGTTTATAGTATCAGCCTTTATACCTCGATCATGTATCCATTTGAACTTTATTCTTGTGTACGGTGTCAGGCATTGGTCTATGTCCAGTTTCTGCCACACTATCATCCAGTTTTCCCAGCAGATTTTGTAAAACAATGAGTTCTTATTGCAGAATCCGGGGTCCTTGGTTTTATCAAATAGTAGCCTGTTATAATCATTGACTACTTACTCTGTCTTGTGCACATAACCCATTCCACTGATCTAACCCTTTATTTCTTTTTTTAAGAAATTTGTTTTTAGTTTTCCACAATCCACTTCCATAAGTTTTAAATTTTTTCCCTTCCCTCCCCCATCCTTCCCTGAGATGGCATGCAATCTTATATGGATTCTACATATACATTCTCATTAAACACACTTTCACATTAGTCATGTTACATAGAAGAATTAAAATGAATAGGTGAAACCATGAGAAAAACCAAACCAAACCAAAACATAACACAAGAGAAAATAATCTGCTTCATTCTCCATTCTGATTCCATAGTTCTTTCTCTGGATTTGGATAGAATTTTGCCTCAAGAGTCCATTGGGAATGTTTTAGGTCCTTGCGTTGCTGTGAAGGGCTAAATCTCTCAGAAACAGTCCTTGCACACTGTGGCTGTTACTGTGTATAATGTTCTCCTGGTTCTGCTCATTTTACTCAACATCAATTCATATAAGTCTTTCCAGGTTTTTCTGAAGTCCAACTATTTGTCATTTCTTATAGCACAATAGTATTCCATTAAATTTATATACTAGAACTTGTTCAGCCTTTCCCCAGTTGATGGGCATTCCCCTGATTTTCCAAAGAGACCTGCTATAAATATTTTTGCACATATGGGACCTTTTCCCATTTTTATGATCTCTTTGGGGGTACAGGCCCTAGAAGCTCTACCCTTCCATTTCTTAGCCAGTCCCAAGTGGTTTTGGTGATTGTTGCTTTAATACAATTTGAGGTCTGGTGTGGTAAGGCCACCTTCCCTATCATTTCCTTTCATTAATTCAAGGGGAGGTCATTTGTGAAAGATATAGTTGTGAAACTGAAGAAGTTATTGCTCTTAGTGAATGTTTTAATTTATTTTGAACATTAGCCAAGCCTTAATGTTGAACCATGACTTTTGTTTTGAATATTAGTCTACTGTGCTTGATTGCTGTGTTTAGAGATCTTTAAACTAATACATCATTTTTTGTACTCTTTCTTTGTAGGACCTAGAACATCTTCTTTTCTCCAGTTTAGAGATATTTGGGAGATGTTCTAAGGTTTTTGAGGAATGAGACACCACAAAAGCACTAAAATTATTAGCATTTCTTTGGCAGATGAGTGCCACCTGACTGAAAACAGAAGCATGGAAGAGTAAAATGTGGTGTTCACACATTCTTGATGAATCCAATATCACCTTTCCCTGTTGGATTCAGCACTCACTCTATATAATCAAATGTTTTTTTAAACTTTTAATAATTATATACTTTTAAAAGAATTTACTTCAACTTAGCCCTTCACAGCAATGCAAGGACCTCAAAAATTCCCAATGGACTCTTGAGGCAAAATATCTTCCCCATCCAGAGAAAGAACTGTGGAACTAGATAGCAGAATGAAGCAGACCATTTTCTCTTGTGTTATGTTATGTTTTGTTTCGTTTTCATGGTTTCTCCCGTTCCTTTTAATTCTTCTATGCAATGTGACTAAGGTGAAAATGTATTTAATAAGAATGTATGTGTAGAACCTATATAGAATTGCATGATGTCTTGGGGAGGGTGGGGGGAGCGAGGGAAGGTGGGGTAAAGAGAGGGAAAATCTAAGACATATGGAAGTGATTTAGAAAATTGAAAACAAATAAATTAATTAATTTAAAAAAAAAGAATTTACTTCAGTGTGGAATCAATCACTTTTTGACCAACTGAAAGAACTAAGTCCAAGTGGAGTAAGCAGCTTCATCTGGTTAGAGTCAAACAGTCTGTGTCAGTCAAGTGTCAGTAGAAATATCAGTAGGATGCATGACTATTGCTGTCTCTAAATGATGAAGCCATACCAAAGTTTGCATTTTCAAGATAAGTCACACGCCACTGTAATCTTAATTTATGGGTGCAGTTAAAAGTTTGGTGAATGGATCTGAATAGCAGTTGCTTAAGCCCCAGGAGGGCCAGAGTTTAGCCAGTATTGGTATTCTGGTTTTTAATAATGGCTTGCTTTTCCTGTCTTGGTACTTGTGTCCATGTCAATATTTGTTAAGTGACACTAGCCTCCCGTTGTAGGTGTTGTTCTCAGTTCACTGAGGCTGCCATGTATTGAGTCTTTGGTATGTCTATGAAGTGGGGAGAATCCACAGGCTATCCAGAAAGACAAGCTTCTAGGGGCAGAAAGCATGATGTTATTTTGTGGTAAATTCTGCCACTGGAAGGAACTCTAGGTGGTTTTGTAGGCATGTGGTTTAATAGTGTAGAAACTATTGGACCTCTTGTTTTCATGTGCTATATTAGACAGGTACAAAACAAAGTGTTTAAATAAAACAAAAGGCACAGAAGATGTTACCAAGGGCAAGAGAGATTAGGAGGTGGGCCCCGCTTCATCCTCTCAAAACCTTTTGTAGGTAAGGGAGGCATTCTTCTGCGGTAGACTTTTGAAACAACCCAAGACTTGTTTGCCTTCCTTTTCCTTCTTTCCTTTCTTTTCAAAGGATGAAGCCTTTTACATTACACTGAGCTCCTGATCTGAAAAATTGAATCATTGTAATCTGTTAGTCTTCTCAAGGAGTATTGTACATTGATACCTAACTTATTAGGTTTCTTATTTGGCAAACAGCTATCAATAAATCAGTAAACATTTATTAAGCATCTGCTGTGTGCTAGGTAGTGTGCTAAGTGCTGGGGGTATAAAAAGAGGCCAGAGACAGTCCCTGCCCTCAAGGAAGTTGTAAGCTAATAGGGGGAGACAACGTGCAAACAAATATGTACAAAGCAAGCACTGTTCAGGGTAGTTCGGAAATAATCAAGAGTGAAGGTGCTGAAATTAAGAGGGCTTGGGGAAGGCTGCTGGTAGAAGGTGGTATTTCAGTTGGGGCTTAAAGGAAGCCAAAGATGTCATTTGTTAAAGTAGAGGAATAAGAGCATTCTGGGCATGGTAGACAGCTCAGAGAGAAGGCTTGGAGCTGAGAGAGGGAGTAGCCAGGAGGTCATTGTTACCAGGTCAGAGAGCAAATGCCAGAACTGGAAATGTAGGAGGGGGCTGGGTTATGAAGGGCTTTGAATGTCAAGCAGAACATTCTATTTGATCCTGGAGATAATAGGGAGCCCCTGGAGTTTACTGAATGATGTAGTTAGGGCTTTACTTTAAGAAAACCCCTTTAGTAGCTGAATGGAGGATGGATTAGTGTAGGAAGAGATTTGAGACAGGCAGATTCACCACCAGGCTATTGCAGTGATCAAGGTGTGAGGTGATGAGTGTATGTCCCAGAGTGGTACCTGTGACAGAGGAGAGAAAGAAGCATATTCTTTCTCAAAGATGAAATCAGTAGGCCTTGGCAGCAGCTTGGATATGGGGAGTGAGAAATGATGAGGAATTGAGGATGACTCCTAGGTTGCAAGCCTGAGAGACTGGGAGGATGGAGGTGCCTTTGACAGTTACAGTAATCTACAGTGCAGTTTTTGAATTAGGAAGAAAGAAATTCCCTTGAACTTCCACAATAGATCATGGAATTTAGAGCTCCAAGGGACCCTAGAAGTTACCTGGTCCAACACCTGCATTTTACAGAGGAATAAACTGAGGTTTCTTGCCTAGGGTCCTACTGTAGTATGTAGTAGAGGCAGGATTTGAATTCAGATCTTGACTCAAAATCTGATGTTTTTCCTTTTACGTCATGCTGCCTTTTTGTCACAGAGTTCAACCCTAACCCTCAGAAGACAGTCTCTTCGACCTTCCTTATAAGCTTGTTTATGTTTATTTTAGACACAATTCAAATATGTTTGTTTATTATGACAGCAATTAGAATCAGAACATTAGGTGTCAGTAGGGGAACTGCTAGAAGCAGTTCCAGTGAAGGTAACTCTCAGACTCTTCATATGATAAACTTCTTGAGGTTAGAGGCAGGATTGCTTTTCTCTTTTTTGCCTCCGCGACTTGGCACACGGGTGCTTACAGAATGCTTGCTGAATTGAATTTATTGAAGAAATGACTCCCTGGTGGGGAGAACAAAGACCACAAAAATTGTGGCAACTTTTGGGGGATGAAGAAGCACTAAAGAACTCAGCAACCCTTGAGGGTATTGTCACTTAAAAAGGAAATCCAATAACTTATATGCACAATGATATCTCAGAATTACCTAAAAAAATATAATCTTTTGTCTTGAGAAGCTGCATAGTGTAGTGTATAGAGCTGGTCTAGAAGCCGGGAAAACTAGAGTTGGAGGCTGTGGGTGCCACTCCCCCTTTCTTTCCCCAGATGACCTCACTTCACTAAGTTCTCATCCGTCAGTCCGGCAACAAGTATTTATTAAGTGCTCACTCTGCTAAGCACTGAGGATACAAGAAAGGTCTCCAGTCCCTGCCCTCAAGGAACGCACAGCCTAAGGTGGGAGACTACATGCAGACAATTGTGTGTGAACAATACATATCAGGATAAGTTGGAGATAATCTCTGATGGGAGGAACTAGCGTTAGAAAGGGCCAGTAAAGACTTCTTGAAGAAGACAGGATTTTAGCTGAGACTTGAAGGAAGCCAGAGAGATGAAGAAAGAGACCATCACAGGCATGGGAGACTGCTTGGGAAAATGCCAGGAGTTGGAGATGGGGTGTCTTGTTTGAGGGACAATGAAAAGACCAGGGTCACTTGATCATAGAGTGAGTAGAGAAGAGTAAGGTGTTAAAAACCAACCAAACAAACCCAAGCCTCCCCCTCCCCCAAACTGGAAAGATAGGAAGGGCCAGGTTATAGAGGTTATTGAAACCAAAAAAGAAAATTTTATATTTTATCCTATAGGTGACAGGGAGCCATTGGAGTCATCTCAGTGTGAGATGAGGAGGGCCTTCTTTAGGGGGTGGTAATGTCAGAAGGTAAAAATATGAGAGATGTTGTGGAGCTAGAGTTGACAAGACTTGGCAGTGAAATGCAGAGAAGGTGCCTCTGGATGGGAGAGGGAGTTTCCTCCTCAGGAATTTCTCTAGTTCAGGGCCAGTCTCCAACCCTAGCTCCTAACCTCTGTCTTAGAAGATATGTAAAGTAATTTAGAATGTTTTCTATGTAGGCAAAATTAAGAGAAAAAAATTTTGGCATTTAAAAGGGTGAACATTAATTACCTGGAAAGTTCATTTCTTAATAATACTGGAGACTGGGGAGATGTCTATTTTCTTTATGAACTTTAAAGTACTTTATAAACTATGCCAAGACTTAGTTCAGTTTTAATCCATTAGAAATTTTTGAAATGCTTCGTATAAATGTAAGATGCTACTATTTTTATGTTAAAAATAAAGCTTACCAAAAAATTAGCAAAATTCTTAACCATTGCAAAAGATTTTCTCTATGGTATGTTATTTCTTTCTTACTGGATTCTTACCTTAACCCCTTGAACTAAGCAGTACAAGTGTTACCTGTTTCAGACATGGGTCATGATACCTGGGACTTGAACCCATGTATCCTGACATTAAGGCCAGTACTCTTTCATTACACAAGACCTCTAAACCTTTTTTATTTTAAAAGAGAACACTGAAGGCTAACAGTAAAAGCTAATAGAATTTCAAGCAGTATGGAATCTGTATGAGAGAGGTATTTTGTGGCAGATGCACCTTCTCTGTGGGCCTCTCAGATCATTACCCCAAGTGACTTGCTATGCACGTCTGATCTTAGAGGGTGGCCTTACTTAAGGACTAGAATTGCCTTTTGGAATTAGCATCCAAACTCTTGGCATGCTGTGAAGTTGTTTTCATGTGTGGGTGTACAAGTGCATTTATTGTATAAAAATAATATGTTTCAGTTTGCAATATGTGGGCTAGTTTTCTGGTGCTAGTTTTCTGATGCGTTTCTTTTGTTACATTTTGTCAACACTAGATGTCAGTAGTGAAATGCTAGAGTTGAGTATCTTTGGTTTCTATAACTGTATTTGTGAAACTGAAATTCAACTTAACAGTGTTTCAGTTTTCCCAGCAAGATTCTTTTCTCTGGTTGGTTTATTTTCCTGTATGCCTGCCAGATAAACAGGCAGGAAAATAATGAGTTCTGATGGGACTGAATAATAAAAAGAAAGAGGGAAGTGATTTTTTGAAATAGAACATGCTTTTGATTATCAAGTCTGCTCCTTTATAGAAATGAATTCTTTTTATTTGAGAACAGAATTTTGACTTTTTTATTCCAGTGATGAGTTGATTAATAGACTAGTAATTTGGACAAGAAATGTAGTATGATTAAGCATTATAGATTCCCTTACTTTAAGTGCAGAAATTTGAACTTATAAAATGATAGCAACATCTTAATTTACTTGTGTTTCAAAGTTATCCTCTGGTTTGTAGAAGAATTCACTGCAGGTGTTCTTTAAATAACAAGCTCCCTTAGAGCTCTGAAAACATTTAACAGACTCATACAATTTTAGTGTATTAATAGTCTTTTATGCTACTTCTTGTGGATAAATCATTGTTGGTAACGTTATACCCAGAATATACCTGTTATGTGTATTTCTATTATCCCTTAGGTTATTTGTAATTTTAATTATCCTGAGAATTAATTGTAGTATTCCATGATTCACAGACATCTGGCATCACCAGAAGTATATTGGGGTTAAGGAACAAGCACTTTGTAATCACTGAAAATCCTATATAGTTCTCCACATGTGATTTATTTCCATTTTTTCTTATCAATTCTGGGCCCAGTTTATTGTATCATTTGTCTAATAAATACATGTGGATGGAGTATTTTGCTGAGCTGCCTTTTTAGCTGCATTTTATAGTCTGGACAGTATGTGTTTTGCATCTGCTTTGTTCTACCTATGTAAATGGTTAGAATCATTTCATTCACATTGCCAAAAATTTCACTGAGGAGACTTTTTTAATATTCTGGAATTTGTTGGAGTTAGTACCGTGTCACCTGCAAATGCAGGCATTTTTGAAAATCTGAGCATTGAAGAGAATACTTCCCTTACTGGAACTTTTCATAGCATACCCATGAGGTGGGCAACCACTTTTAGGCAAATATAAGTGTTACCATTATTGATATCCATACTCAGCAGATTTTAATATTCTTGTGGGAGACCTTGTCTGGATCTCCAAATGTTCATTTTATTTTATTTATTACCATGTCAAATGCTTTTAAAAAAAGTAATCAGAGGATTCTGGGAAAATGGCAGAGTAGGTCAGAAAATTCCAAGCTCTCCAGATTCCCTCCACAGACAAGACAAAATAGTGCCTCCAGGTGAGCATAGAGCAGCAAAACATAAAGGAGAATTGAGACAGAAGAGACAGCTGGAGAAGATCCAAAGAAAGATCCCAGGATGGAGATTTGGCCTAGTGAAGTGTAAACACCTCCAGGCTAGCCCCTGAAACAGCAAACTGCAAACCCTAGTGGCAGCTGGGTTGGGAGTAGCCTGGACCCGAACCATAGAAATTTTCACCTCCCAGACAGTGTTGGGAGTTGGGCGTCTGAGTTGGAAAGACTGAGGGAGCCTCTGCTGACAAGGGATACTGGGCACAGCTGTGCTGCTGAGATGCTTGGAGAGGGAAAGGAGTGAAGAGGTTGGACCCAGGACAAAGCTCAGAAAATAACAGCAAGAATGACCTGTGGCCAGAGGCACCATTCCCCAAACACCAGGATTAGAAGTGATTGTAATAACAATCTGCTAAAAATTTAAAAAAAAAAAAAAAGAGCAGGCAAAGTTGAAAGAACCCAACCATAGACAGTTACTATGGGAATAGAGAAGACCAGGGTTCATCCTCAGAGGAGAATATGGAAGCAAAAAAAAAGTTCCTCCTACCTCAAAGAGTAATGTCAAATGGTCACCTGCCCAAAAAGAAAAGGAGATTCAAAATCTTTTTTTTTAATAAAAATTTATTTATTTAACTTTTTACATTCATTTTCACAAAATTTTGGGTTCCAAATTTTCTCCCCTTTTATCCCCTCCCCCAACCCCAATACTCCAAGCAATCTAATTTTCCCTATCACCAATCTGCCCTCTCTTCTATCATCCCTCCCTTCTCTTGTGCCCATCTTCTCTTTTTTGTCCTGTAGGGCCGATAACTTTCTATTCCTCATTAACTCTATGTCTTATTTCCTAGTAGCAACAACAATACTAAACAGTTGTTCCTAAAACTTTGAGTTCCAAATTCTCCCCATCCCTCCCTCCTCACCCATTCCCTTTGGGAAGGCAGGCAATTCAATATAGGCCCTATCTGTGTAGTTTTGCAAATGACTTCGATAATAGTCGTGTTGTGTAAGATTAACTGAATTACCCTCCATCCTATCCTGCCCCTCATTGTTTCTATTCTGTCTTTTGATCCTGTCCCTCCCTGAGTGTTGACTTCCAATTGCTCCCTCCTCCCATTGCCCTCCCTTCCATCATCCTCCCCCTTGCTTATCTCCTTCTCCCCCACTTTCCTGTATTGTAAGATAGGTTTTCATACCAAAATGAGTGTGCATTTTATTCCTTCCTTTAGTCAAATGTGATGAGGGTAAACTTCTTGTTTTTTTTCTCAGCTCTCCTCTTTTTCCCTCCACTAAAAAGTCTCCTACTTGCCTCTTAAATGACATATAATTTACCCCATTCCATTTCACCCTCTTTCCTCCCCCTACCTTTCTCTTTCACCATTTACCTTAATTTCTTTTAAGATATGGTCCCATCCTATTCAATTCACTCTGTGCTCTCTGTCTCTGTATGTGTGTGCATGTGTGTATGTGTGTACATGTGTGTGTCTGTGTGTATATGTGTGTGTGTGATCCCACCAACTACCCAGATACTGAAAAGTTTTAAGAGTTACAAATATTGTCTTTCCATGTATGAATGTAAACCGTTCACTTTTGGTAAGTCCCTTCTGACTTCTCTTTGCTGTTTACTTTTTCATGCTTCTTCTCATTCTTGTGTTTGAAAGTCAAATTTTCTTTTCAGCTCTGGTCTTTTCATCAAGAATGCTTGAAAGTCCTCTATTTCATTGAAAGACCATATTTTCCCCTGAAGTATTATACTCAGTTTTGCTGGGTAGGTGATTCTTGGTTTGAGTCCTAGTTCCTTTGACTTCTGAAATATCCTATTCCACGCCCTTTGATCCCTTAATGTAGAAGCTGCTAGATCTCGAGTTATCCTGATTTTATTTCCACAATAGTGGAATAGTTTCTTTCTAGCTGCTTGCAATATTTTCTCCTTGACCTGGGAATTCTGGAATTTGGCCACAGTGTTCCTAGGAGTTTCTCTTTTTGGATCTCTTTCAGGTGGTGATCGATGGATTCTTTCAATACTTATTTTGCCCTCTGGTTGTAGAATTTCAGGGCAGTTTTCCTTGATAATTTCATGGAAGATGATGTCTAGGCTCTTTTTTTGATCATGACTTTCAGGTAGTCCCATAATTTTTAAATTGTCTCTCCTGAATCTATTTTCCAGGTCAGTTGTTTTTCCCATGAGATATTTCACATTCTCTTCCATTTTTTCATTCTTTTGGTTTTGTTTTGTGATTTCTTGGTTTCTCAGAAAGTCATTGGACTCCATCTGTTCCATTCTAATTTTGAGAGAACTATTATCTTCAGTGAGCTTTTGAACCTCTTTTTCCATTTGGGTAATTCTGCTTTTGAAAGCATTCTTCTCCTCATTGGCTTTTTGAACCTCTTTTGCCAATTGAGTAAGCCTATTTTTCAAGGTGTTATTTTCTTCAGCATTTTTTTGGGTCTCCTTTAGCAAGGTATTGACCTGTTTTTCATGCTTTTCTTGCATCTCTCTGATTTCTCTTCCCAGTTTTTCCTCCACTTGTCTAACTTGCTTTTCAAAATCCTTTTTGAGCTCTTCCAAGGCCTGAGCCCACCCGACATCCCCCTGGGATGTCTGGGATACGGAGGCCTCGCCCTCCACGTCTTTCCCTGATGGCAAGAATATTCCTCGTCATCAGAACCGAAAGGCAGGAAAATTTGCATCTGTTCGAAAAAACTCTCTATTGTCTTATTTTTCTTCCCTCTTCTGGGCATTTTCGCAGCCAGTTACTTGACTTCTGAGATTCCTGTCCACCCCCGCCTAGATCTGCCCAGCTAGTGCTTGGGGTCTGAGATTCTAATGGGCTTTCCGCGGCGGCTGGGGCTGCTATTCAATGTAAGCTTAAGTTCTGGTGCTGGGGTAGGGGCAGGGCCGCCTCCCAGGCTCAGTTCCCTCAGGGGCTTTATGCAGAGACCTTGATGAATGGAGCAGGTGGGGGTGGGGCAGTCTCCCAGGCTCAGCTCCCTCAGGGGCTTTATGCAGAGACCTTCAGCAATGGAGCAGGTGGGGCAGGGCCGTCTCCCAGGCTCGGCTCCCTCAGGGGGTTTATGCAGGGACCTGAGCTTCTGCCTGCCTGCTCGGGGTGTCCCGGGGGCCGCCGCTGCTGCCTCTGCCTCTGCTGCTTCCTGCCCCTGCCTCTGCCTCCGCCGCTTCCTCCCGAGGGGGCCTGAGCCACGGAGACACCCCACTCCCCTCTCAGCCAGCCCAGACGTGTCTCTCACTGACCTGTAGCGTCTGTGGGCGGAGGGACCTTCCAGGCCGCCGGAGGTTCCGTCCCTGAAGTCTGCTCGGACCAGCTTGTGTGGGGCCGCCCGACCAGGGCAGTGCTGGGGTGGGGTCCGCTTTCCGGGGCGTGACGGACCCTGAGGACGGCTCTCCAGGGCTCTCTGGAATGGAAATCTCTTCCACTGTGTTTCTGTACACCCTGCAGTGATCCAGAACTTGTGGGGAGCTCTTCTTACATTAAATCCATTGGCTGTGGGTTCAGAGCTAGCATACATGAGTCTTTCTACTCCGCCATCTTGACTCCGCCCCGTTGATTGTTTTAAATTAAAATTTTCCTGCATAAATAAAACCTATATAACCAAGAATAGAGGTAATGCAGAAAATTGGGAAAAAGCTCTCATAGACAATCTTTCAGATACAATGTGATTGGGTCAGAATATTATTGTGGTGTAGGAAATGATGACCTGGTGGACTTAGAAAAATATGGAAAGGCTTGGATTTATAAAGGAAGATGCTGTCCACTTTCAGAGAAACAGATGACAAGTGGAAATAAATATAATACAGTTTTATGTCTATGTATTTGACTGTATATGTGTATATATGTGTATGTTTGTGTGTGCATGTGTTTGTCTATGTACATCTGCACTTAATTGTAGCCTTCTGGTGGCCAGTGAGGGGGGAGGAAGGGAAAAATAAATTAAAAAGTGCATAACAGAGGACAAAAGAAAACATCCAAGGATGCAAAAATGGACAGCTTTGAAAATAATACACAGTATTATATAGAATTTCTTGAAATGGAAATTTATTGCTTTATATTGAATCCTCTCTTATGTTCTGCTGTATACATGACAAGTGTTTTTCTTTTCTTATTTTGTACTTAAATTTAAAATAAATTTTAAAACTTAACCCCCCCCCAACAAAAGTAAACAGTAAACCAAATGGAATCCTTTTTCTTCAAACCCCACAGTACTTGTGTCATTGTAAAGATGTGTTTCACTGTAAAAAATATCTGTGCAAAGGTGCATTTTTCTTTCTTAGGTTTTCAACAAAACTGTTTTCTTTGTGCGTAGTCCATTTTCATATGCCTGAAACATAGTAGACACTTCATAAATTGTTGAATGTATTCTATAGAGATGAAAAAGTAGATACATGTATCTCTTAGTTTTGTGTGTGTGTGTGTGTGTGTGTGTGTGTGTGTGTGTACAACTTTTTTTTTTTTTGGCTACCTTTGGTTGTGGTGGTGGGGTCAAAGGTTGATTTTTTTTTTTGCTTTTTGGAATCTTCTGTGTTTTGAATTATCTTGAGGATCAGGACTTAACTGATTTAGAAGTGCTGTTTAATCTACAGAATAGGTTTCGTTTGTATGTGTTTGGCTAGATAGAGTTAATCTTCTTCTATATACTGTCTTTAGTAAATCAAGAAATGACGTGATAGTGTCCAAATGTGGTGGTTGATAATGGGAAATGGTGTAAAAGTTATTTTCAAGGATTTGTACTACTGCAAAAATAGTGGACTGATAATGTGTTGAGAAGGGGAGTCCCCTGGGTGTGCTGGTACATCCCAGCTCCTGAGGAGGCCATGGAGGGCAGATCTCTTGAGTGCAGGAGTTCTGAGCTTTAGTGGGGTAAGCAGGTCAGGTGTCTATACTCATTCCAGCATTAGTATGGTGAATTTCCTGAAGTGAGGGTGGTTACCAGGGGTGATCAGGCTGGTTAAGGTGGGGAAATGGGATAGGTCAAAGCTTCTGTGCCACTCAGTAGTGGGATTGGGCGTCTGTGCAGCCCCTGTGTCACCAGAGAGAGCATGAGAATCAACAAATGGACAGTAGTACATCTTTACCTCTGTGATACTAAAAGAATGAGATGAAGGCCTCAGTGCACTGAATGGAATTAGTGTGGAGTTTTTTTGAGAGAACATGAATAAGAATTGCACAGAAAGAGGAGTGGAGATTTTATGATTTGCATTGGTGGAAGGAATTTTCAAGTTAGAAGGGATCTTACAGGTTATCCAGTTCAACTCCAGACTATCATATGAGTTCTCTCAGAATGTCCTTGGCCATAGCTCTACTAAAAGACATCTAGTGATGGTGAACTCACACCATTTAATACAGGGCTTTACAGGGAAATATAAATTGAGTAAAAGGTATTTATTTGTAAAAGTATTTACTACCTTTACTTAGGTGACAGTTAGGTATAATTAGATTAGGAGTAGAGAATCCAGGTAATCTGGGACAGTAGTTTAGTATTTCTCTACATTATAGGAATTTATGAAGTACACTAGACTAAGAGTTAGAAGACCTGGGCTTTGATTCAAGTTCTACTAGCACTATGGTACCTTGCTTCTATCACTTGTTTCTCTCTTTCTGCCTATTTTTTCATATGGAAGAAAATGGGGTGGTGGTAGTTAGAGTTGATGATTTCTTAGTTCCTTTCCATTTCTCTCTGAAACTTGTATAAATAAAACATTCTATGAGATACTTCTATAAATAAAAAGTAAAAAAAAAATACAGAGGTGTTTTAAAGATAGAAAGTATCTTAGGGTAGTTAATAGAATCACTTGGTATTTTTATGACTTTTAGGATAAAATATACCCAGTGCTTTGCCTCTTGGTTCTCACAGTAGAGGCAACTTTTGGATAGGAGGCAATGGAACTCTTACCGAGAAGGGAAGAGAGAGAGAGAACAAAGAAACTGCTGGCTGAGTAAGAAAGCTGGGGATAGGGACATGACTTCTTGCTGGGGAAGAGAAGTTTAAAGGGAAGCAGTCATAGAAAGGACTTTCCCTTCCTAAAGAAAAACATATCAAAGCTACTGGCACCTTATAGATAAGCAAACATAGAGGGACTTTAATGTCAGCCTAGTCTTTGAAGACAAGTTAGAAAGAGCCAGGCACAAGCCCCAGGAGGGTTTTGACACAAAATTAAGTAGGTAAATGAAAGGAGCCTCATCTCCTTTTTACAGTTGAGTACAGGAATAAGAGGAAAATACCTTGAATTAAAGAAAAAGTTAAGGGCTGGTAAATAAGATGCAAATAGCACATTTTAAGCATTTATGGTTCTAAGTTTATTTTGAAAATGTTATTTGAATTATTAGTTATTTAAGTTAAGCAGGTAAAAAATTAGATATCTTAAATTGTAAGAGTCTCATCACATACGTTTATATATAGGTTATGTCTTATTGCCCGGATCTTGTGATCATGAGCACTCTAAGGTTAATACTCTGGTGAACCTCTGGCTTTGAGGCCACAAGTGGCCCTTTAGGCTGTCAAACAAATCTTTTTTTGTGAAGTTTGGATTCAGTCAAAGGGCTGCACTCAAGGACCTAGAGGGCCACATGTGACCTTGAGGTTGCAGGTTCCCCACTCCTGCTCCAAGACAATAAGTGATAGAGTACTTGTTGACCTATATCAGTGAGAGTAATGTATAATGAAGAGTCTTCTCTATAAGAACTAAATATGAAATCACATTTCTCTTCAAAACAAAGTAATATATTTTATTTATTTATTAGTATATTTATCAACTAGAGAATTTAGTGAACCAGAATCCCCTGTTTTCTAAACATTCTGAGTAATTAATATTTACTTCTGTGGCAATCCAGTGAATTATTTTAAATAAATTACATTTTTTTTTATTCTGCAGCAGCTAAAACAATTTTATAATCCCAAGTAGAACACTTCCCAACAGTCCAATTTGGAGGCCACTAGGTATAGGTAATAGGCCAACATCAGCTTTTGAAAGATAAGTGGCATCCAGTGGACTGAATTACTTGCTTTTTTATTAAGCAGAATTAGAGATGGGGTTTGAATTCACTTTGCAGGCTATTTCTACTAAGCTGTAATTAAATAAAGCATCACAGAATATATTAAGTGTAAAGAACCCTGGAATGTAAGATTAAAACTGGAAGGGCCTTAAAGAACACATAATCCAATCCCTTCATAGTACAGACTAGAGTACTAAGGAAGGTTGACATGATTGCTTTAAGGTCAGATTGAAAATTATTGACAGAATCAGGATTATAACCCAAGTCCCCTGATTCTTATTTCAGAATTTTTCTACTATATCATAATAATAATTTTTATCTTGAGAAAGATAGACTCCCCTCCCTTAAAATTAGTTTAGTATGTATATGATTACGTGACTAATATTATAAAAAAAGTGACAAATGCTGGAGGGGATGTGGAAAAGTAGGTACCACAATGAGTGCACTGTTGCTAGAGTTTTGAACTGGTCTAATTATTCTGGAGAAAAATTTGGAATTATGCCCAAAAGGCTATAACGCTGTACATACACTTTGATTTAGCAAAACCACTACTAGGTCTGTATCCCAAAGAAATCAAAGAGAAAGGAAAAGGGCATATATATACAAAAAATATTTATAGCAGCTCTTTTTGTGGTGACCAACCACAAAGAATTGGAAATTGAGGGGATATCCATCACTTGGGGAATGGCTGTTGTAGTATATGATTGTGATGGAATACTTTTGTACTGTAAGAAATAATGAAGGGGAGAGAGTTTCAGTAAAACCTGGGAAAACTTACATGAGTTGATGCAAAATGAAATTACTTCCCTTATTACTTCCTCTGTACCCCCCAAATCTGACCTCCTGTCATCCTGAGCCCCTTGGAGGCCAGTGAAATAAAAACTCCCCCATCATGAATTTTGTCTCCTCTCCTAGTTTGTTAGCAGTAGAGTTGGGATGACAGCCTAGGTTTTCTTAGTCCCAGTCTAGGAATTTTTCTATAAAGATTCTGAGATAGCATGACTGACTTGGAGGCTATATATAAAACTCTGATTTTCAGAATTTACTTGTCTTTACGAATGACTTTTTAAAAATCTTACCTTTCTTCCTGTCCTCCCAAACTTTTGTTTTGTCTTTTCTCCTTATTTTGTCTCTTATAATTCTATAGTATTCTGAAGAGAATTGGAGATCTGTGTTTTAGTTCTAACTGTGATGTTAAATCATTCTGTGACCTTGGACAAATCACCTCACTATTCTGTGTCTGTTAGCTCATCTACAAAATGAGGGGTTTGGACTAGAAGCCTTCTGATTCCTGAGAGCAAAAATAGTAATTAAGATGATTGGTTCTTGAGGATGTTTAAAAAAAAAAATCCAAACTACTTTTCTAACTTTATATTTTTCTTAGATTATTTAAAATTCCCAAAACTTATACTTATCTTTTTTAAAAATTTCATTTATTTGGGGAGGTAGTAGGGGTCAAGTGACTTGCCCGGGGTCACATAGCTAGTAAGTGTCTGAGGCTGGATTTGAACTCAGGTTTTTCTGAGTCTAGGACCAGTGCTCTTTCCACTGAGCCACCTAGCTGCTCCCAAACTTACACTTAACTTATACTTGTACTTAAAATTCTCAAAATAATATTTACCGTTGAATGTGGATGTATTTCCTCTATAGAAAATTCCTGACGTAAGAACTTTTGACCGTGTCTCTGGGCTATGTTCTGACTATTGTGTCCAGTTGTTGTCCTATATCTCCTCTCTCCTTCTCAACCAGACTTCGTGAGAAAACCATTTACGAAAGTTGCTTGTCAGCTTGAGCAGTGGTTGCTTAATTGCCAGATCTTACTTCTCTTACTCTTCCTCCTTCCTAACCTTTCTGCAGCTTTTGGCAATGTCGATCAAGTTCTTCTCTCGTCACTTTTGTTCTTTCTGCTTGCTCATCCTATCAGTATCATCACTCCTCTTCAGTCTTATTTTCTGGATCTTCATCTGCTGCTCTGATGGGGCTCCTGCCCCATCCCAGGAGAAGCTCACAACGTGCTGGGAGCTCAAGCCTTGACTGACACCACCTTTCTCAGCCTCCTCCCCTGCTCTGGTGGGAGGGCTGGAGGGTAGAGCCCCAAATTCCTCCCAAAACTTGCATTTATAGAGAGCCAAAACAGGACAGTATAGTGGAAAATGTATTGGTGTCAGTGTCATTTCAAGCACTAATTTTAGTTGTTCATTTATTTAGTCAGTAAGCATTTATGAAGTGCCTGCTATGTGACACTAAGGCACTAAGTTAAGTGCTGGAAATACAAAAAGGAGAAAAAGACAGGAGCTTACGATCTAATGGGGGAGACAATAGGCAAACATATGCTTGTCCTCTCTCTGTCCTTTCACCCTTGCCCTCCTCACCAGTGTTTTGCTTCTGTGTACCATTTCCCCTGATTTGCCCTCCCTTCCGTCAGTTCCTCTCCTTTACTTGATTTCTTCCTATCCAAATTCCCAGTTGGGTAAGATAGATTTCTATATTCAACTGATTGTGTATATGATTCCCTCTTCAAGCCAGTGCTGATGACAGAGTTCAAGTGATGCTTGTCACCCACCCTCTCATCTTTTCCCCCAAGGTCTTTCGTGCCTCTTTCTGTGAAATAATTTGTCTCCCTTTCTTCCACACCCATTATACTCCTCTTTCTCATCCTTTAATTTTTTTATGTCATTCCCTCAAATTCACCTTATACTGTACCCTCTGTGTATATATGGTCTTTCTAGCTGTACTATTAGTGATACAATTTTTAAGAATTACAAGTATCATCTTCCCATGTAGGGATATAAATAATTTAGTTCTCTTGAATCCCTTATGTTTTATTTATTTATTTATTTATTACCAATTTATACTTCTCTTGGGTCTTGATATTAGAGGTCAGATTTTTTGGTTTAGTTCTGGTCTTCTCCTTAAAAAAGCTTGAAATCCTCCTATTTCATTGAATGACCACGTTTTCCCTTGATTTATTATGCTTAATTTTGCAGGGTGAGTGATTTTTGGTTGTAGTTTCTTAGTCTCAGTCCTAGTTCCTTTGCCTTCTTGTTCCATGACCTCTGTTTCTTTAATGTTGTGGCCAAGTCTTGTGTAATCCAAGTCCTGTGTAATCCTGATTATGAGTCCCCTACATTAGAATTTTTTCTTTCTGGGTGCTTGTGGTATTTTCTTCCTTAACCTGATGGTTCTGAAATTTGGCTTATGTGTTCCTTGGAGTTTTTATTTTGGGATCTCTTTCCTGAGTTGACTAGTGAATTCAAAAAACAAAATATGTACATAAAAAGCTATATACAGGATAAATAGAAAACAATTAACAAAAGGAAGGTGCTGAAATTAAGAGTTTAGGGAAGGCTTTTTATAGAAGATGAGATTTTAGTTGGAATCTGAAGGAAGTCAAAAAAAGCCAGTAGGCAGAGGTGAGAAGAGAAAGCACTCCAGGCATAGGGGACAGTCATAGAAAATGCCCTAAACTGAAAGGTGGAGTGTCTTGTTCATGGATCAGCCAGGATGTCAGTGTCACAAAGAGTATGTATTAGGGAATCAGGTGTAAGAAGCCTAGAAAGATAGGAGGGGGCAATGTGATTAAGGTCTTTGAATGCCCAACTGAAGATTTTGTATTTGATCCTGTAAGCAATAGGGAGCCACTGGAATTTACTGAGTAGAGAGTGACATGGTTGGATAGGGGCTTTAGGAAAGTCACTTTAGTGTATGAATGGAGTGGGGAGAGATTTGAAGCAGGAAGACCCACCAGCAGGCTATTGTAATAGTCCAGATGTGAGATGATGAGGGCTCTGAGGTGGTGGCAAGGTTAGAGGAGAGAAGGGAGCATATTTGAGAGATGCTGTGTAGTTCAAGTCTATAGGCCTTGTCAATAGATTGGATATGGGGAGTGAGAGCTAGTGAGTGATTGAGGATGACACCTGGGTCGCAAGACTGAAGGACTGGAGAATGGTAATGCCCTCTATAGTAGCAGGGAATGTAAGAGGGATGCAGTATTTAGGTAGAAACATAATGAATTCAGTTTTGGATTATTGGAAATCCAGTTGGAGATATTTGAAAGGCAGTTGCAGATCAGCAGAGATTAGGACATGATAGGTAGATTTGAAATGTCTGTGTGAAGATGGTAATTAAATCAATGGGAGCTCAAGAGATCATTAAGAAAAGTAGTGTAGAGGTAGAGGAGGAAGTCCAGGGCCAAACCCTGTGGGACACTGATTGTGTGTGGGCATGGAGGATGGATAAGGATCAGGCAAAGGAGACTGAAGAGAAGTGGTCTGATAGGCAGGAGGACCAGTGTGGTATCCTACAAATCTATAGAGAAGAGGGTATTAAAAAGGAAAGGAAGGGCAGCAGTGTCAAAGACTGCAGAGAGTTTGAGGATAATGAAGACTGGGAAAAGGCCTTTGGATTTGGCAATTAAAATCATCGGTAACTTTGGAGAGAGCAGTTTTAGTGTAATAATAAGATCAGAAGCTGGATTTTAAGGGAAATGGAAGAAGAGGAGAGAAAGTGAAGGCATTCACTGTAGATGGCCTTTTCAGATAGTTTGGTTGCAAAGGGTACCTGTAAAACAGATGATACTTGTTCTACCTCCCCCGTGGCATTGGTGTGAGGAGCAAAGAAAGTAAAAGGTTTCAAAGCACTTTGGAAACTACATAGTGCCCTAGAAATGTCAGCAATTTTTTATCCTGCATCTGTACTTCATAAAACAAACCTCCTTAATAAAAGGACTTGTTCTGTAAAACTTGGACTCCATCAAGAGGCCGCACCCAAGGACCCATAAGGCCACATGTGACCTTGAGGTCTCAGGTTTCCCATCCCTGGGACATAGTGTTGCACTTTAAATCCAGTTTGTTGATTTGGGGAAAGGATTTATATTTAATAACATTATAGCTAACATTTATATAGTACCTACTATGTGCCTGGTCTTATGAAAGTGCTTTTATTTTTTATAATTTATATATTTATAATTTATTATAAATTACACATAATGTACATATTATATAATTTATTAAATTTTCTGATTTGATCCTTACAACCATGCTGAGAGGTAGGTGCTATTAGTATCCCAACTATAGACTTGAGGCAACTGGGGCAAACAGAAGTTATGTGACTTGCCCAAGGTTACACAGCTAGTAAATATCTGAAGCCAATTTTGAACTGAGGTCTTCCTAACTCCAGGCCCAGGATGCTATCCCCTGTTATCACCTAGCTGCCTCTATATTCAGGTAACTATAGCTAAATAACATCTATTTTAAAGAAATAAATATAACTAGAAATTATAAAAAGGCTACTATAGTTTTAGAAGTGTTGTTTCCCTGTGATGGAGAATGTTAGATGTATTTTCTGAAGTACCACTTAACATTTTACTGTGTTTAGAGTGACCTGAGAAAATGAGCTTGTTCAATACTTTGTCAGTGGCTTGTTAGGAAGAAAGCTTACTACGTGGATCTAAGGAATCCTAGGATGGAATATATAGTTTGCTTTCCCTTCATTTTCATGTTTTATAAATGACCTGTTCTTTCTCATGCTTCATCAATGGAGGTGATATTAAACAGTTTTCTAAATAAGGCTGAGATATTTGGATAATCCAGTAAAGTGACCGTTGAGGGCTTGCTGTTTATACAGAATTACTTTGCAATCTAACCTGAAAGGATTGAGCTGATGATTTTTAATGTCTCTTACAACCCTAGTTCCTGGGGGAAAGGGGACAAAGTAGAGATGCTTTTTATTAATAAACTTGTCAATTCAGACTTCCCATCAAGAGGAAGTGTTTGTACCCTTCCTGAAGCAGCAGTATTTTAAGACAAGATATAGCTCAAATAAGCTACTTACCAATCCCTTTCTTAGTTCATAAAATGTAGTTGTCTTAAATTGCTGAGTAGACTGCAAGGTGATGACTAACATAGGGGGTCTTATTTGGCCCCCCCCCGGGCTACTTGCTCCAAAAGTTGAATTCAAGCAATTCAGTTCAACAAACATTTACTGTCTATTGTGTGCAGAGTAATTTTCTGGGTGATGTTGAGAAATATAAATTTCATTTATGGAGTCATTGTGGAGTTTTTATCACTTTCCTTACAGAGTTATTATGAAGAAAGTACTTTTTAAACTGTAAGCCATTATATAAATATGGATTAATAAAAGCATATTATAAATATTTACCTATAAAATATGGGAGTTAGCTGACCTGTAAGATGTTTGCTGACTCTAACAGTTTAACATATTTTTTGTTTTCTCTGCATCCTTCCTACTTTTCAGTTCTACCAGTTACTCTATTGGTAAATGTAGAAGGTAGGATTTGAATGCAGATCTTAATTGACTCAAAGTCCATAATTCTTTTACTGTATCACATTACTTTTCATGCATAGTGCCTAATTTTTTTTTTAACTCTTTTTTGGATGTCTTTTGATTCATGCATACATTGGATTTAAAAGAGGCAGAGTTGCATGAAGTCATTGGCCTCACTCTTCCAGAGTTATCTCAGTCTAGTGGCAGGACAGAGTCAAGACCACTGGTGTTGGCTTGGGATGCAGTGGATGACCTTGTTAACCAAACTGAGTATTCCACAGCACCTGCTTCATCTGCCTTCATGGCTGTTGGAATAAATTATTCTTTTCTGCCTGTTCCACCAGAGAAAGTTTTCACATGCTTGGGGTAGACACCTCCCACCTCACTGAAGGACTGAAATTCCTGTTTACTTCAACATGGTTTAGCCTGTCTGCCAAAATGGTTTACTGGAATGTGACCACTGTGCATGTTATAGCTTTTTGGAGCCACAGGTGAGAGGTGAATCACATTACCTTTCATGCATGGTACCCTTTTTTTGGGTGTGTGTGTCAACAGAATGAAAGTATTACATTAGAATAATTTATATGTGTTATTTCCTACTAATTGTGAGCTCTTCATGCTTAGGAACACTGTCTTGTTCAATTTTTCACCCCTGAGGCCTAGCACAACGCTTCATGCTTAATAGGTGCTTAATAAAGATTTTTGGAAGTGAAAGCACAATTTTAGATTTTAAATGAAATGGTGAATTTCTAATTAGCTTCCCCAGATAATCCATCTTGTGAATAAAATTACTTGTCTTAAGTGATTGTTGAAACATGCAGTCTTGTAAGCATCTGGCCTTGGACTCATACTTCGTGACTCTGCGGCCTCTTGAAAAATTAGTACAAAGAAGTGGTCATTAATATTCCTTAAAAGAACAGCAGGTTGGAAATGAGTTGTGAGATTAGATACTACTTCAAAACTTCTTCATGAAATTCTTGCCTTGATATTTCATCTGAGATCACTTTATGATCTTCATGTTTTCATGTAGTGAGTGTCCGTAAGTGCCTACCAACCTAACTTTTCAGATGCACACACTACATAGGGCAAGCAATGTAGCATGGAAAAGAGCATTGGCTTTGAGTCTTGAGAAACCTATGTTCTAATCCTGGTTTGCCACTAATGAGCTGTGTGGCCTTGATTCTTAGTTTCTTCTTCTGTCAAATGCTGCTAGAAGATACCTATTCTTGCTGCCTCTATTTTCTTGAGACTAATTCACTTCTGAAACCCTTCATTACAACCCTTCTTAAGCTACTATTTGATTACAAGCTTTCATTCTTGTGAGGTGAGTGGTACACGCCTTTAATCGCTACTACCCAGGAGGAGGTGGATGGATGTCTTGAGTTCTGCTCTGTGGTGGGCTAAGCCGTTTGAGTGTCCACAGTTGGTCTGGAGCCAGCCCCTGGGATTAGGGGGACCACCAGGCTGTCTGAGAAGGGGTGAATTGGCTCAGGTTGGAAATAGAGCAGGTCAGAATCTATTTTCTCTTTCACCTTGCGCCTCTGATCCCTATTACCTTCCAAAAGAAAAAATAAAACCCTTGTAACAAATAAGCATAGTAAAATAAGATAAATTTGCCCATTGGCCAAGTTAAAAAAAATGTCTAAATTTGCACCTTGCATCCATCACTTCTCTTTCAGGAGTTTTGCACATGCTTCATCTTGAGTCCTTTGGAATCATGGTTAGTCATTATGTTCATCAGAATCCTAAATTTTTCAGAGTTGCTTGTTTTTAAAGGATTATTAATCTGCAGATTATTTTCCTAGTTTTCTCACTTCACTGTGCATCATTTCATAGTGGGCTTCCCAGGTTTCTCTGAAACTGTCCCTTTCATAATTTCTTTTAGAACAATACTTTTCCAATATATTAATAGCTCACACTTTGTTCAACTATTCCCCAATTAATGAATACCCTCTTAATTTTCAGCTCTTTGCCATCACAAAAAGCTGCTGTTATAAAAGTTTTTGTGAATATGGATCATTTTTCTCTTTCTTTGATCCTTTTAGGGTATGTAGGTCACATAGTGATATTCCTGGGACAAAGGGTATGTGCAGTTAAGTAGCTTTTGAGGTGTAGCTCTAAATTGTTTTCTAGAATGGCTGTACCAATTCTTAGCTCTATCAGTTATACACTCATCTGCCTATTTTCCTGAAGCTCCCCCAGTATTTGTCATTATCCTTGCTTTTTTTTTTTTTTCATCTTTGCCAGTTCGATGTGGGGTAAGGTTGATCTTAGAGTGGTTTTTGTTTTTGTTTTTTTTTTTTTGCATTTGTTTAACTAGTGATTTGGAGCATTTTTTCTTATGGTTATAGATACTTTGGATTTTTTCTCCTGAGAAATGCCTGTTTGTATACTTTGACCATTTAGCAATGGGGGAGTGTCTCTTATTCTTATAAATTTGAATCAGTTCCTTGTATCTTGGGTAAGAGACCTTTATTAGAGAAATTTGCAAAGATTCCCCCCCCCCCCATCATTTAACTGTTTCTTTTCTAATTTTAGCTGTATTGGTTTTATTTATGCAAAACCTTTTAAATTTCATATAATCAGAATTATCCATTTTATCTTTCTGTGATTCTATCTATCCCTTGTTTGGTTATGAATTCATCTCCTATTCATAGATCTTCTAATTTGTATATGATGTCATCTAGGTTGTGCGTTTATTTAAAACTTCTCATGATATAACATGTGAGATGTTTGTCTACACCTGGTTTCTTCCAGATGGCATTCCATTTTCCTCAGAAGTTTTTGTTAAATAGTGAATTCTTGCTCTAGTAGTTTGAGGCTTTGGGTTTAGTGAACACTAGGCTACTGTGTTTGTTTGCTTCAGTTTGTTTTAAACCTAAACTTCCACTGATCATTCTCTCTATTTTTAGCCAGTAGTAAATTAAACGATTACTTCTTTGTTGTATAAATTGAAATCTGATATTGCTAAGTCCGCTTTTTTCTCACTTCTTTCCCCTTATTTCCCATGGGATTCTTGACTATTTGTTCCTCCAGATGAATTCTGCTATTTTTTTCTTGACCTCTAAAATAATCTTTTGGTAGTTTGATTGTTATGTCAAATTTAAGTATTGTCTTTTATTATATTGACTCAGTTTACCCATGGCAGTGATGATTTCTCTATTTAGGTCTGTCTTTGTTTTTTTGGAAAGTATTTTGTAGTTGTACTCACATAGTTCCCATGTGTGTCTTGGCAGGTAGCTTCCCAAATATTTTATATGGTATATAGTTATTTTAGATGGAAATTCTCTTTCCATCTCTCCCTCCTGAACCTTGATAAAAGTATATAGAAGTTCTGTTGATTTCTGTGAATCTTTTTCACATACTGCAACTTTGTTGAATTTGTTTCGAATTCACGCTGATTTTTTTTTTGTTGACTCTGTTGGGTTCTTTAAGTAGTCCATAAATATTAATTAAGTGCCTACTCTGTGCCAGACACTGTTCTGAGGATACAAAAGAATATAAAAAATAGGCTTTACTTTCAGGGAGCTCACATTCTAATGGGAGAGAGAGCATGTAAACAACCACGTGCAGAAAGCTATATACTGTATAGGGTAAATTGGAAATAAGCAAAGAAGGGAAGGCACTAGATTTGAGAGGGGGTTAAGAAACATTTCTTATAGAAGGTGATATTTTTATCTGAGGCTTAAAAGAAGCTAGGCAAGCCAGGAGACAGAGAAGAGTTTGGGGAATGAGTAGTAAAAATGGCCGATTGGGAGATGGAATGTCTTTGAGGATCTGCAAGGGGTCTAAGAGTATCTAGGGGGAGAAGGGAAAAGTAGATGGGATGCAGATTACAAAGAATTTTGAACACTAGATAGAGGATTTCATGTTTGATCCTGGAGGTGATAGGGAATCCCTGGAATTTATTGAAAAGGGGAGATGACATGGTCAGACCTACATTTTAAGGAGATCAATTAGGCATCTGAGCAGAGGATGGACTGGAGTGGGGACTAATAACTAGGCTGTGAAAATAGTGTAGCATGAGGTGATGAGGGTTTGCACCAGGGTTATGTGGCAACATCAGAGGAGATAAGGTGTGTATATGAGAGATATTCTGAAGGCAAAATTGACAGGTCTTGGTCAGTAAGTAGGTTGCAGCTGTGGTGACTCAGCAGATGGTAGTACAGTCACCAGTCATAGTGGCAAAGATAATGAATTCAGTTGAATATCCGATTCAAGATGTCTAATAGGCAGTTGGAGAGGTGTGACTGGAAGTCAGAGAGGTTTAGGGCTGAGTATATATATATATATATATATATATATATCTGAAAACCATCAGCATAGAGATGATAATTGAATCCATATGAATTGATGATTGTCTTAAGTCTTAATAACTCCTTTCCACTCCTACAGTCATTAATTTCATTGAGACACTCATTTCTTACTTGTTTTATTTTAACTTAACTTCTCCATGACCCCAGTCTTTTTCCATTCCAAATTTTCCTACACGTTGCTCTATTTATAATCTTCTGAAAGCAGAGTTCTGATCATAAACATGCCCTGTGCATGGTTCCCTACTGCATGCTGAATAAAACACTGATTTCAAGGCCTTTTCTCATATAGTTCTTGTCCACTTTTCTAGCCTTAATTCATAATTCTCCCTAGCATTCACTCTGTATACTGGACAACCTTTGTTCCTGGAATTTCTTATTATTTGAGTTCCTGTAGTCACAGAGTTGTATGTTTTTTGTGACTTAACTGTTGCATACAATTCCTAGTGAGGAGACTGTCTCCACAAATGCAAATGGGCAGCATTTTTGTACATTTTATTTAGTTTTGGACAGTTATGCTCAGGGTCACACCAAGGTTCTCTCCCACCATGCCATGCCGTCTCTTCAGTCTAGCTTGGAAAGTTTAGCTTCCTATTTACTGTACCACACTGCCTCTTCATGACATGTAGGGAAGTAAAAGTTGCCATCACATGAAGATATCCACTAAAGAACTGATCACTTGTTGAATTAGTCTTTGTTCAAAGTGCTTAACACTAGCTATTGTCTCCACCCATTCTCTGTAGGTCAGTTTCTCTTGCTGATTATTAAAAGGTGCTTCAAAAGAGAGGACCTTAGAAATTTGTTGAAGCCCTCAGATATTTTTGCAGCAGTAATCCTTTTTATTTTCAGGTTATACAAGTCATACGTGAACTGAAGGAAGTTTTTATTATGTTATATAATTTTGTAATAAAATTATAATCCCTAAGCCAAATAACACTCAATGCATTTTTATAGGATTTAAAGTTTATTTGAAAAATTAGAAGGTAAAATTTTCTATGTTTTGTTAAATATAGGTTAAATAAACATTTTAATTTTAGATTTTGTTTCCAAGGTGTACTCATTATTCAATATTTACAGTGAAATGTCCCTTCTTTTAAGTGGATTCACTTTAAATGTTTTTTCCTATACTAATTATAGTTGGATAATGAAGACTTCATGTTCGTTCCTCTCTAATCCTGATCTTTATCTTTATGTCTTTACCGATTTGTGTCTTCCCTTTTCTAGCTATCCTTTTCTTCCTTCAAAGTCCAGCTCAGGCTACCTCATCCATGAAGCTTTTTCTAATAACTGTTCCTGCGAGTGACCTTACCCAACCTTAGTCCCTTGCTGTATGTCTCCTAGAACTTTTGGAACTCTTTTTCATACCTTTCATATTAAAAAAATTATTTTATTGTTTTCAGTGTTCTATAATCACCTCCATATATCTTAGATTTCTTTTCCCTTCCTCTTCCTCTTTCCCCTGCTCTCTCCCTACTCCCTCCCCAGGATGGTTTGCAATCTTATATAGGTTCTACACATACATTCCTATTAAATATAATTTCACCATAGTCATGTTGAATAGAAGAATTTAAGTGAATGGGAGAAACCACAAAACCAAAGAAAACATAACAAAAAGGAAAATGATCTGCTTCAGTCTGCCATTCAGTTCCATAGTTCTTTCTCTGGATGTGGAAAGTGTTTTGCCTCAAAAGACCACTGGGAATTTTTTAGGTCCTTGCATTGCTATGAAGGACTCCTCGCACACTGGTTGTTGCTGTGTACAAAGTTCTTCTGGTTCTGCTCCTTTCACTCAGCATCCGTTCATATAAGTCTTTCTAGGCCTCTCTGAAGTCTTGCTGTTCATCATTTCTTATGGCACAATAGTATTCCATTACATTCATATACCACAACTTGTTCAGTCATTCCCCAATTAATGGACATCCCTTTGATTTCCTATAAATATTTTTGTACATGTCGGACCCTTTCCCATTTTGATGATCTCTTTGAGATACAGTCCAATATTGCTTGGTCAAAGGGTATGCACATTTTTGTAGCCCTTTGGGCATAGTTCCAAATTGCTCTCCAGAATGGTTAGATCAGCTCACAGCTCCACCAACAATGAATTAGTGTTCCAACTCTCCCACATCTTCTCCAACATTTATCATCTTCCTGTTTTGTCATGTTAGCCAATCTGATAGGTGTGATGTGGTATCTCAGAGTTGTTTTGATTTGAATTAGAGATTGCTCTCTAATCAATAGTGATTGAGAGCATTTTTTTACCTTTCATAGTCTAATGAACATTTGTATTTATTTGGAGATGTACTGCTTTCTTTTACTAGGATAATAGCATTATAGGATTTTAGAACAAAGAGGAACAGCATAACTGTATTTGATTATTTTGAGGGACTATTACATGTAAGAGTGAAATTAATTCCTCTTCACTATATGGTCCTTATCATGCTGGAGGATGACTGGTTTAGAGGTGGTGTAGAGAAGATTCCTGTTCAATTCTGAGATGGTCTAAAGACTTCCTTCATTCTTCTTCTATGGTTCTAATACCATATTGCTTACTGTTTGTGACTAGACATTATTCTGATGGAATTAATCTCTTGTAATGTTTTATTATCATCATATTTTCTAAGAATTAACGAATGGCATTATTTGTGATATATCTTGTACTTTACAAGAGTTATCTTTCAAAATATATAACTTATAAACTTACCAAGAAGTATAGACCTTATCAGCTGAAAAGAAAGGCCAAAGTTTAGGAGGTAGGTGTTAGAAAAGTTTTTTAGAATGTGACATGGGTCCAAAATCAGTGATGTATTTCTACTCATTATTGATGTATATTGATGTAATACATGTAACAAGGATCTTATTTTTTGTGATATTTTTGTGCTTAAAGGAAAATAAACAATTTATGTGTGTGCTCGGCATTATTCCTGGATAATTGGTACAGGTTTTTTTTGTTTCTTTCAATATTTCAGCTTTCAGAAGAAGAGAAAATCCAGCGTTACAGCATTCTTTCTGAGCTCTATGAGTTAATTGGTTTCCATCGCAAATCTGCTTTCTTTAAACGAGTAGCAGCAATGCAGTGTGTGGCTCCCAGTATTGCTGAGCCTGGATGGAGGGCTTGCTACAAACTGCTCTTGGAGACTCTTCCTGGCTATAGTTTGTCACTGGATCCTAAGGACTTCAACAAAGGTAAGTTCCAATCCTTTTGGAGTAAAAGATGTTTATTAATTCAGTGATTGCTAAGGATATGGCCTTCTTTTTTATTCATACCCAGCTTGTATGAAACAGTGTAAACTATGATAGCTGTTTTTTTCCTTTTTTAGTGTCAACAACAAATCAGGAAGCATTTATTAAGCACTTACTGTATGCTAGGCACTTTGCTAATTTCTGAGAATACAAAGAAAGCAAAAAACATTGTCTGCCTTCAGGGAGCTCAACAGTTGAACAGGGGAGACAACTTACAAGTAGCTATAACATACAAGAAATATGCTGGGTAAAGTGAAGGTAGTCACAGAGGGAAGGTGCTAGTGTGAGAAGACATCTGTTTTTTATTTTCTTAATTTTTTTATTTTAATTTTTAATTTTTTTTGCACATTGAGCACGACTTTATTTAAAAATTAGCAAACAATACTGTAGAAAAATATTTAAATCTCTAAAATGCTGCATCTCAGATTTAGTTGGCGAAAAACACATTTAACAATAAGCATGAAAGTTTCAGTCTTCCATGTAGAAATCAGATACTAAACTGTAAAAAAAAAATAAAAGCTTCATGTGGTCCATAAAATACCAGTTTAAAGTAGAAGATTGTAAAAATGCATAGATCTTTAATAAAAGAACTGTTTGTACAAAAGTACTCCCCTTTCACAGTATTCCTTTTTACTTCATATGTGAATTATTGGTTATGCTGTAGAATATAACTAACTACTAAAAGGCATCTATTTAGAGAAGAGGCAGAGAAAGGAAAAAGGAATGTATGTAAGGCATTATTTCTTTGAAGTATAATAAGCATAATAGAGTTTTAGGAAGACAAGATAAAAATTACACAAGGTTAGCTTGGTTTTCACTGAATAAAGCAATGAACCAATACTGAACTTTTTTTGTGCAAATCTAATAATCAATGCCCTGGTCACTATATTCATGATCTCTTGGATAGTCACCTTGTCACTCCATATGATAGTGGTCTGGATATTCTGCCTGATAATCATTATCACTGATTTCAGTGATTTTTGTTCCTGTTCCTTGACTTCTATTATGTACTACAGGTTCTGTTGGAGCAGCACAATATTTGGGATCGTGTACTTGTTGCCTAAGCCAATACACACTCATTACTTTCTGGGAAGTAACTTTGTTGGTACCCATCTGTAGCGAAATTGTTGAGTTGTGCACTGGTTGTAATGTTACCTTCTGATTGTCGATGTCTCTTCTGGTACCTGGTGCTAACATTCCAGCCTGACTGGCTCCTTTGTTAGTGCCCATTTGCAGACTAATTGTGGTCTGGTCAAAGGGGGCTTGTCAGTTTGCATTTTAGGATCATAAAGATGCCTCTTAGTGCCATAGGCAGCCATTCCTGCCTGTCTGGCACATTTATTGGTTGCCATCTATAGGCCAGTTACACTTTGTCCAGCTTTCAGTTTTCCTTCATCAAAGTGCCTTTGCTTGTTTTTCTGCTTATTTGACTCTAAGGTCAGTTGTTGTATGGAATCCTTTGTTTTAGCCAGACCTGCTAAAGCTACCAGTGTAGTCTGAACTTGGATCATGTTTCCATTCTCAAAAAGATCATTTGCTTCAGAGATGTCATTTGGTTTCATACTATAAGCCTGAATAGCTTTGATAAAATTGCCTATGTTCTCCTACTGAGGCCAGTTTAATGAAGATTCATTAACTTTCTTTACTGAATCCGGCTGAAGCTTGCTTATAAATTCGCGGAGGATTATGCCATCTTTTAAGCCCAGCTGAAAGTTTGTTGCAGCATTCAAGCCTGTGACTTCTTCTGTCCAGTTGTGAAGATCTTCCTCTGCCTGACGGTCATATTTGGAGGCAATCTTGTTCTTGACCTCAGCCGAGAGCCTGTATGAAGGACCCTTGTTGAAGTGGATCATGGCCTTTGTGGCTCCAGTCTGGTCCCACTTGTCAATGTCCATGGCACTGGATCCTGCCTCCCTCGCTGGGTCCCTGACGGTGATGGCGGCAATAGCTGCTCAGGATGCTCTGGGGGTGTCCCAGGAGACCCCGCTAGGAAAGCAGTGCTCGGGGACCAAGGCAGGTGTCCGGATCTGGCCCTGGGGCTTGGGCTAGATGGCTGCTGGCAGAACGTTCAGGTACGGATTCCCCAGCACTACCCGCTGCAGCTCCCCACAAACTGCCCCTCGCCCCTCTTCTCGAAGCCTTTAGAAATTGCCCGAGAAGACATTGCATGGTGTGCATCTTTTTTCTTGCAAACAGATACAGGTTTAGGAGTACAATCCTTTTTTCGGGGATAGCCTGTATTATTATCTTTTCCTATCTAAATATACATACAGGATATGTTAAAGAACTTAGTAAAGTTTTAAGCTGTTAAATCTGGGGATACAAAGGCAATTAATAATAAAGCTTAACAATGCACTAAAACTTCTGAGAAACTCTGTATAATATATATTTATGTGTATACTCTCATATATACACTTAGATATGTGTATGTCTATATATCTCTATGATGTCAGGGACTGGAATAGTGATTTCATTTGTATAGGGAGACTCCTTCTCCTAAGGTAAGTGGGCACTTCTCTGAAACTCAAAAAGTTTTGTAAAGTTCACTAAAGTACTGAGAGATGAATTGATTTCCTTAGGATCACATGACCAGTAAGCATCAGAAGTAGGACTGAATTCAAGTCTTCTTTGGTTCCCATTGCCCTGCACCATGCTGTGCATGTAGTAGGAATTACTAATGTATAACTATATATGTAGTTCTGGGAAATATAAAGAGAAAGAAGATGTGGTCTTGCTCTCGGGTTTGGTAGCTGTTGTAAGATTCTCTACACAGTGGTTGTTGGTTCTTTGACCTAAATTTTGGGTGATATGGGAATATCAATTCATTTTGAAAATTAAATTTTCTAATCTAATAGTTTCACTACGTAGAATGAGACTGAAAGCAATCTTTGATTAGTAATCAAAGGCAGCTTGGTGGAGTCATGGATTGAACAGTGGATTTGGAGTAACCAAGACCTGAGTTCAAATCCTACCTCAGACTCTTAACTAGCTTTGTGACACTGGGCCAGTCACTTAAACCTCTCTCTGCTTCAATTTGCTCATCTGTAAAAAGTGGATAATAATATCACCCACCTTACAGGGTTGTTGTGAGGATCAGATGAGGTAACATGGAAAACATTTTGCAAACCTTAAAGCACTATAGAAATGTTAGTTACTGTTACTGAAAATGGGCAAAGGAATCAGATCCCCAGCATGCCCTCTCCAGTTATATAGATTGGTGATGACAATTATGACTAATATTTGTGTTGTTTTACATTTTACAAAATATTTTCATATCCATGATCTCTTTTGATCCTCTCAGTTATCCTGTGTAGAAATTAGGCAGGGATTATTATCCCATTTTTCAAAGTGAGAAGATAATTTCAGGGAAGTGATTAAAGAAACCTAAATCACCTAATTTAAAGTGCAGTTAAAACTTTTGGTGTTCTTAAGTTGTCTTTGCACATATTAGGTATTAAATAAATGCTTAGTAATGTTTATAGTCATGTGTACATTTGTATTTTCTAAATCTAAAGCATGGTGTAGTGTTTTCCTTGACCACAGTAGATGCTTCACAAATGTTTGTTAAATTGAATTGTGCCTTTTCATGACATAAAGATATGGGAACTGAAAGGTATCTTAGGACTAACTCTAGTTGAAACCAAAGTTTTTGTACTGTGGTGCTCATTGTGCCTTTGGCCCTGCATTAACTTGGAGCACCATTTTACCTTTTCAGCCTCTGCCCAGAGGATGGCCCCAGAAGTAGAAGAGATATTTTTTCTCCTACTCTTACAACAGGGAAAAGATTAGACTGAGTGTGAAAATGACTGGTCATTTTGGTGCAGAAGAAAAAAAGTCAGTCCATTTAGTTATTTAGCATCACACAGATGGAAAAGCAAAAAGCCAGGTCATGTGATTTATTTCTTTTAAACTAGGTGCTGTTGTAGTTGTAGGGATGCAGCATAATAATAACACTCCTATTAATATCTCCTATTTATACAACGTTGGATAGTTTGTAAAATGCTTTTATTGCAACAACCTAATAAGGTTGGTAGAATGAGTATTTTGCTGATAAGAAAATAGGGTCACAGAAAAGTGATATGGCTGGCCCATCATCATGGGGACAGGAGTTAGTTCTTGAATCCAGCTCTTGCTCCAAGTCTAATTTTTTTTCCTCCCACATCATACTTTCTCTGCTGCCTGAGCTGTTAGTAGGTTAGTGGATGAAATGGCTTATTTTCTTCTGGCCCTCCTTACCTTCATTCTTTAAAACTTGTCTGACCTGTTCATAGCTTTCCAGATCATTATGATCAAATGTTTATTGAGCATCTTTTCCTTAGGGTGAGCCCTATAGCTCACAAGGTGTTCACATGGCAGTCAGCCTTGCCTTTTATCATGGAGGTAACTGTGGGCAGAATGTTTTGGTGGTTATGAAGAATAAAATGGCACTTGCAAATTCTTAGAAATTATTCGATGTAATTTAATTGTATCCTAATTTGGACTAAAGTGGAGACTTGGAAAGGTGATGATGACTATAGCCAAATCTTTATAATTTATCTGAATTCATTTTCAAAATTTTTGACATTCTAAATTTAGTACTAGTTGAATGGTCATTTTTCATCTGGTTCTTTGGGAGGAAATTACTATTATAAAAAGGTAGAGAAATGTTAAAATGTGTCATCCTTTTGAAGGGCAGGAGAAATTATTTTACACCAGGCTGACCTTCTCTTCCTGTTTCTCCAAGTAAACATCATGTAATGTTCTCAGAAGAATGCTTACTGGTCTCCAACATGTAATAAGACATTTATTGTATGGATTATAATTTAAAAATATTTAGGAGGGTAAAATAAGAAATATTTCTCTTAGTACTTTACTTTTACCTTTGATAACAGTAGTTATAGACATTTCTCCCATCAAGTAGTTTTCTTTTTATTGCTTGAGCCTTGGGAGGGATAAAATATGTCAGAGAGATGCATAAATAAATGGTATTTAAGTACAATATAACTTACTGTAGTTTCCATTTAGACAGTGGAGACTAGCAGCTATTTCATGATGAAGGGCCTTTATTTTAATGACCGATAGTGCTTCAGAAGCAGCTCTAGTCATCATTACAGATTTTGGCTGATTTTTCAAGTGGTGTTTTTTGATGAAGACTTTCAGCATACTTGAATCAGAAATGTTGAATTTGGAAATACAAAGCCATGGAGGTTTGATTTGAGGCTAAGTACAATGGCCTTAAAAAAATCCAGGAACCAAAACCAAAAGCCAGCATGGGCTCCTTGCTCCCATTTGGAGCTTTTGAGGAATTCTTCTCCATCAAGGTTCTTGGGCTATGGTGGCAGGATAGGAAGGAAGCAGCAGAAGTGTTCTCAAGTCTTCAAAGGCCTGTTTGTGCTTTTCTGAGCCACTGTTCAGAGATTTGGCCTTGGGTTGAGTTTCATGATTAGTTCCACGTCTTGGTCTAGATTCATGGGTTTATAAATAACATGTATTGACCAGGTCCTGGGCCAACTAAGTTGCTTGTACTTCTCTGGTGAGATTTTGGAACCATGTATAGGTTTTGTACTATGCTCAGAGAGGAGGGAGGTGTACTTTTTAGCTCTGTGCTTATAGGTGCCAAGCCCAATGTTTTGACAAATGTATTCTTTTGGTAACTTCAATAGGCAGAACACCATAGGACCCAGTTTGGCCACTGTCATCCCATCCGTTGACACAATGCCCGTGGGCAAGCGTAATAAGTAGTCATTTCCGTCAATGGCTTTCTGGGGTAGGAAGTAGGTGAGGAGATTTTCAAAGTAGCAGGGCAAATTGGACACTGATTATTGGTGCACCTGAAGCCTGAAATATTCCTCAACCTTATTGTTATCAAAGTGCCTGCCAGTCAGCTGCCAGAGAGCATCTTCACATTTTCTAGTCCACTGTGGATCACATGATTCAAGTCTAGGCATGTGGACAGAGCAGCCAGAAGTTTGCCTTTCTTAATCTCCTGCTCCTGGTTGAAAATTTCCCAGTAGATGGTCAGAGCAAAAGCTGGATAGGCCTCTCCACACTTGCTGTAGGCTCTTTTCCTCCTTCTGGTCTCTTCATACCTGCAACCATCTCTGCAACCTTGATGCTTCCGGTTTTTTCCTTCTTTCTGCTGAGGTTTTTGAGTTCCCACATGAAACCTGCATGTCCCATCTTCCAGGAAGTCTTGGCAACAACCATCTTGAGAATTTATTCTTCTTAAAGCCACCACCAGTTCCTTGTCAGCCCTGAGGAATCACAGGGCAGGAGAGGGAACTTAGGTTAGAAAAGTCTCTTCTTCCCGTATCCTGACAGGGAAGCAAAACTGAAAAAACTTTCATATCATATGCAATATTTCACACTTTGGTGATTTAAACTTGAACTTTCTATTGGCAATCTGTAAATTTTATTTATCCGTACTTTGTTCCTATTTACAGGGAACTTCTGGATAATTTAAAAATATTTTTACCTATATATAGTATTCAGGCTTTTAAAGTTGTGTTTTTGTGGGACGCCTATGATTCTTAGGTTACTTCTGTGCATCCTGTCTTCAAGACTGATTACTTTGGCTTATATCATGCTTGTGTATATTTATAGTGTTATTGTATTTTGATTTTTATCAGTCACATTTTCTTCAATTTTTGTATTTTTGAAGTCAAAATCTGTCATTCTTTTTAAAGGAGTATTTTATGGTGATTTTATGTCATATATTTCTAATTGTTTTTCATTCTTATTTGAGAACTTTAATTTCTTCACAAATTTCCATTCTATTTTCTTTTTTAAATTCCCTTTTTAACCATCCTAGAATTTCTTATTGCTATTCCTTTTCTTCTTGTGATTCCACAGAATTAATTAATTCATTTGGAGGAGATGTATCCTATTAAGAGATTGTATTGACTCAAGTGGCAGATTGAACTCTGTCATCTGTAAGTGGCTTGAGCCTTAGACTTCTGAACCATTTAAATCCCAAGGACAGTTTCATTACTTTTTTTTTTTTTTTAAATATTTATTTATTTATTTAACTTTTTACATTTGTTTCCACAAAATTTTGGGTTCCAAATTTTCTCCCCTTTTCTCCCCTCCCCCCACCCCAATACACCAAGCAATCTAATTTTCCCTATCTCCAATCTGCCCTCTCTTCTGTCATCCCTCCCTTCTCTTGTCCCCATCTTCTCTTTTCTCCTGTAGGACCAGATGACTTTCTAGTCCTCATTAACTGTATGTCTTCTTTCCTAGTAGCACAACAATACTAAACAGTTGTTCCTAAAACTTTGAGTTCCAAATTCTTCCCATCCCTCCCTCCCCACCCATTCCCTTTGGGAAGGCAGGCAATTCAATATAGGCCCTAACTGTGTAGTTTTGCAAATGACTTCCCTGATAGTTGTGTTGTGTAGGACTAACTAAATTACCCTCCATCCTATCCTGCCCCTCATTGTTTCTCTTCTGTCTTTTGATCCTGTCCCTCCCCGAGTGTTGACTTCAAATTGCTCCCTCCTCCCTTTGCCCTCCCTTCCATCATCCCCCCCGCTTATCTCCTTCTCCCCCACTTTCCTATACTGTCAGATAGGTTTTCATACCAAAATGAGGGTAAACTTCTTGTTTTTTTTTCTCAGCTCTCCTCTTTTTCCCTCCACTAAAAAGTCTCCTACTTGCCTCTTAAATGACATATAATTACCCCATTCCATTTCACCCTCTTTCCTCCCACTACATTTCTCTCTCACCATTTACCTTAATTTCTTTTAAGATATGGTCCAATCCTATTTAATTCACTCTGTGCTCTCTGTCTCTGTATGTGTGTGCATGTGTGTACATGTGTGTGTGTGGTCCCACCAACTACCCAGATACTGAAAAGTTTTAAGAGTTACAAATATTATCTTTCCATGTAGGAATGTAAACAGTTCACTTATGGTAAGTCCCTTAAGACTTCTCTTTGCTGTTTACTTTTTCATGCTTCTTCTCATTCCTGTGTTTGAAAGTCAAATTTTCTTTTCAGCTCTGGTCTTTTCATCAAGAATGTTTGAAAGTCCTCTGTTTCATTGAAAGACCATATTTTCCCCTAAAGTATTATGCTCAGTTTTGCTGGGTAGGTGATTCTTGGTTTGAGTCCTAGTTCCTTTGACTTCTGGAATATCCTATTCCACGCCCTTCGATCCCTTAATGTAGAAGCTGCTAGATCTTGAGTTATCCTGATTGTATTTCCACAATACTGGAATTGTTTCTTTCTAGCTGCTTGTAAGGTTTTCTTCTTGACCTGGGAGTTCTGGAATTTGGCCACAATGTTCCTAGGAGTTTCTCTTTTTGGATCTCTTTCAGGTGGTGATCGATGGATTCTTTCAATGCTTATTTTGCCCTCTGGTTGTAGAATGTCAGGGCAGTTTTCCTTGATAATTTCATGGAAGATGATATCTAGGCTCTCTTTTTGATCATGACTTTCAGGTAGTCCCATAATTTTTAAATTGTCTCTCCTGGATCTATTTTCCAGGTCAGTTGTTTTTCCCATGAGATATTTCACATTCTCTTCCATTTTCTCATTCTTTTGGTTTTGTTTGGTGATTTCTTGGTTTCTCGTAAAGTCATTCGACTCCATCTGTTCCATTCTAATTTTGAGAGAACTATTATCTTCAGTGAGCTTTTGAACCTCTTTTTCCATTTGGCTAATTCTGCTTTTGAAAGCATTCTTCTCCTCATTGGCTTTTTGAACCTCTTTTGCCAATTGGGTGAGCCTATTTTTCAAGGTGTTATTTTCTTCAGCATTTTTTTGGGTGTCCTTTAGCAAGGTATTGACCCGTTTTTCATACTTTTCTTGCATCTCTCTCATTTCTCTTCCCAGTTTTTCCTCCACCTGTCTAACTTGCTTTTCAAAATCCTTTTTGAGCTCTTCCAAGGCCTGAGCCCACCTGACATCCCCCTGGGATGTCTGGGATACAGAGGCCCTGCCCTCCACGTCTTTCCCTGATGGCAAGAATATGTCCTCGTCGTCGTCAGATCTGAAAGTCGGGATCATTTGCATCTGTTCAAAAAAACTCTCTATATTCTTATTTTTCTTCCCTTTTCTAGGCATTTTCGCAGCCAGTTACTTGACTTCTGAGATTCCTGTCCACCCCCGCCTAGATCCGCCCAGCTAGTGCTTGGGGTCTGAGATTCAAATGGGCTTTCTGTGGCAAGCGGCTGCTGGCTGCTATTCAATGTGAGCTTAAGTTCTGGTGCTGGGGTGGGGGCAGGGCCGCCTCCCAGGCTCAGTTCCCTCAGGGGCTTTATGCAGAGACTTTCAGTAATGAAGATCCTGCCTGCTGCTGGGGGAGTCCCAGGCCACGACCACGCCGCCGCTGCCTCCGCCACCACCCCCGCCTCTGCCTCCGCTGCTTCCCGCCCCTGCCTCTGCCTCTGCCGCTTCCTCCCGAGGGGACCCGAGCCACGGAGACACCCCGCTCCCCTCTCGGTGAGCCCAGGCGTGTCTCTCACTGACCTGTAGAGTCTGTGGGCGGAGGGACCTTGCAGGCCACCGGAGGTTCCGTCCCTGAAGCCTGCTCAGATCAGCTTCTCTGGGGCCATGGCCAGGGCAGCGCTGGGGTGGGGTCCACTTTCCGGGGTGCGATGGACCCTGGGGATGGCTCTCCAGGGCTCTCTGGAACAGAAATCTCTTCCACTATGTTTCTGCACCCCCTGCAGTGATCCAGAACTTCTGGGGAACTCTTCTTACATTAAATATATGGGCTGTGGCTTCGGAGCTCGCATACGTGCGTCTTTCTACTCCGTCATCTTCAGTTTCATTACTTTTTTAGGAAAAACTAGCTTACCCTGTGTGACAAGGACCTTAGTGGATGTTGCTTCAAGTATATTTATCATTTGATCATGATGAGAGTACATCAGGTTGGTGGCAAGTAAGGGGATCTGTGGCTTCACAAAGTCATTCGTTGTTCTTTCAGCAGGCATTTCATTATATTGAGGTGTTCCATAACTTTTCTCATTCTTGCTCAAATTTTAATTAATATGCATTGGATACATTTCTTTTTTGAGATTGTGGGGTTGGGAGTCACAGTCTAAGAAGTCCTCACTATCCATTTTTGCCAGAAGTTCTAGCTGATTTTCTTCCTAGAGAGAGAACTCCTGGAGATGTCTCAATGATTGAAGCCACCCTTCACCCAATCATTGCTATATCATGCCTCTCTTTTAGGCTTGTCATGTTTTTTCCTTCCTGTCTAGCTGGTATGTGGTGTACTCTGGTGATACAATTGCCTTATTTCTTCTTGTAGTGGTCTTTATCTAGAAGCTTTTCTACCCTGCCTCCTGGATTTCCTTCCATGAATTTATCTTCTTGATATAGACTATGACTTCCTCTCATTTATTTATCATGTTACTTTGGAATAAGACATACCCATCCAGAATCAAATTTCAGTCATGGGTTTCATCTCACTGACTGTCAATGAGATGAGGTCAAATTCATCCCCTTGCATTTGGCAGTCTAGTTGTTTTTGCTTGTTAGTTTTATTTTGCGTTTTTGATGTAGATCCCATTGTCTGTGGGTTTTATTGCTTGCTCTTTACTTGGCGCATACTTGCTATGAATTGTTGGTCATCTCTATTGCTATTTTTCCTACAATATGTCTAGGCCCCATGGTATCCAGCTTGCCATATACATGTAGGTGGTTCCCTACCCCTTTGTTTGTCATCTTAAAACCTTTTGTAAAACAATAAAATGTTTGGACTTTAAATAAATAATGTTTTCCCCCCAAACCATTGTTTAGCTGTACTCCCTCCCTGACTAGAAGCCACATTAAGGTGTGTTAGGGGTAAATACTTGTTAGGGGTAAATTGTCAGTGAATTACTAACTTCAAGGATGAGGGCAGAAGAAAAGGAGTAGTTCTATATTTCCAAGCCTCAGTCTTAGGAAGGTTCTCCAATACCTTATGTGATGGCAGTAAAGGAAAGAAAGTATAGAAACACTTCTGAATTTTCTAGAATGCTTTTATACACTTTCTCTTTTCATTGTCATTATATAGACCTGTGGGGCAGGTTAATATGGATGGTGTTCCAAAATTTCATAGATGAGATAACTGAGACTTCGTTTAACTGACCTGCTAAAGGTCACACAGCTAGGAAATGGTTGGGAAGGGCCTTGAGCTCTATGTCTTGTATGCTTTATTTTGTCTTTTTTTTTCAAAACAAATTTGATAACTTATGTCTTGTGCCGTATTCTGTGTTTATTCTTGATATCTTCCCACTCCATGAAATCTTCCTTTTTTAACAAAGAAAATCTCTTAAGAGAAACCAGAGTGACCAAGTTTGACATTTTCCTCATTTCTCTACTGAAAAGGAGGTTTGTTTGCTCATCTGACCTCTAGGGCTGTGATTGGTTTCATAATTCTTCAGCATTCATCTTAATTTTAGTGTTCTTTTTGCTTATCTTATGTATATTGCTTTCTTGGCTATGCTATATATTACTTTGTACAATTATTTAGATGTTTCTTTGACTTCTACCTATCCACTTTATCTTATGGTGAAATTATAGTCCATTATGTTTTTAAATACAACAGTTTGTTCAGGTGTTCTCTCCCCTGTGAGTGGGCATTCACCTGATTTCCAGCTTTTGCTATCAAAAAAAGGGAATATTTTGAATATATATGGTATTTTTATATTGTACTTCCTACAATAACAGACTATTTTTCTGAAGGAAAACTTCCCAACAACTCTGTTTTCTCACTGTGTATGCCTTTTTATTTCTTTAGTTTTGTTTTTTGGGGAAGTACTAAATCCAGTTATTTTGGATAGCTTAAGTGTCCTTTGTTTATAGTTGCAGAATTATTTGCCAGAGAGACATGGTCTCCAAACTCCCCACTTCAGAGGCACTTTCATCACAGTGCAGCTCGAAACACCTTCCTTGATGTATTTGTAGGTCTGGATTCTGGGAGAAAGAAATGATCAAACTGGAAACCTGTATGCTGTGCAGACCTGCTCATAAATGTGTTGGTGCTGCAGCATTTTATTCTGGCAATTGAAGTGCGACAGGAAAATGAACAATGACCAAAAAAGATTTCTGTGACCCTGTCCCAATAAGCTTCTCCGATATCAGCACAAATACGATTTTTGCTTTGGATATGCTCAGTACGTTAATAAGCTGAAGAGGGTAAGACACTAAGCACTCCTGTTGTCTGCTGTCAGTGCATTTACTGCTGACCCTTTGGTGTGTCTAGTTAGAGAAAAACTCTTTGTCTGCAGAATTTTTTAATACAATATAACATTTCTGGGAGGGAAAAAAGCTGTCTTTGTTTATGGACTGGAATTGTAAAGTAGCCTAGGAGGAATTCTTCCTGGAACTTTTGATTTTGGTACATACTTGTTAAGGGAGTTTTGGGTAGACTTTGGGGATTGGACAGTCAGTATATATTGGTGCCAGCAGGTAAATGAAACTTGAATTGGCAATGCTTTTAAACTTAAAAACATTAATTTCTTTTGTCCACAATAGCCTCCTAATCGTAGTGGAGACCCAGTGCTTTTATTTGATGAAGAAAGGAGGTACTTCCTCGCCATAGTGCCGTTCTGTGTCTTCTTTTTCTCTATCACCCTTTTCCCCTATTTGGCCCATTACCTTTCATACAACAGATGCCATTCATCCCTGAATTATGTGATGCAGGTGGGGAGAAAATGAGAAAGGCAGCACATAGCATCACACATGGCACTGATGGCTATACAAATTCAACTGCTCAAATTATTCTGTGCCAAACCTACTACTACTTTACAGTGTGGTGTGGTAGAAAGAAGCTTGAATTTGGAGTCAGAAAACCTGGGTTCTAGTCCTAGTTCTGCCATTTGCTAGCAGTATACTTTTCATAAAGTCACTCAAATTCTCTATGCTTCAGTCTATTAATTGAGATAATTTTTGCCCTCCCCATCTCACCACACCAAATTGTTGTGAGAATCAAATAAGATAATATATGTGAAAATGCTTTGCAACAGTAAAGAATTCAAAATATTTTATTACATAGAAATAAAGAGTAACTGGAATCTAATTGACTTGTACTTGGGGAGAAAGATACTTTTAAAGATTAAAAAAAAGTTCAGTGCTTTAATCAGTGTAGGGAACTCCTGGTGGAGAGCTTCCTTTACCAAGCAGGTTACAACTTTCGATGCAGTTCCAATTTTTAGTCTGAGAATAGCTTGGGATACTGAGTCGATTAAGTGCCTTGTCCAGGGCCACACAGCCAGGATGTGTAAAATTCTAGGCTTGATCCAGGTCTTCGTGCTTTTAAGATCAGCTCCTTTCCATGATGCCATGCTGCCTCGCTTATCTCATATAAGTCTTTTTAAGATTAAGCTACGTAATTGTTTAAAAAGTTTAAAAAGTGAAAACACTGATGCCAGGTTACTTTGGAAGTAGGAACAGTCATGTCCTCTACTCAGAATCTAGCGTGTTCTCCCATCTTAACTGAAACTTTGTTATGTTTTATGAGACAGCTGGGTAACACAAAGCATTGAGCTCAGATCTGGAGTCAGGAAAGCCCGAGTTCAAATGCAGCTATAGAGACTTTCTAGTCATGTGACCCCCAGCAAAGTCACTTAACCTCTGTTTCCTGTAGTTTCCTTATTTGTAAAATTTGTATAATTAGCACCTGTCTCCCAGGGTTGTTGTTTAGGATCAAATGAGATAATAATTGTAAAGTGCTTGGAATGGTGCCTGGCACATAATAAGCACATATATAATATATATGTGTGTGTGTGTGTGTTGTTATTATTATTTTGTTCATGTTGAGATTGCACGGTTTTTTGGGCATTCTTTCTGTTCTGCCTTTTTTGTCTATGACGGATTATTTCTTTACTAGGAGCCATTAAGAAGGGGAGCCTTACAAACCAAATAGATTTACTAATAGGCAAGGTAGTTGCTGCAATAAACCCTAAAACTGGGAAACTTACTTTTAAGCATTAAAAATATTATGCTTGAAAAATTTATCACTTTGGCAGCTTATTGGGCATATACACTTTGGTAATTGTAGTTGCAGATCTGTCTTAACAAAAAAAGGTCTTTTTGTTTTACAAGAAGGGTAATTTGAATTACACAAGTTATGGCTTAGCCAATATTAAGGTTCAGCAGTGCTGTAAAACCCAGGCTTACTTGTTGTTAATCCTCTCCCATGCTAGCTAGATCATTATGTATTTTTTTTTATTCAGAAATGCCAAATTTGATCCAGTTTGAAAATTAGGAAATAGACTTAATAGGACAGCATTGAAGTTAGTTTAATTGGATCTTCTTGAATTCATGACTAAATTAGATATATTTATTAAACTTCTAAAGAAAATTCATTGCTTTGCTTTTTGGTGCCTCTGCTTCCACTGAAAGATAATTTTAGAAGACTTTCTTTTTCTTTTCCCTATAACTGCTATATTAAAGGTACTGTGCTGCCACTATTTTTGTATTTTAAAGGATTCCTGAGAAACCAGTAGGCATTGTGATTTAGTGGAAAGGACATTTATAGGGACTTAGGACTTGAGTTCATGAAAAATAACATAGTTCCTACCCTCAGGCATTTGTCTTCTTGGGGGTAGGGGAAAGAAATGTCACATGTAACCAAACAAGTATGATGCAAAATAAAGCGTGATTGGATCAGAGGGATTATAAACTTCTTTGTTGGAGAGGATATTTTTTGTTGATGAAATGACAGATTCATAAAGTATTGAAGTCAGTGTCAGGTTAATGATGTTGAAGGCCTATAAGATATCACAAGTTTCTGGGGGGAAATAATTTCATTTTTACAAATTAGATCTTTATATCCCTTATAGTGAAAGACGTGATGATTACCTATTGTCTTAAACTTTTAATGTTGTAGTTGCAAAATGGCTTTTCTTAAATTGTTTGTGTTCAGTTATACCTTTCATTTATAAAGCTGTCATGAAGGGTTTCAATTTCATTTTATAGGTGATGGAACTGTAGTCCCAAAAGGGACTTGCCTAGAAAGCCAGGACTTGGCTCAGATTTTTTTGAATCTAAGTCAAGTGCTCTTTCACTAGACGGTGTTGGACATGTAGCTGAAGACCTTGATAACATGTCAGATCCCATATTCTCTTCTACCAGCATGTATGTCTTGAATCCATGATTTTTCTTTCTTTTGGATGAAGGGAATATGGTGTAGTGGAAAGTGTGTTGAATTTGGAGTTGTGGCAGTAGAAAGGACAAAGTAGGCAGCTGATTGAGTGTGTGTGTGAGGTGAAGGAGACAGGAATGGAGAATAATGCTGCGGTTTTGAACCTGACAATGATGGTGGTCCCAGAGAAGGGTGGTTTTTTTTCTGTCTTCTGCTTTCTTTTTTTTTTTTAAATTAATTTGTTTTCAGTTTTCTACAATCACTTCCATAAACCTTAAATTTTCTCCCTCTCCATCCTCCATCCCTTCCCCCACCTCTCCTGTCCCTCTCCAAGATGGTGTGTAATCTTTTATGGATTTTACATATACATTCTTACTAAATACATTTTCATCTTAGTCATGTTGCATAGAATTAAAATGAGTGGGAGAAACCATGAAAACAAAACACAACACAAGAGAAAATAGTCTGCTTCATTCTGCAGTGCAATTCCGTAGTTCTTTCTCTGGATGTGGAAGTCATTTTGCCTCGAGTGCATTGGGAATTTTTTATGTCCTTGCTGTGAATGGTCAAGTCTACCAGAAAAATTCCTTGTACACTGTGGTTGTTACTGTATATAAAGTTCTCCTGGTTCTGTTCCTTTCATTCAGCATCAGCTCATATAAGTCCTTCCGGGCCTCTCTAAAGTCTTTGTGTTCATCATTTCTTATAGCACAATAGTATTCCATTACAGTCATATACCACAACTTGTTCAACCATTCCCCATGGTGTCACCTTGATTTCCAGTTCTTGGCCGCCACAAAGAGAGCTGCCATAAGTATTTTTGTACATGTGGGACCCTTTCCCATTTTGATGGTCTCTTTGGGATACAGTCTCAAAAGCAATATTTGGGATACAGTCTCAAAAGCAATATCAAAGGGTATGCACATTTTGGTAGCCCTTTGGCTACATAGTTCCAAATTGCTCTCCAGAATGGTCGGATGAGCTCACAGCCTCACCAACAATGAGTTAGTGTTCCAGCTCATGCACATCTTCTCCAACATTTATCATTTTTCTGTTCTATCATGTTTGTCAATCTGATAGGTGTGATGTCATACCTCAGAGTTTTGATTTGCATCTCTCTAATCAATAGTTATTCAGAGCATTTTTCGTAAGACTATAGATAGCTTTAATTTCTTCCTCTGAAATCTGCCTGTTCATATCCTTTGACCATTTATCAATTTGTGTTCTTCTACTATTTGACTCAGTTCTCTACATATTTTAGAAATGAGGCCTTCTCACAGACACTAGTTGCAAAAATTCTTTCCCAGTTTTCTGCTTCCCTGCTAATCTTGGTGGCATTGGATTTGTTTGTGCAAAATCTTTTCAATTTCATGTTATCAAAGTTATCCATTTTGTACTTCATAATGTTCTCTACCTCTTGTTTGGTCAAAAATTTCTCCATCCTCCATAAATCTGACAAACACACTATTCTTTGCTCTCCAAATTTGTTTATACTATCAGTATTTATACCTAGATCATGTTTCCATTTGGATTTTATTTTTGTATATGATGTCAGGTATTGGTTTATGCCCAGTTTCCACCACACTGTTATCCAGTTTTTCCGGCAGCTTTTGGCAAACAGTGAGTTTTTATCCCAGAAGGTGGGGTCCATGCATTTATCAAACATTAGATTGCTATATTCATTGATTACTCTTTCTTGAGTACCTAACCTATTCCACTGGTCTACCCTCTATTTCTTAGCCAGTGGTTTTCATGGTTGCTGGTTTATAATACAATTTGAGATGTGGTAGGGCTAGGTACCCTTCCCTAACATTTGTTTTCATTAGTTCCCTTGATATTCTGGACCTTTTGTTCTTCCACATGAATTTTGATATTATTTTTTCTAGCTCTAGAAAGTAATTATCTAGTAGTTTGATTGGTATGGCACTGAATAAGTAAATTAATTTAGTTAGAATTGTCATTTTTATTATATTAGCTCAGCCTACCCATGAGCAACTGATGTTTTCCCACTTACTTAGATTTGGCTTTATTTGTGTGAAAAATGTTTTGTAATTGTGTTCATATAGTCCTTGCCTTTGGATATTTTATAGTGTCTACCGTAGCTTTAAATGGGATTTCTCTTTCTATCTCTTGCTGTTAGGCATTGTTAGTAATATATAAAAATGCAAATGATTTATGTGGGTTTATTTTATAACCTGCAACTTTGCCAAAGTTGTTTCTTATTTCAGGTGGTTTTTTACTTGATTCTCTGAGATTCTCTAGGTATATCATCATATTGTCTGCAAAGAGTGATAACTCAGTTTCTTCTTTGCCTGTTCTAATTCCTTCAATTTCTTTTTCTTCTCTTATTGCTATAGCTAGCATTTCTAATACCATATTGAGTAACAGTAGTGATGATGGACATCCTTCTTTCACCCATGATCTTATTGGAAATGCATCTAGCTTATCCCCACTGCATACAATGCTTGCTGATGGTTTTAGGTAGATACTTTTTATTATTTAATGGAAAGTTCCATTTATTCCTATGCTCTCTAATGTTTTCAATAGGAATGGATGTTGTATTTTGTCAAAAGCATTTTCTTCATCTATTGAGATAATCATATGGTTTCTGTTAGTTTTGTTGTTAATATGATCAATAATGCTGATAGTTTTCCCAATATTGAACCAGCCCTACATTACTGGTATAAATCCTACCTGATCATAATGTATTATTCTCATGATAAGTTGCTGTATTCATTTTGTTAATATCTTATTTAAAATTTTGCATTTATATTCATTAGAGAAATTGGTCTATAATTTTTTTTCTCTGTTTTGGCTCTTCCTGGTTTAGGTATCAGAACCATATTTGTATCATAAAAAGAATTTGGGAGGACTCCTTCCCCAGTTTTCAAAAATAGTCTATATAGTATTGGATTAGCTGTTTTTAAAATGTTTGATAGAATTCACTTGTGAATCCATCTGGCCCTGGTGATTTTTTTCCGTTGATGGCTTGTTCAATTTGTTTTTCTGAGATGGGTTTATTTAAATATTCAACTTCCTCTTCTTTTAATCTGGGCAATTTTTATTTTTTAAAATATTCATCCATCTCACTTAGATTATCAAATTTATGGGCATATAGTTGGGCAAAGTAATTTCTAAATATTGTTTTAATTTCCTACTCATTGGAGGTGAGTTCACCCTTTTCATTTTTGAAATTGGTAATTTGGTTTTCTTCTTTCTTTTTTAAAGGTTTATCCATTTTATTGTTTTTTTGCATAAAATCAACTTATTTTTATTTATTAGTTCAATAGCTTTCTTCATTTCAATTTTATTAACTTCTCCTTTCGTTTTCAGTTTCTAATTTGGTATTTACTTGGGGATTTTCAATTTGTTCTTTTTCTAGCTTTTTCAGCAACATGCCCAATTCATTGATTTCCTCTTTCTCTATTTTATTCATGTAGATGTTCAATTGCTTTTGCAGTATCCCATAAGTTTTGGTAGATTGTTTCATTATTGTCATTCTCTTGAATGAGGTTGTTGTTGTTTCTATGATTTGTTGTTTAACCCACTCATTTTTTAGGATTAGAGTATTTAGTTTCCAATTAATTTTTGGTCTATCTTTCCATGGCCGTTTATTACATATAATTTTTGCTGTGTTATGTTCTGAGAAGGATGCAATGACTATTTCTGCCTTTTTGCACTAGATTGTGAGGATTTTATGCCCTAGTACATGACCAATTTTTGTATATATGCCATGTATCTCTGAGAAAAAGATATATTCCTTTCTATCCCCATTCAGTTTTCTCCAGAGATCTATCATATCTACCTTATCCAGAATTTTATTTACCTCCTTAACTTATTTATTGTTTATTTTGAGGTTAATTTTATCAAGTTCATAGAGGGGGAGGTTGAGTTCCTCCACTAGTATCGTTTTGCTGTGTATTTCTTCTTGTAACTCCCTTAACTTCTCCTCTAAGAATTCTGGATGGTATACCACTTGGTGCATATGTGTTTAGTAATGACATTGCTTTGTTGTCTATGGTGCCTTTTAGCAGGATATAGTTTCTTTCCTTATCTCTTTTGATTAGATCTATTTCTGCTTTTGCTTTGTCTGGGATTAGGATTGCTACCCCTGCTTTTTTTACAGCAGCTGAATCATAATATATTCTGCTCCAACCTTTTACCTTTACCCTGTGTGTATCCCATTTCAAATGTGTTTCATGTAAACAACATATTGTTGCATTATGGTTTTTAATTCATTCTGCTATCCACCTCCGTTTTATAGGAGAGTTCATCCCACTCACATTCACAGTTATGATTACTATCTGTGTTTTTCCCTTCATCCTCTTTCCCCCTGTTTATACTTTTAGTTTTCCCTTCTCTCTTCCCCTCCACAATGCAGTTTTAATTTTTGACCACCGCCTCCCTCAGTCTTCCCTTCCTTTTTTATCCCCCCTCCCTTTTACTCCCCTTTTTCCTTACAACCTCTTTCCTTCCTTTTTGCTTCCCCTCCCTTTTCTTTCCCTTTCCCCTCCTACTGCCTGAAGAGCTTTAGAGATTTTGATACTTTACTGAGTTTGTTGTTCTCTCCTTGAACCACATCAGGTGAGGGTGAATCTCAAACAATGTTCATATCCCTCCCCTCTTTCTCTATACTGTAATATGTTTTTGTGCCTCTTATTGTTATGTAATTTACCTTTTTCTGCCTCCTCCTTTTAACATCTCCTGTTGCACTCCTTTCATACCCTTAAATTACATTTTCATCATCACATTATTTAATTTATACCCACTCCCTCTATCTATGTATATTCCTTTTGAATATCATAATAAATATACAATTCTCAAGATTAACAATTATCATCTTCCCTTATGGGGATATAACCAGTTTGCCCATATTGAAAAGTTTTGTTTTCTTTCCCCATTTACCTTTTTATGCTACTCTCTTGAAACTTGTGTGAAGATCGAATTTTTCATTGAACTCTGGCCTTTTCATCAGGAAGTTCTAGAAGTCCCTTATTTCACTGAATGATCATCTCCTTGCCCGAAATACTGTGCTCAGTTTTACTGGGTAATTGATCCTTGGTTGTTTTCCCAGCTCCTTTGCCTGACAAAAAGTCATATTCCAATCCCTCTGATCTTTTAATGTAGAAGCTGCAAGATCCTGTGTGATCTGACTGTAGTTCCTTGATATTTGAATTGTTTTGTTCTGGCTGCCTGAAGTATCTTCTCCTTCACTTGATAGTTCTGGAATTTGGCAGCAATATTTCTTGCTTTTTTCAGTTGAGGATCTCTTTCAGGAGGTGATCAATGGATTCATTTGATGACTATTTTGCCCCTTGATCTAGGACTCTTGCCAGTTTTCCTAGATGATTTCTTTGAAGATATTGTCTAGGCTCTTTTTTTTCATTATGGCTTTCTGATAGACCAATAACTCTTAGACTTTCTCTCCTGCATCTATTTTCCAAGTCAGTTGTTTTTCCAATGAGATATTTTACATTTTCTTTTATTTTTTCATTCTTTAGATTCTCTTTGACTGATTCTTGATATGTCAGAGTTATTAGCTTCTGTTTCCCCAATTCTAATTTTTAATATTGTTTTCTTCAGTTAACTTTTGCATCTCCTTTTCCATTTGCCTAATTGTTCCTTTCAAGGAATTGTTTTGTACTTTTCCATTTGTCCAATTTTTCTTTTTAAGGAACTATTCTCTTCGGTGAATTCTTTATTCACATTTTAAAAATCATTGGCCAGTTTTTCTTCTGTTTCTCTAATTTGGCTTTTAAAATCCTTCTTGAGCTCTTACAAGAATGCTCTTTGGGCTTAAAGCCACTTCATATTTCCTTCAGAAGTTTCAGATTGGAGTACAGTCTCAATGCTGACCTCTTTGGTGTTCATATTTTCATCCTTGTCCCCATAGTAATATTCTGCGGTCTTTTCTTTTCTAGTTTGCCTCCTGCTCATGATGATTGCCTTTTTCCTGGCTTTTAAAATGCATTTCTGCTTCTGGGGCACGGAGGCCTCTGTTCCATGGCTCAAGCTTGAAACTTGAGGCTTTGTGTCCTGTGGTCTCTGGTTCTTTCAGCTAGAAGCTAATGCTGCAGCTTACCTTGTACTGGTATGCCAAAGCAGAAGCCAGGTGAAGTTTTTCTGAGTTTCTCTAAGTTACCTTGAGTTCACTGCATGAACTATGGGGGAGGGGGTGGTCTTACCAGAGGAGGTCTCCTCTCTGGAGCTAGAGCACAGGCAGGCTCAGCGGATGGTGAACCCCCTCTGTGATACTGTCTTCCTGATTCCCCTGTCTGTGCTGAGGCATGCCTAGGGTCCTGGGGTTGGCACTTACGGGCCTCACTACCCCCGGAGCTCAGGATATCCTTCCAGTTCACTGAGGTGGAGCTGTCTGAGACAGCTCTGGTCATGTACTAGTCCCCTTCAGCCACAGCAAGAGGGACCAGATCCCCTTTTGCAGTTTTCCTAGCCTCACAGACTAAGAAACTGTTCACCCCTTTGACTGATCCCACTCTTCCAGGGTTTTTCCTGGGGAAATATTTGCTGGGTTTTTCAAGGTCCGCAAGGGGAGGGGAATAGCATTTACAGATCACTCCGCCATTTTGGCTCCTGGAAGTTCAAGTAGGTGATTTACAGACATTTAATCTGTGGGCTGATAGTCTCAGGGGTGGTTGTTGCTATTATCTGGTGTTCTACACTTCTCTCTCACTCAGTTCCACTGGACTCCCATCCTGGGCTGATGTGTTTGAGAATCTGCACTGCTACCATTGTTTCAGACCGCCGAGGGCTTCCTGCTCGTCTTTGCTATGGTAGGGTCTGCACTGGTACATCCTGTGTGCTCTGTGCTCCTCCAACCCTGTGCAACAGATTGTTCTGTCGACCTTCTAGGCTGTCCTGGGCTGGAAATCTGCCACACTCTGTCTCCTAGTGGATTCTGTCACTCTAAAATTTGTTCAGATTCTCTTTTTAAAGGTTTCTAAAGGAGTTTTTCTTAGAGCTTAGGTAAGTACTTGCTCTTACTCTGCCATCTTGGCTCTGCCTCCCCAGGAGGATGGGTTGGGGAGATGCATAATGAGATCTGTTTTGGACATTGGTTTTGAATCCAGACTCTTACTCACATGACTCTCTGTATCTATGAAATGAAGAGCTTGGATCATTTGATCTCTAAGAAATTTCCTTGTTGTAAATCTTCTGATGCTATGTTAGTTGAAGCATTTTTCAGGGGAGATCATCAAGTTTCCACATAGTTCATCATTGTGCATTTCCAGGAAGGCTAATTGTCATTTTTTGAACACTTACAAATGTCTGGTCCTTCCCTTGTAGGGACTCACAGAGGATGGGCAGCTGTGCAGATGCGCTTGCTTCATGAATTAGTGTATGCCTCCAGAAGAATGGGGAATCCTGCACTCTCAGTCAGACATTTGTCCTTCCTTTTACAGACCATGTTGGATTTTTTGTCAGACCAGGGTGAGTAAATTTTATCAAAAATTCTATTTTCTTTTTGAAGCACACTAATGCCTCAACAATTGGAATAGTTGTTGAGAACCCAGGTAAAAAAAAGGCTTGTCATTTTTCTACCTCAGCTCAGGAATTGTTCTGGGAAGTAAATAAATGCTGTCCAGCAGGCTATTCTCAGCTGCCTGCATTTGTTGCCTCAGGGTGGTCATTTTAAGTAAACGCATAAAAGGCATTTATACCCTTTTTTGAGTAAGTGATGGGGAACAATTTCTGGTTTTTCAGCAAAGTGAGAAGAGAAGAAAATAGCATTTATATAATGCCTACTGTGTGCCAGACACTGATGTGACCTGAGTGATGCATTAAGAAAATTATATAGGCAGCAGTGTGTGTGTGTGTTTGTCCTCCATTGCCGAAGAAGACCATGCCATCAGAGAAATAATGACATGGCTTGCACTTGACTTTGTTTTGAGTGGGAGAGAGCTGTGTAGGTTACCAGCCTCACTTTTCCTCCAGAGCCATCTGAATCCAGTGACCAGATATTCATCAGGATGACTGGAGATGACCCAAGATCAGGCAGTTGGGGTCAAGTGACTTGCCCAAGGTCACACAGCTAGTGAGTGTCAAGTGTCTGAGGGGAGATTTGAACTCAGGTCCTCCTGACTCCTCCACTGGTGCTATATGCGTTGCACCACCTAGTTGCCCTATAGGCAACAATATGAAGGAATAGATTGAGGAGGGAAGAGACTAGAGGTAGATGACAAATTAGGAGACTATTAAATTATTCCAAGTGAGAAGTGATGAATGAAAAGGTGGGTTCAATTCTGTGAGATATCTCAGAGGCCAAATAAAATAGGGCAAGATGATGAATTGAATAATAGGAGAGGAGGAGGACGGAAGAGTCAGATATGGTGTTGACATTTTCAACTTAGGTGAATAGGATAGTAATGCCATTAGCAGGAATAGAGAACATGAGAGAAGTGGCAAATATTGGGGGAAAGGGATGAATTTGTCTTTGGAAAGGTCTGATTTGAGGTGCTCTTGGGACAGTTACGTGAAAATATGCAGTAGATGGTTGGAAATGTGTGTCTGGAATTTGGTGGAGAGGAGGGGTGAGGGTTAAGGCATGAGATCTGGATTTGGGAATCTCTTCATCAGGGTCGTTGTAATATCCCTTCTTCTTTTGACTGTCGCAACATTAAAGGTTTGTTATATACCTGAGGATTTTTAACTTCTCTGATTTGTAGCCTCCACTTAGAAAATCTTGGAAAACCACTACCTGATACCACTCAACTTCTCTCCCTTCCCTTTCAAGGATGCTGTTTTCAAAATTAAAGAAGAAAAAATTGATTGAATGACTGAGGAAAAGAAAACAGACACTCCCAGCCCCCAACAATCTCTTAATAAATAGACACCTACTAGGCAATGTGTAGAGTTCTGGGCCTGGAGTTAAGAAGACCTGAGTTCAAATCCAGCCTTAAACAGTAACTATGTGACTCTGGACAAGTCATTTAACTTTTGTTTACTTCAGTTTCCTCATTTGTACAATGGGAATGATAATAACAATACCTACCTTAGAGGGTTGTTGTGAGAATCAAATGCAGAATAATTGTATGATATTTGTAGAGCAGTTAGTAAGTGCTATGTAAATACTAGGTGCTATTATTATTGTTATTATTGACCTACTGCCATCTGCTTATAACCTCTGGATAAATCCCTGAACACCCACATCCCCCAGAGATCCCTCTCCTGTGGTAGGTAGCCTCTCCTGTTACTGCTTCTGTTGCTGTTCTTTAGTTCTTCCAAGTAGGGATCCCTGTGGTTTTTAATCATTTTAATTTATCCATGAATAATAATTAGTTACCTGCCAGAAGGACAATTCGGATTGTGGTTCTGAATGAGTTTAGTGACATTCTTTGATCTGTAATGTCTTTTCATGCTTATTTAAACATTAGTTAATTTTATAGACACTTCATTCAGAGTTGGCACATAGTTTATGGACACTTTGTAGTAAGGCAGCTGGGTGACCCAATGGATACAAATTCATGTTCTGCTTCAGATACTTACTAGCCATGTGGCTTCAATATCAGTTCCTTCATCTTAAAACACCAGGACTTTGTGACCTCTAAGGTCCCTTTTACTTGTTAATCTCCAATTCTAGTGTTTGCTTTCGTGAATGCTCAGAAAAAAACCAGTTCTTTATTTAGCTGTGGCCATCTGTGGATCTTTCTGTATTTCCCAAATCATTTTCTTTCCTTATGGGAATTTTTAGGAATTTGCACTTGGCTTCTTGGTGTTATCTCTCTGCAGTGCCTAGTGTGGTGCTCTTTTCACACCTAGGTCTTGAAAACATGTTTTTGTGTTATATCCCAGAAGTACTGGAGGGGAAAATAAATAAATTCTAAATCTGAATTTGAATTAAGCTGTCCTAGTAAGATTTCTTTCCATGATATTCACATAATTTTTTTTGAAGTTTGAAAAGCTTCGTCATCTCGGGTCTTACTTAGACTTGATTAGATTTTTTCAATCAAGCAGTTTATGTGAAAAGAAAGATGCTTTTATAATGATACTGATTTTTTCTACTTTTCTTTGTTTCCTTTCTTTCAGTTTTACTTTCTCTCTGTCTTATTCCCTTCTCTTTATCTTTTCCTTTCCTCTCACTTTTTTCCTGTTTTTATTATGTATGTGGAGGATTATTATTATTATTTTTTAATTTATTTATTTATTTAACTTTTTACATTCATTTTCACAAAATTTTTGGTTCCAAATTTTCTCCCCATTTATCCCCTCCCCCCACCCCAATACACCAAGCATTCTATTTTCCCTATCACCGATCTGCCCTCTCTTCTATCCTCCCTCCCTTCTCTTGTCCCCATCTTCTCTTTTGTCCGGTAGGGCCTGATGACTTTCTATTCCCCATTAACTGTATGTCTTATTTCCTAGTAGCAACAACAATACTCAACAGTTGTTCCTAAAACTTTGAGTTCCAAATTCTCCCCATCCCTCCCTCCAAACCCCCAATTTCCTTTGGGAAGGCAGGCAATTCAATATAGGCCATATCTGTGTAGTTTTGCAAATGACTTCGATAACAGTCGTGTTGTATAAGACTAACCATATTTCCCTCCATCCTATCCTGCCCCCCCCATTGTTTCTGTTCTGTCTTTTGATCCTGTCCCTCCCCAAGAGTGTTGACCTCAAATTGATCCCTTCTTCCATTGCCCTCCCTTCCATCATCCCTCCCTCCCTGCTTATCTCCTTCTTCCCCATTTTTCTGTACTGTAAGATAGGTTTTCATACCAAAATGAGTGTGCATTTTACTCCTTCCTTTAGTCGAATGTGATGAGGGTAAACTTCATGTTTTTTTCTCAGCTCTCCTCTTTTTCCCTCCACTAAAAAGTTTCCTGCTTGCCTCTTGAATGAGATATAATTAACCTCATTCCATTTCACCTTCTCTCCTCCCACTACATTTCTCTCTCACCATTTACCTTAATTTCTTTAAAGATATGGTCCCATCCTATTCAATTCACTCTGTGCTCTCTGTCTCTGTGTGTGCGTGCATGTGTGTGTGTGCACGTGCACGCATGTATGTGTGTGTGTGTGTGTGTGTGTGTGTGTGTGTGTGTGTGTACATCTGTGTGTGGTCCCACCAACTACCCAGATACTGAAACATTTTAAGAGTTACAAATATTGTCTTTCCATGTAGGAATGTAAACAGTTCACCTTTGGTAAGTCCCTTATGACTTCTCTTTGCTGTTTACTATTTCATGCTTCTTCTCATTCTTGTGTTTGAAAGTCAGATTTTCTTTTCAGCTCTGGTCTTTTTATCAGGAATGCTTGAAAGTCCTCTGTTTCATTGAAAGACCATATTTTCCCCTGAAGTATTATACTCAGTTTTGCTGGGTAGGTGATTCTTGGTTTGAGTCCTAGTTCCTTTGACTTCTGGAATGTCCTATTCCACACCCTTCGATCCCTTAATGTAGAAGCTGCTAGATCTTGTGTTATCCTGATTGTATTTCCACAATACTGGAATTGTTTCTTTCTAGCTGCTTGCAATATTTCCTCCTTGACCTGGGAATTCTGGAATTTGGCCACAGTGTTCCTAGGAGTTTCTCTTTTTGGATCTTTTTCAGGCAGTGATTGATGGATTCCTTCAATACTTATTTTGCCCTCTGGTTGTAGAATCTCAAGGCAGTTTTCCTTGATAATTTCATGAAAGATGATGTCTAGGCTCTTTTTTTGATCCTGGCTTTCAGGTAGTCCCATAATTTTTAAATTGTCTCTCCTGGATCTATTTTCCAGGTCAGTTGTTTTTCCAATGAGATATTTCACATTCTCTTCCATTTTTTCATTCTTTTGGTTTTGTTTTATGATTTCTTGGTTTCTCGTAAAGTCATTGGACTCCATCTGTTCCATTCTAATCTTGAGAGAACTATTTTCTTCAGTGATCTTTTGAACCTCTTTTTCCATTTGGCTAATTTTGCTTTTGAAAGCATTCTTCTCCTCATTGGCTTTTTGAACCTCTTTTGCCAATTGAGTGAGCCTATTTTTCAAGGTGTTATTTTCTTCAGCATTTTTTTGGGTCTCCTTTAGCAAGGTATTGACCTGTTTTTCATGCTTTTCTTGCATCTCTCTCATTTCTCTTCTCAGTTTTTCCTCCACCTGTCTAACTTGATTTTCAAAATCCTTTTTGAGCTCTTCCATGGCCTGAGCCCACCAGATATCCATCTGGGATGTCTGGGATAGAGACGCCCCGACCTCCACGTATTTCTCTGATGGCAGGCATTGTACTTCGTCATCAGAAATGAAGGGGGGAAGGAACATCTCTTCCCCAATAAAGTATCTCTCTGTGGTCTTATTCTGCTTCCTTTTTCTGGGCATTTTCTCAGCCAGTTACCTGACTTCTGAGATTCCTCTCCACCCCTGCCTAGATCTGCTCAGCTAGTGCTTGGGGTCTGAGATTCAAATGCTGCTTCCCAGTCTCAGGGCTATCCGCGGCAGGAGCGGCTGCTATTCAATGTGAGCTTAAGTTCTGGTGCTTGGGTGGGGCCAGGGCCGCCTCCCAGGCTCAGTTCCTTCAGGGGCTTTATGCAGAGACCTTCAGTAATGGAGGGGGTGGGGGCAGGGCCGCCTCCCAGGCTCAGCCCCCTCAGGGGGTTTATGCAGAGACCTGAACTTCTGCCTGCCTGCTCCACGAGTCCCGGGCTACCACTGCCGCCTCTGCTGCTGCCTCTTCCGCTGCCTCCCGAGGGGGCCCGAGCCACGGAGACACCCTGCTCCCCTCTCAGCCAGGCTAGACGTCTCTCTCACTGACCTGTAGTATCTGTGGGCGGAGGGACCTTCCCGGCCCCTGGAGGTTCCGTCCCTGAAGCCTGCCCGGATCTGCTCCTCTGGGGCCGTGGCCAGGGCAGCTCAGGGGTGGGCTCCGCTTTCTCGGTGCGATGGACCCCTGGGGACCACTCTCCAGGGCTCTCTGGAATGGAAATCTCTTCCACTGTGTTTCTGTGTGCCTTGCAGTGATCCAGAATTTGTGGGAAGTTCTTCTAACAGAAAATTTATGGGCTGTGGATTCGGAGGTAGCATATGTGAGTCTTTCTACTCCGCCATCTTGGCTCCTCCCTATGTGGAGGATTATTAAAAGCTGAGAGTCCTGGAATTAATAAGTGCAACTTACATTCATTAGTCTTTTATGGTTATAGAGTGCTTTTTACACGTTATATCATGAGTCACTCAATTACTCTGTGAAGTATAACAAGATAGGTATTGGTATCTCTGTTTCAGAGAATTGGAGAGATTGTGACTTTCTTAGATCTCACAAACTAATAAATTGTAAAACTAGACTTGTATCTAGATCTTTTTCTCTTCTAACCACCTCTCCTTCTTTCTTTCCTTTCTGTCCTCAAGACCAATATTCTCATTATACCAATTTCTCTCAGTACAACCCCTTAAAATAATCTCAGAGTTGGAAGGAGTCTTACTTGTTGTCAAATGTGGTGACCTTAACCGGTCATCATTATATGAGGATTTATCATCCTTATCTTGAATATAGGCTCATAGATTTAGAGTTGGAAAAGACTTTAGAAGTGATCTAGATCAACCAACTTATTTTAAAGAATAGGAAAACCCATGGAGGTTAAATGACTTGCCCAAGGCCAGTCAGGTAGTGAGTGGCAGTACTAGATTTTGTATCCAGGGCTTCTTTAACTCTGTTTTCTTTTGCAATTTCTTCTTCTTATTTAACATAATTTTTCTCCTCCTAAGAAGGTGGATTTCATGTAGCATAATAATAAAGCCTATCTTTTTCATAGAGCATCCTAATTTGTGCATTTGGGAGGAGAGATTAACCAAAATGATAGCACTGTCTTTTGTCTATGTTGAAGAGATGTCAGTTTTGTTTACATGTGAAATACTAAAATATTGTGTTGACTCTATGAGGTCATATTAATTAGTGATTCAAAGGCACTTAGGTTGAAAGCAGAAGAACTTGGACCATTTAATAATGTTGCACCAGTAGGAATGTCCTTAAAGGTCTTCAGGTTAATAGTAATTGGTTTAATTGAAATCTCTTTGGAAAAGGACAAAAGTTGGAAGGTCTAGAAGGTACTCTTCCCACAACCCTGACAATAATTAAATTGAGTTTGGACAAGGTATTTTAGTTCTTCATGGGCTTTATAAAGTTTCTTCAATTATAAAATTGGATTATTGTTACTTTTGTATGGCAATCTTATTTAGAATTACTTTTATTATATGGTACCCTCATATTTCCATAGTGTTTTGGGTTTACAAAATGATTTCCACACAACAACACTGTGAGGTAGGTAATGCAAATGTTACTATTTCCATTTTATAGATAATTGAGGCTGATGAGTTAAGTCTATTTTGTATTTTCTCATCGGTGTGCATGTAATTTCCTTGTTGCACAGCTGGTGAGAAACAGAGTTGGACCCTGAATCTAGTTGTCTGAATCTAAGACAAGCATTTCACAGTTACAGCTTTTGGTATTATACACGTGACTTTATAAGTAACATTTTCAGTTACTCCAATATCAGAATTTAAGCAGTAATGTGATTTAATTGATCAGATTGGAGAGAGTTTCTTTCTAACTTTCTTACCACATATAAAAATGCAGTGGTTCAAGACCTTTGAAGCCAGAAGCTTTGGTTTGAGTTCCTTACAGCTAGCAGATCTTGAGAAAAGTCCTTTATTCTTTCTAAGCCTTTACTTTCTCTTTTTAAATGGGGTTAATATTACTTTTCCTTTTTACCTCATTTTCCCTTAAAGTCCTATTCTTATACTTCATCATGATTTGGAGGTTATTTTGATTTCTCAGAGAGTATACCAACTATATCCAAGCTCTTGATGGTATATCACTAATTCCAAGAACCAGCCTGGCTCCATTTGGAGAGGCTCATCATCACACCCATTGCAAGATGATGAAGTTTTCTGCCACAGCAGCTCTCAAAGGCCATCTACTAAGTGAAAGAGAGATTGTAGCCTGCATCAGTGGAAGGGGAATACTGACCAAAATGATAGATCTTTGAAATATTGATGCATTCACCTCACATAATTATTTTAAAGATAAAACACAATAATATGACTATGTAGCCTGTGCAATAAGGAAAAAAATTAGAGTTTTGTTTTGTGCTTGTTGAATTTGAGATGTCATTGGGCCATCCAGGTAGACCTATCTAGCATAGTTCTTTGATCTTCACCTTTAGTAGGTTCTTCCAGCCTACCAAATGAGGTTACTTGCTCTGTGTGTGTCTTTGCTATGGTAGTGGGAGCATGGTAGAGGAATATGATGATGGTTTTCAGCATTTTTATGTTATGTGGGATGCACAAGGTTTAAAAAGGGAGTATTTTATAAACATGTAGCACATATTCTAAGATCACTACAGTTTAATAATCTGGGATACCTCTACCTCCTTTTTGTATAATAATCTCTAATATCTCTACCTCCTTATTGTGTCAGTCCTGTATTCTCTACTTTGTTCTCTATTTTCTTGACAATTCTGATGTAAAAACGCCCTGAAATAGGTTGTATGAAACCCATGGGTAGATGAAAATGTTCCTTTTCCCCTCACTTTATGTCTGCATGTTAAACTACTTACAATCCTTTGCCACCTATTTTCTACTGTGACCTCAAACTCATTGTGTCCCAAAATGAGCTTATTGTATTTTCCTCAAATCTTTTTATTTCCCCCTCCCCCCCCATTTCTTTTAGTGGTACTACCTACCTATAGATCACCTATTTTACTGATCTCTAACTTTCTTGTCTTGGGCCATTTGGTTTAGCTCCCTATCTAGTGATAGGTAGAACATGAGGGTTGTGATTAACTCCCTACTTAATAAATTCCAGGGGTTCATTTACTTCTAGGATCAAATACATGACATGTAAACCCTTCACTACCTGGGACCAACCTTTCTTTTCTCCCCTTATTTGATGTTACTTTGCTTGACACACTTTGGGGCACAGTCAGATTGGCTGCCTTCTCTTCCTCACACATGATTATCTATATCCTATCCTTGTGCCTTTGCAGATCTAGAATGCTTTTTGTCTTCATTACCACTGCTTAGAACTCCTAATTTTCTTCAAAGCTCAACTCAAACACCACCTTCTTCATCAGGGGTTCTTAACCTGTGGTCCATTTTATATTTTGATAACTGTATTTCAATATAATTTATTTCCCTTGTAATCCTATATATTCTATGCATTTAGAGATGTAATTCTAAGAAGGGGTCCATAGGCTTTACCAGATTATCAAAGGGGTCCATGATGAAAAAATTAAAATGAAACAAAAAGATGTTAAGAACATCCTGTTCTCCGTGAAACCTTTGCTGTGTACCCTAGCTGCCCTTGTCCCCTCTGTGTTTATGTTGAATCTGTTGTGTATATTTACATACCTTCTTGTTGTCTTTTATAGTAGAATGTGAACTCCTGAGGGCTAGGACAATTTCATTTCCATCTATCCCAAGTTACTTTAGCACAGTGACTGGCACATAATAAATGCTTAATAAAATGCCCTTGGTTTGCTTTATTGATGCCATTAAAACTTTTTACCAGATGGGAAATGGAAAGAAGTCTCAGTTGAAATAAGGGAGTGATTGCAGCTGACAGAAGTATAAACATAACCGAAATTAATGAATTATTAATTTTCTTTATACAAACATGAGTTCAAGTATGTTTTCTGGCAATGGCTTTTTGCTTTCAGTTAACAATAAATAGTATTAGAAGGGAAGTTTTACCTTTTTTTTCCTTTAAATTTGATCTTTCTGATGTTAAGAGCAGGAAGAATATTGAAGACCCATTTTTCAGGTCTTACTACTTTTAAGTTGGTACATTTTTTTTGAAACCCACAGATGCATACCTTCCCAAAGTGTACTTTTTTGGCTATTTGAGAAAAAAATGTCATGAGAGTGGAGATTCCATTGGTAGAAAAATGGACTATATATCCTTACTGACGTAAAAATTATTTCTAGTTGGAGATTTCTTGGCCCACCATAGGCTCCATTCATTACCCATTCTGCCTGCTTTACAATGTGTATTGCATTGTTTTATGTAGAATAGTTTGGGTAAAAAGGAAAATGACCGTGACATTTGTTGCTTGTTTTCTTGACTTTGATGAGTAAGTTGTTTGCTCACTTTCTAGCCACAGCTGTAGTGTTTTCCACTTGATCGCCAGTGTGTCATTTAGGTTAATGGCAGAAGGTGCCAGTTCTATTAGAGAATTAAAAAACAACATATCTTTATTGGTTTAGGTGTTGAGGTAAATGAAGGATTGATTAATCAGACTGAACAGGGCAACAGATATAAATTAACACTTGACACTGAATTTCTGAGTGAAAGTGAGAAATTGACCGGCACTTTCTTAATGGTCTGGTTTAATATGCTTAGATCTCTTCATGCTGGCTACCTGGAAGTAGCGACTGCTGCTTTGGTTGTCATTCCTTTAACCATTAACAGACACACCTGGCATGATGCCAGCATGCTAATTACCATGATTGTTTGTAATGACTGAATGAATACTCTGGATCTGAATAATCTGGATGATACCTTTCTCTTTCCTTCTCAGTTTCATCAGGACAGGTAACTAGTGGGTATTGAGAATGAAGGTGAGGTTTTAAGCAGAAGGACTGAATCACAAATAGTTCAGGACTGTTTCAAATTCACATAATCATTTTTTTTAACTACAGTAATATATTCATTCTGCTGTAACACATGGAAGTCCACTTCGCTTTCTTGAACATTAGATATAATGATGCCATTTTGAATGTCTGCTTCTTAATCCATACTATGGTCAGAGCACATGAAAAAACACTGAGACCAGCTAGTAGTCTTATCTCATAATTGTATAGATGATTGTTCTATTTATACTGGTAAATGTATTAACTACATTCAAACTGTATACTTTTTAAAAACTGTAACTTATGTACATTATGTACATTAGAACTTGATCCTTTTCATCTCAGAACAGATTTTAAATTATAAACTTGGTTATTCTCTGGTCTTATATTAAGAACATTGTTGAAGTAAACTGGATTTAGTATTATTAGCATCAACTGTCCTGGAGTTGTTGTTACAGAACATGTAAGATTGTCCTGTAACAAAGTCTTTGTTACAACAAGACTTCAGCTAGGGCATAGAGTTAGCTTTTTTTTTTTCCATTTAATTTGGATTATTGAAGCTGATAATTGACTAATTTGGCATCCTGGGTTTATGTGAAGATAAAAATGCTCTCTTGTAAAAAAAAAATTAAAATTTAATCTGACTTTTAACATTTAATCATCAAATATCTCAGGCTACTAGATTGTAATATTGAGGACAAGAGGCTAATATGATGTCATGAAAAGATTGGGAGTTGAGAAATTTGGGTTAAAATCTTGACTTTGCCATTTATATATTATTACTTATTAAGGGGAATTTAGGGATTCTTTTGAGGTAAATAGATATACTTTTCCTCAGTGTATTCTTTGGGCCTTCTTTTAGATACAGAAAACAGGTCTGGGATGACCTTCAGCAAGTCACTTCTCTTTCTTGGCCTCTGGTTTCTCATCTCAGGAAATTGGATTAGGTGACCTGTAAAATACCATAGAGGTCCAGCTCTAAAAGGCTTTATATAGCCTTTCAAAGAAAATTATTTTAAAAATAAATATACTTTATTTCAAAAGAAATAAATTATATTGAAATACAGTTATCAAATTATTTTATAAAATGGATTGCAGGTTAAGAACCCCTGATGTAGTAGTTGGTGCTTAAGTTGCGCTTAGAAGAAAACTAGGGATTCTAAGGTGCAGATATGAGGGTATAAAGCATTATAGGTATTCAAAAAGTCTCATTTAACTTTGTTACCTACTACAGTGTCTTGCACATAAAAGATACTTAATAAATGTTTGAATTTGATTAAAATATTGATTAATTTTGTTTTTTTTTTTTGTAACTTGAATGTTAACATAAATTTAATTCTGACTATTTGTGGATCAGTTTGTATATCCTGCCTTTTACTGGTGTGTAGCTAGAAGCTAAAGGAGTATGCTTACTTACCTTTTATCCAATTTGTGTTCTTAAAAGCATATATGGATCATATATATTTAGATAGAGTTGATAGACATGGCTCCATATTTTCCTCTCACCCTGTAACCTAAGAATTCCCAAATGGACAAAGAAGGGAAGGATTATAATAGGGAAGAATTTTTACCTTAGGACATGCATACTGCACCCACACAATCTCCCCATATTTGCTAGGCCTCGGTTTGGAGTTTTTCCAGTTTGGTAGGATTTGCCTGAAATTTCCCATTCTAGCATAGCCTTTGAAAACTTAGGTCACCTTGATGTTTGATGAGCTGAGAGGAGAAGGATTTTAGTTGAGGAAGATGAAATTTAGTAGGGATTAATGAACTGTCCTTTATATAAGTGCAGAAAATCAATAATCCAAGTACAGGGTGGGTGAGATGCGACTAAATGATGAGTCATATGAAAAAGACCTGGGGCTTTAGTGGATTCACTCAGTAATAATTAAGGTGTTATACCATGCACCATCCTGGTCACCTCCCATATGGAGTCGTATATTTAGTTCTTCGAGCTACATTTTAGAATGATATTGTGAAAACAGAGAATATTCATATGACAGAGAACAAAACTATCCTCAAAGGAAATGGCTGAAAGAAATGTAGAAATTTATCGTGGAGAAGAGAAAACTTAATAGGAATAAGAGAGATGCCTTCAGTTCTGTGGAAGCAGAGCTAGTATCAAAGTTATAGGATGTCAAAAATCTGACTCATTTTATAAAATTTTCTGATAATAAAAGCTGACCAAAAGAAGGGCTACCTCGGGATAGTAAATACCCTACCACTGGATATATTTAATTTTAGACTGAATGATCATTTTTGTTGGTGATGTCTCGTCCTTCAATTAATCATTGAGAATGACCTCTACTAAGATTGTATAATTGTGGAAGGACATAAAAATGGACAGTTGAGAGTGGCCCAATTTAGAAATGATCTTCTGTCTATTTTACTATGAACATTACCAGCTACTTGTACATAGAGTATAGTTTTTTTGTGAGTAATACCAATTTTTAAATTTCAGGTCCTCTGACAATTTTCCATGGTCAGTTTGTACAGAGGATGAAATAAATATATAGTACTCTCCTTATCTCTCCCCTTTTTCCACCATCCCGAACACTTAAGTGTCTGGTATACCAGCAGATAATTCTCTTCCTTCCAGTTATTCCTGCCATGCTAATTTATAGTCTGACCTATAAAAACTATAATTAAACCCATCAGTAATACACTCTGGCTATAGCCCCTCAATGGTTCTTGTCATCTGGGGTAGGAGATGGATGGTTCAATTAACTTATCAGAAATCTGAACAAGTTTTAAAAATGACCCCTATATATCACTGTCCTTCCTGTTGAAAGATGAACATATTAGCAGTGATTTCTGTCAGTCAAATGCACAACCAACAATTCCTTCTGGTGTAGGCTTTGCCCCTTAATCTTTATCTTCCCTTGTTTCTAGTTCCAGTTACTGTTTACAAAGTTGGTTTGGCTTGTGATCCTAACTCTTAGGTTCTCTGCTGGCCAGAGCCTTTCTTTGCTTAAAGATTCCTCTTTGCTACACATCAACATGGCCTGCTCGGAGATTTTGTTTCTCAGTAGGCCAGACAGTAGCTGTCCTGGTGCTGGTGACTATGCATAAGCTGATTATTTTCTTGGTGGGACATGTTTGATGTTATGTCATAGGATTCAGAACTGGAAAACCAGGGTTCAGAGTTTTAATAACCTTTGCATTCCCAAACTCTTAGGGATGTTATGATAGAAGTGGCATTGTGATGAGCATTGAGTGCTTGGGAGAGGCAGGATGGTGTGGTACAAAGAGCACTCACTGGTTTTAGGCACTGAAGATCTGGGTTGGAATCCCAGTCTTGCAACCTCCTAGCTTTGTGGCTTTAATTAACATTGTTCCCTCTTTCTGAAATATCCACCTCTTTTCTCTTGACCTGTTGAACCTCCACTCATCATTTAAGCCCTTTCACTTCTTCACTCCACTTAAAATGATACTCTACCTTCCACACCTCATCACATACTTTGTTTTACAATACTTTGTGAGAGTTACTTGTGCTTGTCTCTTAACCCTCTACTAGCCTGTAATCTCCAGGGGTGGTGAGGAAGGGAAGCTGTATTTTATCCGAACTTTGTATCCTCCCCAGCACCTAATGCAATGCTCTTTCTTTTAGGTGTTTAATATAAATGGTTATAGAAGGAATCCATTTAAACTCCTTAGACCTAAGTTTCCTCTTCTATAAAATAAGAAAGATTGGACCACATTATCTAAAATCCTGTGATTTCTATAAGCCTGTATCAAGTGTCCTTAACCTAGCCTTGGCAAAATGCACTGTTGCCATATTATTTGTAGCTTACAAATTTTATCATGAGTTAACTTATAGGAATTCCTTTATGTCAAAAGAACATTTAAAACATATACTTTTCATGCAGTTGGAGACAACTTAGTCCCAAATACTGGTATGTGATTAGGCAGCATCTGGAAATGTAGAGAGAGTAGGGCCTGTGTGTGCTCACTGAGGTGGCCAATCTTGACCTGTCTTATTTCACTGGATCCTCTGAACAACACTCCAAGGTAGGTGGGGCTGCAATCGTGATCTTCATTTTAATGATCTCAGAGAAGCTCAATGACTTGTCCTGGATATGGCAGTAAAAATCACCGCCCAGATCAGAACCTAGGTGTCCTGATTCCAAGGCCAGTTTAGAGTCTGTCCCTATCTTTGCCTTGTCTCTGTCTCTGTCTTCTCTCTCTCTCCCTTTCTCTCTTTCTCTTATTCTGGCTCTGTCTCTCTTTGTCTCTTTCTCCCTCCCTCTAATGTTCCCACTTGCTTTCATTCTTTCTTGGACATGTTCTTTCTCATTACTTTCAACATGCACTAAAACGGCACTAAACTGCACTAAAAACTGCACTAAAACTTTTGGGACTGTGTGTGTGTATACTCACGTGACATTATCTGTCTGTTTTTTTTATGTTCATATTTCCCTGTCCCCTCCAATTTTTCTTTTGAGTTTATTTTCCTTTTATACAAAAAGTTAGCCTATTTGCCCTAATAAGGGATTAGTTCAGACTTCTAGCTGGATATCTATATGTTGTAGGGATCCTTGGAGAAAATTTAAATATCTTATGTATTTCAGGGACCCAGAGGAATTTTCACATACTCCCCACAGGGTTAAACCCAGTCTGGGTAAGGAAGCTCAGAGAAGAAGGATACCTTTGTGGGAGTAGAAGAGAGTAAATGCTGTAGTCCCTGGGTCTAGTATTGGTTTGTTGTAGCCCTTGGGTTCTGTGTGAGGCTAGAGCAGAGGGGTCTTCTCAGTGAGAGAGGAAGGGTAGGAAAATACCCACCCCACCCTCCTGACAGAGGTCTTTGTTGTTACACCAGCAACAAGACGAGGTGGTTTATTTTCTCACTTGAAGGGTGAGGAGTTGATTACTGGTCAAGGCCAGGTTCCTAATCCCTGTAGAGAAAGTCTCATTTGTTCTGGTTGGTTGGTTGGTTGTTGTCCTTCGTTCCAAAATGGACCAAAATGACATCACCGTGATAAAGAGAAGTTCCAGTGCGTCCTGCTGTGGCTGATCAGACCAGTACGAGCTCAGAATGCTCTACCACAGATTGGGCACAGATATTCTGTGTGAACATTTGGTGTGGATTCTCTAAATTTGTGCATCCTATGTTTACGTAGTGCTGTCTCAATTCTGCTTTGCTCATAGAGCACAGCACCCTTTCTGATGCACGCGTGCCATGCTGAGCAGTCCTGTGCCAGTATTTTCCATGTTGCACAGTCAAATCCAAAGTTCTTGAAAGAGACCTTGAGTGTCCTTGTATTGTTTCTTCTCACCATCATGTGATCACCTGCTCCATGTAAGTTCTCCATAAAATAGTCTTTTTGGCAAGCGTACATTTTGCATTCAAACAACGTGACAGCACATCAGAGTTGTGCTCTCTGAAGCATGGTTTCAATGCTTGGCAATTCATCTCGTCTGTTCTGGTAGTTCTTTGGGGATTGAGGAAATTGAGGGAATTAAGAGGATTAGGGCTACAAGTGGTTAATTATGGGAATTGAGTGAACCACACTGACTTTATTTTGTGATTCAATTCTGGAGCTAGCTCAGTTGCATTTCTATTCCATTATGGGTCTAGTTCAAATTCTGTCTTGTGAGGAACGTTTTATTCAGTTGTCGAAATTGGGAGAAAACCTTACTGCATTGTTTCAGTCTAGCCCTGTGTAGCTGGGAAGCTGGACCCCCTCTACCTGCTGCTTAGAGACTCTTAAATAAGTATATAATAATGCTGACCAGAAACTCAGTCAGATCTAAAGACTAAAGCAAGGTGTTTTCTCAAAGTTGTACATCTCAAGCAACCCACATGACTTCTCTGAAAACTGACCCTGTACTGAGATTTGGTTCCAGTGTTTTTTCTGATTGTTTACAGGCACTTGAGGGGAGTGGGACACCTCTTTTTCTGAATCCAGAGAATTGCACATGTTCATTCTTCCCTTTCCAACTTGCAAAGTCCCTAATCTTTCATCCAATTAGAAATACCTAATAGCTAATGTTATATTGTTTCCTTTTAATTAATTGGCCTCATTTGGTTAATTTTTTTAATGGATAAAAGTTTTTCTCCCCTTCCACTTGAGATCCAGGACTTGGCTGAGGAGGTCTGGTTCTGGTTTGTTGGGCAATTGGCATGCATTCCTTAATACATCAGTGTACTCAGAAAATTGAACCTTTGTTTTCCTCAGTCATATTATCTTTCACCCACCACAGGACCAAGCTTTCCTTCTGATATGGGAAGCTGATTTTCTTTTCTTTTTCAAAATTATCTTTGCTTGGACAAGGCTTGGCAAGTATGATAGAAGCATTATAGAGAAGCATTAATTTATGATAATTTTATATTTTTTTTCTTGTTGATGTTTTATAATCATTAATTTGGACATTATCATAATGCCCAGGCCTACTGACCATGTCCAGAGTTCCTTGTGGAAGAATGCCAGTTTCCAGATTGTGTGCAGGACTGGATTTTGCTTTCCCAAACCCCAGCCAACCGGAAAACCCCCATCATGGTGGATTTGGGGCAGCAAATATTTAACTGGGGGGCGGGGAATAGTGTGTGGAGTAGAAGGAAGGTGTGACTATTACTACCTATCCCCCCAGTTCCCCAGCTAAGTTGACATAGAACACAGGATGAAGTTTTAATGTATTAACAAGGTGTGACATCGTGTGATCCTTTTATGAATGAAGCATGAATACCTCTCTGAGTCAAGAAGGGAATAACCTGATTATTTAAGCACAAATTAGTCATTCTCCCTGGGGACTTTAAATAGCTAAGTTCTAGATGATATTTAAGCAGTTCTTGAGTGGGTGATGATGCCAAGCCAGGGACTAGAAGTGGAGAAAGATCCAGGCCCTTGATAGCAAGTTTTTAGGAGAGAAGAGAGGGTTTCTCTCTCTTCTCCCACTCATCCTTTGTTAGCCATGTTACTTTGAAGCAGAGTTACTCAACTGGTAGCAAATGCTTCATCTGTCAGGGAGCATAGACACACACTGCAGATAGACTATAGCGTAGGTGGATAAAATATTTACTTTTTGTTGTTAAATAAAATATCCTCATCCTTTGTGGGCTCACTGAAGACATCTTTGGTACAGTGGTAGTAATAGACAGGTCTGTGACATATCCTTAATTCTGTTCCTATATAATTTTCATCTGTTCTACCAGGTCTTTATATTTTGGAAGCTTTTCATTTCATGTATACAGGAGATTATGAATATTTGGTGTGGTTGTGACTATTAAATCGTTCTTAGATTTTCGTGTGTCAGTGTTATGCTTAGGGGTCTGTGGTGACAATTTGACCTGTAATAATAATAAAGTCAAGTTAATTGGTTGGATTTTCCATGATATGTTGAGCTCTCTGTTTGTATATTGGTATTTATTGTCTTTCTGGCCATGAAAGATAATGGTGAGCTTCTGATGAACAATTCTAGCTTCCAACTTACGTCTTCTTAGTTATTTGGTAGTTGCTAAATTTCTATACCTTGCCGTGGTGTGTTCTGACGTCTTACAATGTCTTTGCACAATCCACGTTAATGTTTAAGTCTGAATTACTTAAAGATGACCTTTCTTTAATTTCTGATAGCAGTATCCTCATCTTGAGTTGCCATCATAAACCCGTTTCCATTTCCACAAATAAATCTGTACAACTTAGCCATTTATGTGGTGTGTTTTTGTTGACATGCTATTGATCGAGTTCCTAAAGATGTAGATGTAGCGCATGTAGGATTTTTTGATTTGTTCTTGAATCTTAGTAATTTGGTAGGATCCATCTATAGATAAGTCACATGTGGTTGCACTGAAGAAACCCAGTGTACCTGTTATTTTGCTCTTATATGGTGAAGTGATGACTGCTTATTCCAAAGAAATTTCTTTAGGTTTAAACTTGTGTGTGCGCACACATCAAGAATGTCTACTTATCCTCCTGCTTTTCTGACATGGGTGTGTTAATATTTCTTTAGCTACCTTAGAGTCAAGGGTCTTGTTTTTCATTGATGGTGAGCAGGTTTGTGTTTGCAGACTATCCAGATTAGTTGTGATTCATTTCATAGATCTGAATGTGTACATTTAGATTGGTATTTTATAGGTGTTAATTGTTGTAAACGTGTTCTCATTTAACTTTGATTCCAGGATAATAGTCTCTTAACATAATCAGCTATAGCCTTACCTTTGATAGTTTTATGCTTGATGTGTCTGGCCTGAAGGAGACCCAAATATTTATAGGTATTTTCTGCATTAGCTCAGTGGGCCCCCTGGATTTAAGCCTGATGACCAGTGATAGATTATTAATTAAAAATTCTTAATCTTTTTTCTGATAAAGACAAATTCTAAGACAAGTTGCTCTTCTATTATTCTTTTATGTACAGTGAACTATTCTTATGCATATGGATGAAATCATTTCTTAAAATTAAGTATAAGTGTTGGGATGTAGGCTTGTCTTCTGTAGACTCCCTGAACACATCTTTGGGAGAACTCCAGGAGCAGACAGGATGATGGGAGCGATTTATATTTCATTCTGTTCAGATATGGTTTTGATTTTTTTCTCTAGGCCTCTGTGTTTTGATTCCTTTCCAGTACATTAGTTTCTAGGCTGAATTCAGTATGGTGACATCTGTTTACATTATTGTTCTTAAATTTTTTATAGGTCTGTGCTATGTTGTGTTGTATGGATTTTTCAAGTTTTGTACTTAATTTAAGGGCTGACCTAATATCGTTGCGATGAGTTTAATTTTAGAAAAAACAAACATAACAAAGAAATGCAGAAAAATTCAATTGACAGTGTGGGCTTTGTCATGTTTAAGTATACTTTTTATTCATAGTAAGAAGAGTGCTGATAGAAGATAATTTCCTGCTGTAGTTTTTCCGAACAATAATACACACAAGAAGCATTTTCAAAGTGTCTTTTATGTTTATAATGTCTAAGCTGTGCTTAAGCATTCCTTTTGTGATTCTGGAAAAAAAGTTTTTTCTCTGACTTCAGAATTCTGTTGAATCTGTAGTCTTACTATTTTAGGCGTCTTGTTCCAAAGTGCACGTCAGAACTCATCCATATTTAACCATCTTGTGTGACTCTTGTCCATGTCTGCCCTTCAATTCATCACAGAAATTCTATCCAGTATCCTGGTTGCTTACCTGGTTTTCTCCTCACCCTTGTGATGATAAGACTATTACGGGAAAAATGGAAAAATGCTTGTAAGAATTGTAAAAATATAAAATTATAAAATATAAAAATTACAAAAATATAAAAGAAATTATAAACATTTCACTGATATGTTAAGAAGCATTTCAGTTAAAAAAAGAATTATAGAGGTAGCCTAATGCAGCCTACATCCAGAGCTGGAATTCTCTTTTTCTAATCCCTAATTGTAATCCTTCATCTTTCCTCTTGAAGACATTTAGAGATGGAAGATCTCAGAGGGGAACTCACTACCTTCTGGGACAGGACTTCCATTTTTCACTCATTTTCCACTTCCATTTTTCAGCTCAAGCACCATTGGTATTAATTTCCTAATGATCCAAAATTCCCATTTAAGGAAATTAGCCAACTTTATGATTTCCTCAAGAGTGTACTATTGCTATCATAGAGTAAATAAACTAAGCCGCTGTAGTTGTGAATCATCATTTATATTACAGGATGAAAGTTATATAGGTACTGACCTACCAGTGAATTCTTCCTTATTTATTTATGAATGATAGCTTTGGATTACTTCAATAATGCTATACCACAAACAGTGCTTAAGTGCCAGTTATGTCTGAAGCACTGTGCTAAACACTGAGGGAGATAGATGCCCAGCTTAGATAAAATAGGGCTTCCTTCCTTTCTTCATGGAGCTTATAATGAGAGAGGGCAGTTTATATATAAACAAATATGAGAGAGAGTCATATATAAGTAAAGTGATGCATGGCGTATCAGCAGAGAAAGATCATTAACAGTGAAGAAGATTAGGGAAAACTTCTTAGAAGAAGAAAGGAAGGAAAGAAAGAAGGAAACAAGTATTTGTTAGGTATCTGGTTTGATTCTCACAATAACTCTAGGAGGTAGGTGCCATTATTATCCCCATTTTACAGATGAAGAAACTGAATCAGACAGGTTAATTGACTTGTCAGTCACACGAGTAGGACAGATTTCTGGGAGCCAAGATGGTGGAGTGATTGGTAATTGCTATCTCCCTCCCCTTGTTGACCTTGAAGAGCCCAGAGAATATCTTCCCAGGAAAAATCCTGAAACTGTGGGAGCAGCAGAAAGGGTAAATAGTCTCTTTAGCACATGAGGTTAGGAAAATCACTAAAGAGTGTTCCTCTTGCTATTGCTAAAGGGGACCAATAAAGGATCAGAGCTGTTCTAGGCAGCCCTACCTCAGCAAACGGGAGAAGATCCTGAGCCCCAGGACCCCAGGAGTGCCTCAGCACCCCAGGTGAATCGAGAAGACACTAACTCAGATGGGATCACCAGCTGCTGAGCTTAGCTGTGCTCTAGCTCAGCAGAGGAGACCTCCTGTGGCCAGATCACACAGCTATCAAGTGTTTAAGGCTGAATTTGAACTCAGGTCTTCATGATTCCAGACTAGATACTCTATTATTGTGCCACCTAGTTTTCTCATTTGAGTTTGGATGGAGTTGGCATTTGAGTTGGCTTTATTTTAAAGGATGGCTAGTACTTTAACAGAGGGCTAGAGATTGTGTTCCAGTCATAGGGAACAGTGTGAACAAAAGGCCTCAAGGATGTATGTAGAGAATGGCTAGTCTGACTGGGGCATGGAATAGTATTAGAAAGTGTTAAGATTTTAGATCATGGATCTAGAGCTGGAGAATACCATAGAGATCATAACTGTTGCTGTTGTAATTTGGTCATTTTCAGTCATGTCCAACTCTTTGTGACTCTATTTGGAGTTTTCTTGCCAAAGATGCTGAAGTAGTTTGCCATTTCCTTTCCCAGCTCATTTTTTTAGATAAGGAAACTGAGGTGAACAGGGTTAAGTGACTTGCATAGGATCACACAATTTAGTAAGTGTCTGAGGTTGGATTTCAACTCATAAAGATGAGTTTTTATGATTCCAAACCCAGTGCTCTATCTACTGTGTTGCCTACCTGCCCAGTTCTCATAGTCCATCTACTTTATTTTATAGATGAGGAAAGTGCGGCCCTGTGAGATTGTTGATCACCTATGGTCATACTTGTAGGAAGTGATAGAGCTAGGAGATAAAGGTTGTAAAGGTTAGGATGGTGCCAGAGTTTTCCTTTTCTTTTACTGTTACTCATACTATTTCCATATTGCCTTATGTCATTAGATTATAGAATATAGAACTACAGGGAACCTTGGGTATCATCTCACCTTCTTCCCTTCTGACTATCTTACATGAGGAAACTGAGGTGTTTCACAAACTCATAGGTTTGGAGCAGAGTTAGAATTCTTGATTGCTTGACTCTAAATCCAGTTCTCTTTCACTAGGTAGGACAGTTTACTCCTAAATACATGCCAAATATTGTTCTAGAGCACTGAGAGGGCTACAAATTTAGATGTTGACCCTGTTCCCCTGGAGTTTATAGTCCAGTAGAAGGGGTTTTTATATAAGCTAGCCCCTCCATTTACAGAGGTAGTTCAGACAGGTCGCAGTGTGATCCAGCAGGACACTGTAGAATTAGGTCCAGAAAACCAGTTTCCTGAGTCCCAAACCCAGTACCTTTGCCTCTCTGGGTTATTATTCACTATTCGTATGGACAGAAGGATGACTGTTGTACTTTTGTCCAAGGACAACACAATCTTCAAGACTGACAACAATTTTTGAAGAGCCTGTTTGGTAAGTGATACTCAGAAGACTTTGTTGATATGGAAAATGAATTTAATTATCCCTTTGAAAATCACAAATAAGTTACAGAAAATACTAGGGAGAATATTTTAGTTTTTGTTTTGAATCTAAAATTATTTTCTAGAACTCTGTGGGAGAAAACTTTCTTCTTTCTCATATCTGGTATTTCAGTTCTTTTCTAGCAGAGTTGAGTGCCCTTTGATTCTTTTCCTCCCTTCCATGCTGATACCTAATGCTAACAGATGGTTAGAAAGGGAATCTAATTTTTGTCAGATTGAAAGTATTGATCTAAACTTTGTGTGATATGACTGATAATTATAGTCTCTAGTTCTATAGCATTTTAAGTTTTGGAAATGAGTGAAATAGGTAGGACAAATATTATCCTTATTATATAGATAATTAAATTCATGCTTAGTCACACAGCTGATAGATGTTGTGAGCCAGGTGATGGACTCCTTGGGAAAAGGTGGTAGAGTGACCTGGAGGCTGGTGTATGATAGTGATCAGGATCCAGGTGGTGTGACATAGACCAAAGGAGCAGAGGTTGGTAAGTGATATTGGCAACTGGTAAGGGTCTATAAGAATGTGGAGGGTGTACCTTTTTCACTTGATCTAGTGTATCTGGAGTCATGAGAGAAAGTGTATCTCCCGCTGGAGAGAGAATGGCTAGGGCTGTAATATAGGACTGAGGGCCAGGTTTTTGTAATTGTAAGAAGATGGAATGGATGAGAGGTAGAGATGGAAATTGAAGAGCAGTTTGTATCCTGTAGTGTAAGAAGATAGTGTAGCATTGGACACAGGAGGGGCAGGGCTGAAGGAGATGAGGTTAAGGGAGGAGGAAATAGTAACAGAAGGAGTTTTTAGACAGGAGGAGTGTTTGTCAGAGGACGGTAGGTTATCGCGCCCTTCCTCATAAGCAGATGTAGTTTTGTCTACATTGGGTTCTACTTTTGATGGGCAGCATGGGAAGGCATGGGGACTCTGACCTAAGGCTGGATCCTGTTGCCTTGTCCTTCGTGATTATAGACTACTGAAATGTGACTGACTGATTCCCCCATAGCTTTTCCCCAGACTCAGACAGAGGGGTTGATGTTGATTTTCTCACCCTTGCAGATGGCTGAGGCGAGACCACATTCAAATGAGGAAAGTATACTATTTATTTATTATGCTATCATGGGTGACAGATTATAATGTTTTGCTCTTCATTCTCAATTGTAGCTATTGCACTTTGGTTTAAAACACTAAACATGTCAGAATTAAGTGGTGTAGCAGATATGGATGTTAAAATCAAGATGTTTCTTTTCATAGTTTCACACAATCAAATTAAAGAGTATGAGATCCCATGAAATATTAAAATCATAGATTGAAAGATTGGCTGGCTCTTCAAGATCATCTGATCACAACTCCTCAAATAATTATTATTAATTATTAATATTCTTATTAATTTTATATTAACAATGTTCATATTTTGTTATAATTAAGTTTATCTGAATATATTATTAGTGTGATAATAGCTGATGTTTATGTAGCACTTCACAAAGCACTTTATACATAGTTTCATGTAAGCCTCATTGTAACTGCTACAATGTGTGTGACAGGAACTGAGACCTGAAGAAGTTGAGTGATTTTTGGAAAGAATTAGACTAGAAGTTAGGTGAACTGGTTCTTATCCTAACTCAATCGTTTTCTTTTTTTTTAAATATTAATTTTATTTATTTTTAGTGTTCTACAATCATTACCATATAACTTAGATTTTTTCCCCCTATCTCCCCGCTCCCTCCCTGAGATGGCATACAATTTTATGTAGGATCTATACATACATTCCTATTAAATCCATTTTCACTATAGTCATGCTGTGCAGAAGAATTATAATGAAGGGGAGAAATCATATAATAAACCAAAATGTAATACACACAAAAAAATGATCTACTATATTCTGCGAGTGAATTCCATAGTTCTTTCTCTGGAAGTGGAAGGCATTTTACCTTAGGAGATCATTGGGAATTTTTTTTAAATCCTTGCATTGCCACGAAGTTCCAACTCTACCAGAAAAAACTCTCACACCCTGTGGTCATTGCTGTGCACAAAGTTCTCCTGGTTCTGCTCCTTTTGCTCAGCCTCAGATCATATAAGTCCTTCTAGGCCTCTCTGAAGTCTTCTTCATCATTTCTTATAGCGCAATAGTATTCCATTACATTCATATACCGTAATTTATTCAGCCATTCCCCAGTTGATGGGCATCCCTTTGATTTCCAGTTTTTGGCCACCACAAAGAGAGCTACTATATATATTTTTGTACATGTGGGACTCTTTCCCATTTTGATGATCTCTTTGAGATACAGTCCTAGAGCAATATTGCTTGGTCAAAGGGTATGCACATTTTTGTAGCCCTTTGGGCATAGTTCCAAATTGCTCTCCAGAATGGTTGGATGAGCTCACACCTCCACCAGCAATGTATTAGTGTTCCAACTGTCCCACATCCTCTCCAACATGTATCATTTTCCTGTTTTGTCATGTTTGCCAATCTGATAGGTGTGATGTGGTACCTCAGAGTTGTTTTGATTTCCATCTCTTTAATCAAAAGTGATTTAGAGCATTTTTTTCATATGATCATAGATATCTTTAATTTCTTCCTCTGAAAATCGCCTGTTCATATCCTTTGACAATTTATCAATTGGGGAATGATCGACCGTTTTCTTTTCTTGAGCTCCATAAGTGACTTCCCCTTTCTAAGGCTTGCTTTCCTCCTCTAGAAAATGTAAGGGGTTTGGTCTAGATGATCTACAGAGTCCTTACCAAGCCTAACATGTTTTGTTCCCTTCCAGCTCTGACATTATATGTTCAATTCAGCACATATTTTATTAAGAGTCTATATTTAAAACACTGTGATATGTGCTGAATTTATAAAGGTCAAAAAAACACAGTCCCTGCCTTGATAGCAGGGACTAGTAGGTGGGATACAAGAGTTATGTAAAAAGTCAGTAACAAATAGAATGTGATTAGGGTAAAAGAAGATTATAGACAATGTAGTATAAGAAATATGATGAAGAAATAATCCCTTCCAGCTCACAACACATCTAATCCAATGCATGGCTGAACCAGAATCCACTTGATGACTTGTCAAATGACTATCCAGCCTTTTCTTGAAGACTCCATTCACAGCAAACCAACTGTATCTCAAACCTATTCTACTTTGATATGGTTCTTGATGTTCAAAAATTTTTCTTAACATTGAGCCTAGATTTATCTTTTTTCAGCCCTTATTATTCCTAGCTGTTTTCCCTGAGGCTAAATATAACAAGTCTGATCCTTAGTGCTTGGTCCAGGAAAGGTCCCAAGTTTGAGAAGTAGGCATGGAAGCTGGGTTTTGGCAGAAGGGAAGAGTTAATAGGCAGCAGTGATAGGAGAGAACATTCTGGGTATGGGGAGTAACACAACCAAAGCTATGGAGTTCAGAAAGGATGGGGTCATGTATTTGTTGTACTGTTGACTAGAATGTGAAGTAAATGGAGGTGGAGAGTATGAGATAAGGCTTGAAAATTAGATTGGTGCTGGATTGTGGAACTCCTTGAATGACAGAACAAAGGACCTTAATTTCCCTTCATAAACAACATCATTTTGGAACAGAGGGGAGTAATGTAACTAGATACATGCATATTTGTATGAGGGTGTTTTTTAAGGTCATTTCTAGTGTTACTCATCTTGTGATTCTATGAATACTGTATTAGAGTTCCCAAATCCCTTCTTAAAGGAGTCCAGTTTTGTAGAATATGTCTACCTAAATTGCGTGTTAAATTCCTACCACTTTCCCAAAACATTGCTGGTTCTCGTACCCATTTAGTTTGCTTAGCAGTCTCTTGTTATAGTAAATCGTTGAAGTTGTTCTGCCATGCACTAAATTAAGATGCTCAGGCATCAGGTACATTCTGACTCTCAGAGGAATGCTTCGACATATGTTGCTTTCATACAGAGAGACTTGAGGTTTGTCTCTATTATTTTCTATTTGGGTACTGTGTAAACAACATTCACAGTGAAATATTTCCAGTTTGAGATTTTTTTCAGTAACACAGAAACCTGTTAAAGGTTAGAGAATTTTATGAATCTTGAATCATAGAATTTTAGAGCTGGTCAGGGTTATAGAGATCATTTAGTCCAACTGAAACTTCCTTTATTTTGTTATTGAGTCATTTTTCAGTCATGTCTGACTCTTCATAACCCCATTTGGGATTTTTTTGGCAGAGATACTAGAGTGTTTGTCATTTCCTTCCGCTCATTTTATAGAGGAAGAAACTGAGGCAAACAGGGTTAAGTGACTTGGCCAGAGTCATACAGCTAGTAAGTGTGAGGCCAGATTTGAACTCAGGAAGATGAGTCTTCCTGACTCTAGGCCCAGCCCTCCATCCAGTTTGTCACCCGACTGCCTCTTCTTCATTTTACAGATGAAATTGAGACTCAAAGAGGTTAAAGTGATTTGTTCCAGGTTGCAAAGCTAGATAGTGGTAGAAGTAGAACACAAATATAAGCCTGCTGCTTCTTAGTTCAGGTTTGTGGGGAAATCGCATTCCATTTCTGACCTCTGTTTTTCTTACCTTGACATTGAATAGTTCAGCAAATTTATCAAATGTTTATTACACTCTTAATGTGTTCTTGGAGCCAGGATGGATACTGAGAGAGATGCAGAATTTTGTTTAAATGGTTACATGTTATGCATGGGTTTTACAGTTTGTGAGGTGAGAATAAAACAGATAACTACTTGAACATAATTCCTCAGGAGCATAGGAAAGATATAAAAGCTTCTTTAGTAGGTTCTTAATCAATAAATGCCTGCAACAGTCTGTGGAGTGGGAAGCATCTGGAGTCATAGTCAGGAGACTCAACTTCAGATTCTGTCCCTGTTCCACAAGTTTTGTGGCTTGGGGCAATATCCTTCACCTGTTTGAACCTCAGTTTCCTCATTTATAAAATAGGAATAATAATATTTGAAAAACTAGTCTTGCAAAGAGCCTTTCCTGGTCTCCTTCAGTGTTCTAGTACCTTCTTTCTGATACTAACTCCAACATACTCTGTGTGGATCTTGAATGGAAATAGTTATTTGCTTGTCATCTCTCCCCATCATAATGTGAGCTTACTTCATAAAAATAAGTACTGCTTTTGCATTTTTTTGTATCTTAGTGCTTGGTACATTGTAAGTGCTTAATAGGTGCATGTTCATTTGTTGACCTGATCAACATCAGACTTGAACAGTAGCCTTGCCTCCACTACTTCATAAACCTTAAAAGTGGTGCTTTTGTGTAATTTCTTCAATGCTTGAGCCCTCATATTGATATTTTAGCTAGACTGTTGTCAGCCCAGCTTGTCTTGTGTCAGATGCCAGCCTTTTAATTTGTCACTACACAAGGGAGGTTATTTATCAAGTCAAGCAAAGTTGTCACTTATTTGAGAAGTCAGGATTGGAAGAAATAGAAAATGCCAGATTTAATATATTCAGCTACTCCTACGTTTCATCATCAGTTCATTCCTTTGCTACCCAGCCAAAAGAGAATGCCTAAAAAGTTTGCCGTTCATCAGCGTCACAGCTGATTAGGTGTTGCTCAGCCAGAGTGAGTTGGTGCTTTGTTGGAGTCAGGTTCTTGACTAGATATTCAGGCTTGTTCTTAATGTGCTTCCTAGGAAAAAAAAGAATGTGGCAAACCACGTGTTGTATAACCTTTTCAATGATCTTCAGTTTCGACATTGCCTCTATCCCCCACTTCCCAACTCTCCATCAGTTCTTTTTTTGACTACAAAACAGCTAGGTTTTTAGCCAGAGGCAGTCCTTCCCTAAGGACCCTCAGCTGTGTTGCAGATGTGTCTGGGAACATTGGAAATAGCTTTTGAGGAAAATATACAGTTGCAATATAGTTTATAGCTATCAAGTTATAGGATCAAAATTTTAGAGACCTAAGAATTTTATTTTATATTCAAAGTAGTATATCCTTGAAGATGTGTCCTGTTAGTGTGTGTGTCTGTGTACATGCACACATATATACACAGTAACAGGATGTTTCATTTTATACATATATATATATATATGCATATATACACACATACATGCATATATACTACACACGTAGTAATAGGTCATATGTACATTGAGGAAAAGTAATATTGTGCAATATTATTAATCACCAGTATTACTCTGATTCATCTTTTTAATTTTCCAGACTGCACTTCTGAAGGACAAGCATTTTCTGCTTTTATGTCCTTGCTTTGATGTCCCTCAAAGTTAGGGGTGAGCTCTTCTAAGTGGGGGAAACCAAACTGGAGAGAACCTGATTAAGATGGCTTTTGCTTCTTTTAGCCAAGATTGCTGGAGGCAGCTGGATGTCATAAAACAATTAGTATTCCTTAAATGGCAGAAAGGGACACAATCAGCCACCTCTGAAGTCCAGCCCCCTAGCTGCAGTTTAGTCCTTTCACCTGAGGATTAGTCATTCCCCACCTTGCTCTCCCTCCCGTGAAGTAGTAGGGAAGAACTGAGAACTATTAACTCACCCCTCATTAAAATATCCACCAATCCAGATTGCCCTGCCTTTGCTAGGGGAGGTTCAAATGGTGTATAGTTAGGCCAATGAGAAGGAAGATGCATCTGCGTTTGTTGGCCCTCACTCTGGGTCTGTGGCACAAATGGAGGCAGGTCAGAGGTCTATTAATAAATTGTTATCTTGCTCAGAGAATTGCCTTAGTTTACCCTTTTGTTAAATTTCACTCAGCACTATACAAAGAGATATATGTATACATTTATGTGTATATGTGTATATATACATGCATATATATTAAATTGATGATTTATGAAAGAGGGACAGGCATACCTGGTTCTTTGGGTACTTGCTGGGAAAGACCATGAGAGCAGTGGGCAATGAGGCAGCAGTAACACTTTAATAAAGCACAAAGGGTATAGGGATGAAAAGCACAGAAAATATAGAGGCAAGCAATAAAAAGAGGCAGATAGTTTGGGGACTGAATGGGATGGGGTGGTGAAAGCAGGTAGTCAGCAGTGGGAAAGAAGATAGGGAGGGGCACAGTCATTCACATAACTATGGACTAGAGTTGGGACCATTTGGCAGCCATGGACCCAGATGGAATGGAGATTGCTTGGGGGGGGACATCGAGTCTCATTTTGAAAATTTTTCAGGAGGGGAAACTGACTTTTATCCATTCCACTGTAGGGTTATTTCATTAACATTGTCGTTACCACTTTGTAAAGATAACATGTCCATGTGATGTCAGAATTATCAGTAACATTTGGTGTTCTGCTGGTCTTGTGACATACAAAAATTTTGAGAGACATAATTTCTAGGTAATTCATTATTTTATTAATTATGACTAGTGAATAATTAAAAAAAGAATGGCCATTTGGCTGTCTCTCATAAACAAAAGATGGATCATGGTATCCCCTTGACACTTATATGCCCTTGGAAAAGTTTGTGTTCCTGAGAGGCAACAGGCAACTCTGATTGGTTAACAATTAATGAGAAGAATGAATATTATAATGAGGGGTGGACCTAGTCTAATAAGAAGTTAGGGGAGTGACTTTGATTATGTCATTTTTATCTCTACCTAGACTACCCCCAGCCTGGAGAGAATCCAAGGATCCTAGATGAAGGATCTCTACTCCCCCAGCTCCCCCCACCACTGAAAAGAGTACAGTGAGTCACAATTCACCTAGATTAAATTCTTCATGCTCTTTAGTCAGAACTAATCTTCCTCAGTTAGATAGGATCAGAACAAGATTGAGGAGGACTTTAAATCCAATCTCATTATTAGCCTTATTTTGCTATAGCTGAATGACCTAGTAGAGAATGAAGAAATAGGAAGGGGAAAAAATCCTGGATCTCCCTATTGGTAATTGGTTATTAATATAGGAGAGAAGTAATTATTTCTCTCATTCTTACTGTGGATGTCTGTAACTTGGGCAAGATTTACATATCATAGAACCAAGAGGCCCTACAGCAAAGCCTAAATGGCTTCCTTTAATTCAGAACATATTACTAGGGTGTGATTTTTAGTTAATATACGATAAAATTAGTAATGATCTTTTGGGATGGTTTGTATGTGACTTCTAAGTTCCCCTTTGCAATCTTCCTGCTATTGCTATTTTATAGGGGCTACATATAAATTTACTTATTATACTGACTAGAAGGGTGTGTGTGTGTTTGGGATTGTCAGGGGGGTTCAGAATCAGAAACATTTTTAAAACACATATGCACTAACAGGACACGCACATATGTATGTATGTATGTATGTATGTGTATATAGCCACATACACATTGCTAACATTTCTCCCTTGAGAAGAAATACCTGAAAATTATATAAGACCTTCCTCTTTACTCTATACTCCCCTGCCTCTCCAAAAAAAAGGACTGCAAAGAATGAATAAGTATCTCTATGCAGAGATGAAAAATAACACAATCTTTACACTTGACAGGGTTAGAATCTAGTAATGGAGCAAATGCAAAGAACACTTGATTTGAAGCTTGTGAAAGAGGGTTTTAATTCTCTCCTACTTTGTTGTGACCTTGGGCAAGTCATGGAACCCATCTGGTTCCTAGTTTCATCATCTGTAAAAGTGAGGGGGTTAGATTAGACTAGGGGGTCTCAGCTTGGGATCTATGAACTTGTTTTTAAATATTTTTATTGCTATATTTCATATTACAATATAATCAGTTTCCTTTGTAATCTTATGGATTTTATTTTATGATTTTAAAATCATTATCCCAAGAAGAGGTTCAAAGGCTTTACTAGACAACCAAAATGGCCCATGATACACAAAAAGGTTAAGAACCGTTGGAATAGATGATTTTTAAGGCCTCTTCTAGCTTTAAGTTCAGTAATACCAGGAATATCTAGTAAATGCATCAGAGATGTCAAAGTGATCTGAGAATTTTGAAGTAGAGTTGGAACACCTAGAGTCAGAATATTTGAGGGCAATCAGGAAATCCTTCATGAAAGAAGCAGCATATGAGTTGACCCATAAAGAAAAAAAGTAACATCAGTAAGAAGGTATATAGGAGGAGGCTCTTGCAATCAGGAAGATGATAGTTGGGGCAGCTAGGTGGCACAGTGGATAGAGTGCCAGGCCTGCAGTCAGGAAGACCTGAGTTCAAATCCAACCTCAGATACTAGGGACATGACCTTGGGCAAGTCACTCCTGTTTGCCTCATTTACCTCTTTTATAAAATGAGCTGTGGAAGGAAATGGCAAACTACTCAAGGATCTTTGCCAAGAAAACCCCAGATGGGGCCACAAAGAGTCAAACATGACTATAACAGCAACATGGAGGTGGGAAGGGACAGGATGAAATTAGGCAATAGTGAGTATGTAGTATATGGTATAGCGCCAGATCTCACTAATGGTTAGTACTCTGACTTATTTTTGTTGTTCATAGCTAAAACAAACCAGTCTCTTTGAAGGTGGTCCATTCTCTACAGAATGTAGGATGAGATGTGTGTTTGTGGGTCCAAACTCAAATGGATAAGTTCTTAAAGGAACACAAAACTCATACATTTAGACAGATAGGGATTGTAGTCTGATATTTGGCATGGACATTCATAGGTCAATTCTGCCAGTTTCCCAGTTGTGAAGCCCAGTTGAATTTCACTCAATAGTAATTTTCCCCTTTGAAGAAGAGGCAGACAACCAGATTAGATAACCAGTATCAGTCAGTCAACAGGTATTTAATAAGCATATACTGTATGCCAGGCATTGTGCTACACCTTGGAATTATAGAGAGCAAGCAAGAAGCAAGACCGTTCTTGCCCAAAGGATAAACTGTGCATACCCTTTGATCCAGCAATACCACTATTAGGTCTATATTCCAAAGAGGTCTTTTTATTTTTTTATTTTTTGAATGTTCTACAATCACTACCATAAAACTTAGATTCCTCACTCCCACTTCCCTCCCTCCCCAAGATGGCACACAATTCTATATAGGATATACATATACTTTACCAATGAATATGTTTTCACCATAGTCATGCTGTGTAGACAAACTAAAATAAATGGAAGAAATCATATAACAAATCAAAACATAATACACACACACATACACACACACACACACACACACAAACATGACCTGTTACATTCTGCAAATGAATTCCATAGTTGTTTCTCTGAGTGTGTAAGGTATTTTGCCTTAGAAGACCATTGGGAATTTATTTTTTTAAGTTCTTGCATTGTTACAAAGTTCCAAGTCTACCAGAAAAAACTCTCCCATACCGTGGTTGTTGCTATGCACAAAGTTCTCCTGATTCTGCTCCTTTCTGTCAGCATCAGATCATGTAAGTCCTTCCAGGCTTCCCTGAAGTCTTCTTGTTCATCATTTCTTATGGCATAATAATACTCCATTACATTCATATACCATAATTTATTCAGCCATTCCCCAATTGATTTCCAGTTTTTGGCCACTACAAAGAGTGCTGCTATAAATATTTTTGTACCCTTTCCCATTTTTATGATGTCTTGGGGAAGCAGTTCTAGAAGTGATATTGCTGGGTCAAAGGACATGCACATTTTTGTGGCCCTTTGGGCATAGTTCCAAATTGCTCTCCAGAATGGTTGGATGAGCTCACAGCTCCACCAACAATAAATTAGTGTTCCAACTCTCCCACATCCTCTCCAACATTTATTATTTTCCTGTTCTGTCATGTTTTCCAATCAAAGAGGTCTTAAAAAAGGGAAAAGGACCCATATTTACAAAAATAATTATATTAGCTCTTTTTGTGGTGGCAAAAATTTGCAAATTGAGGGGTTATCTATCAATTGGGGAATGGCTGAATAAGTCGTGGTGTATGAATGCAGTGGAAAACTATTGCACTGTAAGAAATGACAAGCAGGTGAATTTCACAAACACCTGGAAAGACTTACATGTACTGATGCACAGTGAAGTGAGCAGAACCAGTATTTTATAGTATTAGCAATATCGTACAGCGATCAGCTATGACTGACCTAGCCCTTCTCAGCAATACAACAATCCAAGACAAGTCTAAAAGACTCAGGATGGAAAATGCTGTTCACATCCAGAGACAGAACTTTGGAGTCTGAATACAGGTTGAAGCATATTATTTTAACTTTATTCTTTTTTCTTATTTTTCTTTTGCTCTGTTTCTTCTTTCACAACATGACTAATGTGGATATGTTTTACGTGATTGAACATATTTAACATATATCAAATTGCTTACCATCTTAAGCAGTGTGGAGGGGGAGGAAGGAAGGGAGAAAATTTGAAACAAAATTTTAGATAAAAATTGCCTTTACATGTAATTGGAAAAAAATAAAATACTATTCAAAAAAAAAAAAAAAAGGAAGCAGTTTCTGCCCTCAGAGCTTACGTTTTAATGGAGGAAGAAAATGCGTAAAAAATGGGGAAGCATCCCCTGACTAATTCTTATGGAATCAGTTCTCAAGTGGTGGTGGGAGAGATGTCAGCTACCTCTGAAAGGCAGCATAGTAAAGTACAGAGAGCACTGGACTGGGAGCAGGAGGACCTTTCTTAGAATTCTATTTGATTTTTCCTAGTTGGGTGACTCTGGGGAAGTCTCTTGGTCTCTGTGGCCCTCAACTTTCTCATTTGTAAAAGGAGCATATTGGCACTGGATGACTTCCACAGTCTCTGGCAGCTCTAAATCTGTGATTCTATGAACTTGTAACCCAGCTCCATTCCTACAATTGCATTCTATTCTCATTTATCCTATCTTAACACAAGTTAACTTAAGTTCTTATTTTGGGGATATAGGATTCACTGAGCTCATGTGGTTGTGTTTACCATCTGTCAACACCCAACCATCTGCACTTGAAGAAAGTGTGTTGCTGACAAAATATATGTCTTGACTTAAAAACCCAGCAATTTTATATCTATATCTATATCTATATCTATCTATATCTATATATCTATATCTATATCTATCTATCTAGCTAGCTAGCTAGCTAGCTAGCTAGCTAGCTAGCTAGCTATCTATGATTGTACAAAGTTGGTCAAGGATTTTTTATAATTATAAAAGGTTCATAATAAAATTCTTTCATGAAGTGCTGCCCAAATTCATTTAAATACTTTTATTTACAATATGCCTGCTGCGTATAGTCATTAAGTGTTTACTTTGCCCAAGGCATTGTGCTAGGTGGTAGCTATGCGGAGATAGATACTAAGATTGTAGATATAAATATCTGAAAGACATTTTAGAGGTCTTCATGTCCACGTCACATTTTATAGATAAAGAGAGACCCAGGGAGATTATGATATAGATCTTCTTCTCTAGAAGTTACAGTCTCAAATGTAGAAGCAATATTTAATTCAGTTCAGTGGACATTAAAAACCTACTATGTGTTATCTTTATGTAAGAGTGAAATAAGTGCAAAGGAGGAGGAAGAGAATATTCTTAATGAAATGTGACAAGTATAATTTAACAAAAAGGCAAACTGAGGCAATTATCTGAGCAAGACAGCAGTTTATTTTTTTTTAAATTTAACTTTTTACATTCATTTTCATAAAATTTTGGGTTCCACATTTTGTCCCCATTTGTTCCCACCCCCACCCCAATACACCGAGCATTCTAATTTCCCCTATCACCAATCTGCCCTCTCTTCTATCATCCCTCCCTTCCCTTGTCCCCATCTTCTCTTTTGTCCTGTAGGGCCAGATAACTTTCTGTTCCCCATTACCTGTATGTCTTATTTCCTAGTAGCAAGAACAACACTTGATAGTTGTCCCTAGAGCTTTGAGTTCCAACTTCTCCCTATCCCTCCCTCCCCACCCATTCCGTTTGGGAAGGCAGGCAGTTCAATATAGGCCATATCTGTGTAGTTTTGCAAATGACTTCCATAATAGTTGTGTTGTGTAAGACTAACTCTATTTCCCTCCATCCTATCCTGACGCCCATTGCTTCTGTTCTCTCTTTTGATCCTGTCCCTCCCCAAGATTGTTGATTTCAAATTGCTCCCTCCTCCCATTGCCCTCCCTTCTATCATTCCCCCCATCCTGCTTTTCCCCTTCTTCCCCACTTTTCTGTATTGTAAGATTGGTTTTCATACCAAAATGAATGTGCATTTTATTCTTTCCTTTAGCTGAATGTGATGAGAGTAAACTTCGTGTTTTTCTCTCAGCTCCCCTCTTTTCCCCTCCATTACAAAGTCTCCTGCCTGCCTCTTCTATGAGACATAATTTGCCCCATTCCATTTCACCCTCTCTCCTCCCAATACATTTCTCTCTTACCATTTAACCTCATTTTTTAAAGATATGATCCCATCCTATTCAGTTCACCCTGTGCTCTGTCTGTGTGCATGCACATGTGTATGTGCGCATGTGCGTGCGTGCGTGTGTAATCCCACCACTACCCAGATGCTGAAAAGTTTCAAGAGTTACAAATATTATCTTTCCATGCAGGAATGTAAACAGTTCACCTTTGGTAAGTCCCTTATGACTTCTCTTTGCTGTTTACCTTTTCATGCTTCTTCTCATTCTTGTGTTTGAAAGTCACATTTTCTTTTCAACTCTGGTCTTTTCATCAAGAATGCTTGAAAGTCCTCTGTTTCATTGAAAGACCATGTTTTCCCCTGAAATATTACACTCAGTTTTGCTGGGTAGGTGATTCTTGGTTTGAGTCCTAGTTCCTTTGACTTCTGAAATATCCTATTCCACGCCCTTCGATCCCTTAATGTAGAAGCTGCTAGATCTTGTGTTATCCTGATTGTATTTCCACAATACTGGAATTGTTTCTTTCTAGCTGCTTGCAATATTTTCTCCTTGACCAGGGAACTCTGGAATTTGGCCACAATGTTCTTAGGAGTTTCTCTTTTTGGATCTCTTTCAGGCAGTGATCGGTGGATTCCTTGAATACTTATTTTGCTCTGTGGTTGTAGAATATCAGGGCAGTTTTCCTCGATAATTTCATGGAAGATGATATCTAGGCTCTTTTTTTGATCATGACTTTCAGGTAGTCCCATAATTTTTAAATTGTCTCTCCTGGGTCTATTTTCCAGGTCAGTTGTTTTTCCCATGAGATATTTCACATTCTCTTCCATTTTTTCATTCTTTTGGTTTTGTTTGGTGATTTCTTGGTTTCTCATAAAGTCATTGGCCTTCCTCTGTTCCATTCTGATTTTGAGAGTACTATTTTCTTCAGTGAGCTTTTGAACCTCTTTTTCCATTTGGGTAATTCTGCTTTTGAAAGCATTCTTCTCCTCATTGGCTTTTTGAACCTCTTTTGCTAGTTGAGTTAGCCTGTTTTTCAAGGTGTTATTTTCTTCAGCATTTTTTTGGGTCTCCTTTAGCAAGTGTTGACCTGCTTTTCATGGTTTTCTTGCATCTCTCTCATTTCTCTTCCCAGTTTTTCCTCCACCTGTCTAACTTGATTTTCAAAATCCTTTCTGAGCTCTTCCATGGCCTGAGCCCATTGAATATTTATTTTGGATGTTTGGGATACAGAAGCCTTGACTTCTGTGTCTTTCCCTGATGGTAAGCATTGTTCTTCCTCATCAAAAATGAAAGGAGGAAACATCTGTTCCCCAAGAAAGTAGCCTTCTATGGTCTTATTTTTCTTCCCTTTTCTGGGCATTTTCCCAGCCAGTTACTTGACTTCTGAGATTCCTCTCCACCCCCACCTAGATCCACCCAGCTAGTGCTTGGGTTCTGAGATTCAAATGCTGCTCCCTAGCCTCAGAGGCTGGAATGACTGCTATTCAATGTGAGCTTAAGTTCTGGTGCTTGAGTGGGGTCAGGGCTGCTTCCCAGGCTCAGTTGCCTCAGGGGGTTTATGCAGAGATCTTCAGTAATGGATCTGAAGTCCTGCCTGCTCCGAGAGTCCTGGGCCACTGCTGCCTCTGCCGCTGCCGGTGCCTCTGCCTCCCGAGGGGGCCTGAGTTATGGAGACACCCCGCTCCCTTCTCGGCCAGCCAAAAAGGCTGTCTCATTGACCTTTCGCGTCTGTGGGTGGAGGGACCTGTTTGGCCACTGGAGAGTCTGTCCCTGAAACCTGCTTTGATCTGCTCCTCTCGGTGCTGCACTGCCAAGGTAGGGTTGGGCTCTTCTCCTGGTTCGGTGCACAATGAACCTTTGCTGTCGGTTTTTCAGGTCTCTCTGGAATAGAAATCTCCACTCCATTCTGTGACTTCCGATGCTCCAGAATTTGTTGGGAGTTCTTGTGTACAGATATCCTATGGGGTTTGGATTAGGAGCTAACATATGTGAATCTTTCTATTCCACCATCTTGGTTCCTCCCCCTCTAGCAATTTATTAATAGGGCACTGAACCTACAAATAAAGGGGTCTCTGGCTTGCCTCTGTGCTAAAAGACTGGGAGTGATTGCTAACTGGGCTTTTTAAAACTAGGCGGGTCTAGTTGATTGGCCTGACAGTACATCATTTAGTCCTCCTCTGGCAAAGGCCAGGCTATCCTGCTTGATGGATATTTTAATGGGGGGTGCCTTCATAGTTCACAGCTCCTCTTCATTCTTTCATCTTGGGAGGGTGGTGGTGGTAGACTAATTCTCAGGTGAAAGGATTAACCTGCAGCTAGGCCAACTGGGCTGGCCTTCAGATGTGGCTGATTATGCCTGTCTCTGACATTTAAGGAATGCTTCTTGCCGTATGACACCTACTGCCTCCAGAAATCTTGGCTAGAAAAACCACCCCAATTAGAATCTCTATGGTTTGGTCTCCCTCTTGTCAACCAGGTTGCCCCTAATTTTCATGAAAGAAAAGCAAGGAAAAGGGACATATCCTCTGGGGAGGGCCTAGAATAAGCTTGTTTCAATGCTTAAGGGGTAAATGGAAAGGGGGGAGACACTTGGAAGGGGCCCAGCTTTAGCTGTTTAAGGAGCATCAGTGACACCTTTGGGGCTGGGAGTGATCATATTCCTCAAGTAGCCCTTCAGAAACTGTCTGCTTTCAGAAATGAAAAAAAAATGGATCCACAGTAATATTGGTTATTAAATAATATAGCATAATATTAATCTTTCTCAATATAAATCCAGCAAACATTAAGTACTTTTTATGTGGAAGGCAGTTTGCTAGGAATTGAGAATAAAAAGCAAAACATGAAAAGCAGTTTCATGAGCTTGTATTCTATTAAGGCAAGGGTTCTTAACCTTTCTTATATTGTGGAACCCCTTGGTATTTAGGGATAGGGTTAGGGCATTTATGGTTTCATTCTCAGAATAATCTTTTTAAGTGCATAAAATAAAATTTATAGTATTATAAGGGAAATTAATGGTACTGAAATAGAGTTTTGTAAATATATTCAAAATTTCATGGTCCCCCAGGTTAAGAATTACCCTTTTATTAAGAAATACAACATGTAAGCAGATAAGTTAAATACACAATTATTTGAGGAAGGACAAAGCCCTAACAACGAGTGGAATCAAGGAGACAGAGCCAATGTAAAAGTATGGGTAGAAGGATGGAATGCTAAGTTCAGGAAACAGCAAGGAGGCTGGTTGGCTTGGAACGTAGATTGTGTGAAAGGGGAGTAATGTAAAACAAGCCTGGAAAGCTAGGCTTGTGGGTAAAGGGCTTCAGATAGCAAGCTGAGGATTTTGTATTTCACCCACTGAAATTGACCTGTTAGACATGCCAGATCATTTTGGCAGCTGTGTGGAGGGTTGGGAGCTGTAGAAAGCCGGAAGATCTGTTAGGCAGTTAGAGTAGTCCGGATGAAAGCTTGCGAGTGCCTGGAGTAGGCTGGTGGCTGTGTGAGTATAAGGAAGAAGGTAGCTGTAAGAGACATTGTGGAGGTAGAAGGAGAGATGGAAGGAAGTCAACACTTCTGTTAAATCTCTTGTGAAGATGGAGAAGGACTTGAGTTGAAGGAGAAGAATTTGCAATGATAGAATCAATAAGACTTAGAGGTTATTAGATGGAGTGATTGAGGGACAGGAGTGAGTAAAAGAAGACTCCAGAATTTCACTCCTGCATAGGTGTCAACAAAAGTAAGGAAGTTGATATCTGTAATAGGTTTTTTAGGGAAGGTAAGTTCAATTTTGGACATTTTGAGTTTGTGGTACTGGCAGAGCATTTAAATGGAGATATCTCATAGACAGTAAGAAGTGTGTAATTGATGCATAGCATAACATACACCCAATAATTGAAAAAGAAAGCCTCTGGAATGATGAGAAATCAAGTCAACAAGCATTTATTATGTGTCTACAAAGGACCTGGAGAGCACTTCTGCTTCCTTCCTTTGTTTTCAGATAATAAGGTTAAGGATAACTTAGATAATAGAGATCACAGAACAAGAAAGCAACTTTAAAGGTCATTTAATTTAACTCCTTTGTGTTACACAGGAGAAAGCTTAAGCCTAGAGAGGGGAATAGATATATCCTAGATTATACAACTAGTGGTAGAGCCAGAAGCAGAACCCAGTTTAATATTCCAACCACTATTTCACAGGTACCTTTAATTTAAAATAAATTACTTTTCCCTTGTTGATCATTGTTTGTCTTTGTTTCAAAGTTATTTTTATTAGGTTGTCTCATCTCTGTGAGAGCGTGACCCATGGCTTATCTAAACTTTTTATCTCCCAAGAGCTTTGCACACAACAGCCACTTGAGAATTCTTGTTATATTTTTATTATTTTTGTATCACATGTCTCCATTTTCTCTCACCTATTTTGGGTCTTATGATTAAGTTTCTCAAGATATTATGGAAAAAAATCTAGGTAGTGATTGAACTGAAGATTATATAATAGCTAGTGGCTTAATGTAATTGCTCTTCAGTTTGGCAGACTGTGTTTATATGCTTGAATAGATTAAGGAAAAATATTTCATCTCTCAGTGTGCCCAAGTGACTACTTATCAAGGAATGTAAACTGTCACTGTGGTAATTAAGTGAAAAAATAGTTTAAGTAATGTTGATAGGAGGCAGTTAACGTTGCTATCCTTATTTCATTGCATGCTTTTCTAGTTAATTCAAAGTTGTATGGAGAGGAAGGTTTGTTTTTCTTATTACATGACAAGTACATTACATTACAAGTCTTGTTTTGATATGTATATTACAGTTTTTCTTACCATTAGTGTGGCACTATGATGCTTCATTGGTGGTGTTTTGGATGATCACCTGACCTGACCATATGCAGACTTTAAAAAGCTAAATTGATTTTTTCCTGTCTGTAGGATCTTTGGTATTTGTATAGTGTGTTTCATGATAACTAAATATTTTAAATTCATTACCTCATTTGAGTCTCATAATAAATTTTTATTGAATGAATGAATGTCTAATGAAACTCATGTATTAGGAACAGATTTTCTACATGAGAACACTGACTTTTAGAGTTGAGGGGATCTCTATGGCCATTTAATTCAAGTCATAGCCTAAAAGAATTTCCACTAGAGCATAACTGGTATGCTCATCCAGCAATTTTGAACTCTTATAGAGGGAGAACACAATTCCTGCAAAGTCAGGAGTCAGTGCTTTTCGATAGTACTAATTACTCAGTAATTATTCTTGATATCATGCCTAAACTTGCCTCTTTGTAATTTTCTACCTTGTCCTCCAGGTTCTGTTTTCTAGATTGCCATGAGTTTTTTAGATCCTGACTTTTTTCCAGTGCTTTAACTCTCCCTCCCAGTTGTGTCATTGATAAATTTGTCAAATATCCCATCTATGTCTTTGTACGAGTCATTGGTAAGAAACGTTAACCTGGAGAAAAGCACAGATCATTGGGACACTCCATTAAAAACTTTCTTTTAATTGATCAATCAACAAGCAATTGTTAAATGCTTTCTCTGTGGCAGATGCTGTAATTAGATACTGGCATACTAAGACAATATCAAAATGACTTCTGTCCTTAAGGAGTTTACATTCTAGTTGGGGAAACAACATGTACATATATAGGTCCATAGCAGACATATCCAAATCAAATGTAAGGCAAGGAGAAGACTCAAATAGCTGGAGAAACCAGGAAAGGTTGTATGCAGAAGGTAGCACTTGACCTGAGTCTTGAAGGAAACCAGGGATTCCATGAGGTGAAGATGTGGCCAGAAAATATGCCAGGCATGACAGTTAGTGCAAAGACTCAGACATAGGAGATGGAACTTTGGGGAATGTCAAGTGAGCCACTATATCTGAGTATGTTCTCATGGAGAGGATGGAGAGTAATATGTAAACATACTGGAAAAGTAGAAGTGACTAGGTTTTGTGCTTTAAAAATGCCAAATAGGTGTTTACATTTAATCACGGGAGTTGGTTATTGAATGTGTGTGTTGGGGGGGCATATTTCAAAACTGTGATGGAGATAGAATTGGCAACTGATTCGATATGTCAAGTGAATGAGAGTGAGGATCCTAGGATGATACCAAGGCTGTGAACTTGAATGATTAGAAAAATAGTGATGCTTTCTAATAAGGAAGTAATAGGGAAATTCAGAGTCGTGGGCTTGCAGGGGTAAGATAATTAATTCTCTTGGATATGCTGTTTGAGATGTGAACATCGAGTTAGAAATGCCTAACAGGAATTTGGTGATGCAGCCCTTGCTCTTGAAGAGAGACTGCGTATATAGATTTAGGAGTTATTTGCATAGAGATGATTAAAGCCATAGAGCTGATGAGGTCACCACATGAAAGAGTATAGAATGAAAAGATAAAAGAACAGAACCTTGGGTGAAGGGTATTTCTACAGTTAGTGCGACATGGAACCAGCAGAGGAGACTGAGAAGCAGTCCTCAGACAGGAGAACAAAGAGAAATCAGTGTCATAGAACATCTAGAGAAGAGAGCATCCAGGGAAAGCGGGTGATTAATGGTGTCAAACGAGACAGGGGGGTCAAGAAGGATGAGGATAGAGAAGCAATCTGACAATTAGGAGATAAGTGTTGACTTTAGAGAGAACATTTTTATTGGTGTGATGAGGCTGGAAGGCAGATTGCATAAAGCTCAGGAGAGAGTGAGAGGAGAGGATGTGAAGGCACTCGGAGTTAGGCTGAGAAGAAGAGGACAGAGATGGGATGGAGAGCTAGTGGGCTTGGTGGAATATAGTGTGGTGACTTTGAGGACGTGGTAGCCTTGGCATGTTTGTATGTAGACAGCAGGGAAGGATCTATTTGGTAGGGAGAGAATGAAGGTTAGCGAGAAGGGGAATGATAGTGGGGACATTCTGCAGGAGAAGATGGGAGGAGGGGGGGGAACCATGTCTATGTGGAATGGGACTGGTCTTCAGGTGAGGAGGAGTACAGGAGAGAGCTCTAGGCAAAGAACTTTCCTTCTTTAAGTATGAGGTGAGGTCCTTAGCTGAGAGGACAAGGGGTGGGAGTGAAGCAAGAGACTTGAGAAGAGAGGAGAGGTTAATATGTATTTGGTTAGGATAACTCTTTGAGTCTGGATGGTCAGATAGTTTAGAATCTATGTAATGGTGTTATCATCTAGCCCACCTCTCTTTACATTTTTCAAAAGAATAGCATTAGATTCTTATCAAAATTTAGGCAATGAATGGGTACAGAATTTTCCTGATCTACCAACTTAGTAAACCATATGAAAAAATGAAGTTAATCTAGTATGACATGTTCTTGATGAAGCTAGGCTGGCTCTTTGCAATCATGAATTCATTATAGAAGTTTCTCAAGAATTGAAAACCTTTAGTTTGCAGACTATTCTCTTTGCTTTTCTGAAATTGGGATAGCATCTTTTCTTCTGTAGTCCTGCAGTACCGCTCTCATTCTTTTCCACTGTCTTTCAAATGACACTGACTGTAGTTTAGCCATTAAACCCCCCACATTTCTGAATATTGTTGTTCAGAGATTGCAACTTATTCAAGTTTATAGGTAGGATGGTATTGTCCTGAATTTAAAAGTTGGAAGACCTGGATTTGTATCCTGGCATTAGGAAAAGAGTTTGGGTCTGGTGCTTGATATTGCATGATTGCTCAAATAGCCATGCCACATCTGGAGCCTGGATTTCTGAACTCACAGACCATGCTTTTTCTCTTATGAGTTCAAATATGACCTAGATGACTAATTGTTAGGGATGTTTTTCAGGAGATTTTTTTTCATGAGTTAAGCTGATTGGACTCCATGATTCTCAAGTAGCCCTTCTCACCTAATGTTAGGATAATTGAATATATCATTTATATATCATTCCTTTAAAATGAATCATGGTGAGTGAAATGAGGACATTGTGAAGAGTTTTCATAATAAAAATATGGGGAATATTGTATTTTCTAAATAAAATTTCTTTTCCATAAGGCCTCTCTTTCTGGATACCTGATTTCTAGGAATCCAGGACTTGTGGGAGGGCCTCTCCCCTCGTCTCTTTCTCTGTGAAAGTGCTCCCTGGGCACTGGTGTTTTTACCAAATAAGGACATAATGGATTGTAGCTGAAGCTTGAAAGTTAATCACATCTCTCTTTGTTTGATACTATGGCCACATCAGCTAAGCTCCCTCTTCCCTCCTCACCACCCTTTTTTTACTTTAGTTATAGAATAGCTACATCAGCAGTTAGTTGTAGGTGAATATTTCCCAGGGTTTGTCTAGTTTTTCAAGCTTAAATTGTAAGCTCACCTCCCAGCCAATGGAGAGATGGGATAGTGGGGAGATGGGATTCTTTGCTTTAGGGTACATAATGGTGTTTTATCCTTTGTAAGTTGCCTCCTTCCATCAGCCCTGTCCTGGTTCTTATTTCTGTTCTTATTTCAGAAGCCTCTGAATTTATTTAAAATTTTAGATAAGGATCTTTTAACCCACACAGTGGAATTCTAGAGTTAGAGCCACACAGGCTGAATTTACTTCTCTACCCTACTGTGAATGCCCTTTGTACAATCACCTACACACTGACCATTCATCCTTTGATTAAATACATCTGGCCATGGGAACCTGACAACCCCTCAAAATGGCCCATTTTATTTTCTTTCTTTTTTTTTAATATAAATTTATTTATTTAACTTTTTACATTCATTTTCACAAAATTTTGGTTTCCAAATTTTCTCCCCATTTGTCCCCTCCCCCCCACCCCAATACACCAAGCATTCTAATTTCCCCTATCACCAATCTGCCCTCTCTTCTATCATTCCTCCCTTCCCTTGTCCCCATCTTCTCTTTTGTCCTGTAGGGCCAGATAACTTTCTATTCCCCATTACCTGTATTGCTTATTTCCTAGTAGCAACAACAATACTCAACAGTTGTTTCTAAAACTTTTGAGTTCCAACTTCTCCCTATCCCTCCCTCCCCACCCATTCCCTTTGGGAAGGCAGGCAGTTCAATATAGGCCATATCTGTGTAGTTTTGCAAATGACTTCCATAATAGTTGTGTTGTGTAAGACTAACTATGTTTCCCTCCATCCTATCCTGCCCCCCATTGTTTCTATTCTGTCTTTTGATCATGTTCCTCCCCGTGTGTTGACTTCAAATTGCTCCCTCCTCCTATTGCCCTCCCTTCCATCATCCTTCCCTCCCTGCTTATCTCCTTCTTCCCCATTTTTCTGTACTGTAAGATAGGTTTTCATACCAAAATGAGTGTGCATTTTACTCCTTCCTTTAGTCGAATGTGATGAGGGTAAACTTCATGTTTTTTTCTCAGCTCTCCTCTTTTCCCCTCCACTAAAAAGTCTCCTGCTTGCCTCTTGAATGAGAGATAATTAACCCCATTCCATTTCACCCTCTCTCCTCCCAATACATTTCTCTTATACATTTACCTTAATTTTTTTAAGATATGATACCATCCTATTCAGTTTACTCTGTGCTCTCTGTCTCTGTGTGTGCATGCATGTGTGTACGTGTGCGTGCGCACGCATGTACATGTGTGTGTGTGTGTGTGTGTGTAATCCCACCAACTACCCAGATGCTGAAAAGTTTCAAGAGTTACAAATATTGTCTTTCCATGTAGGAATGTAAACAGTTCACCTTTGGTAAGTCCCTTATGACTTCTCTTTGCTGTTTACCTTTTCATGCTTCTTCTCATTCTTGTGTTTGAAAGTCACATTTTCTTTTCAACTCTGGTCTTTTCATCAACAATGCTTGAAAGTCCTCTGTTTCATTGAAAGACCATATTTTCCCCTGAAGTATTATACTCAGTTTTGCTGGGTAGGTGATTCTTGGTTTGAGTCCTAGTTCCTTTGACTTCTGGAATATCCTATTCCACGCCCTTCGATCCCTTAATGTAGAAGCTGCTAGATCTTGTGTTATCCTGATTGTATTTCCACAATACTGGAATTGTTTCTTTCTAGCTGCTTGCAATATTTTCTCCTTGACCAGGGAACTCTGGAATTTGGCCACAATGTTCTTAGGAGTTTCTCTTTTTGGATCTCTTTCAGGCAGTGATCGGTGGATTCCTTGAATACTTATTTTGCTCTGTGGTTGTAGAATATCAGGGCAGTTTTCCTCGATAATTTCATGGAAGATGATATCTAGGCTCTTTTTTTGATCATGACTTTCAGGTAGTCCCATAATTTTTAAATTGTCTCTCCTGGGTCTATTTTCCAGGTCAGTTGTTTTTCCCATGAGATATTTCACATTCTCTTCCATTTTTTCATTCTTTTGGTTTTGTTTGGTGATTTCTTGGTTTCTCATAAAGTCATTGGCCTTCCTCTGTTCCATTCTGATTTTGAGAGTACTATTTTCTTCAGTGAGCTTTTGAACCTCTTTTTCCATTTGGGTAATTCTGCTTTTGAAAGCATTCTTCTCCTCATTGGCTTTTTGAACCTCTTTTGCCAGTTGAGTTAGCCTGTTTTTCAAGGTGTTATTTTCTTCAGCATTTTTTTGGGTCTCCTTTAGCAAGTGTTGACCTGCTTTTCATGGTTTTTTTGGGTCTCCTTTAGCGAGTGTTGACCTGCTTTTCGTGGTTTTCTTCCACTCCATTTCTCTTCCCAGTTTTTCCTCCACCTGTCTAACTTAATTTTCAAAATCCTTTCTGAGCTCTTCCATGTCTTGAGCCCATTGGATATCTATTTCGGATGTTTGCAGTACAGAGGCCTTGACTTCTATGTCTTTCCCTGATGGTAAGCATTGTTCTTCCTCATCAGAAATGAAAGGAGGAAACATCTGTTCGCCAAGAAAGTAACCTTCTATGGTCTTATTTTTTTTTCCCTTTTCTGAGCATTTTCCCTGCCAATTACTTGACTTCTGAGATTCTTCTCCACCCCGCCTCACCTCTAGATCCACCCAGCTAGTGCTTGGGTTCTGAGATTCAAATGCTGCTCCCCAGCCTCAGGGCTTTCAGCGGCTCACATGGCTGCTATTCAGTGTGAGATTAAATTCAGGTGCTCTCGTGGGGTCAGGGCTGCTTCCCAGGCTCAGTTCCCTCAGGGGGTTTATGCATAGACCTTCAGTAATGGATCCAAGCTCCTGCCTGCTTTGGGAGCTCCTGTCCGCTGCTTCCCCCCACCGCTGCCTCCGGAGGGTGCCTGAGATATGGAGACACCCCGCTCACCTCTCGGCCAGCCAGATAGGGTCTCTCACTGACCTGCAGCACCTGTGGGCTGAGGGATCTTTGCGGCCACCGGAGATTCCATCCCTGAAGCCTGCCCTGGTCTTCTCCTCTCAGGACCGTGTGGCCAAGGCAGGGCTGGGCTCTGTTCTGGGTCCGGTGTGCAACGGACCTTTGTTGCCAGTTTTTCAGGACTCTCTGGAACAGAAATCTCTTCCACTCCATTGCTGTGCGGCTTACACTGCTCCAGAATTTGTTGGGAGTTCCTCTTTACAGGTAATTATGGGCTGTGGTTTCAGAGCTAGCATATGTCAATCTTTCTGCCATCTTGGCTCCCCATTTTATTTTCTGATAAATGCTAGGCTAGTTTCTTTAGATTTATTTACTTAAGTATGCATTTTCTTCTTCATTTTTACTGTCTGAGATTATGTATGATTTTCTTCAAAATGACGATTTCTTTGACATGTGCCTTCTAAAAAAATTTTGCAAAGTATTAGTTTACTTGTAAAATATGTACTGTTGTTATTTTCTACTTTATTGTCATGTTTCTGTTTTGAGATTTTGGAAATGCATATACATTTGAAAGTTTGTGTTGACATGACTTATTTAGTTGAGACTAGGGGTCATGTTATATGATCTCTAAGTCCCCTTCTATTTCTTAGACGCTCTGCTTATTATGACTGGTTAAGATTACTTATGCTCTGGCAACTTTGTGTACCAGTAATCATCAGCAATAATTTCCATGGTGGAGGAATCCATTTGTAGGTTTGTGTGACGCCCTGCTGCCCCCTCAGTCCTATCATCTAGTAGTATTCCTTATCTCATTTAAACTGGCAGTTTGTATCCTTCTTATGCTATGTGTTTTAGTCCATCAAAGATCCATGATTTCATGAAGGTGGTAACTCCTTAGTAAGTGTTTGTTAGTAGAAAGTGTTCATGAGCTATTATGGTCAACAGAATTCATCATCTAGTGTCCACATTTCTGAAGATGGTCCTCTCTGAACTTTGTAAGAGTGCTCTGCAGAAGCCCTGCTTAGCCTTTCCTTGGTTTTGGCCTGTTAGAGTCTGTGTTCTACTGTCATTAGCTTTCAAATACTAAGTATACCTGCTTGCCTTAATTGAAGTAAGATTTTGGTGTCATCTATAATTATTTGTGTGCATACCTTGTCTCTCTTACCACACTGTAAGCTTCTTGAGGGCTGGGACCCTGTTTTATTTATCTTTATATCTCAAGCAAAGGATGTTATATGTAAAGTAGGAACTTTGTGTTAGTTGAATGAAGGATGTGATCAGTACGGTGAACCACTCAATACAGAAACAATCACAGCAATAATAGCACATTTATCTAGGTTTGAATGGAGCCCAGTTTCTCCCTGTTAATGGGAGTAGATAAGAGTATATGCCTCTTCACTGTTAGTTTTTCCTTTTGAAGAATGAAAGTCGGGAAGTTATTGGTTGCTTGGTTTTTGGCAAAGAGATAGAACTCCAGAAGATGTCTGAATAATTGAAGTCTTCTATCACCATTTTGTCATGAATGACTCTATATACAACTTCTGCTCTGTTTCCTCATCACTTTCTTCTGCTGGTCTATGATGATGGTCTGTAGCATACTTAGATGACAAAAGTTCTTCTGTTCCTCCCAATATATATATTCATACATATATGTTTAATATGTTTTCCTCTTTTTAAATTTTTTTTAATTTTTAATGTTCTGCAATCACTACCATAAAACCTAGATTTGTTCCCCCCTTACCTACCACCCACCACCCCTTGTGCCTCCCCAAGATGGTGTACAATTCTATATAGGATCTACACATACATTCCTATTGAATACATATTCACTATAGTCATGTTGTGTAGAAGAACTAAAATAAATGGGAGCAATCATATAACAAAGCAAAACATAATACACATACACACACAAATGATCTGCTACATTCTGTGATTGAATTCCATAGTACTTTCTCTGGATGTGGAAGGCATTTTGCCTTGGAAGACCATTGGGATTTTTTTTTTTTTTTTACATCCTTGCATTGCTATGAAGATCCAGGTCTATCAGAAAAAACTCTCACACACTGTGGTCGTTGCTGTGCACAAAGTTCTCCTGGTTCTGCTCCTTTCTCTCAGCATCAGATCATATAAGTCCTTCCAGACCTCTTTGAAGTTTTGTTGTTCATCATTTCTTATGGCATAATAGTATTCCATTACATTCATATACCATAATTTATTCAGCCATTCCCCAGTTGCTGGGCATCCCCTTGATTTCCAGTTTTTGGCCACCACAAAGAGAGCTGCTGCTGTAAATATTTTTGTACATGTCGGACCCTTTCCCATTTTTATGATTTCTTGGGGAAACAGTTCTAGAAGCCATATTGCTGGGTCAAAGGGTATGCACATTTTTGTAGCTCTTTGGGCATAGTTCCAAATTGCTCTCCAGAATGGTTGGATGAGCTCACAGCTCCACCAACAATGAATTAGTGTTCCAGCTCATGCACATCTTCTCCGGCATTTATCATTTTTCTGTTCTGTCATGTTTGTCAATGTAATAGGTGTGATGTGGTACCTCAAAGTTGTTTTGATTTGCATCTCTCTAATCAAAAGTGATTTAGAGCATTTTTTCATATGATCATAGATATCTTTAATTTCTTCCTCTGAAAATTGCCTGTTCATATCCTCTGACCGTTTATCAATTGGGGAATGACTTGTGTTGTTGTACATTTGACTCAGTCCTCTATATACTCTAGAAATGAGGCCTTTATCCCCAAGGTTAGCTGTAAAAATTCTTTCCCAATATACTACATCCCTCCGAATTTTGGTTGCATTGGGTTTGGTTGGGCAAAAACTTTTCAGTTTAATGTAATCAAAATTATCCATCTTGTACGTCATAATGCTTTCTATCTCTTCTTTAGTCAAAAATTCTTCCCTTCTCCATAAATATGATAAATATACTATTCCTTGCTCCTCCAGTTTGTCCATGATATCAGTCTTTATACCTAAATCGTGTACCCATTTGGACTTTATTCTTGTGTACGATGTCAGGCATGGGTCTATACCTAGTTTCCACCACACTGTTATCCAGTTTTCCTAGCAATTTTTTTCGGACAGTAAGTTCTTGTCCCAGAAGCTGAGGTCCTTGAGTTTATCAAACAGGAGGTTGCTAGATTCCTTACCTACTGTGTCTTGAGTACCTAGCCTATTCCACTTGTCTGCCCTTCTGTTTCTTAGCCATCTAAGTATACTTAGATGACAAAAGTTCTTCTGTTCCTCCCAATATATACATTCATACATATATGTTTAATATGCCTTCCTCTTTTTAAATTTGTTTTTATTTTTTTATTTTTTTGCTTTTTAAAAATTAAAAATTTTTTTATTTTTATTTTTCATTTTTAACAAAGTTCATATTACATAAACCAATTCCAACTTTTGGTCAGGTGATACTTCTTTTAAAGCATTTACAATATAGACCACAAATGGATTTGTTTGTTTGGTTTTTTTTAACATTAACCGAGACACAAAAAATAACTATGTATGCTAACTTCATAAGTGCTTGATCTAATTGTCTCCACACTATTACTAAGAATTAGAGTACCCTAACTTATTTTTGTTGGTCTAAAGTCCTAAACCTAATAGCTCAATTTTAGACTTAACCTTGGATGTTCCCCTGCCAATAATCTGTAATTTAATAGATCTGGTGTTAAGCTTACAAACCTTTTGACTATAGGAAATTGCCGCTAAGAGTAGGGACATTGCAGGGAAAAAAATATCTCCCCAACATCATGTCAGTTCCAAACAGGAGTAGGTTATCACCTTGCATTCAGTGAGGCTTAGAGTGTGCTAGGTGTCAGTGGGAAAATTGAGTCAGGAGAATCCTGTCTCAGGCCATGCTAAACAGCCGCTCTTCCATCCTTCCCATGAGATTACCTTTTTCAGTTCCTACCAGCATCTCATAGGCTTACAGGCATCATGAATTGGAGACTCAGACCACCTTTTTTTCTTTTCATACCTGGAGTATTCAGAAGAACCTTCACTTAATAGTCTTATAGCATCTTACAATAGCAAGATCCAATGACCAGGTTTCAGATATGACTATAATTTCACATTGACTAAGGAACATCTTTTGGGATGTCTTAAGTGGCTTATATGCCTTTCTATACCTGTTCTAGTTGCTGCTTAAATAACTCATAAAATCAAATTTACCATTAAAACCTTATCTTTTCCATCAATGCCATATTTTACCTGAAGTTACCTGCCTCTAGGAGACTTAGATTAAAATTCATTTCCCTAAACTAAAGATAGCTCTGATTTAGTCTCAGTAATTAATTCAGTGAGTTGTTTTAATATTAATTGCTTTTACATCACTTTGCAACATGTCCAGTTTTTCTCCCCATCTCTTCCCTCCTCCCACTCTCTAATACTTTGCATTCTGATTATCCCTTCCCTCAATGACCCCTCCCTTCTGTCACACCCCATCCTTCCCTTATCCCCATCTTCTCTCTTTTCTTGTAGGGCAAGATAAATTTATGTACCCCATTACCTGTGTTTTTTATTTCCTGGTTATATGCAATAATAATTCTCAACATTCGTTTCTAATACTTCGAATTCCACCTTCTTTCTCTCCCTCCCTCCCTACCCATCCCCACTGAGAAGGAAAGCAATTCAGTACAGGCTGTATATGTGTCATTTTGCAAAAGACTTCCATAATAATCATGTGTAATACTAACCATATTTCCCTCTATCCTACTCTGTCCTCCTTTTTATTCCCTCATTTGACCTTTTCCTTTCCCAAAAGTGTTTATTTCTAGTTACTCCCTTCTCGCATTTGCCTTCCCTTCTATCATTCCCCTCCCCCTACTTATCACCTCCTCCCCTACTTTCCTGTAAGTATAAGATAGATTTTCATGCCAAATTTAGTGAATATGTTATTCCCTCCTTAAGCCATATGTGGAGACAGTAGCTTCACTTTCCCCCTCTCCCTTTATCCCTTTTCTCCTCCATTGAACAAGATTTTTCTTTATCTCTTTTATGAGTTATAGCCTGCCCCATTCCATTTCTCCCTTTCTTCTCCCAGTATTTTCCTCCCTCACCCCTTAATTTTTATTTTATATTTTTTTGGTGGATATCATCTCTTCTGATTTAACACAGCTTGTACTCTGTGTGTGTGTGTGTGTGTGTGTGTGTGTGTATATGTGTGTATGTGCAATCCCTCCACCCACCCAAATTCCGAGAAGAGTCTTAAGAGTTATAAATATTTTCTTTCCGTGTAGGATTGTAAACAGTTCAGCTTTAGAAAGTCTCTTATGATTTCTCTTTCCTGTTTACCTATTCAAGCTTCTCTTGAAGTGTCCCATGAGATAGACATTTCCTGTGGGCCTTCCAGGTCACCTTTGGCTGGAAACCTCTTTTGCTCTGTTGTTCTATGACTTCTGCTGCTCTCGACTTCGTTGAGTCATCTTTTACAGGTATTTTGTGGGCTATGGGGGAAGCACCAGAGTATATTCATCTTTCTACTCCACCATCTTGACTCTGCCCCCTCTTTCCTCTTTTTTTAAAAATTCAGTTTTATTTTATTTTCAGTTTTAAGTTCTCTTCCTTTTGTTATCCTTCCTCTGTCCATTGAGAAGGCAAGAAATGCAAAATCCATTACAAATATGAAATAATGCAAAACCAATTTCCACATTAGCCAAGTTTTTTAAAAAAAACCAAGAGAAAGAAAAACTTTCAATTTGTACTCTGAGTCTATCAATTCTCTATGAAGAGGTGGGTAGCCTTTTTCCTCATGGATCCTTTGGAATTGTGGGTCATTGTGTTGATCAGAGTTCCTAAGTCTTTCACAGTTAATTATCTTTCCACTTTTACTGCTATTGTATAAATTGTTCTTGGATCACTAACTTCACTTTGCATCAGTTCATAAAGGTCTTCCCATGTTTCTCTGAAACTGTCCTCTTCATTTCTTTCAGCACAATAATATTTCATCTCACTTATTTACCATAGCTTATTCATTCACATGGATAGCCCTTCAATTTCCAATTCCCACTATTGGTTTAATCAAATTTTCTCTACCTTTGCATCCCCTTTTTAATTTCTGGATTTTATTTCCTCACATGAGTATGTTTTCTTAATTTTCAGTGATACCCACACTTTCTTTTACCTATTCTAATTTTTTAGCTATTGACACCTTCCTTCCCTAAATTCCATTGGATTTATTTTTATTTATTCTTATGTTGTCTTCCATGATAGAGTGTAGGCTTTTTGAGATTAGGGACTTTGTCAGTCCCCCATGCCTAACAAAGTGCTTCACACAAATAAGCACTTAATACATGCTTATTGATTCTTTTTTTTTTTTTAAATAAGGTATACTCATCCAGAGTGATATTCTAGTCATGACTCTCATTCCACCAAGTTTCAGTGATAACTGAGGTCAAATTTGCTTCCTTGTAGTAGGAATTCTAGGTCCTTTTATTTGTTGCTTAAACTTTGAGCATTTATGTGTAAATATTTGAGGCCAACTGTTTTATTTCTTGACTCTTTCTTGGGTTTTAACTCCTGTGATTGTTTGGTTATTTCAGCTGTTATTAATATTCCTTCACTGTAGCTCTTATCTATGATATAGATAAGTAGTTTTCTCCCCACTTTATTCTTTTATTTCAGAGTTCAATTAGTTAGGTTTATAAAACACAAGGGAAATATATTTTTGCCATCTCTTATTAGATATACGCCATCTCTGACTAGGAATGTGTAAGTTCTATATTTTAGGCTGTAGGTCAGAAATCCAAATCCCATATTCCCCTATCATTGTCTTATTCAGCCATTTACTTCCCAAATAAATTCTTTTTCTTCTGCATCTCTTGGCTATAGTGAGAAACAGGAAGGACAATATAATCTGGACCCTTGTAACTTTCACTTCGTCACCCCAAGCATTGTCATTTCTGGCAATATATTTTAACTTCCTTTTGGCAGTATAATTTGTACTGAATTGTTAATGGAATGACTAATAATCTTCTTTTGATGTCTTAGTAGGGTCTTTTTTATGTCTTAGATATATAGTAGCATTTGGTACTTTATGCCAATGCCAGATTCAGCCCTCTCCTACACTCTTAGATGGAATGATCAGCCCTTATTCCACCCTAAGCTTTGTTTCCTGGGCTTTTGCCACTGACTTTAACCTTTTCTGGTGTGTCAGTAAGGTGGAAGCCCTTCTTGGAACATCTGGAGGTAAGAGTACAGCTTGGATCAGATTTCTGAGGGCTTCCTGCTTCCCTGTTGGCTCCTCAACCCTTGGTCAAAGTAGTTCAAACTCTGCTTGTTTCCACTCTTCTTTGAGGCTTTCTTTCCTCGTCACTGTGAACTTCTTCTCTAGGTACAGTGTGTTGTAGACTTCAGGTGCCTTTGGAACGTCTTTGGTGTGTGTGCTGAAAGGCTTCTGGCTTGTTAACTTGTGCTCGTTTGTTAACTTGTTGACAGATTTGTTAGTTCTTTGTTAACCTACGTGTACCTTTCCTTGCAGTACCCCTTTCTCAGTGTCTGCAAGTTTCTGGCCATCTTTTTGTGCAGTCCTGGACTTGTTGAAGGCACTTACTGTAGCTTATCTTTGGATTTCTTGATCATTATTTGGTCCAGTGATCTTTGTAGATCTTTAAATACTTGTGGATGAGATGACCTCTACTGCACCTTTTTGTGCCTCTATTTTAACCAGACGTTTATTGTATTCTAATAGACAGGAAGAAATGGCTTCTTCATGACTGCCCTTCAGATTTTGAAGACAGGTATCCATAAACTTCCTTCCCTCAATTTCTCCCCCCCACCTAGACTAGAAGTATCAGATTCCTTAAACTGAGCGTTATTCAACATGACTTTTCCCCTGCCTCCTGCAGACAGTATTCCTTCTTATCTGGAGACCTTAAAGACTCCCAGCTTCTTAATTGTCCTTTCCAAAATGTAGTACCCAGAATTGAGCATAGCACTTCAAGTATGTTCTTCTTAGGATAGAATACACAAGTACTGTTATTTTCTTAGCTTTTATCATTTTATGTCTTAACATGACCTCAACTTATAGCTTTTTTGGCTACTGTTTCACATTGTTGACTTAAGTTGAGCTTGCAGGTTATTAAATCTTTCAGATAACTTTCATTCGAACTGTTGTCTTTTTTGTCTTTTTATTGTCGATTTGAAAAGAATATTTTCTCTCACCTGGTTTATCACTCACTTCACTATAAGCCTTTCAAGCAGAAGCTAGAAAATTGCTTGTCATTTGTGTTATTGAGGTGATTCTTGTTCAGTTTTAGATGAGAGTAGATAATCTCTGAGATCCCTTCCAATTCAGAGATACTGTAATTTTAGGAAAATGATTATTTTTGCCCCAGAGTCAAGAAAATGTGAATTAAGGTACTTCTTTTGACATATACTGTATGACCATGCAAGTCATTTAAGGTCTCAGTGCTCAGCCACCTCTCTTAAGGCTATAAATTGTAAAACAGTTGCTGATCTGCTTTGGTAGGGGGAATTTCTCACCAAATTCCCTACATAAATGGAACCTCAAGTCTGGACTCTTCCCCCAACTCCCAACCACCCAATTAATATTAATAATAATATGAATAGGCATTCATATAATACTTAAAATTTTCAAATTATTTTATATCCTTCATCCTATTTGAGCTTTACAATAGCACAACAAGATGGGTACTACAGGCATTATGATTATTTTACAGATGAGGAAAGTGAGACTCAAAGAATTTAAGTGACTTTTCCATGGTTATACAACTAGTAATCAGTCAATAAAAATTATTAAGTACCTACTGTGTGCCAGGCATCGTGCTAAATGTTGGGGATACAAATACAAAAAAGGAAGATAATGACTGCTTTAAAGGAACTTATAATCTAATGGGGGAAGGTAGTATACAACAGGAAGCTGAAAAAGGTTGAGGGGAAAGCAGTGAAGGTACCCAACTTGGAGTCATGGTGAGAAGTCCCAAAGTAGTTCAGCCAGGTGGGAAATGATGAGATGTTCAGCCTGAAAGTGGATTGTGGGGACTGTGCCCTACCTTGATGGAAGTTTTAGAGTTCATGGCCTGCCTTCCTAGAGGAGCAGAGGATATTAATGAGGTGGTAAATAATGAGGCAGGCAGACTTGATCTTACAGGATGATGAGATTTCCTAATGATGAGGTTCCTGGAGCATGATGGTATGATGCAGAAGTCCCCAAGTCATGCAGCCAAGTGGGAGATGAAGAAGTGTCAGCTAATGAGACTAGATGCAGAATTTCACCCCAGGCCTTTCTGATTCTAAGTTTGAAATTCCATCCACTTTATCATATGCTCTAAGAGAATGTTGTTGGGAAAATCACTGGATTTAGAATCACAAGATTTGGGTTCAGTCCCTGATCTGCTACTATTAGTACTCTTTCTGTATCAAGGTATATTTAGGTGATTTGCCATATTCACATTATATTGCGTAGTATCCCTGTGACTTGAAAGTTTTAGTTGAAAGAGCTATGGGCTTGTTATCTGAAAACTTGTATTGAAGTCTCTGTTTTGTCACGTTCCAGGTATATGACCATAAGTGACTCTGTCTCCTGAATCTTAGTTTCCTCGTCTCCTGAATGGATGCGCTTCTTGCTTTTCCTCCTCTCTTACGGCTGTTTTGGAGTTTAGAGGAGATTAATATATTCAAAGTGCTTTGCAAGTATAAAGTGCTCTTTTTAGGGAGTTGCTGTGATTATTAGTTAAGTCTGATTTTATAGAGAATCATTTGTTCAGGAGTATCAGGTAAAGCATGCCTTTTTTTCTACGTTTTGTATTCTTGCTTGACCTTTTTTGTTAGAGTTCTTCAGTAGGACAGTCTTGTTGGGTCGGTGATGATACTGTGTGTGTTTAGTTTCTCCCTTCTTCTGTTTTCTATCTAGTCAAAACATCTTAGCTGACTTACTGTAGGCATGCCTGTCATAGATTATTACTTAGTGGAAGCAAGAATAGTTAAATTGTAAAATAACATTGAACCAACTTTCATGCCAATGTCAACCCTAGATGGCAGACCAGTTGTGAATATTTTATGATCAAAGTTTTGATGAGCACATTTTGCACTTTTCTAGTGAATCTTGTAGCTAAGGGGTAGCATCTGGGCTTTCTTTAAACTTGTGTGCACTCTTAAATTTCTAGAGAAAAAAAATAAAATCTCTTGAGGTGATTAGGTTTAGGTACCAGCTTAATGTAGAGTGTCTTTCTGGAGAAAGTTTGAACAGCATCTAACCTGTTATTTTGGAAAGCAGACTAAATTAACATTTCTAGATAAATTCATTAGAAACCTTTGACTTCTCTCCTCCATTTCAGTCGTTCTCAGGTATACTCTTTTTTACTTGGATTCATTTTCAGTTATCCATGCTGTCAACCAACACTTTTTTTTCAGATCCAATAAAAATAGCTTTGTTTATGGCATTCAGATTCTTTCATTTGTAATTGCAACTTCATTCTGAGTAGAAGGGTTACATTTATTTATACAGATTAAATAATATATGCATATTTCCTCATTTTTGTGTTACGTTTGTAATAATTAGTATTATTTTTGCATAGCAGAGTACCTAACTCTTAATAAACATTAAGAAATGTTTATTGATTGAGTGTTGTCAAGTGTGGTGATTCGCGTGAGTATAAATCTGCACCTGTGAAATTATATGTAAATATTATCAGAAAATATTCCCCTTTGTGAAAATTCTTTAATCCTAGACAAGTGCCTTCTACTTGATGGGGTTCAAGTGAACTTATATTTGTACAATTAGTGTGCTTCATATATGATCTCTAAGCTCCCTTCCAGCTTTAAATGTTATAGAAATTGCCTCAAAAATTATCATTACTATCTCCAAATCATGGGAAATAAAAAGTATTAAGAATTATAAAAAGAATTATTTATAAACCTCAACTTGGTTTTGGTCTAGTCAAGGAATCATTAGCATATTTAGCCTTTGTCTTGTGTGCCCTCAACAAGTCCATACAATAAGTGTCAGTTGAAATCAGTAAGGGGCCAAATTACTGTTTCTGTGCTGATGTCTCAGGACTTTTCACATCAATTTGCTCAGCAGCCAGTAAGCCTCCTCTCTGAGGCTTCTGCTGTGATTTAGGATCAGGAGGCCCCCAAACTCTCAGACTTGTTAAAATCTCTGCTGTGGTGACAGTCTGTTTACCAACCACATATAATGGTTGTACGTACAAGTACTTTTGGGTGAGCTATTACAGTGAGTTGGTGTGAAACTACAGTGAACAGCGTTCAAACTTTCTTTCAGGATCTAAAAGTAGTCTAAAACATGCCTTTTAGATTCCATATTTTTCAAAGATTGGGAGAGGAAAAAAGAACATTGGAATTGGAGTTAGAACCTAGTCGTGTTACCATTAGCAAGTTACACAACCCGATTGGACTTGTGTCTTTTTGTTTGTTTGTTTTTTGGTTGGACTAGATCATATATACGGTCTTCTCTAGCTCTAATAGACTACCTTCTATTTTTTAAGGTCGCCTACAACTTTAATGTTGTACGTGTTTTAATATTCAGAGATTCTTCCTACCACAAACATTTTATGATTTTTAAGACATGTAAGAAATTCCAGTATTAAGTCCCTTGTCTTAGAAATGGCTATTTTTATCCCATGGAAATTTACCCTCTTAACACTTTTAAAGTTACATTTTGAGATTTTTGTGTGACATTTAAAACTAAAAGCATCATGCAACTTGGAAAAAAAACAAAACTGTGGCACTGGTGAATCCAGGGAACCTTAAAACATCTTGCTGAAAGAAAAAGGAGAAGGAGGAGGAGGAAAGGCACCAGATGGAATTTTGCCTCCAATTTGCAAAACTGATACTAAAAAAATTGGAAGTTGGATTTCTTCAGAACCTTTGTTGCTATTTCCTATGCTATTCTACAGAATCATCATTTTATATTGCTTAAAAAAAAAATCAAAAAACCAAACCCAACAATCTTGTATTTTGCTGCAAAGGCAAAAAAAAGTTGAACAAAAACCAAACCCTTTAAAAATGTTTGAATGTTTTACATAAGTATATCTTATAGAATGAGAGAGCGACAGGCTGAACTTCATTAGTGTCCACTTGAACAAGTCATACATTTTTGAAATTCTGGTTTTGACAAATGAATTAAAACAATCCTAAAATTTAAAAACTACAAGCACTTTCAAATGAGTAAAAACTGTCCACTCTTGTATAAGAAATATATTATCCAGCCTGACTAGAAGTTAGATGAACCATTTAATGATGGGGTCCAATAAAAAATGACCAGAGAAGTGAAAGGTCTTTTCCAATAAATCAGTCAATAAGTAATTATTAAATACCTACTAAGTTGTAGGCAAAATACTTGGAGTTATAGACACCATAGGGAGACAGTCCCTGCCCTCTAGTGTGTGGCAGCGTGAGGGCTAGAAATCAGGCCTTTGAACTTCTCTTTTAATCCTCCTTCTACTTCACTGTGAGTCTTTTGAAAGTTAGGTGCAGTGATATAACCAATAGATTAATTCCTTACATCTTGATAACTATAGAATTCTTGGAATATATTCTATATAATTAAATTTAATGTTCCTAACATTAAACAAATGAGATAATTTATATGATAGCAGTTGGAACTCTTTGGCAGATTTATTATGTATACATTACAGAAAATTTTTATTATTATGTTTCATGTTTTTTTTCCATATACATGTTAATATTACTGTACTCAAAATTAAATGTGGTTGCTTTTCTGGTCTCATCAAAAAACCACCACCACCACCACCAATAGTTAGATATAGGAATTGGTTCATAGTTTACCAATTAAACTACACTTCTGAATTCTCTACAATCACTGCCTTAATGTTTATGTTGTAAAATGCATTCTTTATCCATTTCTCCTTAGCAGCTTGTTTGGAATAGAGTTGAGATCAAACTAGGTAGATGGAATGCAGTGGTAAAGAGGAGCAACTAGAGATCAGGAGACCTGGATTCTAGCCCTGGTGCTATCACAAACCCAAGGGTCTTAGATTTGTCTCTTCTGTCTCCTAGCTGTACCACTTTGTACCTCTGGTCTCAGTATGTAAAAATTGAAGTTAGGCTACTTAATCCTGATTGTATCATCTGGTTCTAACATTCTCGGGTTCTCTAGGTTTTATGCCCTAGAAAATCTGTCAGTATCATTTTTGCGTGACAGATCTTTACTTCCTTTTGTTTCCCCCTTTAGAAAAAAAGGATGTGACACAGAGCTTAGAAAGCTATACTTCAAAATGCCCAGGAACAATGGAGCTTCTCTCTCTCCCAGACGGACTAAACTTGCCTCCTGTCCCATTTACGAAACTTCCCATTGTAAGGTAAGAGAAATGCCAGCCTGATTGGGCACCTATGTTATTCATCCTTAGAGATTTTCTATTTGTTTGAAGTTTGAATGTTACTTGTTACTGTAAAGGCTGATCCAGTTAGTTGCATCCCATACCAAACTCTGCAAACTTGTTTGTTCCCCACCTGCTTTCTACTGTTTTGAAATGCACTGCTGTTAATAAATCATCTGTCATCTGCCTCTGTAATGTTATGCAAATAAACTTTCATTCTAAATTAGTGTTATTTTCTTCCTAGTTGGGAATCAACAGATTATTGAAACAGATTGGGTTGCAGTTGCAATGATCTTATGTGTAGTACCATATTCTTTGTCTTGATTGGGTGTTTACTCTGATTTGGTGTTTATTTTGACCATTCCATTTACCATTTTGTGATTTGACTATATACAGAGAACTTATTCTGAAATGACACTTATGTCTATTGCCAGACTTTTCTTGTCCATTTCAGGTGTCTCATTTTCTATCATGTTCCATAGTGTTCCTCCATTCATTGCCTTCTGGCTCTCTTCTTTAGGGAAGTATTAATGAAACGTGGGTGCAAAACACCTGGTAAGCTTTGGCCTTTCATTTATTGATTCTCAACCGTATTGTATAATGTAGTTTTTATTATTCCATGTGCCTTCCTCATTTTGAAGTCAGTGAATATCAAGGTATGTAGTAGTTCATGAAAGGTTGTGATTTTGTTGGCATGGGAACTCCTTGGAATGAAGATCACAGATTGTCTATAGTTTAATAGATAGGTATTAGTAAGTCACCTAGAAGTGACAGAGGTTGTGACTTGCCTGTTCTCAGATAGTGTGTTAGAGGTAAAACTGAAACTCACATTGCCTCTATCAGGGGGTATGTGTGTGTATGTGTGTGTGTGTGTTTGTGTATGTGTATGTATGTGTGTGTGTGTGTGTGTCTGTGTCTGTGTCTATATGCGCATGCTCATTTATGAAGTCATTCTGTCTGGGTAGAACCTGCCATAGTAAGTGCTTCACTAGCACAGCTTTTAAAAGCCATCGGGCAAAAACATGGACATAAACAAACAAACAACAAAAAAAGGGAAACTTTTACTTCTTTGCCATCATGAGGCAGTAGATCGTTTTGGATCATATTGGAACACATTGGAACATATTCTATAATGAGACCTTAAATGGAACAGGTCTACTGGCATTTATATATATAGATAGTTGTCTCTTTTTTGTTGGAGGTCCTGTAGAACTCAGCCCACTAGTCAGCTCACTGCTTTAGTATACCTTACATACTCCTCGTATGAACAAGTGTCACTGGAACTTAAGAGGAAGTCAGGAAGATCAGTCAGATCTGACAAAGTACATGCTGAAAGAATTAATAGTGGCAGTGACGCATTTTTAAAGACATTCTGAGATTGATTTTTCAAGATAAAAAAAATTTGAGAATGATTTAAAAAATGGAATGGACAATTAAGTGACTGAAAATACATAAATACATAATTACCAACATGTAATAGTCTGCTTAGTTGTCCCTATAAATTGTTTGTAACAGACATTGAGATGAAATTATGACTAGAGAACAGACTGGCTTTTCACACAAATGATTGAATGGTACAGAAAAGAGAAGATACTGAAGCTCTTTTATTTTTAATTTAGAAAAGGTGTATAACTAAATAGAACAAAATGCTACCTCAAAGGCCCTCCTCAAATGAGACACCTCCCATCCCCCACATATATAGTTCCATTTTACAAGGCTCTATGACAGATGCAGCTATGAAGATAATTTTGTTTATTATTCTGCTGAGTACTGACATCAACCAAAGGGTAAAATAGGGAGAGATATACTCATCTATAGTGTTCACATGGCATGGGTGACAGCTTGCATAGTATAAAAGTCCCTTATTTGTGGCACAGTTTTTCTAAACGCTGTATTTGCAGATGAAATTGTATTAGTTACATTCGGCCCCAGGAAACAACAAAACCACCTCAGCAAAATCCATAGGAATGTGAGATTTGGTCAGCCATATACTGTGGTAAAATTCTGTATGTGGAAAATAAACACTGCCTAACTATGACATACAGTTGAGTGAATAGCCTTTGGAGAAAGTCCATTGGTTTGTTTACCTTGGGTAGACACGGGAGATGTCCTGGGCTCAGAATCAGGTAGAGGAGAGAGGGCTTAATTCCACCTAATTAAATACATGGTGCTTTCAGAGTATTAAAAGAAAGTTATTATTAATACCTTCAAGAGTGATCAGTGCTAATATGTTGGTCTTGGGACATGAGGCCCAAGAAACAACTGCAAATCTGGATTACTTAAACAAACCATCTCTCCAGGCATCAATTCATGAACTGAACAGACATTACTCTATTACTATCAACTGTAAGAGGAATGAGATAGAAGATGAGATGTTGCTAAAGTTGCTTAAGAAGAGTTGGATGCTAAATTTGACATTTTAGGATTACAGTGAACATTACGAACTTAATGAATCTGTAGTAAAGGATTCGTTGGAATTAGCTAAGACTTAAAGTAAGACAGTAGGAGAAGAAGATAAGATTGCAAAATAGCTGGCAATAAAGAATGGTGACAAGGAGGACCCAAAGCATCATTTGGAAGAACATGTGGAAGTGCTTTGGACCTCCAATATTGTCCATTATTTAGCAGCTATGTTGGATTGTAATTCAGATAAAAAAAACAGCAGAAAACGGTTAGTGATACTTTCAGTGCATGTTTGCCTACTGTTCCCAAAGCTTACAATGAGTCACCTGCTGAAGGTATATTTGGTTAAATGGAAGATGTTTTGCTGTTTGCAAGCAGCACCTTTGGGTCTCGGTTTTTTGTTTATTTCTCTTTCTTTAGGTCAGGATCTTTGCAGATTCCAAAGTAGTGCAAGAATATATCAAAGTGGACAAATTTTATTGTCACCATTTATTGTTTAGACAGAGTAGTAGTACATACAGATTTTGATTATTAATACATAAGTACCTTTACAATAAAAAAAAGCTTCATCCCCTCTTTCCTTAGGCACTTGTTGGCCAAAAACCCCTTCCTTTTCACCCGAGTGTTTATGGTATTTTCCTGGTGATGTTCAATGGCTGCAAATCAAAGAGTATTAGGATCCCAGAACAATGAAATTGCTAAAGAACTCAAAGGGGGCACGGTGAATTTAAGCAGTTTGCAGCATATTACCAATGATGAATGGCAAGTGATTAATGACAAAATATTATTGAGGATGTAAGTATAACTAGAAAAGGATAAGACTGGTTATTGAGTAAGATTCATAACTGAGATGTGGATAGTTTGAATGTTATAATGCCCTAGATATATTAAAAGACAGAGACAAAGGCCTGCATTGTGTTGGGTAGATCATCTAAACTGTGAATCAGGCCTCTTAAGTGATAATAAGTACTCTTTAGTTAGATTGTTTTTCCTTTTAAACTATTACTTATGAAGAGACTCTGTCATGTTCCAGGGTATAGTGTAAACATCACAGCGTCATCTGCAAACAGAAACATCTACTGTGAATTCCCTTTTGATTTCCACTGTGCCGTCTTTTATTGCATTTGCAGTTTTCCTTGGTGATTAATTGCAAAATTGGGAAGAACACCAGAAGTTAAACTTTCACTCAAAGCATGAAGTCTATCTCCAGGATAACCACCAAGTTGCTATTTAGTCACTTTGTGAAGACCTTCTGTGCTGGAGAACTCACTACTTGTTGAGGCAGCTCATTCCATTTTTAGATAGCTCTAAACATTAAGATGTTTTATGTTTTTCTTTCTGGTAAAGTCCTACACTTATCACAAAAGCCCTATTTCTCATATATGATGGAGGTGATCCTGGGTTTTGTAAGGTTGTTCCAGTGAAACACAAACTCTATTGTTAAAAAAAAAAAAGGTACCTGAGAAAATATTAAAATTACTGACCCATTTGTCTACTTTATCATTATCTATAAAATTGTTATGGGAGTAGTAAGCACATATATGGAAGATATACTTAATAAAGAAGGGAACAAGCAGGCTTCTGCCAATGATATTCTATAGTAGACCATGAAATAGTTATATAATTCGCTGAAAAGTGCAGAGAATATAAAACCTCATAATACTCCTTATTAACAGAAAAAAAGCATTTAATGTAGTAAAACAAAAGTACTACTTTATAAGCTTTTCTTCATAATATTTCATCCATGTTTATATTACAACCATAGAATTCCTGGACAGTAGAGATAGCTTTCTTTGACTAAAGGAGAGGCAGTCTGGTGCAATGGATAGGGAGCTGGCCTTGATGACCTGGGTTTCATTCTGGTCTCTGATGTATACTGGCTTTCTGATGTTTGGCAATTCGCCTAACTAAAACTACAAATGACAGAAAAGATGCTGACCTGAATGTTAGAGGAAATCTCTTACAAGAAATTACTTATACTGATAAAAATCGCAGATCCACCCCCATCCCTTCTCTATTCTCTATTGATTCATAAAATAGAGCTACAGACTCATCAGAGGTATTTGACATGATCATGGAAGACATAGAGGTCACACACCAAATAGAAAGGGATTTCCTTTGTAGATGTTCCTCTTTGTCAATGACATTGTAATGATTTCAATAAGCCATAGAAATTGTAGACACTCTAAATATCCATAATCATTCAAAAAAAGTTTGGCTTAACTATTCACGAAGAAAGAAATGTAGTTAAAGAGTACTTATTGTCCAAGCTGATTTGCAGTTTGCGCATCCCATGTTATATCTTTGCAATACATATATCTTGTACAGTTGTCCCAAATGAACAGTGATTTGACTAGAAAGCCTTGGATTGAAGAGCAGGAAGAGAACATACTAAGCTGTATTTGAGAAATCTTGCAACACTCTTAACTTCACCCTTCACTTTTCTTAAACTCAGCCTTTCTGATACTGAGCTCATTATTCCTCATCTCCTCCCAATATCCCCTGGCATCTTTTGCCCCATTACTGTTAACAATACCACTATCTTCTTAGTCACCCCGGCTTGCAATCCAAACCTCCTCCTCTGCCCCTCCTTCTCTCTCACCTCCATGTCCAATCTGTTGCCAGGGCCTGTCTTTTATTTTTTGTCACATCTCTCACATACACCCCTTCTCTTTTCTTACACTGCCACCACTCAGGTGCTGGCTCTTATTACCTCACATCGGGACTGTTGCAGTAGACTGCTGGTTGGGTTTCCTGTAGTAAGTCTCCTCCTCACTTCAGTCTAGCTTTCATAGTGATCTTAATAAGGCTGACCATGTCATCATCCTACTCAGAAAACTCTAGTGGCTCTCTTCCACCTCCAGGATCAAATATAAAATCCTTTATTTGGCAAAAGTTCTTCCTAACCTGCCCTGCCCTCCTTCCTGTTCTTTTTACACCTAACCCTCCCCTTCCCACGAATACCCCTCTCCCAGTTCTTTAATGCTTATCATTTGCTTCTCTCAAAAATCACAGAATCTATAGCTAGAAGCTCCATAGAGGTTTCTAAACCCAAACTGGAATAGGAATCCTTTCTACAATATCCAGGAGAAATAGCTATCCTCCTTAACCTCAAAGAGTTCCAGCGGAGGAGAAATTTTCTCTTGTACTATCGAATTTTCCTTTTGGACAACCCTAAATGTTATAAATTTTTTTTCTTGCATTGAACTAATAGCTAACCCTTTAAAACTTGTCGTTGCAAATTCTGTCCTCTGGGGATGAACTGATCCTTCTACCTAACACTGCTTCAGAGATACTTGAAAGAAACTATTATTATGTTCCCCTTAGTCTTCTCTGTCTGAAGTAGTTTTTTTTATCCAATTTGCATGTGGCAAAATTTACAGTATTTTATTTTATTTTTTTGCCATTCTACAAAGAAAGATGGAAACTCATATATTTAGGCATCTAGGTGGTAGAGTGCTGGACTTGCAGTCAGACAAGCTGAGTTCAAATTCTACCTCATTCAGTCACTAAATATTTATTAAATACTTAGTCTATGCCAGGGACTCTGCCAAACACTTATACTTGTGCACCCTGGACAAGTCACTTAGTATTCCATGCCTTGGTTTCCTCATCTGTGAAATGGGGATAATAGCATTTATCTCCCAGAATTTTTATACGGTTCAAATGAACGAGCCCGTAAAGCGCTTTGTGAACCCAAGAGAGCTGTACAAGTGCTAGTTGCCAGTATTGCTATTGTCGTTGCTATTATCACATCCTATTTTAAACTCACCAGCAGGAGTTTGCCTTTGAAAAGACTCCTCTGATGACTCCACGTAGAAGAGGATGAATCCTGTTGTAGAATGCCTAGCCTCACACCTATACTGTGAATCTGCATTTGTGGGATCCTCATTATTTACTTATCATGATACAAGATGTATTGCTGTTCTGAGAATAGAACTTCTTGTCTCGTTCTCTAGATACAGAATAAGATATTTATGCTTATTTTTTCTTTCTTTGGCCGATAGCCAGTTTTCAGCTCATTGAGACAAATTTCCTCTTTTCTCTCTCTGTGTTGCAATTATTAATATGTGATACATTTCATAGCAATCTTGGTGAAAAATGAATTGCCTACTGGGATATTCTCTGCCTTTCCCCCATTTACTAAATGTTAATATCATCAGAGGATTTTAGCAAGTTACTCAGTTAAAATGACTTCAAATCTGAGGGCATTAGGTTCTTACTCCTTAGCCTTCAAATTACTATTCCGTTAAGTGAAGCCTGTGTTGTAGTACATGAATAAGGAGAACCATGTTTGAACTCAGATTTTTCCATTAATCTCGTTTATAAAATGAAGATAATCATACTTGGGTTATATGTTATGCAGGATTATCCAATCTAATTTAATAGATCAAATAAAGAGTTATTAAATAGATCCTCCAAAATTTATTAAGGGCTATGTATGTCCCAGGCACCTTGCTAACCCCAGGGGGGAAAACTCAATCACCTAGTTTCTTTTTTTAGGGAGCATAAATCTGTGATCAGATAAAAATACACTGATAAATTCAAGATAATTTGAAGGAAAGAACACTAACCCCTCTAGGAGATGTGGGGGATAGCTTATGCAATGACACAGAGAAGGGAGCTGGAATATAAAAATTGGGGAGTAGTTTGTAGGCTAGTTTGACTGGTAAGTAGATTGTTTGATGGGGAATAAAGTGAAATAGGACTTGAAAGGTAGGCTGGAAACAAACTATGGAGGGCATTAAATGTCAGGCTGAGGAATTTTTATTTTATCCTAGAGACAGTGAAGACTAACTGAAGATTTTCAAGCAGGGCATGACTTTGTCAGATCTAAGTTTTAGAAAGACTATTTTGTCATCTTTGTCAATTTTGAACTTGGGAAAGATTATTTTGGTAGCTTTGTGGAGAAGGGAAAAACTGGAAACAGGGAAGCCAATTTTGAAGACTGTTGTAGTCTAGACTAGAAATGATTCTGACCTAAGGTATGATCAAGGCTTTGTGGAAAGGAGCAAAGATAGAGGACGATAGATTGAGATGCTTAAGGTCAGATGTAGGATTTTAAGGAATTAAGTCCTGTATAGGCAGCTAGGTGATGTAGTGGATAGAGTGCTGGGCCTAGAGTCAGGAAGACCTGAGATTGAATACTGCCTCAAATACTTTCCAACCTCTATTTGCCTTTATCCACTGGAAAAGGAAATGGCCACTCTAGTGTGTTTGCCAGGAAAATCCCATGGACAGCACTGGGCTGCTGTGGTCATGAAGTCATGAAGAGTCGGACGTGACTGAACAACCACAGAGTCCTGTAAAGTACTGTATTATTGTGACCTATTTCCTAGTATCTGGTGTGACATATCCTTCTCTTGGCAATTTAGAACCTTTGATAGGTATCTGATGGTGTGTACTGGTTAAAAGTATGAAATGATTCCAGTTGTTCTCTCTTCCCTTTTTCAATAAATTCAGCCAATCGTCATTAAGTTGTATTATAGATCAGGTACTTTGCTTTGTGCTGACTGTATAATGATAACAAATCAGATAGTTCTTCTAGTCATGGAATTTATACATTAATAGATTATGAAATATATAGATTTATGTGCATATAAACATGATAGAAAGCTGACTGCGACTAAATGGTATTTTTATGCAGTTAATATTCCATATGGTTTATTTATTTTGCTTGATATCAGTTTAATTCAGTAAATACTCAGTCACAGAACGCTATGCTAGGGACTGAATAAGATTAGAAAAAAAAAACACCTGTTCTCCAGAAGCTTACAATTTAGTGTTGGACTCTTAGTGACCCCGTTAGAGGTCCTCTTGGCAGAGGTCTTGGAGAGGTTTGCCACTTCCTTTTCCAGCTCATTTTGCAGATGAAGAAACTGAGGTGAGCAGTGTTAAGTGACTTGCTCACAGTCACACAGCTAATGAGCGTCAGAGGTTGAATTTGAGCTTAGGTCTTCCTGACTCTGGGCTCAGTGGTCTTTCTACTGTGCTAATTAGTTGCCCCTAGCTGCATCCTAGTAGGGGGATACAATATATGCACAGCTAATTATGATACAAAGTAGAATATTTTAAATGAATTATATAGGTATAAAACAAATTAGCTTAGAATGGTCTGTGGATGGGAAGAACATTTCTGATTTCAGGAACATAGGTCAAGTAAAGGTACCTAGAGGAAGTAGCATTTGAATTGTGATTTGAAATATAGCTAGGATTTCATTAGGCTGGAGATGAAAGTGTCAACAAAGGAAGAGAAGTGAGATGGCATGAAGAGTGCATTGTGACTTACAGGTGATGCAGAGAATTAACTACATCAATTAATTTCTATGTATTTGGATCAACAAATTAAGAATCAAATAAGCAAAAGTATTTTGTTTGAGTCATTCCTCTCAAGAAATTTACTTTCAGATTTACATGACTTCACTAATTAGTGTTCTAATCTTGCTTTACTCAATTCCAATTAAATATAACATTTAGAGGAGCGTTACTGGATTCTATTTTCAAGCTCTTTAAAAATGCCACCACTTTCCATATTGAACTTCTAAAAATAACTGTTATCTTTGAAAACATTATTCTTCAAACTGTGTGTTACCACTAGCATAATTATATACCAAATGTGGTCTTATTATTTCTACATTAGTATAGATTTGCATTTCCAACATCTTAGGTCTTTTACTGGCAATTCCAACAAAGATTTATTCTTCATTTATTATACTTCAGATAATAAATATGATGAAATGACATTTTATGAAAATGATCAGATAGGAGTAGGTGATCATGTTCACTGACTGTTGCTTTCCTTCCTGATCATACTTTAAAGAGTCTAATGGGATGTCCCTTTAAATGCTTCTTGTATACCAGAATTCTGTGATTATGGTAGGTCAGAGTCAGAATCATTAATTTATTTCATCTAATTAGTAATTCATCTAATTAATTTAATATTTCTTAGGTATCTCCCATGTAAAGTGCACTGTGCTTAGCCCTTATGGAGATAAGGGATACAAGTATTAAATTAAACTTAATTTCTGCTCTGAGGGAGTTTTATCCCTCAGAGTATCCAAAGAGTATCATAGGGGAGGAAGCTGTTTAAAGCCAGTATGTCAGGTTCATTGCACATCAGTCTTCCAGATGACTATATCACTTTGTAGAATCATAAGACCTTTTACTTGGAATAAGCTTCCAAGGTCATCCCAAATTCTTCATGAAACATGAATCCCTCTTACACATTAGTTTTCTCTGCTTGAACATGTTTAGTGACAGAGATTCATTGCCCACAAGGCAACCATTTGTTTCTTTGTTAGAAATCTCTGTATTTAAAGCTGAAATCTGAGTCCTTGTACTTGGTTTTAATTCTCTCCCTTATGTCCAAGTATTGATAATTCTTTTTTAACATTCTATTCAATGGCATTCTCTTCAAAGTCTTTGGTTAGGGTTTGAAAGTATAATCAAATGAAGAAATAATTTTGACTGAGAACAACTCATTCTGAAATCTCTGTATTTCTAAGTGATAACAATGAATTGTATGCTTTCTTACATATAGAGTCATAAGAATCTTAGAAGACGTTCATGGTACTTGTTTATATACCATGTATATTCAGCTGAAGTTATGGGCTGGATTCTCATTTGGGCCAGTAAAGGTTCAATTTGCCCTTTAACCATTCACCACATTTTTGAGTGTCTATAATTACTGCTCAGAAAGCAACTGAGTATGCACATGCTCTGTTGAATCGTGATTCTGTGCTACTATGTTTACGCACCTACGATATAATTGCTTGCCTTTTAAAAATTAATCCATCTGTAATTAATAAACATTTGTTAGCATCTATTGTATACTTTTGTTATTAGGTGATTTTGTTAGGTGCAATGGATTGAGCGCCGATCCTCAAGTTAGGAATACCTGAGCCAGCCTGAGACGCTGTGTGACTCTGAGCAAGTCACTTAGCCGTTTGCCTCAGTTTTCTCATGTGTAAAATGAGCTGGAGAAGGAAAAGGCAAACTGCTTAGTATTTTTGCCAAGAAAATCCAAAATGTGGTCACCGAGAGTCAAACACAGCTGTGAAATGACTGAACAACAACCGGGAATGCAAATACAAAATAATGAAAACTCCTTGATCTCAAGTTTAGTCTTTCAAGGGAGCCATAGATAGGTACGTAGAATAAAATATGCAAAGCAAGTACAAAGTAATTTCTAGAGAGCGAGGCACTGACAGCTGACAGCAAGGTTGGGGGGTCTCAGAGCAGGGGAGAAAGGCAAGTCTTCATAGAAGATGTGACAGACGGAGATGTGAGAAGGGAGTGTACTTGGCGTGACAGACACAGCTTATGGAAAGGTTATGAAGATGAGATGGAATGTACGAAGGCCGATAGATAGGACGTAGAATGTTGTAGAGGGACAGTAGCAAGTAGGCCTTTTTTTCCATGAGGTGTGACATGGTCAGTCTGCAAAGTTAGGCTAGAGCCAGCTTTATAGTCCAAATAGATGAATTTCCTTTCGATCTTAGCGGAAGGAAGAAAGGAAGGAAAAAATGAATGAAGAAAGAAATAGGCGTTTGTTAAGCTCCTACTATATGCTAGACACAGTGCTAAGTGCTTTATAAGCCTTATCATTTAATCCTTGTAACAACCCAGGAGGTAGGTGCTATTACTATCCTCATTTTACAGTTGAAGAAACTGAGGCAGTCAGAGGTTAAGTTTGAGTCAGAAAGTTAATAAGTGTCTGAGATGGATTTGAACTCAGATCTACTAGCACTCTGCCTATTCTGCTAACTGGGAAGTTACAGAATCTTTTTAAACAAGAGAATGACATGGCTAGGCCTGTGTTTTAGTGAACTATTGAAGTTGTATGTAGACTGGAGAGAATAAAGACTGGAAACAGACAAATTAGGAGTCTATCACAGTGGCCCAGGTGAGAGTTGATGAGAGACCGAATTAGGGAAGTGGTTATGTGGATGGAGGGAAGGTGGCAGATACAAGGGTGTGAGGGAAGAAACACCAAAACTTGGGAACTGATTGAGTGTAGAGTTAGGGATAATAAGAGTTTAGGATTACTATGAAGTTCTGAAGCTGGGCTAATTTTAGGGTGATGATGCTTTCAGCAGGAATAGGGAAATTATGAAGAAAGTTCAGTTTGGGAGAAAAAGATAAAATTTTATTTTGAACATGTTGAATTGGAGATGGATGTCTGCACAGAAAGGGCCTATAGGAAGTTGATGGTGTAAGACTGGAGTTTAGAAGTGTGACTGATACTGCATGTATAGGTCTAGAAGCCTTTGTCACAGAGATGCTGCTTGAGCCCATTGAAGCTGATATGGTCACCAAGGCAGAAGCAATAGAGTACGAAGAAAAGCAGCCAGCACAGATACTTTAGGGGATGGAATAGTGAGGATGATTAAGCGCAGAAGACCCAGCAGGGAGCTGCACCCACAGTGCTCAGTATGGTGGCTTTTATTTCCTGGCCCCTATTGTTCCTCCGTTATTAGTAAATTTTAATTTAGTTCTTATAGCATTGCCTTGATTTGTGTTATTATTCTATAGCCCTTCCTTTGGTTTTTGTTTCACTGGGTGTGATGAAAAAGGAGCATCCAACTTAAAATAAGAAGGTTGAATTCTTTCTTTTCTATCTGCTGTGTGTGGTCTTGGTCAAGGTGATGTAGAAGTCCTTTCCAGTTCTAGCATTCCTTAGTTATATGGCAGTGTCTCTGAGCCTCACTTCCCTCATCTATAAAAAGACAGTAATAATATTTTTACTACTTACCTTGTAGGGTTGTTGTGAAGAAAGCATTTTGTGATAGATGCAAATGTGAGTGATTATCGTCATCATTATTATCAACTACTTGGCTAAAAATGATTTTTCCTGTAGAAGTACAATTCTTCACGTTTAACCTGAAATTGAGTGGAAGAAAACAACTTGTAATTTTTTTTTTTGTTCCATTTGAATCAATAGGCGTGTGAAACTCTTGAACCTACCAGCCAGTCTTCGACCTCAGAAAATGAAAAGCTTACTGGGTCAAAACATGTCAACCAAGAGCCCTTTCATTTACTCTCCAATTATTGCACATAACCGTGGAGAAGAACGAAGCAAGAAAATAGGTGGGTATTTTTAACTCTATGAACCATGTTTTGAGATTTGCATTTTCTTTACCCTTTTTTTTCTTTGATTTGAATGAGTGGTATTTGAATTTAATACTGTACATGCATTCTGTTTGTAGACTTTCTACAGTACTTTAGACATCTAGCCAGCCTGCAAGGCATTTGCATATAGACATGATTCATAAGATACATAGTAAAATTGATTTATTTCTCCTCATTTCACTTTTTCTTTATACTCTCATACTTGCTGACCTCATTAGCTCTTGTGGGTTTAATTACCATCTCTTTGCAGATGACTCCCAGATCTCTATATCTAGTCCTAGTTTCTTAGCTCTGGCCCTGTACCACCAACTGCCTATTGAATATTTCTAACTTAGTGTTTCATGGATACTTGATTTCAGCGTCTCTGAAACAGAAATCAGTATCTTTACCTCTCAAGTTCCTAGGTTTAAATACCTGGGTTTAAAATCTTAATTCACAAACATTGATGGTATAGATGTGGGTAGAGAAAAATTCATGTGAAAAAGATCTATGGGTCTTAGTGGGCTTGGGGTGACCTGGCAGTGTGACTTAGGAGGTAAACAAGATTTCAGTATGTGTTAATGAGAAGTTCAGTATCCAGAATGAGGGGAGTGCTGTCCCTGCTCCTCAGCTCTCTCTAGGATCTACCTACAATGTTGTTTTCAATTCTAGACAACATATCTCTGGAGGGCCATTGATAAGATGGAGCATGAGTCTTGAGATTTGAGGGGGCCCAGGGAAAGCTTCCCAGAGGAACTGCTATTTAAATTGTTTCAGGAAATTTATAGCAACATGGATTTAGAATTAGAAGGGGCCTTTGAGATCTGGGGCCAAGGGTGGGTAACCTGTGGCCTCAAGGCTGCATGTGGTCTTCTAGGTCTTTGGGTGCAGCCTTTTGGCTGAGTCCAAGTTTTACAGAACAGATCCTTTTATTAAACAATCACCCAGTCCAACTTGTTTATTTTGCAGATGAAGAAACTGAGGTACAGAAATGTTAAGGGACTTGTCTGAAATTATGTAGATAGCCGCAAAGGCACCTCTCCCAACTCAGTGATGTGACTTCCAGTTCGTGGCATTTTTTTTTTAAGCATTGTGACAGTGTGTTCAGAATGTACAATGACCGCTTCAGTAGGGGCGAAAGCATGAGGAATATGTTAATCCAGTTTAGATAGTAGAAGTAGTGTGAGATATGGTTAAGAAGGTAGTGTTTCTTCAGATTATGCTGGGCCTTCTTTGATAATGTCATTTGAAAATTTTGATGTGGAGGTCCTTTGGAGCTGTGTTATAAGGCAAGGCATATGCCTAGTTTGAGCCCAAGTGTTATCAGTGACTATTTCCTCACATAATGTTACTGAACCTAGTTCTCCAGGTTCCTCTGGTTACTGAAAGCAAAACACAGAAAGAATTCCAGCTTTGCATCCGTACTTTTTAAATTAATGCAGAAATGAGGCACCACTTCCCAAAACTCAGACCCAAAGTGGCAGGTTGCAACAGATACACATTATATGAACAGTGAAGATGAGGAGGAACCCTAACATTTCAGAAGTAAGGGAAATTGTTTCACACAACTCTGGAGCTGTTACTTTTGGGAGAATGTCACATATCTCAACAGAAATTTGACTCATAAGAGTGGAGACAAGCACCTAGTTGATTTGCAACTGTGAGCCTTTGTAGCTATTGACTTTTCTGGGCTCCTGGATATTATAAAGAGCAAGATTAGCAATCTGATTGGGTGAACATTTTCCCCTTCATGTCTAATAGACAATAAGTACGAACTGCTGTCCCGTCCCGCGGGACTAAGTTATTCGTGGGGGGCCGAGGGGGACCTAGCCTGAAGGGAATGGGTGAAAAAAGAGGAGTGAGACCGAGATGGTGATAAGCAAGGTCTAACTTTTATTATAATGCAAGACAGCTTATATAGTAGTTGAAACAGGGAAGAGGAATAGGGAGGGTCCAGGGCGAGGGTAGTATCTAGTGGTTAATTTCTGGAACTGGGGGGTCAAGCCCTTTTGTGCTTGCAACATCTATTGACAGAGGCGTCTTGTGATACTTGCTTGTTGCAGAAAAGAGTTCAGGGCATGGTGACCTCAAGGGTGAGGGGTGCAGCACCAAGTGCTGGCTCCCAACATGTCCCCCTTTTCTGTTTAGAAATGCAGGTGAAAGGCCTGTCTTAGGCTATGTGGCCTGACTCCATGCCTGGTACCGAAAGTGGGCAGGGCCCCTGTCTTAGGCTATGTGGGTGGCCCCCACCTCCAGCATTTCTGGTAGGTGGACCCACAATAATCCCGTCATTGGGTACCTCTGCAGCCAATGGCATGATTATCCAGGTCATGGGGCCACAATATTCCCGTCATTGGCACAGTCACAGCAAAAGCACATTATTGATCATAGCGGGGTACAGGGACGCTTTTGAAAAGTTTGATGGTATAATTAGCAGTAACCCTAATATAGTCCCAGGAGGAAGAAGGACCCCAATAAGTGTCACCCGTGGTTTCACAGCCCCAGCTACGGCAGTAATAATCAGTTATGCCTCCACATTTGGTGTTCAAGGCACGGCTTCTATGAGGGCCGAGGCAAACATAAAAGGGGAGTGTTCTCAACATACTTTTTCGGGATTGTGTACCACACCCACCCCATGGATCAGGGCCCTGCTTTCCGGAGGGGGCCTCCTGTTGATCAGAATATCCCTCCAAGTCCCAATTGGCCGGAGCCCCTATGGCTAGTTTACAAAGATCTGCCAAATGCAAATCTTTGAGTGATTTGAAATGAAGCTTTTGAAATTTCTTGGGAGGGGTGTTTTGTGCAATTTGGGCATCATCATTCTTATTCTCATCCTCACTGGAAGACTCGTCCTGGGAATGAGAATCCGCAGGGGGTTCCTCAGTGGAGGATGAGGGGGAGTCATCGGGGAACAAATTAATGTCAGGAAACATAGAGGCCGTGAAACAAACGCCAGACCAGTTGAGGGGGAGTGCTGTGTATGCCAGATTGCCCCCACAAACAAAAACTTGCCCTAGTGGGGGGTACAGGGGGTCAGAGGTATTCATCCAGGAAGAGCAATTGGGGGGCAGGGAGGACCCAACATCGAGGGTAATAGAGTTATGGGTGGTAATTCCGGCGTAGCAAGGGGAGGGGAGAGCAAAGGGAATGCCGGGCTGAACCTTAAAGTATTTAAAACCAAACCCATTCCAATTCCCAGGAATACCCTTCTATAGACAAGGTGGGAAACCTGCGACTAGTCCTGAAAAGTTAGTGTCTCTGAAAAAGAGTCCCATTATTATCATAGTATAGTCCATCATCTTTAAACATGTGAGAAATATTGCCTTGGATGATAAATTTGGTTATTGTCTCACTCCATGACATCACCCTTAACCATGGTGGATTCCTGACGAACGCCCATCTCTGTTGTTCCTTCGGTGCTGGGTCGATGGACGCAGTGTTCTTGAGTGTCATGATAAGTACGAGAAAAATGAAAGGAGTCATCGTGACCTAGTTGATTAAGCTTCTCCAGAAGTTTTTTCATCTGCCACTGATAGCACCTCCTCACTTCCTGTGACTGCTTCACCTTGGCGGTTGTCCTCTATCACTCTTATTCTTTTCACTGGAACCCAAACTTCTTTATTATCATCTGTTAAAACACAAACATACCCTTTTCCCCACGTTAACACTGTATGAGGACCAAATTAATTTTTATTCTCATCGTGCCACATTACTGGCTGCTTTCAGGGCACTTGTTATTGCTGATTCATTCTTTGCAGACTCCTTATTAGGAAATGTTAAGAATTTCATAGCAGCCAATAAGCCATCATTATAGAATTTTAAATAATTTAGAGTATAAACAGCCAAACAGCCAATTGTAATTTATCATCATATCATAAACAGCCAATTGCGAATTTGTCATCAACTCCTGGTCCAACTACTCCTTTTTGTTTGTGCAAGTAGGTGTCCAGGGAGTGATTCGCCCGTTCCACTATAGCTTGACCAGTGGGATTATGGGGGATTCCAGTGACATGTAAAATGGAAAATTCCACCATGAACTGTTCAATGGCTTTACTGACATAAGCTGGACCATTGTCTGGTTTAATGCTTTTTGGTACTCCATGATTTAGAATGTGACTGAGTGTGTGTGATATAAAATATTGTTGTTTTGGCCCTTATTGCTAGTTGAACTTCCATAGTTATCTGTTTAATACTATCTACCCTATCAGGAGTATAGGCTGACTCTAATCTAGGTATCAATAGTGCTGTATACTTTCTGTCTATGATGATATTGCAAGGTTCTTTCACATATAATAATGCTTGCAATACTGCATATAATTCATTTTGTTGTGTAGAAGTAAATGTTGTTTTAAATTTATGCACCTCCTTTTTAGATGGAATATACATAGATGCCCTAAAATTTTTTTTGTTGCATCTGTAAAAACATTAACTCCCTCTACCGGTGAGGAAGAGCATTTGTCGGCCCAAGACCATGGCCACGTGGCAAATTGCTGCCCAAAAGGAATTGGGAGCCCATGTTGGAAATTCTGATTAATCAATATCTGCCATTCCACAAACTCTTGTATGCAGTTCTCTGTTTGTTGACTTGTATACGTAGTATATATTGTGTGAGGTTTCTGTCCTATTAACATCCTTACTCTCTTCACTGCCTTATGTATGATTTGGGCTACCAGCACAGCATAAAGCACACAAGCTCTGTTCTTTATCTGAGCCAAATGTACCCACTCAATAATCCCTTGTTTTTGATGTAAAACTCCAGTGGGTATTTTTTCAGTGAATAAAATTGTTACTTTCAAGTCCTGTGATTCTAATATCCTGCTAGTAGTACACTCCATAATCTTTTTCTGCACTAATTTCAAACATTCCAGTGCTTCATCTGTCCATTCTCTGCATGAGTTTAATTGAGAAGGACCTTTCAATAAATCATATAATGGTTTCATTTGATCAGTTGTAATTCCCAACTGTGGCCTACACCACTGAATTTCTCCTATCAATTTCTGAAAGTCATTTAAAGTTGTAACCTTTGTAGAATCTATGATAGGTGACTTCAAACTTAAACCTTACCACCTTACATCATTGTTTCACAGGCTAGTTTCTCCTTCTCTGATTACATTTACTCTGGAAAAAAAAACTTTTTAGAAATTACGTTGTTAATAAGTTCAAACACTAAATTTAACTTTTGCTTAAGCCAAGGAATGACTACAAGTTCAGATTAAAAGAGCAAGATCTTTTCTGCTTCATAGACCATTACATATTAATTTACCAATACATTATCTTGAAAATGAAAATTTAAAACCGTTTAAAATTTCTCCTGTTGTTAATAGTCACCAAACTTTTACAAAAAAATTAGTTGAAAACCTTCAAAATAATAGTTCTCTTCTCTTGATCTAATCTGGAATGATAAAAGTTACAATTCGCTGTAGACCCAGCTGAATGATGAGTTGGGACTGCAGGGCAAAAATCTTAATGGTTCCATCCTTTACTCAAGTAAATTTTATTTCTGTGTCCACTCCTTAAGAACTTCTTTGAATGAGAGGGTTTTTGAATTCCTCAGCTGAAGGGAGGGAGACTTCTGGACAACTGCCCAGTGGCGCCAAGTCTATTCCATTCTGCTGGAGAGTTTCAAAAGCTTTATCTCTGCTGAGGTGTCCCTTTAAGATTTATGCATATTTCCAATTTGCCTAGTGCCAAATAATATAACAAATCCTGATCTGTTCCAAACATCCAACTAGGAGTGACACGCCTCACTCAAAATGTGACCAGAACAACCACCTTTTGGCTACTTCTCATTATACAAAATACTTTCCAAAACTTTTACGCTTTCCCTAAACTTCACATCCACGTTGTTCTCCTAATGGGCCTTGACCAAAGCCCCCTTTAAAACTGCACAGACACTATGTCCCTGCATTTCCCATCCAAGACTGCACCTTGCAATCACATAAACTAAATAATATAAGATTAGTTCCTCTCTTTCTCTCTCCCATACTTCTCCCTGATGCTGCAGCCATCAGAGAGAAGGGAGGAGGGGGAGGAAAAGAGATAACATTCCAAGGTCCAGCTACCATGGAGCTGACCGTAATAACTCACAAACACACGCACACAGAACATGTAAAGACAGAACACATATACAGACAATAAAAGAATCCAAAAACTGAGGAAAAATTGTCAGAAATCCTCTGTGCACATTATAACTCTGGCTTAATTTCTATCACTGTGTCTGGGCTGCTGAATTCGCCACTGTGCCACAAATCCTGGGCAAATTTTTTGCTGTGCCACAAAACCAGGCCCTGGGCCAACTCTGGATGTATTTCCTGGTTGAATTTCTGACTGCACCAACTCCCTCTTTCCTCTCTGTCCTCCTCTTCATCTCCCTCCCCCTCTCCCTCTTCATCTCCCTCGCTAGCAGAGGAATCTTTGAGGTCACCCGTCCCAGGGGCCATCAGGGACCGACGGGATCGAGTTAAAACAGGGAACATCATTGACTGTGTCTTCTTAGGTTTTTTAGTTTTAGCGCTAGCTCCTATCTTTTTGAGGGATGCCTGGTTTGACCGAGGCTTAGTGGGGGAGAAGATAACCGAACTCTGGAGGGAGTATTGCAAGGAACTCAGCTCCGAAGAGAGCTGCATATACTGCTTTTGTAGGTCCAAGACCTCCCGGAGTTCCTTAACCTGAGTGGAAAGTTGATTTCTAGCATCTGCAAGGACGGAGGGAGTAGGAATCGGGGGCAGAGGCGCAGGGGCACAGGTTTGAGATAAGTAAGGAGGGGGCAAATACTGGGAAGTGGACCAATCTGGGGTATTATATCGGACGGCCTCCTCGAGTCCCGCCTCATCCCCGGGGTCTAATGTATCGGGGCCGGGATCTTGTAAAGGAGGAGCTTTATGCTTTGCAATTATAGGAAACGCTAAGGACTTGGTGACAGGGTTCATCTCCACAGGGAGGGGAGGATAAAGGGACTTTGGAGGCTCCGGCGGAATGGTAATGCCCACGGACGGAGGCCTAGGGGGACTTTCTCCCACTGACTCTAATGACTTTACAGAGGCTGCCCGTGACAAGGGGCGCAGGCAGAATTCCGCCACCGAAAGGAGCTGGCGCTTATCGGGGTCCCCAGAGGCGGATTCCACTATATCTCTAATGATACCCCAGTAAGAAAAGTCTGAGGGAGGGACTGCCTCTGGCCCCTCAGTCTGCAATTTTCTATTAAGATCTCTTCCGACCTTCTGCCAATTCCCCGGATGAATGTTTGGCCCACTAACTATAAACCAGGGACAAACCTCATCTACGAAGAGGAAGAACTTCACAAGGTCCTTTTTCTTAACCTTAACTCCTCTTGCCTTAAAGGCATTCTTAAGGTCCTGGATAAAGACCTGCTCTTTTGAGAGATTGGAACCCATGATTAGAATGAGGCGGACGAAACTATACTTACCAAAATGCAGGGGCTCTTCCTGAGCGATAAAAACCAAGGGGTCGCGACGAGCTGTGTCTCAATGGGGGTCCGCCTGGCAGGGGTCCGTACCTCGAGCCTCACGTCTGGGCGCCACTTGTCCCGTCCCGCGGGACTAAGTTATTCGTGGGGGGCCGAGGGGGACCTAGCCTGAAGGGAATGGGTGAAAAAAGAGGAGTGAGACCGAGATGGTGATAAGCAAGGTCTAACTTTTATTATAATGCAAGACAGCTTATATAGTAGTTGAAACAGGGAAGAGGAATAGGGAGGGTCCAGGGCGAGGGTAGTATCTAGTGGTTAATTTCTGGAACTGGGGGGTCAAGCCCTTTTGTGCTTGCAACATCTATTGACAGAGGCGTCTTGTGATACTTGCTTGTTGCAGAAAAGAGTTCAGGGCATGGTGACCTCAAGGGTGAGGGGTGCAGCACCAAGTGCTGGCTCCCAACAAACTGCAGTTTTTTCATTGGGGTATCCTCATTACTGAGCAAGTGTTTTGCACGTAGAGGATGCTTAGTAAATTGAATTGAATTCAGTACCTCAGGTTTTCTTCCTTCTGGCTACACATGTGCATTGTTATTTCCTTTCCTTTTCATGAACTTCTTACTGCTATTGCCACCAAAATTTATCTTGTAGTTATTTTGAATATGTTTTCTATTTACTAGTATTTGTACATGAGTTTTTTCTATTAGAATGTAAACTTCTAGAGTGGAAGAATTATTTTACTTTTGTCTTTGTCTTCCCAGCACCCAACGTAGTCTCTGGCACATAATAGCTATTTGCTCACTGATTCATTGCTTAACAAGGGTGCATCATTCACTAGTTATACTTCAGCTGCCAATTGTCCCTGAGTTTGATGGGAAGATGTTTGGCATATTTTACTAAGGGGTAAATAGGCACTTCTCTTAGTTATAGTGAGAAAGAAAAAAAATGAAAGGATTTCTTGCCCTCATGAAACTTAACTATTTCATATGTATAAGTCTTATGTGAAGAAGAATATGTAACTTGCTTTCTTCCTCTTTTGTATTGTCCCATAGTGCCTAGGACAAATCTAATGGTCAATAAAACCTGCTTATTTGACTTGATTTACAGGTATACATACACACATACATTCACACACATATATAAAGACAAACACTTATATAAATAAGTAAATAAAACCATAATCAGGAAGACAGAGTAATTGAGCTATGGGACAGACAGTAGATCCTGCCAACAGCCCTAATGAGATATCAGTTTCTCTCATTCCCAGGGTGTTTGTTGCCAACTTTTAAAAGCAGTAATAATCCTATTTTGGGTACTGATTTTTTTCCTTTTGTATTTTCTTAAATTAGTAAGCATTTATATATTTTCTCTTCCTCCTGCCTCTCCAACCCTTCCCTTTAGAAAAAGAAGAAAAACAAAACCTTTATGACAAATACGTGTAGTTAAATATAACAAATTCTCAAATTAGGCATGTCCAAAAATGTACATCTCGTTCTGAATTTGAGTCTTTCACCTTTTTGTCAGGAGGTGCATAGTATGCATACTGTATCATCAGCCCCCTGGAATCATGATTGGTCGCTGCGTTGATTATTTCCCATGCTGTTCAGAGTGCTTTGTCCTTACAGCGCTGCCCTTTGTAGGAGCTGATCTCTTGGCTCTCTTTGCTTCGCTTTGTGTCAGTTTGTTTATAAGTAGTATCAGGTTTCATTACATTCACTTGACATATGTTACTTATCTGTTCTTTATTAATGTATAGTCTCTTCCTTTCTAGTTTCTTGTCACTGCACAAAACCCCCAAACAACTCACTATATATGTATGTGTATATATGTGTGTATATATAAAAATAAAAATATATAAATGTATATATTTATGTATACACATATACATATGCATACATGAATACATGTATTTCCTCTTTCTTTGATTGCTTTGAGATTTGGGCCATTGTAGTTTTGCAGGGTCAGAGGTAATGTATGGTTTATTACTTTTAGGGACAAATCTAAATTGCTTTCCATGATGGCTAGACCAATTCATGCTCCTTGAACAGTATATTAATGTTCTTGTCTTTCTGCAGTCCCTCCAACATTTTTCAAGAATCTCTTTAGAATCTTTTTTGATTTGCTAGATTTGAGATGGAAACTCAAGAGTTGCTTTAATTTGCATTAAGTGATTGGAAACATTTTTCCATATAGTTATTGATAGCTCAGATTTCATCTTTTGAAAACTACATATCTAGACTTTGACCTACCCTAGTGTTTCTTAAATTTGGGAGCTGATTTTGTTGAGAGAAAGAAGAATAAGAGAGCCAGTTACACCTTAGATGTCACTGAGATGTGTGACCATGATTCTGGGTACCTAGGTGGTTTGCCATAGGTCTTGATCTGTTTGTTGCATGTCGCTGATTACAGTCTTTTGTAGTGGTCTGTACTGTAAGCTTATGAAAGTATTAAAGATAGTATGCATCAAGAGTGGATGGGCAATGAGAACTCTGTGTCATAAGGTTGGCAATAATTGTGTCCTTGACAACACCTTTTGAGACTTACCCTCTTCTCTCAAGTTTGCTTGTGTCAGACTTATGGCAGTGAGAAGTCCCTGAACCCTGACACCATATCTAAACGCATGCAGCTTTTGCCTTAAAAATTTATTCAGAGATATAAATTGAAATCAATCTAAAGATGATGCAAATGTGCATGATTGCTCATTTAAATCTCAGCTTGTTTTCCTAGTGTTACTAAATTTAAAAGCATTTCAAAGAAACATATTCTGAACATTTTAATATAATAACTATATCATCTACAGTAGAATGAACCTAATCAGCCCCCCTGATAAATGGTTTGCTTGCTTAATTGGTATGATTGCCAGGGAAACAGATATAATGCAATGTGTTTCAGGTATTCTAAACACAATACATAATTGGCAGGCAATTTTGTCTGTACTTAATCCACTATGAGTTCATTAGGGTGAATTGATGTTTTCTAGCTAAGAAAGACTTATGTGTCTTTACCTAACCCCACCCTATTCCTACTGTTTATTTTCTTCTTAACTTGTTCTTATGAAAATAGGGCAAAGTAGGACCAGGCCCAATGGGTGGAAATTATAGGAAGGATTTTTCTTGCTGAGTATTGGAAGGAACTTCCTAATAATATGAGCTAAAAATGGTATGAGCTGATCTAGCAGGTGGTTTTCTTCTTGAGGGCAAGGATAAGATCTCCAGCTTTTTACTATAGTACATGATATATTTTAAACTAATATTTAATAAACTTTTTTTGAATTTCTTTGAATGAACTTGACTCAGTAAGTCAGGAGTTTTCTACTATGAAAATTTCTTCCTTGGGCATGTCCTTCCATCTCTTGTCTTCATTCCTTTTCCTAGGAATGTTCTTCCTCTTTAGCTCTGCCTGTTGGAGGTTTAATCCCAGTGACACATGCTCCAGGGAAGCCTTTCTTGATTTCCTTGGTCATCTTCTCAGAGTACTGTGTATTTACTTTGTATGTGTATTATGTTTGCTTATCTGTGTACATGTTTTGTTCCATAGGATGATTTAATCTACTTGAAGGCAGAGACTGTCTCATGTTTGTCTGTCTTTTCTGCCCCTACTGCCTAGACATATTAAGCAATTGATAAGAATGTGTTGAGTGTTTGACCTTGACTCTGGAATCCAGGGCCACCCTTATACTCCCTGGTCATGGAACTTGGGCTTAGTCATTTGCCACTTAATTTTCACACGTGCCCCTTTTTTTCACTATGCCCAAGATTCATTTTGGGACTAATAATTTCTTTTTAGTAATATTCATCACTAATACTGCCCTGTAGGTTTTTAGAATCACATATCTGCATGTTCTATCTTACTTTCTCTATAAATTGAACAGTGTATACCTGAGGAAGTTATCAATACTGTAGGAATGTTAAGTATTAATGAATAAGAATCCTTTAAAGCAATTTTTTATGCAATCTTTCTTTGTTGACATTTGTAGACTTTCTCAGGTTTCATGTCTCTTTGAATTGTTGACTCAGGTGATCATGGTTTGGGGAAAACTGTAAATGTAAATTGTTACAGGAGAGATTTTCCATATAAGTTGTGAAAAGTAGGAGATTTTGCCTAATCTGGGAAGAGTTTTAAGAGTTCTCATTACTTAAGAACTCTGATGAGTGCAGTGACTAACTGTGACTCCAGAATACCAAGAATGGAGTATGTTTCCTGCCTATTGGCAGAGAGATGATGGACTAGAGATGCAGAATGAGATATGTATTTTTAGACATGGCCAATAAAAGGATTTGTTTTGCACAACTACACTTACTACAAGGAAGATGAAACAATTTTGGGGGGCATCAGAAGGGGTAGTAATATCAATTTGAAAAAATGTATGAATGAATCATTTAAAATATGCAGAAGTGAAAAGAAGGAATTTTAGAGGGGGATACAAACAAGATAACTTTTGGAGGTAACATGCTAAATTTAGTACATTAAAAAAACTCAAAACAAAAAATTAGGTATAAATAATGAGATTTGTGGTATTATATGCAATACTCTTTCTCTGTGTTTTTTTTTAGAGAAAAGTTTAGGTTTGTTGGTATTTGTTAAATCCAGAATAACCCAAAACTTAAAAAAAAAAGGTAGTTTTCCTAGTCGGTAGCTACTCTGACTTTCTCAAACCTATTAATAACAGTAAGAGCAGCTATGACAATAACAAGTATGCTGAGTAGCAGCATAGAGTAGTGGGTGCCTGTGTGTGATCCAGGTGAGTCATGTCATCTCTCAGTACCCTGGCCAAGTCTTTAAGACTCCTAGTTGTAGAAGAGGTTGAAAGAAGGAATTGCCTTACCAAGAATTCCATACACCAGTGAAACTGTAAGTTCAGAACAACAACAAAAAAGGTATTGATCAGCTGGCATGCATATAGAAGTTTGTGATTTATAATGTAATTAATTTGCAGCTAACCTGAGTAAGGCACGTGGTCCAAGAGTTTTTTTCCCTCAAGATTGATTCCCCAGTCTTCTGACATCAGATCTAGTGCTCTTTCTATTGTACCAGAGATGTCTCCAATAATAGCTGACATTTCTGTTGCCTTGTAATGATTTACAAAATGCTTTCTTTATATCAACCCTTTGAAGTAGGTAGCACAAGGCTAATAATACTGTAGGATTTCAAGCCCTGTAATTTTGTCAGGGTTATGAAATTGCATCTCTTACCTTACTTAGAAATAGCCTCAAAATTTTTCTGAACAAAAAATTCACTCAATAGTTAATCTGAGGTTCTCAGCCTCTCTGAATTTAGCATTGGATAACAGTTATCATCTCCAGGCCCATTCTTCAACACTTTCCAGTCGGTAGGATTTTTCTTTTCTCAAGAACCCAGTCACCTTTGTGGTATCAAGAGGCACTGGAATTAGTCAACAGGTCAGTCAGTAAGTATTTATTAAGTGACTACTAAGTGCTAGGCACTGGGCTAAGTAAGGGGAATAAAAAAGAAAGGGAAAAAGCAGCCTGTGTTCTCCAGGAGTTAAAAATCAAGTTGGGGAGATAATATGCAAAAAATCTGTATAAACATGATATGATGAATAGGATGATTTGGAGATAACCAATAGAGGGCAGGCATTAGAATTAAGGGAGCTCTCTAAAGCCTTGTTGCAGAAGATGTGACTTTGTCTGAAATTGAAGGAAGCCAGGGAGAATGTGACGCATGAAGGAGGAGGTAGGAAGTTCCAGTCGTGAGGGATAACTAGTGAACATGCCTGAAGTTGGAGGTGGAACAGTAAGGAACGCCGTGTTGCTAGGCTGTGGAATACCTGGGTGGGGAGGGCTTGACATTGATAACTGAGAGGAGGATGGATTGAAGTGGAGAAAGCCTTGAGGCAGTGAGATTAAGTAGCAGACCATTGCAGTAGGTGAAATGTGAGGTGATGAGGGGCTGCACCAGTGTGTTGGAAATGTCAGAGAAGAGAAGGTGGTGTTTACAAAGCTAGAAATGGCAGGACTTGGCAACTTCTTAGGAATTAGAGAGTGAGGAATCAAGGAGGAAATGTAGATTTTGAGCCTGGCTAACTGGGAGGACAATGGAGGAGGATCCTTGATAGGGATAGATGAGTTAGGAAGAGCAGAGACTTTTGACAGGGGGCGATAGGTAATGAACTCAGCTTTGGATTTGCTGAGTTTTAGATATTTCTGCGACATCTAGTTCGAATTGTCCCCTTAGCATTTAGAAATATTAGACTGAAGATTAGGAGAAAGGTGGAAGGACTTTTTCAATTGTGTCATCATATATTATTTATATTGCCTGCTTTAAGTACTTTTTTCATAACACCTTTGAGAAGTGAGCAGTGCAAATAGTTTGCCCAGTTGATTTTTTATCTCTTCTCCAACTTTTAAAAGTTATGAATTTGACAGACATCAATCAACATGAACATTTTCATATACAAGTGATAAACATTGTACATGAAACTTTGAATCTCTATCATGGATACTTTAAAAAAAGATATATATTAACATTAATGTAGTGATATCAATAGTAACCTGCTTGTCTGTATCCTTTTCTGAATTTCCTTCTTTTCTCTTCTGTGGATTCTAGTTCCATTTCTGCCATTTAATATTTTTGGACCTTGGTTTCTTTCTAAAATGAGAACATTGAAATGTAAAAAGAAAGAATAAGATAAAACTGGACATTCTATTATTACAATGACTAAGCTTGATCCTAGACAATAGTTAAGAATTTCCTTCTCCTTTTGTTTCAGAGTATGGGGAACTATGGGTGTGGAACATTGCACATACTATGCTCATTTTTCTGAGCTGATTTTTTCCTCTTTTTAAATCTTTGTTACAGAAGAAGTTTTACTGGGTTAGAGAAGAAAAAGAGGTATATATTTGGAAATTAATTTAATGTCAAAGCAAAAAGCATCAATGAAAATTGTTAAAATTAGACCAGAAATAAACTTGGTTGGAGTACATGATCCCCAATTTTACTTCAACTCTAACATTCTTTCATTCTGTTATTATTTTGTTCTTACAGGCTATGTGGGTAGTTGAGGCCAATGACTCTGGTACCTTACTTGGGGTGCAATGGAGATGACTTAAGAAGCCATTCAAGACTCATCATTCTTGTACTTTTTGGCCCCTATCCGTAGATTGTTGACCCTGCTGTAGTACTGGACTATTCATCCTGGCTGGTGCCCACTGCATTGTTGACTGGCATATTGGTGGTGGTGTTTTTTAAATGCGTAGGTGTACTGGGCCTGCTTCTAATGAATCTCTAATGTAGATAAGTAAGACAGACCTCTTTCAGGTTGGACTGTTGGAATGGCAAGGTGTAATTTGGTACTGTACAGTCTACATTTCTCTGTGGTGGAGAGAACTACTAAAAAATTAGTTTTTAATTCTTTCTCTAAGGGTGATTGTAATTGTCTGCCTCATTGGGAAAAATCAGTGGCTAAAGCAAAATCCTGAAAGCCATTGTAAATGTAGAAAGATATAAAAACTTATGATTTTTTTCTGTTTGTGTTTTCTACAGATTTCCAGTGGGTTCAAGGAGATGTTTGCGAAGTCCAGCTGATGGTGTATAATCCAATGCCATTTGAACTTCGTGTGGAGAATATGGTATGTGGTTATGGCTCATTTATCATCACCAATGGATTTTTACATTTTGAACTTAAAAATAAAATGAGGATTTCAATACACACGTCAGAACACAAAAATAGGATTACGTATGAAAGTAACTCTCTTCTTCATACCACTTACTTTTTTTAAAAATGGGTAAAAGTAAGGGAAGAGAATAAACACTTATATAGCACCTACTATTTGTCAGGCACTGTACTAATCACTTTACAAATATTATCTCATTTGATCCTCACAAAAACCGTGCAAAGGATGTGGTATTAGCTCCATTTTTTATAGTTGAGGGAACTGAGGCAAGCAGAGGTTAAGTGAGTATCTCAGGGTCATGTGGCTAGTAAATAGCTGAGAATGGATTCAAACTCAGATCTTCCTCTCTCCAGAACCAGGACTTTATTTTTTGTACCACCTAGCTTCCTTTTGTAATAAACTATCTACTTTAATTTCAAAAGTGTTCTGTTCATCGGTGCTTTCTCTTGAACTTCCTTCTGTTCTCTTCTGTATATTACGCAAGAAATTTTTGGGGACAGAGGTCATTAATATTGCTACTTCCACAGTTAAAAACAAGAGAAAGAAATAAACACTCTCTCTCTCTCTCAATGTGTAACAAGTCAGGCTAATCAAGCAAAATGTGTCTTGGCAGGATCAAGGAGCTAGTTTTTGTTTGTGACTCTTCTGCCCCTAGTATTATTCTTCCTTTTAAAACCTTGCTCCCAATCCCACTTGTTTCTCTGCTGAATCTGACATATTGAACATCAAACTGGGTGTGTGTGTGTGTGTGTGTGTGTGTGTGTGTGTGTGTGTGTTCAGTCCTCCTTTATCCATTACAGATAAGAGTGAGGTTCATTTGGTACCACTACTTCTACCTCTTCCTTTATATTTGTGTACTTTATTTCTCACAAACACCAAATTATGGGAAATACTATGTTCTACCCCTTTGTTCTCCTTTCTATGATTTTTTAAAATCATAAATTTAGAGCTACAAGGTACCTCAAGGGCTATCTAGTTCAATGCTCTCATTTTCCTTATGAGAAAATTGAGACACATAGTAAGTGAATGAAAAAACTTTTAAGCATTTAAAATGTGCAAAACAATATCTTAATCATTGCAGATACAAGTAGAAAAGCAACAGGCCCTCTTCTCAAGTAACTTACTTGGTAGTGGGGATGGTGGGGTAGATAATGCAGGCCCTGCCTCCATTGGGATGACTCTCCAGAAAAATTGTTGTGAGCCTGGTGTGGAAGCACATTTGGTGGTGGGGAACAGCTTTTAGGCTCAGGGTCATGGGTTACCTAAGGGTGTGAAGGGAGGTGGGGTTGAAGTGATGATCTTTTGACTGGTCTATCATGTTCTTCCTCTTGTCTCTTTCTCAAGACCCCTTAATGTTTCACCTAGGCTTATTTCCCAGAATTGTTAAGTGCCTTGCCCAAGGTTACCAAATTGGAAGTAACAAATTTCAATCCTGGTTCTCTAGTATTTCTAGTATATTCTAGTATTTTGTGTGCAATAATAGCCTGTGCTTGGTGCTGGGAGAAGGTACAAACATACACAAGGCCTGGTGTCTGCCCTTAAGGAACTTACAGTCTGTTTGACATACATTTCCTTTAGGATGTGACAGATGTTTACTATACTTTAAGAGCTTCTTATAACAGAATGCTTTTTAAATCCTGTCAGTGGAATGGCTTTTCTTAATTTTCTTGAGTATTTAATTACAGAATAAGAGTTGGAAGTTAATTTGTAGGTTATCTGAATCAATTCCCACTTGAAATATCTACAGAATAAGAGCTGGAAGTTAATTTGTAGGTTATCTGAATCAGTTCCCACTTGAAATATCAATCTTCTGTATGGGTCTTTTCTCAAATTTCTTCTCTGATGGGGAGCTCGTTACATCTTCAAAATATCCCTTCCATCATTGAACATCTGTAGTCATTAAAAATTTCATTTTTCTGGAGCTGAATCTGGTATAAATAAATATATAAATAAATCTGATATAAATAAATACCCAATGATATTTATTAGTGGTGACCTCTGGAGCTATACAATTAAATCCAGTAATCCTTTATTAATATGACAGGTTTTTAAGATCATGTTGCTCCTTAAGAGTCTTCTCTTTTCTACACTGAATACTTTTTGTTAGTCCTTTTAAATTGACTGGTGTCTGAGAGAGCTTACCCTCCATCTTCTGATCAGGACTTAAAATATCATTGTTGCTGTATCATTAATATTTTTCTCTTGATATCTTTATTAATTTTGTAGTCTTTGGCTTTTGTGTCTTCTTAACAGCGACAACTACCTGAAGAAATTAATTCTTTGATCTCTCCCTTTCTTCATGATCTGAGTTTTGATACCGTTTTACAGTTTATTTGTATAACCTATAGTGCCTTGTGTGTAGTGGACATTGAATATTTGTTTATTAAAAGGAAAGAAGTAGATTGCAATTGAATTTTTATTCAATTCATTGAGCACTCACTAGGGACAAGGGACAATATAAGATATGGTCTCTGCCCTCAAGGAACTAACTGTTTGAAGAGGGAGCCAAGATATGTAGAAAAATAATTGAGATACATGATGCACTATAAAAGTATAATGAGAGAGACACAGGGTACTATGGAAGTTCATAGGAGCCTGGGAGGATAAGGGCAGGTTTCATCAAGGTGCCTGTATATCATTGATGTTCTTATGAGGGTCTTGCCAGATTCTTGATTGAATTTTACAAAAGTATTAGCTGTCTGCAATAAAGTAACAGGATTTCATACTGGGTTTTTGCGCACCCCTCTCCCCACCCCAACTTGACAAAGCATTATGTTCATCAAAGAAAATCAGTCTCTCCCCTGATACTAGCAAAGAGAGCTAATTTAGGAGTTCTTTCATGAAACATCGAATTGATAGCAGGCAACTTAATATAATAACTGTAGTAATACTTTTAGAATAAATGGAGGATTTGGAGTTAGAAGACATCAGTTTGAGTCCTGACTCTGCTCCTTCCTGTCTGTGTTTTTGACCTTGACCAAGCCATTTCCCCTCCAAGTGCCTCATTTTCTATCATTTGAATGAGATGATCTTTAAGTTCTATGGAATACTAGCTATGTGAGTTTGGATAAGTCTAAGACTTAGACTCTGATATACAGTTTCCTCATTCCCAAAATAAGAAAATAAAAAAGGTGATAATTTTTTGCATATAGAGAAGGCTGCCTTACAAGTTTGTTGTGGAAAATTCTTTCTAAATTTAAAATGCTTTGTAGATGTAAGTTGTGGTTCAGCACTTGTATGATATACATAAATAAAATGTATTTTTACTCTTAGTGAGACCATTTATACCTTTAGAGGAGCATGAAAATTACTCCAGCGTAATAGTTAAATAAAGATTGGGATATTTCATGGCACTTAAATTACAAGCAAGACAAAAATTCATTGTGAAGATAATTTATGCAGAGAATTTAGGGAGAAAGGACACACGCAAGAAACCTAATGAGTATAAAATAAATTATTATTATTATTGAACTTTCCCCCAAAGAAAGTATCCCATTAAGAAGCTGAGAAGCAGATTACTTAAAATTATTAAAGAGAGAGGTTACATAAGATTTTAAAAAAGTGACAATGTGTGAAGTGGAAAGAACACTGGATTTAGTATCAGAAGAATTATTTTTGTATTCCAGATTTACCATTGGCTAGCTCTGCTACTTCTAGGCTATGTGATTAAGGCCTAGTCATTTAACTTCTTTGATTCTCTGTAAAATTAGTTATAATATCTTTTGGCTCTTTTTTTAAATCCCCAGTGCTTAGTACAGTATCTGGCATATAGTAGGTGCTTAATAAATGTTTATTGATTGTTTGATTAATATTCTCAATACCTATCTGACAGGTTTATGGTGCTAAAAGCAATTTATAAATTGTAAAATGCTATGTGAGCATGCTACTTTAAGGTAGACAAGTGAAAAGACAATTAAACTAATTTCACCCAAACTTCTTGTATTGAAAAAATTTAGTAAAAAATACAAATTTTCTGTTCTTTCTGATTCAAGAAACAAGTATTGGTTACCATAAAGAAGACTGTTGGTATCGTCATCAATAGTGCTTTTGTGTGTAATTCTACAGTCAAAGCTAATTATTTGTTTAAGACTTTCTGCCTTGATTAGAGCTATTAGCTCATGTAAATATTTGATGAGTTAGGCCTCCCTGGGAAGCATAAGACTTGTGGGATTTGAACATCCTATATCTGTCCAAATACAGGCTGTTCTTGAATCTAGGTCACACCCATTAAATGAGATCTTTTTAAAGGCGGGAGCAGGGATGGGGGGGGAGGCACAGATATCCACTGAGAAATAACAATCATTATAGACTTCACTCAGATGTTATGCAAACAAGGATTTTGAGGGGAAAAAGTTTGGCTCTTATTTGAACCAATTCAGTGCTTTTCAGATGGAGCCAGCATACATATCGGTGTATTTATACTTTTTAAAAAATTTATGTTCTTGAGTATCCCATTCTAGTTCAGAAGTGTGATCTTAGATGCCAATAGGTATCTCAAATTCAGCATGTCTGAAGCAGAATCTTTTGCCCCAAACTCATCCTTCTTCCTAACCTTTTTATTTCTATCAAGAGCATCACCTATATGGTATCATCTATATAGTAACTCAGATGAACAATCTTACCAACATCTTCAATTGTACTTTCTCTCTCTATCTCACCCTGCCCTTCCCCCATACCCATTCTCTTACCTAGTTTTGTGGATTTTACCTCCTCAACCGTTATCTTTTACAGTCATTTCCTTTTTTTCTATTCATCATTAACCACCCTAATGCAAGCTTTTTGTTTATTGATCTTTTTGATGCTAGTTTGGAATCTGTGGTCCTGGTTTGGATATCACTAAGCCTACTACTGCCTGATGCCTCATGGCCTTTGGTGGAAGATTGTCATACAAGTGGATATGATGGACCTCTACAAAGGTCACTGAGAGATGCTGGTAGAAGAATGAATCTGGAATAGCAGTGGGAACCTAGATATGTGCCTATTCTTTCTCCTGAACCTGTGGGAGAAGGATTAGCTACTAATATAAAGGGTTTCAAGGGCAAACATGGAGTCCTCCAGGGATGGACAGTTTTTATTAAGGTGAAATATAAGGAATGTTTACACAATGCTTAGGATGCAGGGGTGTTTAATTATAAAGTAGAGGGTTCCAAAAGAATGAGCAGGCTATTCATAAGATCATTGATTTATAGCTGGAAGGGACCATCAAGTCTAATGCCTAGTTTTTTCACATGTGGAAACTGAGGCCCAGAAGGATTTAAGTAACTTGCCCAGGGTCATAAATAGTAAGTAGTAAGAGTCTGAAAAGGACTTGAATTCATATATCCCTCATGGCAATGTAAAATTCTGATGAATCAGTTCATAGTGGGCCTATAGGGCAATCAGAGTGATATTGCATGGGGTTGGGGTTTGGCAAGAGAGAATCTTTGCATTCTGCTTGCACACCTAATGTAATGAGACTGGGTGACTGGGAGTACTAGGTAACAGCCCCACAGGAGCAGTATTTCTAGGCTATGCTTCTTCAACAGACCTTTTTTTTTTTTTAAATGCATAATTAATCTTGTAGACATAATTCAGAACTTTTGGAGTTTTGGTGTATACTTCTATAAGGTCTATCACCCTTTCAGTGTGTCTCACCTTATTGATGGTGGGAATGAGACTTTGGAGACAGGCTTCTTGGCAATAGACTGGAGAGGAGCAAGGGATGCTGGGTCTTTCTATGGAGTGTATTCTCTAGGTACTCCTTGGCTTGTTGATTTGAGCATAGAACATAATAGTTAGAGGTCTTAGAGACATTACAGTCTTTCTCCATTATGTTACAAATGAGTTAACTGAGGTCTAGAGAAGGAAAGGGCAGCTTGGTGGCGCAGTAGAATGAATGCCTAGAGTCAGGAAGACTCATTTTCCTGAGTTCAAATGTGACCTTAGAGACTAGCTGTGTGACCCTAGACAAGTCATTCAACTCAGTTTACCTCAGTTTTCATCTGGAAAATGAGCTAGAGAAGGAAATGGCAAACCTCTTCAATATCTTTGCCAAGAAAACCCCAAATGGGGTTTGTGACTGAAATGACTAAGTGACATCAAGAGAAGGGGAAATGAGTTTTTAAGGACCTCACTGTGATATTGTTGCAGATCATGGATTTGAATTCAGATTTCACACTCATTCTAATGATCTTTCTAAGATAACGTTGTTTTCCTGTGTTTGTTTTTTATTTCCCCTGCTTGATTGTCATCTTCAAGATTTTTTAAATCCCTGATTGTGTTTGACTTACGGCATTTTAGTACTTCATCTGTTGGGTCTATGCCTTTTTCTTCTTTAACATGGATTTTTGAGGGTTAGCCACACAATTACATGCTTATTAAACCCAAGACAGAAATGATTTGCCCAAGGTTATAGCGCAAGTATTGGCTGAAGTGGCATTAGTATTTATAGCTACAAAATCTGATTATATTGTTCAGTAAACACTGTGCAAGCTGATTTTTATGTTCTTGGGTAAATTAAATGTGCAGCCCAGCAGCTGTGAGTGCACTATGAAACGCCTCTAATACACTTGAGTCACATCCATTCTGAGTTTACTCATTTCAGATTTGTGCTTCTTTGACCTGGACAAGGGTCAAGTTTATTTTTACTCCATTTTTGAATACTTTCCTTATTTAGTTTATGGTGTAAAAAGATACATTAAAAATATATTTATTTTCAGTTTTCAACATTCACTTCCACAAAAATTTGAATTTCAAATTTTCTCTCCATCTTCCTTCCTACCCCTTCCCCAGGACAGTTTGTGTTCTGCTTGCCCTTTCTTCTATTCTGCCTTCCCTTCTATTACCCTACCCCTACCCCCATTATCCCCTTTCCTTCTATGTTCCTGTAGGGTAAGATAGATTTCTATATCCCATTGCCTATACATCTTATTTCCTAGTTGCATATAAAAACAACCTCTAGCACTCATTTTTAAAGCTTTGAGTTCCACGTTCTCTCCTTTTTCCCCTCTCCACCCCCTCTCATTGAGAAGGCAAGCAATTCAATATAGGTTATGCATGTGTGGTCATGCAAAAGACCTCCATAGCATTTATGTTGTGAAAGACTAATTATTTTTCCCTCTATCCTGTCCCACCTTCCATTTATTCAATTCTCTCCTTTGACCTGTCCCTCTGCAAAAGTGTTTGCTTCTGATTACCACTTCCCCCATCTGCCATCCCTTCTATTATCCCCCTCTCTTATCCCCTTACCCCTTGCTTTCCTATAGGGTAAGATAAACTTCCATACTTATTTGAGCGTGTATGTTATTCCCTCCTGAAGCCAAATCCAGTGAAAGAAAGACCCACTTTTCCCCTATTACCCTCTCCTTCACCTTCATTATAAAAGTACTTTATTGCCTCTTTTATGTAAGATGATAAATTATATTCTACCTCTCTTTCTCTTTGCCCTAGTACATTCTTCTCAGCCCTTAATTTTCTTTTTTAGATATCATCATCCCTTCAAATTCAGCTCACCTTGTGTTCTTTCTCTCTCCCTCCCTCCCTCTCTCTCTCTCTCTTTCTCCCTCCCTCCCTTCCTCCACACACACATATATACACATATACACACATGCAACACACATATACACACATATGTATTCCCTCCAACTGTCCTAATACTGTGAAAGATCCCATGAATTACAGATATCATCTTTCCATGTAGGAATATAAACAGTGCAACTTCAGTAAGTCCCATATGGTTTGTCTTTCCTGCCTTTTCATGCTTATCTTGATTCTTGTATTTGAAAGCCAAATTGTCCTCCACTCCCAGCCCTGTTTGATAGACCCATCGTATCAAACCTCCAGATTGTCTTGGGCTGGCAATTTGCTTCATTCTGTCATTTTGTGGCTTCTGCTGCTCTAGAATTTGTTTAGAGTCATTTCTTACAGGTTTTTTTGAGGAGTTTGAGGAGAGAGCTATAGCAGGTCCCTGCTTCTATTCTGCCATCTTGGTTCCACCCTCCCTAAAAAAGATACTTTTAAAGAAAAAATTGGTCTTAAAAAAATTTTGTTACTTTGTGGTTTGGAAAGAGGTTGTATTATGACAAGAGCACCACATTTGTATTACTTTGGACAGTGTATTTTGCCTCCCTAGTTTTCAGTTTCCTTATCTGTGAGAGGAAGATATTAATGTTTATGCCACCTACTTTTCCAGACATTTTGAAGATTAATGTGGATGAAGGTGCTTGTAAAATTATGCTGCATTTTATGTATGTTATGTTGAGTAATAATGATTACTAATATATAATAAAAAAGGTATCCAAATAGATGCTGCTAATTACAGATAAGTCATAGCAAGTTTACCCTAAGAATTTTATTTGAGTTACTACATGTATTTGAAAATAATAAGTAGACTTTTTTATTGGCTAATTTAATTTTTATTTATTTTAGCTAACATTTATTGAGTACTTACTGTTTGCCTATGAGTCAGTATTTGTTGGTATTCTTTCAGGCATGTTTTAAAAAGTAAAAATCAGATCTGAGTTGGTTTTTTTTTCTGCATGCCCTTGGTAACTTCCCCTTCTTCAGAGATTTTGAGAATTGATCTTTTGCAAATGCCCTAAAAATTGTCTTACTTTAACCCCAGGCCTCCTTTATATATTCATGGGCTAGTCTAGCTTCTTTTCCCATCCTGTTTTTCTTTAGTACTTCTGTTTCCTTAAGAAGCACACCCAGTACTTTGATCTCAGGATCTCCAACTGGAGGCCTCATGATTGTTAATAGCTCTTTTTTGTCTTTTATCTGTTTTTCCCCACTTAGTTTCATCCTTTAAATGCTTTTGGTATAACTTTTTACTTAGGGCTTTCATCAAACTCTCTTTAAAGTTGTTTATCTTTTTCCTGCTTTTTGCTCTTTCATGATGTGATTAACTACTCTTAATCATTTCACAATCTTTTTCGTAATATTTTACAAATTAATTTGTTGTCTTAATCTAGGTTGGTTTCAACTGTCAGGTCATTGCCATAGTTAAGTAGATCAAATGTTATTTGACTAAGATCATTCTTAGGATATTTATTGTCCATGTTGTAACATTTAATTTATAACAGTTAAACTTCTTTACACAATTGTTTTAATCAGTGTGGGTATCCTTTCCTCTGTTTCCCATCCTTTTAGTATTTCAGTCATTTGTTTAAATGAATCAAGTTCAATTTATTTTCATTGTAAGCCTTATCTTTTTCTCATTTTTATTCTTCTAGTTTTTCTTTTTTTTGCTAGTTTTAATCTTTGCTCTGATAAATGAGAGATCTGTTTAGAGATGGCTGATTAATGAATGACTGCTTACCACTATGTCTACTTTCCCATCTTTGTAAAATTTAATGAGAATGATCTATGCGTGATGGAAGGTGTGTTTAGTAAGAGTACCAGAAAGATACAGGCAGCCTTTTAGAAATGACATTTCACAGTAGACCACATTTTACAATAATATGGTTGATTGAACTATATAGACAATTCACTTATTGCTTTTTGACCATTAAAAAAGCAGTTGATTCAGTAGAATTCCATTTTAAAGACTCTCTTCTAACAAACAATCTACCATGAATGTTTTCAAACATTTACCATTTCAAACAAGATTATCTGAAAGATAAAAGAGATAACCTTAGCTCCCCACTAATTTTTAATAGTAAGGAAGACATAAAATTGGAAGATACTTGCTCATTAAAGATGTTCACTACTGTCAGAGAGGAGTTCAATGCAATATCCTAGTTGAAGAGACATTCTTTATAGGAGGTGAGGTCCTCTTGATGTTTCTGTTTGTAGGTGATGGACTGATTTCATCAGACCACAGGGTCTCCCAAATGAGATGCATAATCACTCAAAAGAGATTGGTTTAACTCTCCCCACACAATAAAACCTAAGAGGATGACCAGACTTTGCTGTGTAGATGGGTAGGGCTAGTCCTTTATTCAGCGTTTGTAGCCTGGACAGACGCTGCAAATGGACAGTGATGTGGGCCCAGAATTTAATAGGGAAAATAGAATGAGCTAGATTGATTATGGAAATTGCAAAACTTTTTTTTTAGCTTCAATTTCCTTGAGATAGATTTCCACCTGTCTTTTTAATATTAGTGTTCTTTTGGTAGTTTGGTGGAATACTATAATCTCTGAAGGTGAAGAGCAAAAGGGATCCATGGGGGGCATGAGATGGCTGGAGCATATTACAAACAAGGAATTACACAAGAGGAATAATGCAAAAGATACTATTATAGAGATACATTATCAAAAATGGAAGAGCTAGCTCTTTGCTGATGGCAAAGTAAAACCAGTGGACAGTGCACATGTTCTGTTGGTATCTGCATTGTGTCAGAGGCATCTGAGGGACTTTGTCTTCATGTTCCATGGAGGTCCTGTTGGTATACATGAACAAATAACCTGGAGAATGATGAGGCAGATGTCATGTGAGTTGCATCATTAGCGACAGTACTCGAATGAGGATAAGATCATAGATCCATAAGAATATACTTTTTGAGAAGACATGTTTTAGGTGTTGAAGGAAATACATATAAAAGGAATAAGATTAAAGTAGGAAAATATTTTAAGAGGCTATTATTGGTGAATTAGTGAGCAAAAAGCACTTATTAAGTGCTTAGTGTATGTCAAGTGCTGCGTTAAGCGTTAGGTATGTGAATACAATAACAAAACGATCCCTAGCCCTCAAAGAGCTGTCCTGTTCTAGGGAGCCAACGTGAATGGAGAAGTAGCCAGTGAAGTGTTTGGTTTGAGAGGTGTAGGGATGTTTTACATTAGTACATTTTTCCTAGAAGAAATGATTAGCTGAGGGGAAATATAGGGTCAGAATTTGGATGATTAAATTAGAAAGTAAGAGGAAGATATAGATATTTTCTAGAAGTAAAAATTATTGGAATTATGAATTCATTAGATGTGTGGAAAGTGGGATAAGGAAGAATCAGAAATCACTCTCAAATTTGATTCCTCATTACACAGTAGTTGTAAGCTCCTTGAAGGCAGGAACTCTTTTTTGTGTTTGTGTCCCAGTGCCTAGCACAATGCCTGGAACATAGTAGGTGCTTAATAAAGTTTTACTGATTCAGGTTGAGTTGGCCTCATTGAACTTAGTCTTAATAATCAAAATAATATGTGGATATAGCCATAGTTCAGAGCGGAGTGGGAAAATTATGTAAGAAAGGTACAAGTATAATGCTTTGAGACTTCAAAGGAGAGATAGCATTTGTTCTAAGTTAGCCAGAGGAATAAAGGAAAGTTTGAGGTCAGATCACGAAAGACTAACTTAAAGGCATGCAGAACATATTGTTACTGTTTAGTCAAATTATTATTTTTCATTTCTTGTGCTTCTTAGAAAATTAGCCCGTGTCTTCAATATGACCATTTAAAATAGAATATGTGTCTCTGATCTCTGTGTATGTATACTTTTTTATTTTTTCCAATTACATGAAAAAGCAATTTTTAACATTTGTTTTTAAAAATTTTGAGTTCTGAATTTTCTCCCTCCTTCCCTTCTTTTCTTCTCCTTGAGAAGATGAGCAGTTTGATATCAATTATTCATGTGCAGTCATGTAAAATATATTTCCATTAGTCATGTTGTGAAAGAAAACAGACCCCCCAAAAAAGACAAAGAAAGTAAAAAAAAAAAAACCAGTATGCTTCAATCTGCATTTAGACTCCTTCAGTTTTTTCTCTGGAGGTGGATAGCATTTTTCATTGGAAGTTCTTTAGAATTGTGTTGTAATGTTTTATTGCTGAGAATAGTTAAGTCATTCACAGTTGATCGTGATACAATATTACTTTACTGTGTACAATGTTCTCCTGGTTCTGCTCACTTCACTTTGCATCAGATCATATATAAATCTTTCTAGACTTTTTTCTGAAACCATCCTACTTGTCATTTTTTATATCTATGTATGTATACTTATTAATTTTATGCTGAAAGTTTTGAAATCTCAGTGCCTCAAAGTAATTTTTAGTAGAAATAGGTTAAAAAGAAAATTAAATGCTTTCTGTCTGGGTATAATAGCATGTAGTTTGTACCTGCATAGGATAGACATCCTTTTCTTTATCACATGGAAGAGAAAACTTTTTTCATCTTTTTTATTTTTTTACCTTGACCTGTGGTTTATGGGTTAGAGATCTTGTACATTTCCCTGTTTAGCTGAGCTTTTGTGACTGTGGGTTATCTGTATTATAATTCACCTTAATGCATAGTCAGTAGCTTTTTATGGTTCATATAAAATTTGTCCTGTGATATAAAAGCCAAATAGACAAAGACACGTTTACTACCATGAATTCTTTCCTGATGGGGCAGTGGTTCATGAGAACTTAGTAACTTGATTTGATACCATCTGTGTTTGTATACACAAAATGTGTATATGTATTCTGTAATAAAGATTATATACCATAGTAGCTATATCGTCTTTTTCTTGTTGTCTACTAAGTATAGAATAATGTAACGTCAAGAAGCTTTGGTTCCAGAATCACACACTGTCTGAGATAGCAGGAATCTTAGCCAACTCCTTCATTTTATAGGTGAGAAAACCGAACCAACATGCGTAATGAGTGGCAGATGTTAAAACTTGATATCAGGTTTTTTGACTCTGAGTGTGCTGCTTATTCTACTCCTCTGTACTGTCTTAGCTCTGCCTCACTGGATGAATTTGGGCAAGTCACTTTACTTCTTGGGCCTGTTTTTTTATTGGCACCAAGATGGGGGGAGGGGGCAGGTAGGCTAGATGTCATGTAGGATACTTTAGGTCTAAAAATTCTATGACTTACATTGTGCAGAGTAATAATTGCATTTTATATTCTATAATTCTTCTGACAAATAATGGTTAGTATCGTAGTGTATACTCAGCAAGTACTGTCTCAGTATTTGTAATGATTTAACTTTTTAAATTTTAGCCAGGGGGTGATTTTAAGTAACGAATTAGTAAACATTTATTAAGTGCCTGCTGTATACCAGTTGGTGAAATCATCATGCCAGCGAGTAAAATCATCTATTCAAACTATTGTCCATAGGGCTTATGTTCTATGGAATAGGAAAGGGGGCATAGGAGGATTGCAGACAACATTGGCCTAAGAGTCAGATAAGCTGACCTTGAATTTCTGTTTACTGGGTGGAGGTCTTTTACCTTTCAATCTCAGTTTACTCATCTATAAAAAAAGAGAAATCTAGATAATTTGTGAAGTCCTCTTCAGCTGAGGCTTCTATGATTCTTGTATTGCTCATCAAAATTTGATTTTTTCAAGTAAATAGGAGCTTGCTTCAGGAATGATTTTGCAGATTTTTCATTTTTAAAATTCAGTTTTACCAGAGGAAATTTTTCTTCTTTTGAAAGTCAGCCTTTTGCTTGAGGGACCTGTGATATGAATGAAAAGCAGGAGTAAGGGATGAAAGAATAGCCTTTAGATGCCTCCTTGATATTCACAGAAGGGCTTTTATTTTCATATTTGAACCCTTTGAACTTGGTTGTTAAATTTAAAATTGTCAGATAGAGTTGGCTTTTCCCCTTTTCCTAAAGGGGAATGAATATATGTGCGTTTTGTGATTTTTCGTAGAAATGGTTCCAGTCCAAGGAAACCTGCCTAACAAATAAAGCAGCAAACCAAACAGTGGTACCACTCTGTCAGCTGTTGAGGGCACCCTTTATCTAGTTAAATGGCATCCCAATTCCTTTCAAAGGCTGCTACTTGCATCTTTTGCTCAAATGTTTGTAACTAAAACAGAAAAAGAAGCAGTATCTTCTGGAATAATCTTATGGGAATGAGCTCTTGTTTTTGGTATGGACTCCTGAAATTCACCATAAGGCTCTTTTATATTAGGAAATGAAATATTATATCTGCAATACCACACAGATTTTTTACTTACACTCAAACATCCAAATCAAAACAGGTATTTATAAAGTGCTTTGCAATCATTAAAGTGCTCTATAAATGCTATCTATAATTATTATTTTAAATTTTCACCTATTTTTAATATACATTAACTTTCAAGGTGAGAACTGGTCAGATTTATACTATGATTTGTAATAAATGAAATAAATTGTTTACCTGAGGTTTAAGTAATTTAATAATTTGACTACCATGAAAATTTACATCGTAGACTCTTAGAGTTCGAAAGACTTTAAAAGTCATCCAGTCTAGGCCCCAAGTGCCAGGAAACTCATTCAATATTGGGGCAACTCTAATTGTTAGGAAATTTTTTCTATATTGGAAATTAGGCATTTTCTTACATGGGCTAACTTCTCTCTACAACTTCCATTGCTCTTATGTTTGGCAAGCAAAAATTATTCCTTAATCACTGAATCAGTGTTGCCTCAGCGAAACAGACCTGGGAAGGACCTTAGTTTAGAAAGGCCAAGGTCAACCACTATATTCCCGGCCATCACCAGTCATCTTGACTTTTGTCTTGTATATTGAAGCAGGTGCTGTGGAGCACTTAGAGGTTGGTCAGACATCCAAGACACCAAGGTCATCCACTGCATCCTGGACTATCACCAGTCATCCTGACTTTTGTCTTGCCACTAGACTTTGATAAGTGGACGAGACAGGGAGGCTGATGACTTTGGGTACCTCTGACTCACTTAAATTCAATTCACTTGAAAATCAAGACGTCGCCTGTGATGTCATTGGTACTCTGAGAGCAGAGGACAATCAACAACAATAATGGCCTATTTTTAATAGACCTATCCACTGGCTGGCATGAAACGTAAGACAATTTGCCCTAGTTATGTGTTCCATGAAAATTTATATAGTGTGAGTCTTCTGGATAATTTGTCATTGGCTCCATCATAGGCATCATTTGTTCATTCAGTTAACATTCAGTGAGTGATCTTAGTATTCCTAAAATTAAGTTCTTGGAATGAAGGAATCATCATACTAGCTGACATTTATGTAGAGTATTAAACTTTACAAAATGCTTTATTTACATTATCTAATTTGTTTCCCACAACAACTCTAATTATTAACTTCCCACTTCAGCCCCGCTTTTACAGATGATGAAACATGCTCAGAGAAGCGTGGCAATTTGTCTATGGGTACATAATTAATGGTTGGGTGTGGGATTTGAATTCAGATCTCTCAACTCCAAGCTCAGCATCTTTTTTTGCTATTCCTTGCTGCCTCTTCCTTGCATTATTGTAATGTTAATGAAATTTATGTTAATGAAAGACATTCCCCTCCCATTAGTAGACCTCACCAGGGGCCCATTAAGGGGAGCTTGATTAGGGGAGGCTTGTTTTGTGAGAATTCTCACACCTGTTGTTAATTAATGAGGCACTGGGTTACCAGGGTCTTTCCCTCTGCTCTCTACTCTGAGGTGAGATTTTGCTTTGGGGGCTTGGAAGAAGGTTCCTGTGCCAGGTGAGACTCTGGGTAGCCTTCCACTTCTTTGAAAACCCAGATGTTGGTGCTTCTTTCTCTGGTAATTATGTATGTATGTAATGGTCAGGCAGTTGGGTCTGTCTATTGATCTGTGCTGTATGCATTGCTTATGATCAGACAGAAGCCCAGTCTGTTGGTCTTTACTTCTTTGCTTGTATTTTCTCTGTTGGTGAATATAATTGAAGTAGATTGTTGACCCCTCAAAAGTTGCTTTCCTTTTAGAAAAGCAGATCTAAGAACCTGTACAGCAGGCCCTTCTGAAGCTGGGCTGCTTGCTGCTACAATCATAAAATGTAGAAAAATTTTTTTTTTAAACAGAATTTGGAGATCATCTGATCCATCCTCCCTACTGCCATTTCCCTCATCTTCTGTTTTATAGATTAGGAAATTAGGACTCAAGGAGGAAAGATAGTTTGCCTGATGTTGCATGCTGATTTAGGGGCATAGCAAATACATGTTTTTTGGCTCTGAGGCAATGTTATAGTTTAGAATCAGCATAGCATATCACAGATGAAATTTAATTCAACAAGTAGTTTAAAAACAACTTTTATTTATGTCATAGTACTAGGTTCTGGGGACAAAAGGGTGAAAAAATGTTGCTGCCCCTGTCTCCAAATCTTCCACAGGAATAAGTCCTGGTCTAGGGGAAAGAGCTGACTCTGAAATGAGTAGATGTAGGTTCAGATGCCACTTTGCATGTTTACTGCTTGTGTGACCGGCCAATCCTTTCATCTCCCTTGGGCTCAGTTTCCTCATCTGTAAAATGAGGAAGCTTTACCTTTGAGGTTTCTTCCAGCTCTATGATCCTATCATCCCTTCACATAAATGTAATGCAAAATCAATTCTGCTAAATCCCCAGGAGAGCTCAAGACCAAAGGTTTTGAGAAATTGGAACGATCACTTCTACCTGGAGGATTACTGGATAAAGTCTTATGGAACAAGTGATACCTGAGTTGAATCAGGCAGATATGTGGGAGATGTATGTGACAGCTTATGTGGCATGCTGTAAACAAGTGTACAGATGTTCGAAAGGGTAGGATTGATATCCTAGTGAATAGTCCAATATTTGTAGAAGGTAGGCACTGGCAGAGTAGAAATAGAGTTGTGGTCTGATAACACAATAGTTGTGTGCCCACAGACAAGTAATCTAATTGCTGAGAGCCTCAGTTCCCTTAACTGTACAATGTTAAACAACAATTCCTTTGACCCTGATCTTACAGGGTTGTTGTTGAAGAGGTTTATGGGTGATCAGGGTGATCAGGCCCCCAAAATACCGACAGTCCAGGTCGTGCTCAAATGAATTTGACTCAAGCATTCTTAAAGCCAAAGAAAACAAAGTTCATTAAAGATTCACCTAATTGGGCTGCCTCTTAAGGACTCTAAGCATTTGTAACGCTTGTATTCACAAGTGGGCCAGATAGAACCCCAGCTAGAAAGAGTCTGAGCTGGATTTAATCTGAGTGCCTTCATGGAGGCAGGATGGAACTTAAATACAGAAAAGAGTACAGGAGGAATGGGGGGTGGGGGTGGGGGCGTCTGGTAGTCTAGAGTGATGGGGGAAGAAGTTCAGGAAGGGCCTCCAAGGAGGATTAAAGGCTGGAAATAGCTGGAGGTAGTCAACAAACATCAGACTAGGGGGCGCCTAGGTCATAAGCAGGTAGGGCAATCAAGAAATAATAGACAATGGTCAGGTTCTGTGGAGAGATACAAAGGAGCTCAATTTGAGTGTGAAAAGCCAGATTCTGTGAGGAGATACAGGGAGAGCTCAATTTGAGTATGAAAAGCCAGTTTAAGTGAGATTCCAAGGGAGCTCAAGGAAGTTCCCAGAGTCTGAACCCCATCATTGTGAGGAAAGCACTTCTGTTAACCAAAAATTTATATATATGTGAATTTTTCCTTCTTGAAATAAAAAAAAAAGTGTTTATTTTTGCATCTTAACTCTTTGAATTCCAGGAAGTGGGTGAAATAAAAATGATCAGAGCTGACATTTATATAGTACTTCATGGTTTGCAAAGCTATCTCCTGGACGAGAGAGAGCTAAGATGGTAGGATTGAAAATTCAACCTGTAGATTATTTGTGGGTTATAAATTCACAAGTTAATTGAATGTTAAAGCTGCAAAATGTCTTAAGAGATCATCTGGTCATAATCCTTTAGGTTACAGACAAAGAAATGAAGTCTAAGTAACCTGCCCAGAGTCATTCAGCAAACATTTGGTTGAGCTCAGACTAAAATCCAGGCCTCTTGATTTCTATTTCAATTATTGTTTATGTGCATATCTCTTAGAATTAAATCAAGTAACAGACATTAATTGAACATCCCATGTCTGTATCATGCTTTGCTTCGTGCTGGGACAGATACAAAGATGGACAAAGAATAATCACTATTCTCAAACAGTTTTCTATTGAATACTAAAAGCATTATTTATGTTATTAACATGATTTATAGGCTTATTTGGAACTAACTCTATTCCTGATACAAATCCAACCTGGTCATATTGTATAATCTCTCTAATATTTTGTTTTGTTTTACTTGCTGATATTTCATTTAAAATTTTTTGTCAATATTCATTTTGGGTATTAATATCCTTTGATTTCTTTCTTGGCTTTGCTTATCTTGATTTAGATATAAAGACAATATTTGTATCATAGAGATTAAAAGGGTGCTTTTTTTGCTGCAAAGTTTATGTAATACTGAAATTCATTGTTCTTTGAATGTTTGATGGATTTCAGTTATGAATCCATATGGTCCTAGAGATTTTTGTCTATGATTTGATGTCATTTATGGCCTGTTCAGTTTGTTTTCCTAACATTAACTTACTGAAATAATATATTTCTTCTTTTGTTAATCTGGGTATTATATATTTTTGTAAGTATTCACTTATTTCCTATAAGTCGCCAGGTTTGTTAACACATAGATAAAATGATTTCTTGTAATTTCCTTTTCAATTCTTGTTAAATTCTCCTTCATATTTATTAGAAATAATTTGATTTTTTCTTTCCTCTTTTGAAAATAAAAAAAATTATCTTAGTTTAATTTTTAAAAGGTCAACTCTTATTTTTTAACCATCTAATCATTTTTTGGATATCAATTATTAATTTTTTATTTAATTTTAGATTTTTAATTTTGTTAGTTGGTGATTTCAAATTTTTTGATGTTCAGATTTTAAAAATTGCATGCCGAAGTCATTGATTTGCGTTTTTCTCTTATTGCTAAAAACATGTAAAGCTTCCCTAAACTAAATATTGCTAAATTTTTTCAGTTCATGGTACCTTTGGTGTTATTAATTTTTAAAAATTTTTCATGGCACCTTAAGGAAGTTCATAGTGCCCTTATATCTCAGTAATTTTTTCTTGGTGCCCTGAGGTCAAGAGAAATACCTAACAATTCCATTTACTAACTTTTAGGTTCAAACAGCTTACTAAGTATTTATGTACTAACAAGTTGGTAGTCATTTGAAAAAGAAATGGAAGTAAATCGAAAGAGTAAATTATTTTTATTTCATTCTTAAATAACCACAGTTGCTTTATTAGTGAGATATTTGCACCTGTTGGTCACTGTACACTTGCTCAAAACTTGGAATCAGATTGGTGGCCATATCCTTATTTACTGTTCCACACTGATTTTCAAGTGGTATTGGCTTTTTATTATAGCAGCCCAGTAACTGGTGAAAACTCAGTTTTGCAAAGATATGTTGTCACAAACAAAAAAGTAATCCTGACCTAGCAGGAGGTATAAGTACCCAAAAACATATCCCAAATATTTGGGAACATCAACAAAAAGAATACAGCAAGATCTAGTGTGAAACTGAACTACTTTGAGCTGATCATAGTTCAGTGAACGTCTGGCAGATGTTGAGTATTGCTGTGTTTCTTTTGAATGTTTGATATATCCCAGAATGTCCCTGTGAATTTTGTCATTTTGTCACCTTGAGGCAATAGTGCAGAGTTTGGGAACCAGGAATTTAGAAGTATAAATTTCTGTGAACTGCTTTAGCTGCATCCCATTAAGTTCTAGCATGTTGTCTCATTGTTGCCATTTTTAAAGCAAAATTTTCAATTGTTACTTTAATTTGTTCTTTGACCCATCTGTTCTCAAGAGTCATGTTATTTAGTCTCCAATTATTTTTAAGCCCTTGCCTTAAAGGCCCTTCATTGAACATAATATTTTGTTATATCCAATTATAATAAATGATATTTTTAGTAGTTCTACTTTTCTGTATTTTTTGGTGATGACTTTATGCCTCAGTGCATAGCCATTCTTGGGAAAGGTCCCATATGCAGCTGTGAAGTATATAATTTCTTTTTTATTCTAATTCACTAATTTCAAAGAGATCTCTTGCCTCTAATTTTCTAAAGTTCCATTCAGGTTCCTAAATACTTTTCTTTTTATCTTTTGCTTAGATTTTTCTAGGTCTGAAAGGGATACATTAAAGTCTTCTAATATTATAATTTTATTATTTCTTTTCCTACTTCAGATAACTTTAAGTATTTAGATACTATGTTATTAGTTATTATTATTAAATGATACGATTGATTCATTACTTGTAATTTCCCAGCTCATATCTTAATTTTTTCCATATATACTATAGCCATATATGAAACTGATCTTTACCACAGCTTTTTTGAGTTCAGATTAAGCATAATAAATTTTGATTTTGCTCTTATTTTTAACTCCATGTGCATTTTTGAGTTTCAAGTATATTTCTCCTAGACACCCTTTTGGTGGGTTCCGTTTTTTATTCCATTCTGCTATCTACTTTTATATTATGAATGATTTTTTCCATTCATATTTATAGTTCTGACTATTAATTTTGTATCTCCCTTCATCTTGTTCTCTCCTACTTTTTCCTTTCTTTCTTCCCACCTCACTCTTCACAAATAAGAAAAAAGTGGTAGAAGGGAGGAATTTGCCCCCTTTTTGTGTTCTCTTAAGTGGACGATGTAGGAAACAATCACAGCTTCAGAAGACTGAAAGTAAAGCCTGCGTGTCCTGTGCTTGGCAAAGAGATGATGTTTTACTTGACTATATACTATACAAGTGAGAGTTATTTTATGGGATTGTGAAAATACCTAGGTCTGAGAGTTTCTCAGGCAATAAATCCTGAAGAGGATTACACTTTTGTGTTCTCCTCATTGTTACAGATCTAATCTTTTTTCCTACACCCCCACCACCCCCCCAGGTTTTATTTTCTTTCTTTCCTTCATTCATGTTCTTCCTGCCAACATTTAAGTTTGTTTTTCTTATGACTATTCATCGACTTATCTTGCTTTCCCTCTTAGACACCTTCCTCTTTCTTTGGTCCTGTTCCCTCCAATTTATCTTTTAAATTGATGTATTTCTATACTGAGATCTCGCTGTCAGTAGTTGTATTTAGTCTTCCTTTACGTAATTCAGATAAAAGTGAGAATAATGGAATGCCTTTTCCTACTCCTTCCTCCTTCTCTATGATTATATGTTCTTCGTATTATTAACCTCATTGTGATTCCTTTCTCCTTCTTTCATCTTTCCTCTCCAGTAATGTAAGTCCCCTGTCCTTTAAAAAAATTCTTCTAAAACTATTACCTAGGACAAAAACACTCACAGAAACTGTCCATTATTTTTTCTCTATTACACTTAAGGATATTAGAATTCTTTTAAGACATTTGTTTGTTGACTGTCTAGTAATAAAGGGCAGCTAGCTGGTGCAGTGGATAGAGCACCAGTGCAGGAGTCAGGAGGACCTGAGTTCACATCTCACCTCAGACATTTGACACTCACTTGCTGCGTGACCTTGGGCAAGTCACTTAATCCCAGTTGCCTCATCCTGGGTCATCTCCAGTCATCCTGATGAATATCTAGTCACTGGATTCAGATGGCTCTGGAGAAGTGAGGCTGGTGACCTGCACAGCCCTCCCTCACTCAAAACAAAGTCAAGTGCAAGTCATGTCATTTCTTCGATGGCATGATCTTTTTCAGCAACGAAGTATGAACATACATCTAGTAATGAGTAAACAATTTGTTCCCACATATTAACTTTGAATTAGAAAAATACATGTACTTTTTTATATTTCTCTTGATATCTTCATTTTCAAGTGTCTTTTCAATTCTGGTCTTTTCATCAGGAATGCTTAAAAATCCTCTCTTCCATTAGAAACTGATTTTCCCCTCTATGGGATTACACTCAGTTTTATCATATAGGTAGATTATCTTTGATTGAAATGCTTTTTTCTCTTTCCTTTTGTAATATCCTATTCCAACCTCTCTTCTTCTTTATAGTGACAGATGCTGTTTTATATGATGCAATTGTGGCTCCTTGATATTTGAATTTCTTTTTGGTTTCTTTGAGTATTTTTAAATTTTACCTGGAAGCTCTCGATTTTGGCTATGATAGTGCTGACAGTTTTCATTTTAGGGTTTCTTTCTAGAAATGATTGTTGGATTGTTTTTATTTTCACTTTGATCTTTGGTTCTAAGAATTTTTATTATAATTTTCCACAGTGTGGTATCTGGATTTTTTTCTGATCATGATTTTTAGAGTCTGAGAATTCTTAGATTGCTCCCCTTTGATTTGTTTTCCAGGTTAGTTGTTTCTGATACTATATTTCTTAAAATTTATAAATTACAGTTTTTTTTGTTATTTCTCACTGTGTTGCTGAATCATTGTTTTCTGCCTGACTCATTTTAATGTTAAGGGCATTTTCTTGAGTGAAATTTTCCATTCTCAGTTCATTTTCCTTACCATTCTTTTTTTCCTTAGCTTTTCCCATTTTGTATCTTCAGTTTAATTTCCTCCGTACTCCTGTAGGAATATAGCCAAATACAAGGCTATTTTTTTTGGCCTGAGGCTTTCTTTACTTGTGGAATTGCAGTCAGATCCAGGTATTTCCACAATCCCATAAAATAATGCTCACTTGCATACAATAGTTGAGTAAAACAAATCATCTCTTTGGCCGTGGTTGAAAATGTTTGTCTTATTCTCCACTTGCCTACTAACTCTTTGTTAAAGGGTGGAGGAGCATGCTTCACTTTCAGTCTTCTGAAGTTAGGATTCCTTAATGCATTGTTCAGAATTAGGAAGTCATTCAATATTGTCTTCCTTTGTGATTTCTGTTTAAGATTTTCACCTAGTCCTGTTAACTTGACTCTGCTTTAGTTTGTCTTCCAAATCTTCTCTCAATTCTACATACTTATTATCTCACAGTAATATTATATAGCTATATTATTATATTCAAATACCACTTTTTATGTAGGTCTTCCCTAATCAATGAAAACCCAGTTTCCTTTAAGTTCTTAGTTACTATTTAAAAGTGCTATCTTTTTATAATTATCCCTTCCTCATTGTGACTTCCACATTCCCCGCTGTGATTTCGATATATCACTGTTGGCATAAGAAATTAAATGCGATTTTTTGGGGAGTTTTGTGGAAGCTGCTGATGACACACAAAAAAATTAAATGTGAATTTTTTGGGATTTTTGTGGAAGTTGCTGATGACACACGAAGATAGAGAAAAAGTTTGCAAACTCAGAAATGCACAAAATATAGTAGGATATTGTATACTCTCAGTCCGGTTTTATAATAAGGTACTGTAAACACCTCAAAAGGAAAAGAAAAAGATTAGTCTTTTTCTATGGTATGAAAGGAGGGCCAAAAAATTTTACGCAGGTTTTCTAGATTGCTGGGGCAATCTGTGAGTGTGTGAAGGGATAAATATATATAAGACCTTTCTTTTCTGCCTTTTACCCCCTTGGAGTACGTACCTGGTAGTATTTTTGTAGGATCAAAGACTATGTACAGTTTAGTGGTTTTTAAAATATAATTCCAAATTGTTGTCCTTTGAAATGACTGTCACTAGCCTGCATATATCAATTAGTTGTTTATATCATTTGATTGTTTACTCATTAGGGAATGGCTTTTGTTTGATATATTTATACAATTTCACTAGATATTCTGGATATTTGACCTTTTCAAAGAGATTTTTCGGTAAATATTTTCTCCAATTGACCAATGCTTTTCTGATTCTAGGTGTAATGATTTTATTTTGCAAATTCTCATCAATTTTGTGTAATTGAAATTGCTTATTGTATATTCTATCATCAGCTTTATCTACTCTTTAGTTATGAATCTTGACATTTTTACGGAACTGACAATTTTATATTCAGCCTCTTACTTGCTCGTTTCCATTTTCTGTGTTTTTAAAAAATTATATTGGCCAATGAGTTCTTCATGCATCCGCAATAGTATCTTTGGGCAGCTCTCCATTTTTTTCAAGACTGGACAGTTAAGTGGCACAGTGGATGACTGAAAAGGACCTAACAACATTACCCTATTCAGAACTCCAAGTTCAAAAATTTTATCATCCATACCCCTTTCCTTTATTTCTTTTTTCCCCACCTTAAGGCTATATTTGAAGGAAGGGCAAGTTGGGAATTTGCAGGGACAGTGCATTGTCTTCATTCAAGCCGCTGTAATTTTGGTTTCTCATTGAATTGCTAATTAATTTGTGAAATTATGAAGTGGAGATAAGCATGTTCAATTCTTTGAGTACTCAAAGGGACAGACTGTGATGTCAGTGGGGAATAATGTTTTAATCACACATTAATAAAGCATAGTGCAAGAGCAAACAGGTATAAAAATTATAGTGCAAAAGAGGGTATAGAGGCAGATGGTGTCGGGACAAGGGAAAGGGCAGTGAAGGCAGACAGCCAGGGAGTGTGGGAAGGAGAATGGAGAAGGAGGAGGCAGAGAGAGTCCCTCATGTAACCATGAGTTAGAGCTGGGAGCACTTGGCAGCATGGACCCAGTTGGAGATAGAAAATACTTGTGAGGCCGGTATTCAGGATCTTCTTTTTAGAGGGTTTTGGTAGGGGACAGACTACCTCTTACCATACCACCTTGGAATTACTTCATTAACATATTCCCATTTGGTCTTGTGCTCATCTTAATGCATAGATCTGAAGCTTATCTGAAATTTACATATCATAAGACCAAAGACTGTGACAGCAAGGCCTAGATGGCTTCCCTTGATTTAGTACATAGTCCCAGATGTAATTTTTAAAATAAATATGTGATATAGTTTGCAAATTATGTTCCTTTGATTTTTGGGACAGTTTATACGTGACTTCTAGGTTCCCCTTTACCATCTTCCTGCTATTGTTACTTTATACTACCTGCTTGGGGCATCTAGGTGGCACAGTGGATAGAAACTCAGATGAGCTGGTCATACTGTTTGAATGCTAATGTTATACGTTAGCCTAAAAAACGGTTTTATAGAGAATTCACACAAAGCAGATACACAGAGGTCAGAAGAAGTGATACAAGGACACTCACGGTGTCTCTCAAGAACTTTGGTATCGTTTGTGGGACATGAAAGATTGACACAGAACTGTTCATCATGATGTGCTTACATCAAAGAAGACCCTGTGCTCTAAGAGGAAAGCAGAACTTTAGTAGCTTAAAAGAAGATGTGAGGTGTAAATTTAGACATCTCCATCCCAACGTTTTCTGTGATAGAGTTCATATTGGTCTGAGCAGCCACAGTCAGACACATGTGACACTGCGATGTCATTGTGGTCCTTTTTGAGTATGAAGGACAATAATAGGGAAATCAGAACAAGATAAATTTTAACACACTCATGGACCAGGTAGGTGCCATAGAGAGAATCAGCACTTGTTTTTCCTAAAAGAAGAAGCAACAATGGAACCCCTACTGAGAATGTAAGATTCAGTGTTCTCTGAAAGACACTGTTGGGGAAACATACCAGTAGACCATTTGTTCATTCATGTGTGTGTATAGAATTTGAGCAACATAAAAGAGAGAAGGAGAAGGAAAGGGTGGCAGATGGGAGAAATGGTAAATCTCTGGTTTAGCAGAATGGAGATGTCATGTATACATATAGTATATCATGTAATACATCACAGATCATAGACTATATCACACATATCACATCATGTCATGTCATATATCACATCATGTCATATTGCATCACACAGGAAGAACTTATTAAGTGCCTACCTACTCTATATGAGTCACTTAGTTAAGTGGTGGGGATACAACCACAAAAATGCAAGAGTCTTTGTCCTTAAAGAGCTGATTGATTTTGAGTGGAGAAGGAATAATTTTATAAAGTGACATTTAAGTTATGTGGGATAATTTTCTTCCCTTCCCTGTTTGGTAGTGTTTTTACCCACTTGCTTGGGTGGTTGAGTGAGGGACTGGGTATAATTTGTATATAGGTAAGATTGAGACAAAATAAACACAAAATAATTTCAGGATAGGGAACAAACTGCCGAGAGACTCAAAAAAAAGTCTGTTGGATTTAGAGCTTGAGCTAAGTTTGGAAGAGAACCAGGCCTTCCAGCAGAGCTGAGGGAGAGTATTCTAGGAGTGGGGCACAGTTTGTGTTACTGTGTGGATGTATGAGATGGCTTGTAATTTAGAGGGAACAGTATGAACAATATGTGCTCCAGCACATTACACATTGGTCAGTTTTGCTACAATGTGGAGAGTGTGCAAGGGTGAATAATATGTGACATGCCTGGAAAGACAGATTGAAACTAGATAGTTAAGGGATATAAATGTCAATAGAAAAGTAGATTTTTTTTTCTTGTATGTAACAGAGAGCTACTTAAGCGTTTCAGTTGGGAAGTGCCATATTCACGCTTGTGCCTTTTTTTTTTTTAATTGAGTGGGTCTCTATCTCATCTAGGCTGGAAGGGGCTGTTTATGGATTGATTCTGTTCCTGATCTGCACAGAAACTTTGACTTGTTCTATTTATGACCTGGGCAAGCTCATTTCTCCTTAGACAACTTGATTCTTCTTCCCAGCCTTCTACTTCTTAACTCAAATCATATGCCAGCCTCCACTTCCCCAATAGCAAAGACCTCAGGCATGTGCTGCCACATCTATCTGGCCAGAATTTTATTTTAAGGACATCAATTTATCAGCTTTGAGGAGGATAGTTTGGACATGGAGGTGTCTGAGTGCAGGGACTTCAGTTAGGAGGCTGAGATAAAAGTTTATAAGAAACTGTAAGTGGAGAGAGGGAGAAATGTTTATGAGAGATGTTGTGGTGGTAGAATTGACAAGACATGGTAAGAGTGGATTATGAACTTGTGTTATGGTCCCCAGGACAGAAAAAGAAGTTAAGAGGAGAGATAATTTAAGGAGGAAAGATAATTAAGATTTGTTTTAGACATAACATATTTGAGATGTCTATGGGGTATCCATATGGATATGTCCCCTAGATATCAAAGAAATGGAGGACTGGAACTTAGGGGAGATTTGAAAGATGGTTGTGTAGATTTTGGAGTCATCTGCATAGAGAAGAGGGTTGAGTGAGTTGATGGTCAGTGAGAGAGAGCAGAATAGAATGCCCAGAATGGAGCTCTGGGGTTCATGTATGCGTTGGAGGTAGGGCATGGAATGAGAAGGATTGGTCATAGAGGAGGAGATGCAGGGAAGATTACTTAGAAGGAAGAAAATAGTTCACAATGCTAAATCCTGCAGAAAGGTAAAGAGGATAGAGGATTTAAAAAGCCATTAGACAGATGAAGTGATACAAGATAGTGACAAAGAAGCAGGGAAGCAGAGAGAGCAGTGTCAGATGAGTAGTGTTGGGGTGGAAATCAGATGGCAAGGGCTTAAGAAATGAATGGACAGTGAGATGACAGAGACAACAAGTGTAGATAGCCTTTTCTAGGAGTTTAACTGTGAAAGGGGTGTCTCTTAGTCATTGCTGGCAAAATTCTTGCTAGAGTCCTCCTTTATAGGCTGATCCTTCACCTGGAAGATGGTCATATACCTGAGAGCCAGTGTGGCTTCAGAAAGGACCAGGGAACAGTTGATATGGTATTTGCTGCTTGACAACTCCAGGAGAAATGCCAGGAGCAGGACAGAAGTCTGTACACAATGTTTATAGATCTGACCAAGGCCTTTGACACTGTTAGTCATGAGAGCTTATGGAAAATTTTGTCAAAATTTGGTTGCCTGAAGAAGTTCATCAGTATTGTGTATCAATTCCATGATGGCATGTTTGCCCTGGTTCTGGATACTGGACAATGCTCTCATGCCTTCGCAGTCACCAGTAGGGTGAAACAGAGCTGTGTGCTTGCTGTCATGCTTTTTAGCATGATGTTTTCAGCCATGTTGTCAGATGCTTTCAGTGAGGATGAACACAGCATCAAGGTCAGCTACCATAGTGATGGTAAATTCTTCAATTTATAAAGGTTGCAAGCCAAGACCAAAGTGGAGGGAGAGTGTTGGTGCATGATTTTCAGTTTGCAGTTGATTGTGCACTCAGTGCAGCCTCTGAAGCTGAGATGCAACAAAGTATAGATCAGTTCTCTGCTGCTTGTGCTAATTTTGGTCTAATAATTAACCCAAAGAAAACACAGGTGCTCCATCAACCACTACCACAACATGCATACATGGAACTATTGGTTACAACAAATGGAGAAGTTTTGAATGCTGTGGGTAAGTTCACTTACCTGGGTGTACATATTGACAATGAGGTTGATGCACACATTGCCAGAGCTAGCTCAGTGTTTGGGAGTCTCTGAAGAAAAGTTTGGGAGAGAAAACTGACTACCAAACTGAAGGTCTACGGAGCCACTGTGCTGACCTCATTGTTGCATGCCTGTGAAACATGAACAGTCTACCAGTGCCATGCCAGGAAACCGAATCACTTTCATTTGAACTGTCTTAGGAAGATTCTGAGGATCACTTGACAGGATAGGGTACCAGACACTGAAATCCTTGCTCAAGCTGAACTGCCAAGCATTCAGACTATGCTTCAGAGAGCACAACTCCCATGGGCTGGCCACGCTGTTTGAATGCATCATGTGTGCTTGCCAAAGATGACTATTTTATGGAGAACTCACATGGGGCAGGCAATCACATGGTGATCAGAAGAAGGGATACAAAGACACTCTCAAGGTCTCTCTCAAGAACTTTGAATTTGACTGTGCAATATGGGAGACACTGGCACAGGAGTGCTCAGCTTGGTGTGCACACATCAGAAAGGGTGTTGTCCTTTATGAGCAAAGCACAAAGTAAACATAGGATGTGCAGATTTGGAGTAGCCGCCTCCAAAATTCATATGGACTATCTGTGCCCAACCTGTGGTAGAGCATTCTGAGCTGGTCTGATCAGCCACAGTTGGACACACTGAAACTTCACTTTATCACGGTGATGTCATTTTGATTCTCTTTGAGAAAGAAGGACAACAACCAATCTGCTGTGAAAGGGAGGGGGAATATATATATTTGCTTGAGAGAATGGTAGAATGTTTAGACTGTCAACAAGCAAAGATGGGAGAGGATGGAAGGATTATTTTGTGTTAAACATAATTTCCACCTCTGCTAACAGTACCTTAAAAGCTATATAAAAACCTTAAGGTGTTATATAAATGCTAGCTCTTATTATTCTTCATTAATCATGGTGGATACTTGTAAACATCATCCCTTCAGATTATTATTTTTTTCACCTTTTGAGAGATCTTCAGCCTTAATAAATCCTTTTACCACTAGCCTCACCGTAGAACAAAATGATAACTGGTCCGAGTATTGTTTCTGTTTGCTTACATAATGTTTTCTGTTTTAGGGTCTCCTCACAAGTGGAGTGGAATTTGAATCTCTCCCTGCAGCTCTTTCTCTCCCTGCTGAATCTGGACTTTATCCAGTGACACTGGTTGGTGTCCCTAGAAGTACAGGACAGATTACTATTAATGGTAAGGACCCTTTGCTTCATATTTTTAGGAGAGTGTGAGGTGTGTAAGTGGGCAGGACAAGTCATTTTGTTTGACTGGAACACAGAATTCACGGTTGAGTGTTATAGGAAAAAAAGCTTAAAAGGTGCTGCCAGATTGTGGAGGGTCTTGAATGTCAAACTGGTAAGCTCAGACTTCCTATAGTAGACAGTAGGATTTTGAGCAGAGGAGTAATATGAATGGCTCATAAGAAAGGTAAATTTGGGAGACTGTACAGCTGATTGGAATTAGGGAGGGAAGAGAGTAGACATTGTAGAGGGAGAAGTGACAGGACTTACTGAAAGATGAGATGTAAGAGATGGAGGGGGCAAGGATACAAAATACTAAGGCTTTTGACTTTGGAGACTACCTGACTGGTACCATCTTGAAGCTACACCCCTAAAATGCCAAAGAATAAGATACATGTTTTTTATCACGCCACTTACTTTTTGACATGGATTTTTTGCCATAAGGAATGGCAAACAGAATAGGATATTTAATCACCTTGATATAATCTTTTTTTTTTCCATTCTGCCTTTACATTTAGCCATAAAGCCATTCTGGCTTTACATTTTTTTAAAAATTTAATATATTTTTTCATTTAGTAATCCTCTTAATAAATATGCATAGTTAAGCAAAAAAAAATCCATATTGCTTATGTCCCAAAATTATGTTCTCATTCTACATGTTGAGACTTACCTCTCAGTCAGGAGGAAGTGAATCTCTGGAATCCTTGTTGGACATTGCATTGATCAGAGTTTTTCAAAGCTGATTATCTTTACAATGTTGTTATTGTATAGCTTGTTATCTTGGTTCTCCTTATGTCCCTCCGCACGGTTCATATAAGTTTTCCCAGATTTCTCTTAAACTACCGTCTTTGCCATTTCTACACAATATATTCAGGTTCCATAATTTGTTCTAAATGATGGACACCTCCTTAATTTCCATTTCCTTTACCACTACAAAAAGTGCTGCTATACATATTTTAAAACATATATATCTCTTTTAAATCTCTTTGTAACGTAGGCCTAACAGTGGTATCAGTGAGTTTACGAGTTTAGTGAATTTATGTGTATATAGTTCCAAATTGCTTTCCAAAATGACTGTTAGTTGCTGTTTTATTTGCAGTGCATTAAGGTGCTTATTTTCTTACAGTTCCACTAACATCAGTCATTTTCTTTTTTTTTTTTTTATCATCTTTGCCAATCTTATTACTGCATGGAGTCTTAGAATTGTTTTAATTTGCGTTTCTCAAATTATTAGTGATTTGGAGCATTTTTTAATATGGTTGTTGGTAGTTTGAATTTCTCCCTTTGAAAACTGCCTATTCATAACCTTCAACCTTTTGTAAGATATATTATTCATTCTATCCCTTTGAACTTCATTTATACATTCTTAGAGTTTTATTACTGAAACCAACCCTCTTTTACCATTGAATAAACAGACCTAAAAACAACTCACACAGGTTCGTATAACTCATAAGAGGCAAAGCTTGTAACAGGAACCTAGATTTCCTGACTTCTTGATCAGTCCCTTGGGGGATATTACCCTAACTCTTGCTTTTTTCTTATAAAAGCCTCAGTCTTTCCCTCTTGGCCATTTTCTTTATTCATGAGCATGACTGTTACCTTACCTTGATGAAACCTTTTATTGACCCTATCCTTTCTACTTTTAATGAGTCAATAACTAGTATAGGTGTGCTATTTACACTTTCTGAATGTCATTACCACTTGTTCTGTCCCTCCTGAACACTTTTCAGTCTGGCTTCTGGCTTCCCCACTGCCATGCCCTGAAGGTTATAGTTAATGACTTTTCTCACTTCTTATATTTTTGACCCAGTTTGCTGTATTTGACAGTCTGGGTCACTATTTTCCCTCTTAAACTGTTCCTTCCTTATGCTTCTGTAAAACTTTGCCCTCTTCATTGTTCTGTTGTTTCTTGGCTCCCTTTCTCCAGGATTCTTTTCCCGTTGCTCAGTTACTGTGGACATCTCAAGGCCATGTTCATTGTTCTCTTCTTTTTTTCCCCTTATGCTCATTCTCTTTGGAGAACCTCTCTTCTTACTGCAGTCATCATTTCTAAGCTGATTCGTAAACATTTTGTCATCAAATTAGACCTTTTAGTCTCTTATCCCTGTCTTCCACTATTCACTTAAATTAATTAGGTAATTGTTAAACTGTCTCTTATCAGAAATCACAGGTACTGTGACAAAGTAGATAGAGAGCTGGCTTTAGAATCAGGAAGACCAGGATTCAGGTCCTCTCTGGAATATATAGGTTATTTAACAATTTGAGAATCATATAGCTGCTACTGCCCTCCCTCCCAAACTACCTATAATTTAATTGCTTTGTATACATTTGTATTTTTTAACTATATTCATGCTGTGTATATTTTTACATGTAGTTGTCTGCCTCATGTAAACTCTTGAAATAGAGAAAGAAAACTATAGGCCAATAACCCTAATGAATATTGATGCAGAAATCTAAATAAAATATTATCAAAGAGGCTACAGTATCATATCAGAAAGATTGTGTGCTACTTACTACTTGTATTTATTCCAGAACTATAGGAGTGATTCGGTATTAGGAAAACTACAAACATCTACCACGTTAATGTAATAAAAAGAAAAATTATGAACAGATGCAGATGAAGCTTTTGACAAAATACAACACCCATTTAGAAAACATAGGAATCAATGGAACTATTTTTTTTTTTGTATGGCAGACATGCAATGGAGATAAAGTAGAGTCCTTTCCAGTAAGATCAGGAGTGAAGCAAGGATGTCCTTTATTATAACTTGTATTTGACATAGAGTTACAAATGTTGGCTATAATAATAAGACAAGAAAAAGAAATTGAGGGCACAATTGTAGGAAAAGAAGAAACAAAATGACCATTTTTGTGGATAGGAATAAAAATTAATTGAGACAATTGATAACTTCAGTAGGGTTGCAGGATATAAAGTAAACCCACATAAATTAACAGAATTTTTGTATGATGTCGATAAAACCCAGCAGGAAGAGCTAGAAAGAGAAATTGCATTTAAAATAACAACAGGACTAGAAAATGCTTGAGAATCTACTTACCTTGGTAACTCAAAAGAATTTATAAGAATACAGCTACAAAACGCTGTTTATGGAAATAAAGAGAGACTAAAATAGAGAACTGTTACTTGTTTACAGGTAGTCCAAATCAGTATAACAAAACAACAGTACTACTCTAATTAATATACTTACTCAGAGTTGTACGAAATTGACAAAGTATTATTTCATAGAATTAGAAAATTGAGTAACCGAATTCATCTGGAGGAATGTAAGGTCAGTATTCTCAAAGGAAACATTGACAAAAGTAGGAAAAAGGCAGCGTAGCAGTGTCAGATCTCAAGATGGTTGAAAAGCAGTAATCAATCAAATGATTTGGTATTGGTTAAGAAATAGAGAAGTAGATCGGTGGAACAGGTAGGTGCACAACATACAGAAATTCAACAAGCCCCTAATACTCAGCTACAGGGGTGAGAATATTTGAAAAAAGTTACTGGGAAAATTGTATTACAATATGGCAGAAGTAGGGTTTAAACCAATACTTAACATAATATGCCTAGATAATCTGCAAATTGATATGTAGGCTAGCTATAAAAAGTCACATCTTAAACAATTTAGAATACAGACCAGCAAAGTATGGCCAAATCCTGTCCTCTACCTGTTTCTGTATAACTACTGAGCTAGGACTGGCTTTTACATTTTAAAATAGAAAATTATTTGCATAAAAAGCTTATATGCAAACTTATTTAAAAAATATAATAATTATTCTTAGCTACTAGATATACAAAAACAAGTGATGGACAGCAGTTTGCTGACCCTTAATTTAGAAGAGTAAGGAAGAAATTGCCTTTCAGATAGATTTCAGATAGGAGGAAGGTCATTACAAATAAGGAATGGAGATGATCACAGAAGATAAAATAGGCAGTCCTGATGATGTAAAATTTAAACGTTTCTGCATAAATATATTTCATATAGTTGAGATTCCTATTTCCTGTCTAAACAGATAACCTGGGGGAAAAATCTGTCAATAAGTTTTTCAGATAAAAGTCTCATTTTAAAGCCAAGTCAGCAAGCTTTTATTCAGCATTTTCCAGGTTGTAGGCACTCTTATTAAACACTGGGAATGCAAATACAAGTAGAAAGAAAGATAATCACTGACCTCAAGGGGCTTATATTCTAATGTGGAAAGACTACACAGGAAAGGAAGCTGAAAAGCCAATGGAGTGTGTGGAGGCATTGCAGAAAATGGGAAAAAGGAGGTATTTCCAAGATATATAAGGAATTGATTTAAATTTTTAAGATTAAAAGCTATTTCTCCATTGATAGACTCTGAGTATATTAACTGACAGTTTTCAAGGGAAGAAACAGAAGCCATCAAATAGCCATATGAAAAAATACTCCAAATCACTAATATTTAGAGAAGTGCAAATTAAGGTAATTCTGAAGTTCAACCTTACATCCATCACATTGGTAGAGCTGACAATAGTAGAAAATGACAGATGTTGAAGAGGCTATGAGAAGACAGATGCCTTGATGCATTGTTGGTAGACCAAGGTATTGGTCTAACTATTCTATAAAGCAGTTTAGAATTATGTCCCCCAAATTGCTCAGTTGTTTCCCTTTTGATCTAGTGATGATACTATTAAGTTTACCCCCAAAGACAGAGGAAAAGCCCCTATATGTACAAAAGCATTTGTATAGCTTCTTATATTGTAAAAAAGCAATAGCAACTAAGGTAGAGAATACCTATTAATTGGAAAATAATAGAATAAATTATGGTCTAAGATTATAAAGGAATACTATTATGCTTTAAGATATAAAGAGCTAGGAAGACTTATAGGAAAAAATGCAGAATGAATTGAGTGGAACCAGGAGAATAATTTATACTGTAATATTCAGTATTAAATTGATGTTTATAAAATGTTCATAAAAATGAACAGTTTTGAAGAGATTAATAATTCTGATTGCTGAAATGGTCAATCATGACTTCAGAGGACTAGTGAAGAAGAATACCGCCCTCTGCATGACAAGGAGATGTTGGACTAATACGCAGTTTGAGAAACACATTTTTGGATCTAGCCAGTGTGGCAATTTGTCTTGTTGACTGTACTTTTATGATACAAGTTTTGTATGTAAAATTATACACTGGGAAAGCAAGAGTTAGGTCAATATAATGAAGACCATAAAAGTAATAAACCCTACTGATAACAAATATTAAAAATAACATGGTAACATCAATGGACCAAGGCTTTTGAAAAAAAATCTAGCACGCTTCTTTGTTAAAAGCGTTAGCAATCATAGGAATAAATGGATTTTTTCTTAATGTGGTAAATAATGCCTATATAAAATCAAGAGAAATCATTGTATGTGAAAGAAAAAATTAATTGCCTTTCCTATAAGATTTAGAATTAAGCAAAGTCATACAGTTTTGCAGTATGCTAGAAATGATAGCTATAGCAATGAGACAAAAATGTAAGTCAAGCGAATAAACAAAGAGTATTCAAAACTATTCAAATGACATAATTTACTAAGAAAACCCCAAAGTATTGGTTAAAATTAATTTAAGCAATAGATTTAGCAAGGTTATTGGGTATAAGATAAATCCACATTGGTCATCAGCATTGCTGCATATTACCAATAAAAAGAGTAGGAAGAGATGGAAGGAGAAATACCATTCGAAAGAACTATAGAATCTATAAAATGTTTGCTAGCCTATCTACCAATATACACTTAGAGCTTATAAGCAGGCTACTAAAAACACTCTGCAGAAATAAAGTCCCAAATAATCTGAAAAGCATTAATTGCTTTGAGCAGACTGTGCAAATATATTAAAAGTAACATTACTACTTAAAATGGTTAAACTACCTAAGGATTGTTTATGGCACTAGAGAAATAATGAAATACATATGGAAGAACGAAAGGTGAAAAATTGTAAGGGGAATAATGAAAAGAAGTGAAAATGAAAGAAGCCTAGCAGAACTAGATCTCAAATTATACCATAAAGTTATAATCATCCAAACAGTTTAGTACTAGTTCAAAAAAGTGGTCAATTAATGGAACAGATTAGGTACATAGGACATAGAAACAAATTAATAGACTAGCATAGTGTTTGATAAATACAAAGACCGGGGGGTGGAGCCAAGATGGCGGAGTAGAAAGACTCATGTATGCTAGCTCCGAACCCACAGCCCATATATTGCAAGAAGAACTCCCCACAAATTCTGGATCACTGCAAGGCACACAGAAACACAGTGGAAAAGATTTCCATTCCAGAGAGCCATGGAGAACCATCCCCAAGGTCCGTCGCGCCCGGAAAACGGAACCCACCCCTGCCCTGCCCTGGCTGTGTGGCCCCAGAAGAGCAGATCCAAGCAGGGTTCAGGGACAGAATCTCCGGCGGCCGGGAAGGTCCCTCCTCCCACAGATGCTACAGGTCAGTGAGAGAGATGTCTGGGCTGGCCGAGAGGGGAGCGGAATGTCTCTGTGACTCGGGCTCCCTCGGGAGGGAGCGGCGGAGGCAGCGGAAGGGGCAGCGGTGGGGGCAGCGGCAGAGGCAGTGGCAGTGGCCCGGGACAGCAGGCAGCAGCAGGCAGAAGTTCAAGTCTCTGCATAAACCTGCTGAGGGAACTGAGCCTGGGAGATGGCCCTGCCCCCACCCGCCCCATTACTGAAGGTCTCTGCATAAAGCCCCTGAGGGAACTGAGCCTGGGAGGCAGCCCTGCCCCCACCCCAGCACCAGAACTTAAACTCACATTGAATAACAGCCACACCTGCCGCAAAAGCCCGTTTGAATCTCAGACCCCAAGCACTAGCTGGGTGGATCTAGGTGGGGGTGGACAGGAATCTCAGAAGTCAAGTAACTGGCTGGGAAAATGCCCAGAAAAGGGAAGAAAAATAAGACTATAGAAAGCTCCTTTGATAGGGTTCAGATGTTCTCGCCTTTTAATTCTGATGACGAGGAAGGATTGTTACCATCAGGGAAAGATGTGGAGGTCAGGGCCTCTGTATTCCAGACATCCCAGGGGGATGTCCAGTGGGCTCAGGCCATGGAAGAGTTCAAAAAGGATTTTGAAAATCAAGTTAGACAGGTGGAGGGCAAACTGGGAAGAGAAATGAGAGAGATGCAAGAAAAGCATGAAAAAAGGGTCAATACCCTGCTAAAGGAGACCCAAAAAAATGCTGAAGAAAATAACACCTTGAAAAATAGGCTAACTCTATTGGCAAAAGAGGTTCAAAAAGCCAATGAGTAGAAGAATGCTTTCAAAAGCAGAATTAGCCAAATGGAAAAAGAGGTTCAAAAGCTCACTGAAGATAATAGTTCTCTCAAAATTAGAGTGGAACAGGTGGAGTCCAATGACTTTCTGAGAAACCAAGAAATCACAAAACAAAACCAAAAGAATGAAAAAATGGAAGAGAATGTGAAATATCTCATTGGAAAAACAGCTGACCTGGAAAATAGATCCAGGAGAGACAATTTAAAAATTATGGGACTACCTGAAAGTCATGATCAAAAAAAGAGCCTAGACATCATCTTCCAGGAAATTATCGAGGAAAACTGCCCTGATATTCTACAACCACCGGGCAAAATAAGTATTGAAAGAATGTATCGATCACTGCCTGAAAGAGATCCAAAAAGAGAAACTCCTAGGAACATTGTGACCAATTTCCAGAGTTCCCTGGTCAAGGAGAAAATCTTGCAAGCAGCTAGAAAGAAACAATTCAAGTATTGTGGAAATACAATCAGGATAACTCAAGATCTAGCAGCTTCTACGTGAAGCGATCGAAGGGCGTGGAATAGGATATTCCAGAAGTCAAAGGAACTAGGACTTAAACCAAGAATCACCTAACCAGCAAAACTGAGTGTAATACTTCAGGGGAAAAACTGCTCTTTCAATGAAACAGAGGACTTTCAAGCATTCTTGATGAAAAGACCAGAACTGAAAAGAAAATGTGACTTTCAAACACAAGAATGAGAAGCATGAAAAAGTAAACAGCAAAGAGAAGTCATAAGGGACTTACCAAAAGTGAACTGTTTACATTCCTACATGGAAAGACAATATTTGTAACTCTTAAAATTCTTCACTATCTGGGTAGTTGGTGGGACCACACACACACATACACACACACACATATGTACATGCATGCATGCACATACAGAGACAGAGAGCACAGATTGAATTGAATAGCATGGGACCATATCTTAAAAGAAATTAAGGTAAATGGTGAGAGAGAAAGGTGTAGGGGTAGGAAAGAGGGTGAAATGGATTGGGGTAAATTATATCTCATTCAAGAGGCAAGCAGGAGACTTTTTAGTGGAGGGAAAAAGAGGAGAGCTGAGAAAAAAAACAAGAAGTTTACCCTCATCACATTTGACTAAAGGAAGGAATGAAATGCACACTCATTTTGGTATGAAAACCTATCTTACTATACAGAAAAGTGGGGGAGAAGGAGATAAGCAAGGGGGGGGGATGATGGTAGGGAGGGCAATGGGAGGAGGGAGCAATTTGAAGTCAACACTTGGGGAGGGACAGGATCAAAAGACAGAATAGAAACAATGGGGGGCAGGATAGGATGGAGGGAAATACAGTTAGTCTTACACAACACAACTATTATGGAAGTCATTTGCAAAACTACACAGATATGGCCTTCCTTCCCAAAGGGAATGAGTGGGGAGAGAGGGATGGGAAGAATTTGGAACTCAAAGTTTTAGGAACAACTGTTTAGTATTGTTGTTGCTACTAGGAAATAAGAAATACAGTTAATGGGGAATAGAAAGTCATCTGGCCCTACAGGACAAAAGAGAAGATGGGAACAAGAGAAGGAGGGGAGGATAGAAGAGAGGGCAGATTGGTGATAGGGAAAATTAGAATACTTGGTGTATTGGAGTGGGGGGAGGGGATAAAAGGGGAGAAAATTTGGAACCCAAAATTTTGTGAAATGAATGTAAAAAGTTAAATGAATAAATTGAAATATAAAAAAAAATAAATACAAAGACCTCAGTTGCAAGGATATGAGCTCACAATTAAAGAAGAACTGATAGAAAAACTGGAAAACAATCTTGAAGAAATTCGGTATAGACCAACATCTTATTCTATGTGTTATGATAAACTCCAAATGAATACGTGAATTAGATACAAAAAGTGGCATCACAAACAAATTAGAGAAGTAAGGAAAAAAATTGACTTTCACATTTATGTATAAATGAGGGAGCTAAAATCGTGGAATAATGGGAGCATTCAAGCTGAACTCTCCTAATATTCCTCTCTAAAGAATTTTAAAATAATACATCAAATCAAATTCTGAAGTGTCACAACCAACAAAAAGTTGGGGTGAGACATTTTTCTAGTAAACTTAGGAGATCAGACATACAGGAGTGGGGTTGGAGTGGGGCTGGCAGCCAGTGTGGCTATACCATCAGGCAGCAGTCACAGCACTAGTAGTACGGGGAGCTCTTGCCCCCAGGGGTGGTATAGGGATTGAACATTTGGTCAGAGAGAGATTACAGAGAACCACTAAGGTAGTGCTGAGAATAGAACAGCGTGCCATTTGGCAACTCCATTGCGTATTAGTTGCTAGTCACAGTTTCAGGGTGTAGAGGAGTGCTCATAATCTAAGGGGAGGAGGGACTCTAGTTCCTGTGGAGTCACAAGGGAGAGGGTACCAGGGTAAAGGGGAGCACAGACCAGGAGGGCAATGACCACACATCTCCTTGTATCACATCACCTTAGCAGTACCAAAACCTTAGAAACCCCTAGAACTGGTTGTGAAAACAACAGGTTGGGAAAACTCTGAAACTTGTGACAGTGATTACTCTCTCCACCAGAGGTGAGCAGGAGAAGTGACACAAAGTTGAAAGTAAAAAAAAATAGACTGGAAAAATGAGCAAACAAGAAGTTCTCCATAAAAAGGTTCTATGGTGATAGGAGGATCAAGACACAAACTCAGAAAAAGACATCAGTTTGAAAACTGTTTTAAGTGAAGCCAGAAGACAAATGCACTCAACAAGAATTCCCAGAAGAGATTTAAAAAGATAAAAAAAATCCAACATTTTAAATGTCAAAAAAGAGCAGAGGAGGAAAAAAAATTGGGAAAAGAAAGAAGAGCAATGCAAGAAAATTATGAAAAGAGAATTAATAGCTTGGTAAAAGAGGCACAAAAAAAACTGAAGAAAAGAATTCCTTAAGAAGCAAAATTGGCCAAATGGAAAAAGAAGTAAAAAATCTCACCGAAGTAAATGATTCCTTAAAAATTAGAATTGGTCAAATGGACGCTAATGGCTCTCTAAGACATCAAGAACCAGTAAAAGTCAAAAGAATGGAAGGATAGAAGAAAATGTGAAATCTTATCAGAGAAATAACAAACCTAGAAAAGAAAGTCATTATCCAAAAAAAGAGTTTACACATCAAAAGTCTACACATCAAATTTCAAAGCTTTCTAGAGCAAAACCATGCAGATATCTTAGAATTAGAGGGTAAAATAGAAATGGAAAAAATCCACTTTGTGTACAGACCTCTGTCCTGCTCCTGGCATTTCTCCTGGAGTTGTCAAGCAGCAAACACCATATCAGCTGTTCCTCAGCCCTTTCTGAAGTTACTCTGGCTCTCAGGTTTATGACCATCTTCCAGGTGAAGGATTAGCCTATTAAGGAGGACTCTAGTAAGAATCTTGCCAGCAATGATTAAGAGAGAGACCCTTTGTGATTGTTCCAGGACAGTCTCTTCCCTTTACCTTTATAGAAACGGACATTGGAAGCATCCTTGAACTCCTGGGGGATAGCCTCCTCTTGCCATATAACCTGGAAAATTTCAGTCACCTTTTCTGTGAACAATGGTCCCCGCTACCTTGTAAATCTCAACTGGAATAGACTCAGTACCAGGTGCTTTGCCACATGAAAGGGATAATCTCACAAGCAAAAGAGGGATGTCCAGCATAAAGGGGAAAGGGAGAGGAAGAACAGGGGAAACTATCTTTTCTCAAAGAGCTGCTCAAGGAAAAGTTTTTGCAGTAGAGGAAAAATGGGAGGGAATGGGCAATGCTTGAACCTCATTCTTTTCTCATCTGGTTCAAAGAGGGAATAATACATACATACATACACACACACATTTGGTTGGTTAATCTGTCTTATCCAAGATGGACATAGGAGAGGAAGGGCCTGAGAAAGGGACGGCAGATTAAGAGAGGCAGTGGTCAGAAGCAAACCAGTAGAGAAGGATGGGGAGAGAGAGAGAGGGAGAGGGAGATGGAGATAGAGAGAAAGAAAAAAGGATAAATAGGAATGAATAGGATGGTAGGAAATACGAAGTTGAACACACATATAAAACATAAATATATAATGGAATGGATTAGAAATAAGAATACAACAAAATGTTGTTTATAAGAAATGCACTTGAAAAAGAAAGACACATGCAATTTGGAGAAGAATCTATTATACTTCAGTGGAAGTAAAAAAGACAGGGGTAGCAATCATGATCTCAGAAAAAGTAAAAGCAAAAGTGGACCTAAATAAAAGAGATAATCAGGGAAACTGCATTGTTCTAAAAGATAAACAGTAAAGTATTATCAGTATTGGACATATATGTACTAAATGACATAGCGTCCACATTATTAAAGAAAATGTTAAATGAATTACAGGAGGAAGTCATAACACTATACTTGGGTGGGAACTCATTTACTCCTGTCAGAATTAGTTAAATCTGACCATAAAATAAACAAGTAAGGAGTTAAAGAGATGAGTAGAATTTTACAAAAGTTAGGTATGATAGAATTCTGGATAAAATTGAATGAGAATAGAAAGGAGTATTATACCTTTTTCTCAGTTGTATGTGACACCTTCATGAAAACTTTGTAGGTATTAGGGTATAAAACAATCACAAACAAATGCAAAAAATGAGAAGTATTAAATGTACCCCTTCCAGAGCATGATGCAATAAATATTACCTCAAATAAAATTCCTTAGAGTTATAGATTAAAAATTAATTGGAAACTAAATAGTCTAATCCTAAAAAATGCGTGGGTCAAAGAACAAATCATAGAGAAATAATTCCATTAAAGATGGTGATAATAATGAAGCATAACCAAAATTAACACTTAAGGGAAAATTTTTTATCTCTAAGAGAAAGATCAGTTAATTGGTCATTGCTACTAAAAAAAAAAACTTAGAAAAAACAAATTAAAAATCCCCAATTAAATAATAAAATAGAAATTCTGAAAATGAAAGAAGAAAATTTTCAAAGTAAAAGTAAAATAAAAAAAAATCCCATGGAATTAATAAATCAAACTAGGACTTGTTTTTATAAAAATCCAATAAAATGTATGACATTGGTTAATTTAATTAAAGAAAAGAACTGTGGACAGAGGAAGAATTTATATTAATCAAGAAATAGAATGGATCTCAGAAGATAAAATGGACAATTTTGATTGAATAAATTGCTAAATTTTTGCCCAAAGTAAACCAATGCACTTGAACTTAGAAGGAGGGAAACAGGTAATCGGAAAAAAGATTTTGGTAGTTACGTTTATCTGATAAAAGTAATAAATCTAAGATATGCAAATAATATCTTCAAATTTATAAAAATAAGAGCCTTTCCTTAACAGATAATTTATCAAAGTATATGAATAGGTAATTGTCAGAGAAAGACACCCAAACTATCAAAAAACATGTGAAAAAGATACCAAATCACTAATAATTAGAGAAAGGCAAATTTAGGTAACTTTAGCATTCCATCTTAACATCTACCAGTTTGGCAAAGATAGCAAAAGATGAAAATGGCAAATACAGGGGAGGGAGAATGAGAAGAAGAAAATATAATTATTTATTCGTTGAAAATTTAAAAAAACATCAAAGCAAATGAACAATAATTACTGTGTACTAGACACCATGCTAAATTTTAGTAGGCACAAAGAAAGGCAGAAACAAAATAAAACAACCTAAGAACACCGATTTCGGTTCTCATGGAGCTTATAAAGCCTTGAATGTCTGATTTTGTATTTCTGGTTTTTAGTAATGTTGTCCTCACATAGTTAGCTCTAAGTGAATGCTTTCTCCTCTTTCATTTTTAATTCTTTTTATAAAATGAAATACCTGTTAATACCTGTTTAATACTTTAAGTACTTCAATACTTGTTAAAAAATGAAATACACTATTCTACTGGGCATTGATATATTTAATAAAGACAGAATACAATTCAGTCGACTTATATATGTTGCTAAAAGACATGTGAACTCTAATGTATTTAATAAGTTTTTCTATGACATAGATCAGTTTCAGTTTTTAAAAACTGAGGCCATTTGCCAGAGCTTTCTTTCTTTTAGTCTTCCTCCTCCTCTCACTTCTTACTCACATATCTTGCCTCACTATGTCCTCCTCCCCTATCACTCATGTAGAGTTGACCCTTCTCCTTGCTAAGGTAAAACCATCGAAACGAAACTTTGATCCCATACTCTTTCTAGCATATTGTTTCTATTATCATCCTCACTCTTTTCTTACTCTCTTTTCTTTAGATTGTAAGCTCCTTGAAGATAAGGACTGTTTCTTGTCTCTTTTTCTTTTCTTTTCTCTTGTTTTGTTTTCTTTCTCTTTTGTTTTTTTCTTTTCTTTCCTCAGTCTTTCAAACACAGTTCCTGGCACATGGTAGGTGCTTGATACATGTTTATGGGTTAAATCGTCAATCTTTTCCTGTTTACCTGACCCTTCCCTGCTCCCTACAAACACATCTGTTTCTCTCTCATCCTTAAAAAGCCAAAGCTTAATCTAATCATCTCTGTTAACTATTGTCCAATATCTCTCCTTCTCTTCTTGGATAAGCTTCTTGACAGAGCTCTCTACTAGATATCTTCATTTACTATCATATACTTTGTGAAGTCTTATGAAATCTGATTTTAGATCATCAGTTAAGTGAAACTGCTCTCCACAGAGTTACCAATGATTTCTCAGTTGCCAAATATAGTGGCCGTTTCTCCATCCTGATCCCTCTTGATTTCTCTGCAGGGTTTGACGGTATTGATCAGCATCTCCTAAATGCTCTTTTTGTTCTGAGTTTTCATGAAAATACTATCTTGGTTTTCCTACTACCTGTTACGCAGATCACCCCCACTCATCCATGCCTCTCTGCAAGATTCTGTATTGTACTCTCTTCTCATTCAGTGTGATCTCATTTTGTGTTCTTGTCAGCTGCCATAGATTCAACTATCATTTCTGGACAGATGATTCCAGGAACTCTGTATCTAGATCTTGTCTCTGTTCAGGGCATTTGAAAATCTCTTGTGGCCACCTCCAACTAAAAATCCCATAGGTATTTCCAACTCAACATCTCCAAAACAGAGCTCACATTTCTCCCTAAACTTTGCCTCCTTTTCACCTTATTACTGTAAAAGTTGAGTATCACCATTCTCATAGTCACCCAAGCTTGCAGTAAGCTCAGTATTATTCTTGACTTTTCACTTGTGCTCATCCCCCATATATAGTCAGTTGCTAAATCTTTCCACTTTCACAACATCTCTCTTATACATCTCCTTTCTATTCCCATAGATATACCACTACTCCGGGTCCTCGTTACAGTTTTTTTTGACCATTGCAATAGCTTTTTAATTGGTTTCACTGTCTCAGGCTTCTCCCTACTCTAATCCATTTTTCAATTAGGTACTAAATTGATTTTCCTAAAGTAAATGTTTGCTTTACAAATGTTTTACAGTTTTGCCTTCCCCACCCCTAATAAACTCACTGTTACCCCTAAGGTCAAATAATAAAGTCTTCTCTTTGGTTTTTAAAGCCCTTGACAACATAGCTCTCCCTTTCCAGGTGTATTAAATTTTTTCCCATCTGTGAGGTTTAAAAAGATTTGAGAGACATAATTTTTGGGTAATTTAATCAGTTTATTGATAATGCCAGCATCTTTTATTTGGCTGCCTTTCTCTTAGACCAAAGACAATCATGGCAGCAGGCACACAGTTTTTTTTGTCCTTTTGAAAGGAGTATTCAAAAGGATAGTAATCAACTCTGATTGGCTAACAATTAATGAGAGGCAGACTTTACAAAAAGAAGTGGGCTTACTCCATTGAGGGACTGGGAGTGACATCATATCACTCTTGGACCAAGAGACTATCTCTAATCAAACCACCTTGGTAAATTTAGATAAAAGGATCTTTTTTCTCCCATACTGGATTGAATGAAATTCACCTTAGACTAGAGATTCCTTGTAAGGTTGAATGCAGTCAGATAAGGAGAAAGTTAGCTCAGCCTTCAGAGACTGAGGTCTTGAAATGAGGATAGAGAAAAGGAGAAACTGAATCTCCCCCAAATCATTAGTTATTAATAATAGTTTCTCTCATATTCATTTACTCTACAATCTGGTTACATTGTCCTTGCTTTTCCTTGCACACAACAGTCCATCTTCTCCTGCTTTGGTTATCCCCTGTGCTTGGAACACTTTTCATTCTTTCTCCCCAGACTCCTAGCTTCCTTCCTGACTCAGCTCAAACCAGTTATTGTCCTCTTCCCTTCCCCTAGTACCTTTTTCCTCCCCTGATATTACCTTCCATGTACATTCTGTATATCTTGTGCATACATAATTATTTGCATGTTTTCCCCTCCATTACAATGTGAGCTCCTTGAGAGCAAGGACTTTTTTTTTTTTGGCTTTTTTGTTTTTCTTTCTATCTCAAGTGCTTAGCACAGTGCCTGACATATGGTAAGTATTTAATAAATACTTGTTGACTCACGTTCATACAACAGTGAAAACACTATTTTCTTATGGCTTTTTCAGGCAAGATTGATTAAAAATATGATAACCAACATTTATATATTGCTTACTATGTGCCAGATGCTAGGTTAAGTGCTTCATTATCATCTCATTTCATTCTTTCCATGACTCAGAGGTAGGTGCTTTGTTATTCCCATTTTAAAGTTGAGGAAACAGGTGAACGGAGGTTAAGTGACTTACCTAGGATCACACTGTGAGTAAATGTCCAAGGCTGGATTTGAACTTGAATCCTCTTGACTGTAGACTCAGCATGCTATCTACTGTACCATCTCATCAGTAGCCAGAATAAAGGAGATTTAATATATTGAGTCCTTTTTAGTATTTTAGTTATTCTGTTTTGGCAAAGGGCAAGGCAAATGATGAAGTTTATGATGAGTTTAAAAAAGGTCACTTTATCAATCATACAATTTTAGAGCTGGAGGGAATATATATTGCCATAGAATATACAAGAGTGACAAGCAGCATAGTATAATAAAAAATAACATTACATTGAGAATGAATTGATCATGGCTTCAAATATAGGTCCTTTCACTGCCTATGTGACCATAGGCAAATCACATAACTTCCTTTTGCCTCATTTTCTTTATTTCCAAAAATCAAGGGCTTGGATTAAATGATCTCTGCGGTCCCCTCCATCTATAAAGTCTGAGAATTTTATGTACAATATCACAGTGAGAAGAGATCTTCAGATACCATATATTATAGTTTGGAAGGGACATTTAAATGCAGCTTATTATAATCGAAAAGGACTCTTTAATACATAAATTAGAATACAGGACATAGAACATTTAGAACTGGAAGAGACTTTAGACAGCAGCTAGTCCAACTCCCTCTTTTTATAGATAAGTAAACCTGAGGGTCCTTGATGACTTCCCTAAGATCACATGGTTAGAAGAACAGATGGGGATAGTTGAAGGTACACATGGTAATATACATGAATGGGTAACAATGAAAATTTGGTTGAGAAATTATTGATTGAGAAGGATGTCAGTTAAAAAAAAATCCAACGTATTGTCAGGAAGAAAATGAAAGTACAACGAATTGGAAGTGCTTGAAGTTGAAGTGTTCTTTAAAGAGGCAGAAGCTGAGATTTAATGCATCTATAAAAAGGCCTAATGTATAATTTGACAGTAACCTTTATATTCTCAGGTAGCAGTTGAATTAAAAAATAGTGAAAAGTAGTCATCATTCAGCCCAAGGTTGATATTTGATTATGGATATACATTGTTTATAATAATTATTCCTTTTAAGTTTAAAACTTGTCTTAATTTTTGATTAAGTAACTTGAGCTTTTCAGTCAGATACGTTTTGGACTAGGTAGTGTCTGAAGTTCTCTTTGCTGTTCTGTTATTCTACTTTGCATGTTTGCTAATAATCTCATTTTAAAATTATTTTGAAATTTAAATCAGTTTTAAATTACAGAATTTGTACGTATTCTTCTTCCTCTAAAGACTTATTTTGGTACCTTATCATGTTTGAGATGTGACCTTAGGACCTGAAAGATTATGCTCATGGAGTATTAGTTCTCACAGGTTCTAACAATCAGGAAAGTTTTAAGATATTGGCTGAATTTTGATCTGGTGTATCTGCTATCTAAGATCTTACTATGTAAAAGCTTATCTCCAGAATATTAGCTATAATGTAATTTTTTTTCCTGCCAGAACCACTCATAAGCTTTTTATCAATGCAAAGCTGGATTGATGAAATCATATATTTTTATGGTTTCCAAGTACACTCTCTTTCAACTCACAAATGTCTGGTTGTAAGAACAGTAGTTGGTCATTGAACTTTCCTGTCCCCAAAGCATTTATATAATATTTGTTAAACCTTATTATTCCTTGGAGAGAAGTACTGCTTCATTCTTATTTTTTATATGGGCAAATAGTATTGTGGACTCCGGAAGCAGTCATGCAATGATTTTTCTTGTTGATCAGAAGGAGTCAGGAATAAAACCTTTCAAGATCCACTGAGATTTTAAAAATTATTTTTTCAGGTTATCATACTACTGTTTTTGGGGTGTTTAGTGATTGTTTGCTGGACAGCCTGCCAGGAATAAAGACCAATGGCTCCACAGTAGAAGTCATTCCTGCTTTGCCCAGATTGCAGATAAGCACTTCATTACCCAGGTAAGCAAACAAGAAAACTTAGATTTGCATTTTTTTAAAAAAAGAATTCTTGTTTAAAAAAAAACTTTAGTCTTTAAATGCTTTGTTTGCTCATGACACTGGGGGAAAGTATAGTTTTATTCATTGAACTGAACCTGTAGTTCTCTTGATCAAAGAGAGGATAAGGATTACTTTAGAATTGTTACCATAGGATAAGGCTTTGGTTAATGCTATTAGAAATAGTAAAGGATGGATGTATATCCAATAAAGATCATGAAAAAGTGTGAACTATGCTTCTATACTATGGTAATCTTTGGGAAGAATGGGACCTGACTTAAAACGGGTGAAGTAGAATTTGGAATTCTTACTTTTGAAATATATCAAGAAAACATTCCCTTCTATTTTTTGATTTGAAGCTTGTAAATCATCAGGTAAGATACGGTGGAATAGTGAAAAGGGGACTAGTGCTGGAGTCAGCAAGGCCTGATTTCAAGTTCTGCATCTGATACCACTTTGCTGTATGATTTTGGGCAAGAACTGCAACCTCTTAGTGACTATAAATTGCTCAACTAGCCTTACTGTAAGTTCCTTAAATCTGTGAGATCACAGATTTAGGAAAAAAAATAATCAAAAGAGATAAAAGAATGTAGGCTGATAGAAGAATGTGTCCTTTGTTATTCAAGGATTTTGCATTAATTTCTAACAAATTTTGATGAAATAAGTAAAAATAAATGCCAACAGTAATTACAAAGGTAGCAGCAGTATGTGTTATATGGATGAGTCTACAGAGAGACAAAAATCATAAGAATATCCTACTAAGAAGAAACTTTGGAGAACATTTAGCATGACCCTTCATCTTATAGGTAAGAAAATCAAGGCCAGATAATTTAAGCAATTTGATGAAGTTCACCAAGTTAGTATGGAGTAGACCTAATTTTGGAGTCTGAGTTCTCTGTTTCCTAGTGTTCTTTTATCAACCTCAGTATCTTCATGTCACTTGGCATAAGGTGTTGATGTTATTGCATGGCACTGTCTCATTCACCTCCTCCCATATTGCTTCCTCTTGTGCTACTCTAGCCATCTCCCATACTCAGAGCTTTCTCTTCCTCATCTCCTGTATCAGTAAACACCTCAACATACACAGTGGGTCTGCTATCACCAGTTCTTAGATCTACATTCATAAAAAGAAAGGCAACTTTTGAGGGGTTAACAATCATTTTAATCAAGCACAATATAGTATTCCTTTAACCAAGTATATGTATCATTCTCTTAGTTCAGGGAGTCAGCACCCTGAATTTTAAAGAAAATACAGAGAAATCAAAAGATCAACAGACATGGCTTCCTCTGCCTGACTATAATTCAACAGATAGGTACAGTTGTCTGACTGGTTACTAGAGATGGTGTAGAATGTGTTCAGGGAGGACCAGTACCTTTGGTGTGATGGCTGCTGAGCCCCTTTCAGGACTCTTTCCACCTTTGGTGTCCACTTGTTGCGTCTAACTCTCACCTGCGGCTCCAAGAAGCTACAGCATGTGTGGTGGCCACACCCTGGTAAACTGTTTTGGTCCAAACCCGGTTGAAGGTAACCAATGATTCTCAAACCCACGGGTGAGTTAGGGGGGTGTCTACCCCAAGCATGTGTAGACTTCCTCTGGTGGAATGGGCGGATGAGAACAAATTTGTTCCAATGGCCATGAAGGCAGATGAAGCAGGTGATATAGAGTGTTTAGAGCTTGGTTGTTAGACACCGAAGGTGCCGAGGTCATCACCGTGTCCTGCCAGCCATCTTGACTCTGTCCTGCCACTGGACTATGATGACTCTGGAGGAGAGAGAGTGAGGCTGATGACTTCATGCAACTCTGCCTCACTTAAATCCAATTTACACATGAATCAAAAGACATCACGCATACCATTTCACTATTATGCCTCAAAGTCCTATGGAAACAGGCAAGTGATAAAGCAGCAGGTGTGGATACAGTGGGAGCTGTAGTCACAACCCTGCACACAGGTGGCCCAGGCCATAGGGTCATCTCTCACTGGAAGCAGCAGTGGGACTTAGCAGCCCCCTGGGAGTCTGAGCAGCCTTTTAAGGATTGCATTGTTCACCTCCTGGTGTGAGGAAGAGGGCTAGAAAAGGTGCCTCAAACATTGTCTGCTTACCTAACCCTGGCCTGATTACTAACCGTGGCAGGCAAGGGAATCCCACTATGTGGTCGAAACACAAAAAAATGTACAAAAACATCTGCAAAGATGATTCCACTCACTATCAGTATGTGGAATGTGCGCATAGTAATAGGCAACAAAAAATTCAGTAGACCTGAAAGAAGAACTACTCTTGTTGCAAGAGAACTCAACAGGTATTGCATCCAAGTAGCAACCCTGAGTGACACAAGTTTGGCAAATGAAGGCCAGCTTACTGAAGTTGGATGCACCTTTTTCTGGAGTGGGCGCAGAGAAGGGGAGTGCTGTGAAGCTGGTGTGGGTTTTGCAGTCAAAACTAATCTAATCAGCAAGCTGGTATGCCTGCCAAAAGGAGTGAATGAAAGGCTCATGACAATATGATTGCCACTTGCAGGAAAATGCCATGCCACCATCATCAGTGCTTATGCTTCCACCGTGACAGACCCTCATAAAGTCAAAGAAAAATTTTATGAAGACCTAGAGACCTTTATCATCAATGTGTGAAAAGAAGACAAGCTTATAATTCAGGGAGACTTTAATGCTGATAGTCTGACTATCAGACTTATCAGGGAGTCCTAGGGAGGAATGGAGTGGGAAACAGCAACAGCAATCGTCATTTACTGCTGAAGACTTGTGCATCGCATGACCATCTCACCACCAACACTGTCTTTTGTTTACCTAAATGCAATAAAACTTCATGGATGCACCCTCACAGCAAACACTGGCATCTAATAGATTATTTGATTGTAAGAAAAAGAGATAGAAAAGATGTGAGAGTGACAAAGGCAATGTGTGGTGCAGAGTACTGGACTGATCGTAGACTTATGCTTTTCAAGCTAAATATTCACATTCATCAAAAGTGCCACCCCAAGGCAAAATGACTACCAGAAGAATCAATGTCAACAAATTAGAGCTCTTCTCTGAGCATGAACAATTTGCTGCTGACTTGGAGGGAAAGTTGAGCCAACACACAGTTGGCAACAGTGGAGCAGAAAAGGAGTGGGCAGCTCTCACAGATTTGGTGTACAGCACTGCATTTGCTCATCTGGGTCAGAACACTCACAAACACCAAGACTGGTTTGAAAACGATGGGGAAATTCAGAAGGTGCTAAATGAAAAATGAGAACTCCATAGGATTTACCAGCAGGATAGTTCATCCACCTCTAAGACAGCAACATCTAATTCCATCAGAAGCAAAGTACAAGCAAAGCTTAGAGAGATGCAGGATTCCTGACTCAGTAAGAAGGCAGATGAAATTCAGTTTTATGCTGATAGTAACAATCCAAAGCATTTTGATGATTCACTGAAAGCCATTTATGGACCAAAAACCTATGGTACATCACAACTACTCAGTACTGATGGAGTCACATTGATTAGTGATAAGGACATGATCCCAGAGAGATGGGCTGAACACTTCCATAGTGTTCTCAACAGACTATCATCAATCAATGCTGAGGCCGCTGACCTTCTACCTCAGGTTGAGGTCAATCCCTCCTTAGCTGAACTTCCAGCTGAAGAAGTGGTTTTGGGGGCCATTAGGCTCCTTTCATGTGGCAAAGAACCTGGTGCTGATTCTATTCCAACTGAGATTTACAAGGTAGGAGGACCATTGCTCATACAAAAGCTGACTGAAATTTTCCAGGTTATATGTCAAGAGGAGGTTATCCCCCAGGAGTCCAAAGATGCCTCCATTGTCCATCTCTATAAGGGTAAAAGGAATAGATTATCTTGTGACAATGACAGGGGGATCTCTGTCTTAGTCATTGCTGGTAAAATTCTTGGTAGAGTCCTCCTTAATAGGCTGATCCTTCACCTGGAAGATGGTCTTATACCTGAGAGCCAGTGTGGCTTCAGAAAGGGCTGAGGAACAGCTGATATGGTGTTTGCTGCTTGACAACTCCAGGAGAAATGCCAGGAGCAGGACAGAGGTTTGTGTACAACGTTTGTGGATCTGACCAAGGCCTTTGACATGGCCCCTTAGTCATGAGGGCTTATTGAAAATTATGTCAAAATTTGGTTGCCCAGAGAGGTTCATCAATATTGTATGTCAATTTCATGATGGCATGTTTGTCCAGATTCTGGATAATGGACAAAGCTCTCGTGCCTTCCAGTCACCAATGGAGTGAAACAGGGCTGTGTGTTTGCTCCCATGCTTTTTAGCATGATGTTTTCAGCCATGTTGACAAATGCTTTCATTGAGGATGAACACAGCATCAAGGTCAGCTACTATACTGATGATAAGTTCTTCAATTTAAAAAGGTTACAAGCCAAGACCAAAGTGGAGGGAGAGTGTTGGTGCATGATTTTCAGCTTGCAGATGATTGTGCATTCAGTGCAGCCTCTGAAGCTGAGATGCAACAAAATTATGGATCAGTTCTCTGCTGCCTGTGCTAATTTGACCTAATAATTAACAGTAAGAAAACATAGGTACTCCATCAGCCACCACCACACCATCCATACGTGGAACCATTGGTTACAACAAATGGAGAAGTTTTGAATGCTGTGGATAAGTTCATTTACATTTGTAGTGTACTTTCCAGGCATGTACACATTGGCAATGAGATTGATGCACACATTGCCAGAGCTAGCTCAGTATTTGGAAGGCTCTGAAGACAGGTTTGGGAGAGAAGAAGTATTAGACTGACTACCAAAATGAAGCTCTACAGAGTCGTTGTGCTGACCTACTATATGCTTGTGAAATATGAACAGTCTACCAGTGCCATGCCAGGAAACTGAATCACTTCCATTTGAACTGTCTTAGGAAGATTCTGAGGATCACCTGGCAAGATAAGGTGACAGACAATGAAGTCCTTGCTCGAGCTGAACTGCCAAGCATTCAAACTATACGTCAGAGAGTGCAACTCCAATGGGCTGGCCTCGTTGTTCGAATGCAAAATATATGCTTGCCAAAAAGGTTATTTTATGGAGAACTTGCATGGGGCAAGCGATCACATGGTGGCCAGAAGAAAGTGATGAGGTTTAAGGGTGATGGTGACCCCAAAATACCAACAGTCTGGGTCATGCTTGAATGAATTCAACGCAAGCCTTCTTAAAGTCAAGGAAACAAATTTTATTAAAGATTCGCCAAATTGGTTTGGCTCTTAAGGAGCCTATGCGTTTGTAACGCTTGTATTCACAAGTGGGCCAGATAGAATCTCAGCTAGACAGAGTCTGAACTGGATTGAATCTGAACACCTTCATGGAGGCGAGATGGGACTAAATACAGAAAAGACTATAGGAGGCATGGGGGGAGAGGTGGTCTGGTAGTCTAGAGTGATGGGAGAAAGGGTCTAGGGAGGGTACTGAGGAGAAGTTCAAAGAGGGAATCCAAGGAGGATCAAAGACTGGAAACAGCTGGTGCTAATCAGGAGACATCAGACTATGGAGAGCGTAGGTGGAAAGCAGGTGGGGCAATAACAGACAAAGGCCATAAATTTGAGTACAAAAAGCCAGCTTCTGTGGGGAGATTCCAGGAGAATTCAATTTGAGTATGAAAAGCACGATTTAGTGGGGAGATTCAAGGGGAGCTCAAGGAAGTTCCCAGAGTCTGAACCCCATCACGAGGATACTCTCAAGGTCTCTCTCAGCAACTTTGGATTTGACTATGCAACATGGGAGACACTGGCATGGTACCAGTTAGCATGGCATGCCTACATAAGAAAAGTTGCTGTGGTCTTTGAGCAAAGCAGAATTGAGACAGCACAAAGTAAACACAGGATGCACAAATTTGGGATATCTACCCCAAGTATTCACATGGACTATCTGTGCCTAACCTGTTGTAGAGCGTTCTAAGCTCATATTAGTCTGATCAGACATAGTCAGACACACTGAAATTTCACTTTACAATAGTGATGCATTTTGGTCCTCTTCAAAGATGAAGGACAGCAAGCAACCAACCAACCAGAGAGGGAAGTATGACATCTGGATTCTGAAAGCCTGAGGGGTGGGGGGTTTCCTTAGGAGTTTCCCAGAGTCCTCATCTGGCACTCAAACCTTCCTACCAAAATCTGAGCCCCAAAGTAAAACCTCAGCTCAGAGTATTTGTACCTTTTTTAGATCCAGAGGGTATCACAACTCCTTGACCCAGTGCTTCAATAGAAAAAACAGAAGGTACTTGAGACCGTCCTACAAAACAACTCCCCTAATCAAGCATCCCACCATGGGCAGGCCCATCAATGAGTGAGAAAGATCTTTAATCACATTAAAATAATTAACAATACAAATACAGACACTTTCTACTTAAAGAAACTCTTATTTCTGTACTTTACTCCTTATAAAGACTCTTGATTGATAAAGTCAAGGTTCATTCTGAGGTACTTGATTATAGTAAAACAAAAATAGCAAAAGATGCTATTTTGATTGCCATCACATCTCCCCTCCTGCCTATTCCAGGTTTCAGCAAAAGTCTTACCTTTTGTAAGAAGCTTTTTCCTGTCTTTCTTAATCTGAGTACCTTTCCTCAGAGACAACCCCCAATTCAACAAAGTGTATATATTTTGTTTGCATATAATTGTTTGCATGTTTTCTTCCTTATTAGACTATGAGCTCCTAGGAGCAGCTAAGTGATGCAGTGGATAGAAGGCTGATCTTGGAGTTAGGAAGGCCTGTGTTCCAATCTAGCCTTCATGTGCTTAATGTGGCTCTGTGCACGTCACTTAACCTCTGTCTGCCTCAGTTTTCTCATCTGTAAAATGAGGATAAAAATAGCATCTACTTCTCAGGGTTTTTGTGAGTATAAAATGGATAACTTTTATAAAGTGCTTAGCATATTACCTAGCACATAGTAGATACTCCTTCCTTCCTTCCTTCCTCCGTTCATCCCTCTCTCCCTTCCTCTCTCCCTCCCTCCCTCTATTTTTTTTTTTTTGCCCTTTCTTTGTATCTCCAGTGTTCAGCACAGTTCTTGCCACATTGTCAGAATTCAATAAATACTTGTGGACTTTCTCGACTTCATAACTTCCCCCCTCATCTCTTTTTTTTTCCTTTCTCTTTCACTAATTTTAAAGCAAACTCACAGAATGTCAGACTTGTAAGGAACATCAGAGATTATCTAGTAAAAATGAAAGCTGAATAAGAATTTCCTCTACAGCATCACTGACCAGTAGTGATACTCATAGACCTCTTGTGAGCAGTAATTTTTTTGTCCTGAAGTAAGCCATTTTGGGGGGATTGTTATGAAGCCTTTCCTTGAATCAAGCTGAAATTTACTTTTCTCCAACTTTCACCCATTGCTTCTAATTATGCTCTATAGGTCTGTGAATCCTCTTTCCCATGATTATCTTGAATTTGAAGACAACACTAATGTCTCTTCTAAGTCTTCTCCATATGAAAATTCCCAGTTTCTTCAAATGCTTCCTATATAACTTGCTTTCTAGTCCCTCAACATATTGATCTTATACTCTTAGGTTGCCATGATTTGTTGCGTCTTCTTTAAAATATGGTGCCCCAAACTGAACACAGATTTCTAAGATATGGTCGCACTAGGAAAGAGTTGAATTTGGGCCATCACCTCTCCTATTTTGGACACCATTTTTAAAAAAATGTACCTTAATTTTACGTTAGCTTTTTTTTTTAGTAGTCATGTCTCATTGTTGACTCCAACTGATGTTGTACTTCATTAAAATTTCAACACCTAGGTCCTTTTCATGGACTTGCTTTCCCCTTACTGCACCTAGATAGTTGAATTTTAATGAATTTCAGGAATTGAAGTCAGGTTCACAGATCTATGTTCTGAATGAAGACCCTATTGTCTTCCTTTTTTTTTTTTTGAAAATGAGGACATTTCTCTATTTAGTCTAGTTGTACTGCTGATGTTCACTGTTTTTCAAAGACTGTTGATAGATCATTATCTCATCCATCAATCCCTTTCATCTCCCTAGGTATTTCATCTTGGCCTGGTGACCTGGGTTCTTTAAGGGCACATAGCTGCTCTTTTATCATCTCCTTATTTATTGCACATTTCAACTATCTGTTAATAATTTTTGTTATATCCCTCCCATTCTAGAAGATCATTTTCCTTGATATAGGAAATAGAAGCAAAATTAATAGTTTTAGTTCTTGCTATTTTCCAAATGGCATTCATCATTATTCCATTCACCTATAGCAGCAATTGTATCTTCTAACCCTCTTCTCATACCCATCAAAACTCCAATAGCTATATTTAATGGTTTATCATTCATTGCCACCTTCAATTCATTTTGAGCTTTAGCCTTCCTGACACTTACTATTTGGTAAGATTTTATCACTCATTTGTATTCTCCTTCAGTTATCTGTATTACACATATCTTTTGGTTGATGATGGCTATAGATTCACTCTGATCTCTTTGTATAGCTACTTTTCTTCCCCTTTGGACGTGTTTGTGTTGTGCTATTAGAATTTCATTCTTGAGAACTTCCCATCCCTCTTGAGCGAGATTCCACATAGTTTTTTTAGGCCATAGGATCCTCATGATCATTTTCTATATATGCTTTAAAATATATTCCCATGAATTCAATTATGATCTCTATACAGATACCTCCCAGATCTGTATATCTAGCTAGTCTCTCAAGTACCAGTCTTGCATCATGAATTATTTATTGGAGGTTTCTTTTTCTTTTTTTAAAAAAAGATTTTTATTGTTCTTTTTTGTTTTTATATCAGTTATTTTTCCCTTTCCCCCTTCCCTTTCCTATCTCAGAGAGCTTATCCCTTATAAGAAGGATTTTTTTTTTCCTAAAGGAAGAGAAGAAAAAAATTCAGCAAAAAGTATCTGATGAAAAATTGATACAATTTTCAGTGATGTAGATTCATTGGAGGTTTCAAACTGAATATCCTGTATCTCAAACTTAACATGTCCAAAACAAAACTCATTATCTTTCTCCACAATCTGCCCATCTTTCCAACTCCTTGGTTTCATCATTCTTTTAGTCTCTCAGGTTGACAATCAGGGAGTCATTCTCAACAGTACACTGTCACTCATTGACTTCTCCTCCTATTTCCCTCCCATTGGGTTCAATCAGTTGCTGAGCCTTAGTGATTCTACCTCCATAGCTTTGCTTACATCCATTTTCTTCTTTCTACTGTAAAATAGTCACTAACTCAGATTATTCTTTAAGCACTTCTCAGCTGTACTGTTTAACTAGCCACTTAATTGATATCTCTGCCTTAATTCCTCTTCACAATCCATCGTTTGTACAACTACTAAATTGATACTTCTAAATGAAATTCTTAAACATGTCACTAACCTGCTTATATTTCTTTCTTTTAATCTTATTTTTTATTATATTTATTTTTTTAATGTTCTACAATCACTTCCTTAAAATTAAGATTTTATCCCCCCTACACCTTCCCCCCACTACCCCCCTCCCTCCCCATGACAGCATACAATTCTGTATAGGTTCTACATATACTTTCCTGTTGAGCACATTTTCACTATAGTCATGCTATGTAGTCAAACTAAAATAAATGGAAGAAATCTTATAACAAATCAAAACATAATACACTGAAACCCACCCCCACACAAACATGATGTGCTACATTCTGCGAATGACTTCCATATTTCTTTCTCTGAGCGTGGAAAGCATTTTGCCTTAGAAGACCAACATTGGGATTTTTTTTTTCTCAGTAAGTTCTTGTGTTATTACAAAGTTCCAAGTCTACCAGAAAAAACTCTCGCACACTGTGGTCGTTGCTGTGCACAAAGTTCTCCTTGTTCTGCTCCTTTTGCTCAGCATCAGATCATATAAGTCCTTCCAGGCCTCCTTGTTCATCATTTCTTATGGTGCAATAGTACTCCATTACATTCATATACCATAATTTATTCAGCCATTCCCCAATTGATGGGCATCCCCTTGACTTCCAGTTTTTGGCACTTACCTGCTTAAAAAGATCAAAGTAGTTTCCTGTTTTTAGGATAAAATCAAAGCTATTCTTTTTGAGCCCTTTGTAATCTGTTTCCATTCTACCTTTGCAGATTTACTGCAAATTTCTCCTCGTAATGCATTCTAGCCAAACTGGCCTACTTATTATACCCAGTATTCTATGTCTTATCTCTTTAACTTTGTACAGGCTGTTCCTAATACCTAGATTGTGCTCTGTCATACAAATAACTTTTATTTTACATTGGCTGAGATGGCATCTGTTTAAGGAGGCAAGGAGCCCATCCTACTATTTGCTTGGTATAGAGTCTTAGGGATGTAAAAATTTAGCTTATGAGGCGTTAGTGTTCATGAGTTTTGGCAGAGTTCCCTTTGACTTGCAGGATGTCTTTTTGACTCTGTCTTGTTGCTTTGATGAATGAGAATACAGTGGAACAATGTTTGCATTTTAGTAATTATATCCTTTGAATCCCTTATTTTAAGTTAAACCATTTTTATTTTATTTTATGTTTGATGAGTGTCTTACTGTATTCCAGTCCTGGACATGAGCACTGGACTGGTATGAATTAGGTCTGACCTACAATTAATTCCCTTTACCCTTTGCCTCTTAGAATCCCTAGCTTGTCTCAACGTTATTACCTACAATTACCTTTTCCTGATTCCTGTGATTGTCCGTTAAACATGTGCAAATGAAGGAGAGTCCTTTTTAGTTCTGCAGATAGTATGAGCTCCAGACAAATCCACAATAAGAATACAAAATACCAATTATCCACCTCATCCATATGCCCCCACAAGGATACTAAAGGTTGAGTTTACATGTAGAACTTGTAACAAAATGTCTTAAAGCAGCACTATCAAGTGACCCATCATAGTGCCCTTATGCTCATTTCTTGTGCCAAGAACCCTTCTAAGGAAAACACCTCTTGGAACTCTTCCTGTATCAAGAGCTGAACAGCTCATATCTAGCAGTCTTGATCACATAATGACACTACATGCTGTGGTGAAAAGAGCCCTGAATTTCAGTCCTTGCTCTCCTGCTTAGTAGCTGTGTCAACCTGAGCAAGTCACTACATCTCTGAATCTAGGGCCCCTCTCATTAGTTAAACTGATTGAAGACAAACAGGCATTTGTTGAACACCTAACATGTGCCAGGCTTGGAATGGGTGCTAGCAATATAGAGGTAAAAATGAAGCATCACTTTATCTAAGGAGCTTATGTTCTACTAGCAGAAAACAAAGTGTACACAAGTAAGTATTTGCAAAATGAAACAAAGTAGTTGGGGATGGACAGAGATGCTATCAATTTCAAGGATAAGAAAAAACTTCCTGTCAGAGATGGCCACCAGCCTATGCTTTGACGGAACATAGGGATTCTCTATGTCAAAGGTGAAGACAGAGGGCAAACCAGGCATTGAGTACAATTCGCAAAAAGCCCTGTAGACAGACTATATAATGTCATGGATGTAGAATAAGTAGGATGGTCCAACTGTAATGTAGAATGCATGAGGGAGAGAAGTATGTAATGAATGAGTCTGAAAGCAACAATATAGGTATTACTACTTGATAGAGATGTTATGAGAAAGGTACTTTGTAACATGCTTTGTACCTGAGAAGCATTATTATCATTTTGTACATGTTTCTGGTAGGGGATTAAAGAATTTTTCCCAACATACTAACTTCTGGCTGAGGTACACTAACTCCAGATGCAGACAGTCTAACTTATTTCAGTTAGTTTAAGTCAAGAGTAGTTTTGAGTTCAGTTTGGCACTAAGAAAAAAAGGAAATAACCCTTTTTCTCTCCATCAACTGATAGCCCAGTTTTTCCATAAAATGTTCACAATACATGTCATTCTCAAGCCACAAAAATCTGTTACTGCGCTATCTAGTTTATACTATCTGGATCCAACAAGGGAACAGAATGCTCCAAATATCCATTATCCTATGCTAGTGAGGCAAGAAGAGGAGAGGGAAAGATGCTGGAACAGGATAACAGTCAGTAAGTCAGACGTAATCATTGTGCCTTATTTCTTAGAGACACGTTTAACAATTATAATCCAAGATCCTGTGAGGACATCTTCCTATCTAATGAAAATACTCAGGAGCAGATGCTACAATGCAACAATATGAAGGCCTTTGGATTTCACTTTTTTAAAAACTCCACTTCATGAGATGAAAAAGCAATGGGTAGTGCCTTTTTTATTCCTGCTGCCGAAAGAATAGCTTTCAAGTGTCCCTACTTGTGATATCTCTATCTTTATATCCCTAGTCTCTAGCACAGAGCCTTGGAAAGAGTGGACATTTCATTACGATTATTTCAGTTGATCTTTTAGAGTTCAAAATATGGAATGATTTAAAGAACAGGGATCTTGAATTGAAAGAGAGAGCACAACACTATAGAAGTCATTAGAAAGTGAAGGCTGGGAAGGAGCCAAGATGATGGAATAGCAGAAAGAAATAAAGCCAAGTTATTCTTAACAGCTCTTCTATAATGATCTGGAAAATGCACCATAATGAGACTGACAGGTAATATAAGAAACAAGTAATAATGCATCATTTTTCCAGTTTAGGTCATCATACAGAGATGGATAGGTCTGTGTACAGGGTCTAAACAGGAATAGTGACTAAAAGAGAGCCAAGGATATGTACCAGAGCTATAGAGGCTCCAGACCAATGTGTAAGGCCCTGACCTTGGGAAGAATGCAGGAACAGGGTCCATCTGACAACTTTGTCACTCACTACTCATTCCTGGAATCCAAGGAGGAATGAGCAGGGGACAGGTATCTAGGGGTGATATTTCAGGCAAGAAACAGTTGAGGGCCTTCGGCTGTGTACTGAACATGGATCCAGTACAGAAACAAGCAATAACTTTGTGACTCATATCCCAAGAGTCCAGAGAGTCCATAGCAGGATTCTCAGCTCTAGACTCCAACTCAGTCTAAAACCTGCACCAGAATAACCTTGGCAAGAATATCAGACCACAGGCGTGCCTGCACTGAGCCAGCAGAGCTTTCCATCTGGTTGGCAGTGGCTGAGTCCTGCAGTCTTCTAGAGCACCATACAGGGGCCAACCCACTGATGTATTGCTCAAGCATAAATCTACGTCCGGAACTTGTAGAGCTCAGACTAGGAAGGCAGCCCTCAGACTTTACCCTGGAACAAACCACTTTGGAAACACTTTCAGCTTGCAGCTCCCTAACCTGAGCCAGAATCAGAACCAAAGAGTGTACATGTTCAGTGTAGAGAGTCCCTTCAGAAGTATGTAGGGCCTAACCTAACTCTTAAGTCCAAAGTCAGTGCTGAAACTTTGCAGGTCCCATAGAAAGCATTGGCAGAAATAATATGGACCCCGTCCCCGAAAGCAACAGCAGGACCAGCCCAAACATTATCTCCAGAATTATACAGACTTTAGCCCTAACATAAAGTTTGAAGTCAGGAATTAGTTCAGAAGAGTGAGCAAAAAGAGAATCTCACCATTAAAAGTTAGGGTGAAAGGAGAGGAAAGGGAAGGAAGGGGGAGGGAAGGGGAAGAAAATAAGCATTTATTTTGTGCCTAATATTTACTAGATACTGTGCTAAGCATTTTTACAAATATTTCATCTCATCCTTACAACAACCTTGGGACCTCCATGAAGCCACAGTCAGAATAACTCATTATTTAGCACCCACCTGATTAAAGGAGTATAGAATTTAGAATACAGTATGGTGGTACTTGAGAAACAGTGCCCCTGGGGTTTCACAACTGCTTGCTATCAACACCTTCAGCAAAATCAGGGAGAGCATAGCCAGGATTACCACAAGGACATAGCCATCTTCAAGGGTAAAGTTTTGCTAGGAGACAAGGCCCAGGGCAAAACCTAAGATAAGCCTGTTGGAGTTAGAGCCCAAACTCAGTAATTCATGAAAGCAAGAAGTAGTTCCAGCCATCACATCTAGAACTAAACAGCAGCTTCCCATACCACATAACAGTAGAGAAGGGAGCAAAATGTGACCCAGACAGAGAAACTGAGGCTAGAGATATGAGTAAACAGGAGAAAATCCTGAAGACAAGGAAGAAGGTCCTTGACATGAGAGGAGGCAAACCTTGAAGAAAGAGCAACTCTATAGCAGATCTAAGCAGAATCTTAGAGGAAAGAATGTCCTAGCAATAAGAAGATGGCTAAGTACCACAGGAACTTTAGGACAGGGATACAAATGCAATGAAATAGGAAATGACAGCAAAGAAGGAAAGAAGGGCAGGGACAAGTAATTACTTAGAACATATGGTGTTCCATATCAGTTTTACCCAAGAATTGAAGTTCCTAAAAATTAGAGTGAGCCACACAAAAAACAATGCTTCCATGCAATAAGAAATATTAAAGCAAAATGAAAAGATTGGAAAAAATGAAGAAAATTTAAGTTACATACTATCAGACTGATACATGCTATAGGACATACTGTCAGGGCAGAAAAAATGTCTTCAGAAACAGTTTAATGTAATTTAATGTAATAATTTCAGCCTATCTGAAATCCATGATTATAGATCTATTAAAATCAGAATTAGAGTGAGAGTAATAAGAATATACTAGTCAGTTCTTGAAAGAAAATCTCAAATGAAATGTTTATTGTAGTCCAAATTCAAAGCTTTTCAGTCAAAGAAAAAATGTTACAAGCCACCCAAAGGAAAGAATTCCAGAACCAAGGAGTCATAATCAAGATCACACAAGATTTGAACAGCTTCCAGTTTAGAGTTGATGAGATCTTGGAATATAGTATTCCAGAAGGGAAAAAATAAAAACATAGAGTCATCAAAATCTGTTTAGCCCAAAAGTATAATCCTATTGGAGGAAATGGATTTTTGATGAAATAGAGGACTTTTACAAATTCCTATAGAAAAATCTAGAACTGAATAGAAACATGGAAATGCAAATGCAGAAGCCAAGAGAAATTTTTTAAAAAGGTAAATTGATCAATTAGAAGGGAATGTGAATATTTTACAAATAAGAGGAGAAAAAGTGAATATTCTCCTCTTTTGCTCTATTTTGACTGTCAGAGTAGAACAAGGAAATAGAAGGGAAAGGTGAATATACTAGAAAAGAAAAAAACAGAAGGTAAAGGAACTCACTAATAAAATAAAGGTGCATGAGAGATGAAGAGCATACAAACAGGACAAAGGGCTGAATAGGGATTTACAGTGGGCATCCCATGGGTCTCACTTATTTTGAATTAGGCAAACAAAGGTTGGCTTTACACACATGTGCACATACATATATAGAGCATGGTGTAGAAATACACTGAATATAAAAAGGAAATAGTTGGGAAAAAGTATAGGGGAGAATGGATTTAAGAAGATGGCTAGATTTGGTGAGAGATTAACCAAGTACAGCAGTGACCAACATTAGAACGGGTAGCACAAGGGAGATTAAAAAGAAAAAGGAAAAGAGGTGAAATGGAATTGAAACATTACTTCATTTATACATGATGGGTGTTAATCAGACTTCTCTTTCAGCATCTTTTTTGGTTTCAGAGTTCAGAGGGCAGAAGGTGGTGGTGGGGGTAATATAGAAACGCAGAAGAAATATAGATGACAGAATGGAGAAGAATTCAAAATTAACATAATAACTGTGAATTTGATGCTAATGAACACATTCTAAAAATGGAAAAAGATAGCAGAAAGAAATAGAAAACAGAATCTATCAGTACGTTGTTTACAAGAAATATACTTGAAACATTCACACTGAAAAAAAGCAGGGATTTGCAAACATTTGCTACACAGAAACAGTAAAAGTAGACATGGTTAAAAGAGATACAGGAAAACAACATTATTCTTAAGGGCAGTCCTGCACAATATAAGGCCTGTGGGCTGCTTGAAGCCCGCCAAAGGACTTTGGGTGGTGTGCAAAAACTGTAGAGGATGTAAAAGAAATAAAGATATAATGAGTGCTTTGTTTGTGCCTTGCTTAACATACCTTCTACTAGTCACTATTACGCTCATCATGTAACTTAGCAGGTCAGTTGCCACTGCACACTCTCTTCTGTTTGTCATGTGACCCGTGGCAACCAACCATTATCAGTCTAACTCTAGTCACCTGTACTTGGAAAGTAAGCTGCTGAAACCTATCTGTGGTCCAAAGAAGTTTAGCCTATTTTAATTTTGGCTCCTACCTACTGCCATGTTGTGCAGTTCTGCTTAAGGGCCTCTAGATGCCAAATAATCCATGTTATGCATAGCATCTAAATACTTAAAGGAAAGGTTAATTGAATTATAGGGAGAAATTGACAGTAAAAGTATATTAGTGAATCAATCCAATGTACTCCTTTCAAACCTAGATAAATATAGCAAAAAGAAATTAGAAAGGTGGAGATTACTGAATGGAAACAGAAAGGAGTTTGCATAGTTCTTTAATGTGCATGACACCTTTACAATAATTGACAATTATGGTGACATAAAATCCCCCAAAATAAATGCATAAAAGTAGAAATACTAACTGTATTCATTGTTGACCACAGTGAAGTAAATATATTCAGTAAAGAGCCTTTTGGGGAAAAATAGATTAAAATTAGATGTAAACTAAATTATCTAATCATAAAGAATTGGTGAGAGAATAAATTATATAAATAGGAAATTCATTAAAGAAAAATTACAACAATATAACAACATACCAAAACATATGGAAGGTAGCTAAAGCAGTCTAATTTCTCTGATTGCTTTCATTAACAAGATGTGAATGTGGGGGGATATTTTGGGGGAGGGAACAATGAGTTTAATTTACATTTTTGAGTTCGTTTTGCCAATGGGACATTCTAGTGGAGCTATTTCTCAATATTTGGAAATTTTCTAATGCAATTCAGTGGAAAGCTTGTGCTAGAATTAAATTAAATGGAATCAATAACAGTAAGAGTAGCACAGAGCTTTGGATAATAAACTTTTATTTGAATAGGTCTTGTGAATTTATTAAGCTCCCAGAGAAGAGGAACTTTGTCTTTGTGGTTCTTTATCTCTAGAACCTAGCATAATTTTACATGAAGAAAAATGCTTAATCATACAATTTTAATGGTAGAAGAGACTTTATATTATTTAGTCCAATCCCTTCATTATACAGAGAAGGAATGTTTATTATATGCATTTGTCAATGTAATGATCAGATTATATATCAAAGTTACTTTTCTTTGAGATATAGAATTATTTCATTTAAAATTAAATGCAGGGTTTACTAACAGACTGAAGATGTTTTACAAGTAATATTTATAGATGAGAGTAATCATAATGATAACTGACATTTTAAAATGTTTTAAGGCTGCTAAAGTTTATTATTTACTTTGTATTGCTAACATGATAATGTAGAGTAGAAAATTTAGGTACTAGTAACCCCATGGTATAAATGAGGAAACTGGAGTTCTTAGAGGTAGAGATTTGACCATCATCCCAAAACTACTAAGTGTTGGAGGAGGTATTTTAATTAAAGTATCTTTTGACACCAAGTCTAATATTCTTTTGACAACTCCATGCTGCTTCTTGAGATCTGATAAATGTAAAAATTTCCAAAAATGGGATGCCTAGGGAAAAGCAACCTTGGACCAGTGTTAGAGGAAGGGTTTTAAAAAAAAAGGCCTAGAGACCTAGAATCTAGTCTTGATTCTGCTACTAGCTACCTGTGTGACCTTGAATAAATCAGTTAGTTTTTCTGGACTTTAATTTTCCCCTCTGTCAGTTGAGCAGATTGGACATGAGGATCTTCAGGGCGCCTTCCTACTTTAAAGGTCTGTTACTCTACTTTACCTGGATTTGGAATGAAGACTTTGTTACATTTGGATATATCCTGGTATCAACTATGAGACATACTCACTCATTTACCAAAATGAGTACAATTGCTTTGTAAAAAATTTTCTTAATAATTGGTAATAAGATAGAGAAAGCTACTTGGAGGTCCTGTGGTACAGTAGTATTTAAACTCATAAATAGACAAAATGTCGTAGTGAATAAAAAGCTGGCCAAGGTTCCAGGATGAATACCTTCTGGTCATGTGACTGTTGTCAAGTCATTTGACCTATCAGTGTTGTAGGCAATTCTTAAGTACAGAGGAAGTGCCAGACTATATCTTCAGAGGGAGCTTTTTCATTTGGGAGCTCCATATAGTTATGAAATCACTTGTCTTTTACCTATCCTTATCCCTATTAGAAATCAAGGAAATGATCTCCTTGCATGAGTAGTCAACTCTTATCCATCATATTTAAGCAAATTAATCTTTTCAAATGTATAGCTGTGTGAGAGAGTACTAAGTGTACTTAAAATGAGATTTACTTTAAAGTTACCTGTATTTTTTTTTTACTTAGCACAGAAATTCTTAAGCAATATTTTGAAAAAATGGCACCTTTTCACAGTTTTTTAAAAAACTGTGTTTATGTTGGCAATCAATTATGTATAATCATTGTGTCAGTCCTTGTACATAAAAGGTAGCAATACTGACCCACTGCCTGGAGAGGTCATATGTTAAGAATTGTGAATTCCGTTTCATGCTTTTGTTGAGTTTATCATACCCAATGACTATAGGCTTTCCTAACATTTTTCTTCAGTGGTATATAGAGATTTTATGTGTCTTTCATTCAAGTTTTACTCTTATTATGTATAGTGGCCTATTTAAGTGTTTCATGGATCTTGCTGTAATAAATTAGCGTGAGTTTTAGTTTACATGTGTCTTTTTTCTCCTCTTTCCATTTTTAAGGTGCTTTTGAGTTTGTGATAGTTTTTTTTTTTTGAGGTATTGTACAAGTCTCTAAAGGGAGGGATATAACAGATGAGCAGTTATTGTGTTTCACTGGTATCTGTGAAATATTAAAAGAGTTAGAAGAAGGTTTCTGCATATTGAACAGAATCTTTATAGAGGATCTATGAAAAGACATAAACAAGAATTGCACAGAACTAGAAGAAATGGGTTGTTTGAAACTGTGTTTGTAGAAGGAGTTACCTCCCCCAAAGAAATCACACACTCATTGAAGTATTGAAGTAGGCAACTATTCATTTTGACCAACATTTAGAACTACCTTCCTAATAAGGTCTTGTGCCAGGTATTGGTGATACAAAGATTGATAGGATGCAATACCTTCCTTCAAGTATCTTAGTCTGATATGTAGAGATGACAAGAACGTGTAATTTCATGGAAGAGTCTAAAGAAAATGCTATGAAAGAAACAAAAGAGAGAGGTTACATCTAGTTTGTGGGATTAAGGAAGTCTTATTTCAGAAAAAGACTCCTAAATTAGGCCTGGAGGGAAGGGTAAGATTTCAGGATTCAACGTTGAGAGGAATCTATTTCAGCCATAGGAGATGGTGATCAAAGGCAGTGATCACAAAGGTGATCAAAGAGGGCAGGCTGAGGATGCTTAGTTTTTCTAGAATATATGCTAAGAAGGGCAGTTGTAATAGTGAGAACAGTAACCACAATAACAAATGTGAATTAGGCTTTCCTTAAATAATTCTGTGTATTATTCCCCTCAGAGAGCCTCAGTTTCTTAAGAACCCTGAGGCTCAGAGCACTTCAGTGCCTTGTCTGTGGTCACCTAGCTCGTCATTTGTGTAGTCAAGTCATGAACTCCTTTCTTCTCTATACTCAGTCTAGAACAGATGATGGAAACTCTAAGTTAACTGAATTTCTTTTTTCTAAGGTAATTTTTTCATTTATATCTTCTCTTTAATAGTTATCCCATGTATTCTTCCCTTTTTTCCTCCAAGAGAACCATTCCATATAATGAATAGTATTTTTTAGAGAAAGAAAAAACAAAAACCACCCAACTTATCAGTAGCATTGAAAAAGCATCCAAATGTGTGCAATATGAGAAAACTTTGGAGTTGTTGTCCACGTGATTTGGATGGGACAGGATGATTTGGTGATATCCTCCCATGCCTCTTCATTTGAATCTTCCTTGATTTTCATCGTTTTGTTACATTGATTTTTGATTTTTTTGATCTTTCATTCTTTCCATTTACAGTGTTGTATTCACTGTATATATTATTTTGTTGGGTCTGCTTCTTCACTCTGTATCACTTCATATAGGACTTTCTCTATACTTATCATACTTGTCATTTCTCATAGCATAGTAATATTTTGTTACGTTTATATACCACAGTTTGTTGAGTCATTGCCTAATTGATGGGCAACTGCTTTGTTTCCATTTCTTAGATATCACAAAAAAGTGCTGCTATAAACATTTTGGAATACATGGGTACTTTCTTTTTATTGATGACTTCCTTGAGGTATAAGCCTAGTAATGGGATTTCTGGTTCAAAGGGTATATATATTTTAGTCACTTCATTTGCATAATTCCAAATTGCTTTCCAAAATAGTTATACTATTTTATAGCCCCAGAAACAATGTGTTAGTATGTCTGTCATTCCATAAACCTTCCAACACTGAATATTGCCATTTTGAGGAGTCATTTTTGCCAATTTATAGGGTATGAGTTAAAACTTAGAGTTGTTTTAATTTGTATTTCTCTTCTTATTAGTGATTTTGAACAGACTTTCATGTGGTTTTAAATGCTTTCAATTCTTACTTTGAGAATTGTTTTATCCTTTGAACACAAATCTCTTAGGAAATGTCTATTAGTGCATATATGTATGTGTATTTATATGTGAGTGTGTATTGTTTATATGTCATGGGTATGACTCCCTTATCAGAGAAATTTTGTAAGGTTTTCTCTTTCCCCATTCAACCCCTTCCCTTCTTATCTTGTGTTGCTCTATGTAGAAGCTTTTCAGTTTCTAGTAATTAAAGTTATCTCTTTTATTTTTTGTAATTGCTTCTGTCTCTTCTTTGGTTAAGAGTATATCTCCTGGCCAACTGTGCGAAGCATGTCATCTGTAATTTTTTCATAGTATGATCCTGAAGGTCACATGTCCATCTTGAATATATTTTGGAATTTAGTGTAAAGTGTTGGTCTGAGCTTAATTTCTGTCAGACTACTTTCCAGTTTTCCCAGCAATTTTTATCAAATAGAGAGTTTTTTCCTAGTAATTTTCTTCTATTTTATAAAACACTGGGTTATTAAGATATTATTTCTGATTCTTTTTTTGTCTAGTCTGTTCCATTGATCTACCTGCTACCTCTATATTTTAACCAATATAAATGGTTTTGATGAATGCATTTTATAATATAGTTTGAGGTGCTATTTCCTCTTCATCCCTACTTCTTTTAATTATTTCTTTTTAATATTCTAAACATTTTGTTTTTCTAAATGAATTTTGTTATCTTATCAGGAATTTGGTTGGTACAGGTAGCATTAAAATATGAATTCATTTTGGTGAGTCAACTGAATTTTAAAGACATATGGATTAAGGATAGTTTAATATTTTTTATGCTTGTGTTGAGTGGTTGAATCCTAAAGTCTATTTTCATGGGTCATAATTTCCCTTCATATTTTATAATGCCTGTAATATGTTTTGATATGAATAATTGTTAAAATGCTGAGTCAGTCTTTTGTTTTATTGCTTTGTTTTAGGTCAGCCCGAACTTTACAGCCTGCCTCGGGGGATGAAATCTCCACCAATGTGTCTGTCCAGCTTTATAATGGAGAGACTCAGCAACTTGACATCAAATTGGAAAACATTGGAACTGAACCTTTGGAGAAACTAGAAGTCACATCAAAAATTCTTACCACTAAAGGTGTGCTGGCTTGCATTTCTCAGATTAAATTATTAGAGACTGCTAACAGGTCAAATTGATTCAATGATCAGATTCCACGTTCTTAGTTCTCACTAGAACAGCACAGATAATTTCCCCATGCTTGTTATTCACAAACAAAAGTATGTGTTAAGACCATCATGCCCTGTTGCAGTTAGTGGATTTGCCCAGAGTCAGTGCTGCCTTTTAAACTGGTCATTTTCCTTTTTTTGACTCTCACAAAATAAGCCTAATGCTTAAAGATATATGGAACATATTCAGCATGTGAAAATTGCCATGCTGAGTTAAAATCAAAGTCCACCCAATGATGTATTCTTTCTGGAGAGGACAGTGACACTAAGGTGATTTATAAGCAATACATACTCTATCACAATGCAGCTATTAGCACAGTGCCTGGCACACAGTAGGCACTTAATAAATGTTTACTGATTGATTGGTAGTTCTCATTCTCTACCACCGACCTCATAAAAAAAGGCACCAGTAGAGCCTTAGTTGGCAGCTACCGGAGATTCTGTGTACTTCAGCTTCCTGCCTATGCATGAATCCCTCTGCAGCATGCCAGGAAAGTGGTTGTTGAACCTCTCTTAAGTACTTTTAGCTGCAGACAATGCATTACCTTATGAGACAGAGCTTTCCATTATTAGAATTGTAGTAATTGTTGGGAAGTTCTTTTGTCTTCAGCAGTGCTCTTCCTTCTTGTAACTTCCACTTTATGATGCTGCTTATGCCCTTAGTGCAACACTGAATGAGGGTAATCTTTTTCACTTTTAATTGAAAGTGAAAACCCAGTATTTAGCATATAGTAGTAGCTAATAATGTACTTCCCAAGTTGTTTTTGGAATCTTTGCCTATTATCCTTTTGTTACTGCCTACAAAGCCCCCCTTTTTTTCCCCCTAGGAATATGGTCATCTAAATGTGAGAACATTGTGAGGTAATTAAGGTGGTTAGATTGTATACCACTGCTAGCAACCTTAAATAGAGGACATTTGTGAAGCTATTTGTCATCTCTAAGTTTTAGTATGTTCTGGAAGGATATATTGGAACTAGAGACATAATTATAATACTTTATAACATGTTAGGTAGGGCACATATTGTCCTCAGGTGACATACAAGAACTGGGGTCACATTCTGCCTCCTGAAAACTAGCCACATGACCCTGGGTTTTCCTCATGTGTCAAATGAGAGAGTTGGACTTGATGACCTGCAAGGTCTCTTCCAGCTCTGAATCTATGTTCTTACTCTCCAGTCATGTAGCTGGTAAGTATAACTGAGACGCCTGCTTAGGTTCTCTGCTTCTAAGCCCATGTGGTTTCTTCATGTCATGCTTGGTACCAGTTTGACTTAGTGTTCTAGAATCATAGGTTTTAAAGCTGAGGAGCATCTTAAAAGTCATATAGTTCAGTCATCACATTTTACAGACAAGGAAGTTGAGAGCCAGAGAGGTTAAGTGCTTTGGCAAGATGACTATGATATTACCTAGGATAATTTCACAGTTAATCAGCTGACAGAGCCAGCATCTGCTTCTAGGCCCTCTCGCTCTGATCAGTGATCTTTCAGATCTTACTCTTCCCTACCCTAACAGTGATTACAAGCCAACTTTAAATTAGTCTGTATATTAGGCACCGAGCATGGGCCATGCCTATGTGTTTTGGGACATACAGAAGGAGGAGACAGTCTCTGTGCTTGGCAACATGTAACATATAGGACGCTGAAGTCAGAATCAAAAGGTTCAGTAAGTGTCTTGAGATCCGAGACTTTCTCTTTCCTTTATTTGTGTTCCAGTTAGCACAGTGCCTGGCACATACCAGGTGTTTAATAAATATTTGTTGACTGACTTGTTGACTAATTAGAGTTCCAACCTGGCAGGTCATTTGTTGTAACTTGTGCCAAGTCTTTTTACCCTAGTCCACCTCATAGGGGAGAATGTATTGAGGACAGAATGAATGTCAGGTGGGCTGCCAGGATCTCACTGAAGCCTGATGTTTGTGTGTAAATCACTCCCTTGCTCCCCCTATTTCCCTCCTCCCCCCAGCAAAGGCTGTTAGCCATCAGTATTTTTTATAAGGTACAGGAGGAGAAGGGCAAGAAAGATGCTTTCAACCATATTCCTCCCCAGTGCCTACCAGTTAATCTTGTCTCTTTTTCTTGTTTATAAGTGGTTACCACATGGCCCCATTCAGGTTGTGGTTTCATTTAGTCTGTACCTTTCCCCACTTCCCTGTCCTCCATGCCTTAGGCTCTATAATCTCCAATCATTGCTTGGATGCTAGCCATTGGTCAGTATTCAGTTCCTTGCTTGGATAATTAAAGATACAGTTGGGGCCTCCTCCTTGCCTCCAGTTTCTCCATCAAGATTGCTGCTCCAGTTTCTTTTTTGGTAGGACAGAGACTACTCTTTGCCAGGGACTACCTTCTAGCTTCTTTTCAGAAGTAACACCGATACTAGCTGACATTTACATAGTGCTTATTTCATTTATTTGATTCTCATGACAACCTGTGAAGTAGGTGCTATTATTATTCCCATTTTAGAGATGTTTAGGCAAACAAGTTAAATGACTTGCCCAGGGTCACACTGCTAGTAATTGTCTAAAGCTGGATTTGAACCAGATCAAGAATAATATCACAGGAACCTGGGAAACTGTGGGTAATATTCCCAGGTGCAGACAGAAATATGGTCCACCAAAGTTTCCATGGTAGTAACTCTGGGAGTGGGTTTCAGTTTCAAAAACTCAGTAAAACTGAGTTTTTCCTTTAGAGGGGCCTTGGACTATTACATTTGGAAACTGGAGGAGAGTAGTACTGTTCTGGGGAAGTTCTGGTTGGTTGTTGTCCTTCATCTTTGAAGAGGACCAAAGTGACATCACCATTGTAAAGTGAAATTTCAGGATGTCCGACTGTGGCTCATCAGACCAATATGAGGTCGGAATGTTCTACCACATGTTGGGTGGTTCATGTGAATATTTGGGGTGGATATCCCAAATTTGCACATCCTGCATTTACTTTGTGCTGTCTCAGTTCTGCTTTGCTCCAAGACCACAGCACCTGTTCTTATGTGGGCACGCTCTGCCGAGCAGTCCTGTGCCAGTGTCTCCCATGTTGCACAGTCAATTCCAGAGTTGTTGAGAGAGAACTTGAGAGTGTCCTTGTATTGTTTCTTCTGGCCACCATGTGATTGCCTGCCCCAAGTTCTCCATAAAATAGTCTTTTTGGCAAGCATACATTTTGCATTTGAACAACGAGGCCAGCCCATTGGAGTTGCACTCTCTGAAGCATAGTTTGAATACTTGGCGGTTCAGCTTGAGCACGGACTTCAGTGTCTGGCACCTTGTCCTGCCAGGTGATCCTCAGAATCTTCCAAAGACAGTTCAAATGGAAGGGATTTAGTTTCCTGGCATGTTGCTAGTAGACTGTCCATGTTTCACAGGCATATAACAATGAGGTCAGCACAATGGCTCCGTAGACCTTCAGTTAATGTACTTTCCAGGGATGTGCACATTGACAATGAGGTTGATGCATGCATTGCCAGAGCTAGTTCAGTGTTTGGGAAGCTCCGAAGAAAGGTTTGGGAGAGAAGAGGTATTAAACTGGGGAAGTTCTAGAATGGTAAAGAATAGCAAGCTAAAAGCAGCAATAGCAGTACTAATTAACACATTTATATAGTGCTTTATCAAGCTCCTAAATTTTGGACCCTATGGTATTTGTTGAAAGTGTTATGAAAGGTAGGTGTTAAGAAAATAAAGTAATTGTTAGGAACTTGACTATCTAGAACAGGCTTCATGGACATAGTAGGACGTGCCTGGAAGGATGTAGTAGGAGTTAGATAGGGAGGGAAAATAGGGGAATGATCCCTAGTGTATCTAAGTCTTTATAGTGAACTCTATTTTTAAAGACCTTCCATTGTACTTTTTACACTTTATGATATTATAAAATTTATCATCTTGAAATATTAAAGTCAGAATATATTCAGTCTAACAGACTGAATCACCCAGGTTTTTCTCTCATGGTGTTATTAACTAGTTTGCAGTAGGTTTTAAACATTTGTTTTGGAAATTCTAAAACTGAAGTAATCTTTATTTTTTATGTATGCTTAAGGTAACCCCTAACTGTAAAGGAAGTATTAAAGTCCTCTGGTACAAGTGCTGCTTAACCTGGTTTGGAGTCAAATTGGTCTGCATATCGTCCACTTGGCCCCAGGGGATAGAATTGGGACCAGTGGGTACAAGTTGCAGAAAGTCAGGATTCAGTTCAATATTAGGAAAATATTGTGGCAGGATCTCATGACGAAGTTGGCTTCCTTGTTCATGATAGTCATAGCAGACAACTATAAGAATAGCTGCTCCAATTTATGTGATAGTGTAAGGTTTACAAGCCTTTTGTTGTAACAGATCTGTGGAGTAGGGAGTGCAAGTGTGATTCTCTGTTTTTATTCAATGAGGAAACTGAGTGTTGGAGAGATTTAGTGACTTGTTTAACATCTCTAGTGCCGGGGCTGTTTAAACTTAGACTTCAAGGTCCATCCCCCTCCTTTTACTGGCTCGCTTCCTAAAGACTGAGAAAGGGTTGTTGGCTAGTTGCCATTCAGTATGAGTGCCTACACATACACCCTGTATTTTAAAGTTGATTAAACAAACACACAAAATCAGAAAACTCCCCTCCCGTCATCTGAGAAATGTAAAAAGCTACAAGTGGTTCTGAAAAATAGTGAGCAGGTACATTTAAGCAGATGTTCGACTTGTCAAGGATGTTGTTGAAGGATTTTCTGCTTTTTGTGCTGTGAGGTCTGATGGTAATGGTAATAAAGTTATTTGACCTCCTTGATCCTAGAAAGTTAGATTTTTTTTCTTTCATTGTATGATTCTTTGGTCATTTCCTTATCCCTTTACTTATTATGTACTTTCCTACCTTATTGCCAATTTTTGCTAATCATTTCCCTTTTCTGAAATGCTCTATAAAGTTCATTTCACCTGTGTAAGATCTTGCTTCAAGTGCCTCATTCACTGGTGCAAGTTGTGATCCTTGTGCACTTTATCCTGTGTGATTTTTGTCTGCATTTTTGTGTATATTTGCTTAGGAAGTTCCATCCAACATACTGGAAGCCTCTTGCTCTCTTACTGTCTTTTGAGAAAACATAAGCCTCCTTCAATGGTAGTCAGTTCACTCTTCCTGGGTTTCTTTAAAGTAGCTTAGTATATGACTACTTTTTGGTTGCATTGTTGTGGGATTACATTTTGGGTTTGGGTTGTGCTACATCATTGCTGTACACCATTTTCCCTCTAAAGTTCTGTGATTCTATAATACATTATGCTTACGTAGCATTATAGGCTCATAAAGACAGAGCTACAAGTGACTTCAGTTCCTCTTATCATTTTACAGATGGAGAAACTATGTCCCAGAGAAATTAAATGACTTGCCTCTGGAGTCAGACAGGTAGTAGATGGCAGAGCCAGGATTTGAGTCCATTTAAAAAATTTGTATTTGATCTTCACCCCATGAGAGAAGTTAGCTAGGCATTTTTCATCCCTGTTTTATAGATAAGACACTTGAAGCATAGAGAGATTGAGACTTATAACTTATCTTTTGACCATCTCAAACTGGATGTCCCAGACTGAAAACCTTGATGTTGTACTGATCTCAGGTTCGCCCTCTGTATCAAATTCTTTTCATTTCAACCTTCACATCATCTTTCTTGTACATCTACTTTACTCACATGATCACAGCCCTGGTTTTGTCCGTTATCACCGATCATCAGTACTATTGCAGTAACCTTCTAATTCATCTCCTTCTTTGAGTCTCTCCCTAGTATAATCCATCCTCCACTTAATTGCCAAGGTCATTTTTTTTCAAGAGTAAGCATAACTGTGTTAATTCCCCACTCAGCAAGCTCCAGGAGTTTCATCTTATTTCTGTGATCAAATATAAACTTTTCTTCTTGACATTAAACCTCTTTATAAACTGTCCTTCCTACCTTTATGGTTTTCTAAAACTCTTTTCTCCGTTACACGTTCTGCAGTCCAGCAAGATTGATCTAATTGCAATCCCTTGATCATGGCGCTTGCTTCCTTTCCTAGTGCTCTTCTTGTGGCTCTTCCCCACGACTGGAGTACTCTTCCACTTTTCCATCTCTTAATTTCCCAGGCATTTTCAATACTTGGCTCAAATCCCACCATCTGCGGGCTATTCCCAGTCCCTCTAGTTGCTGCTGTCTTTCCTGTTTACATGGCCGCCTTTTTATTCTGTATAGAGATTGTCCGTACCTCCTTTTTCAAGTGTCCTCCTCATTAGAATAAAAGCTGCTTGTGTTTCTTTTTGCCGTTCTTTCTATCTCCTGTGTTTGGAATGGTGCCTGCTGTGGATAGTAAACATTTAATGAATTCTTCTTGACTGATAGTATAGAGAAGGGAAGATCTTTAGCAGATATCTAGTCTAATCTTTTCATTTTACAGAGAAGAAAACTGAAAACCAAGGTTAGAAAGAGACTTGGACTTAGTCAAGTCTCTTAGGTAAGTTAGAGCCCACAGTCTTGATCTCCCTCATATTTTCCACTGAACCATGCTGCCTTGATCCTTGTATATGGATGTATATATGCAAAAATCTATAAAGTTGTCGACATTTTCAAGCAAATGCATTTTAAATGAAAAATTAAAGCAGTCATTCTTATTTTATTCGAGTCTCAAGATGTAATAAATTTTCTTATGAGATTAAATTCATGCAAATAAACCATCTGCTTCCAAAATATACAAAAGGGACTAATTCCTGTCATTTATGTTCTACAGTAGCAAAAAAGCTGTCAGCATTAATAAATGGACTGCAAAATAGAAGAAGCTGTGAAAATAAAATCTTAAGCCGAGAATATGAGTAAAAACTGAGTATTTGAGCAGGGGAGGGCAGCAGAGACAATATAAAATTAAGTTGCAGAAAGACAATAATGTCTTTTACCATCTAACTATCAACTTTATTTTAGTTCTGTTGAGTTCAACACTGCTTTGAAACTGGATTTTTTCATGCTCCTGTTATTGACAAACATGAACTAGAATAATGCATTTTAGATAAACATATTCTAAACTCCTCCCTTTGCCTACTCCAATTAGCACCAAGTTTTTAACCAGTGCTTGATGAATATTTAAGTGTTTAGGACATCTACCCTACCCTACCTTTTGCAGACCTACTATTTGGGTGGGGTGACAACAACAAATTAGGCGCCTGTGTGAAATATGCCATTTAGTTAGCATATGATTCCTCCCCTCAAAGAGCTTATAGTCACATTGAGAGAATGAGATACCTGTGAAAATAGCTATATACATTATATGTGTGACCTATGACTAGTAGTGCTGCAATCTTTTGTTTGATTAATTGGGTCCAATTTTAGGTGGTTCTTTACTTTCCTCTCTTTCTTTTTCTCCAGTCTTTCCCTATTGCCCCTCACCTCCATATCACATATATTTGGCTCATTTTGTCCTTTTCCAGAGTTTCTGCCATAAACTTCAGAATACATATTTGTTATCTAGGTTTCCACAAATATAGGTAAAGGGACCCCAGTTTACATGTGGATACCCAAGGTAATAGTGTATATCATGTTTAGGACAACTTTTATTCTACCTCCTAGTCGGGGCAAAATGATACTAAGGATATATAATAGTCTGTACAAAGGATATATAGTAGTCTGTAAATATAATTCTTTTTCTAATTTGTCCCACTTTTTCCCCAGAGATAAGTCCTCTTGATTCATAGATTCATCTTGATTTGGACTTCCTTTGGAAAGCACACTAACTTGGACTTCAAGAGATTCTAATGAATTCCATTTTCATCCCTGGGAATCATACAGATTTCCTGCCTTATGATACTACTCTAAAGACTTATACTTTCTCTTCCTTACCCCTCACTTTCACACTAAAGAAATAAACTTAGAGTTTCTAAAGAGTAATTTATAGTATTTGAAATGCTCATGGTAGTAGTTGAGGACAGATTTTTTTTTGATATTTTAAATCAGTTCCTTACTGCTTTTCTAACTTTGGACTGACATGTTAGAATGAATCTCACTGTAGGACTCACTGACACTTCCCTAGAAGGCTGGAGTTCAGGCACTTCTATCGCTAGGTCCTGTGGTTTCTCTCTTCATGGCTGCCATCTCTTGGACTGAAAGTTTTGCAATGGCCTGTCCATGACTAGACACAAGAATCTGATTGAGGTCTGTGAACATACGCTGTCCCCCATAGAAGTGAGAGTATGTACACTTATAATGAGGCAATCTAAGACTGCATTAAAAGCCTGAGGGAAGGCTTTTGGGTTACATAGACTTCTCCTTTTCCACTCACCTTTCCTGGATCTAGGTTTCTTCTTTTTGTTTGTTTTTTGGTATCTGCTCAGTTCTCACTTTGGATATCTCTGATTCACCACTGTTGTTTTGTGGGTCTCTTTTTTATAGGTCAAATTCAGAGGAATGATTCTGACCCATACTAGTCTGAGCCTACCACAACCAGTCAACCTCATTGAAGTAGGAATGAGTTGGAAAGTAATTTCCAATGGGCCACATCCACACCCATCATAGGTAGATTAAAAAGTCCCAAATAAAATTTCACCCTGCTTGTAAAATCATCAAGTTGATCCAGTATTCATGATGAAATCCTTGGCAATGCTAAGTATATTAAGTTTCTTACCATTGTGGGGTGGGTTAGGGAGGGCTAGGGACCAGCTGTTGTGATCCAAAAGATTCCTGAGAGAGCTGAGATCTGAGTTGAGTTCGACAATAGGTAACATTTCAACAAATGTTTGTCAAGTGCCTGTTATTTACTCACTTTTACCTTTATTCGGTGGATGTCATTTATTGAATGCCAATAGAACTGAACTGACTGGGGATTGGGTAGAGTAAGATATAAAAATTGACGGTGTTTACTTGGAAGTGGATATTTCTAAAATACTTCATATTAATTTGTGTAAGTTGGTAAACATTTTCTGTATAATTTGTTTACTAAGCTAGCCCTCTCTTTCACAATTGCTATTGGCATGCCCTTTCTCCTAGTTGCCCAGGCTTAATACCTTCTCTTCCTGACTCTCTTCTCTCCCTGCCCAATCTGCCTTACATACTGCCCCTAGTATGGGTTTCTTTTTACACGTTGTAGACTCTTAGGAGATAGGAATGGAATTGAATTGAATTGGTGATGATGAGGGAAAGTGTCTGTGGAGAATAGGAAAAGAAAATACCGGAATAATGCTGCTTTACTGTATTTTCCTAAAGTTGTGCACTGCTATTCCAGCTTCTTCAACTTCTCTTAGTCTGTCTGTCTGTCTCTTTTTGGATGCCTGCTTTTGGGCTGATATCAGGATCCACAAGTATTTAGTGTGAGGTAAAAGCCTATTTTCTATTCTTCCTGTTGATGAAAGTTACAGTTTAAAGAACCTCTTCAATTCAAACCAAATAATAACAGTTTGGAAAGCAACAGAAGGTTTTTTTCAGTGACTGTTACTAGTGTTAAATTGTAGATATAGCCAGAATAATTTGTTAGCACAAAATTTGAGCGTTGAAATAAGTTACTATCTATGTTACAAAAAATTATTAAGTTGCAAAGGTCACAAAATGCCATTCTGTATACTTATATATGTATTTAGAAATAAATACACTCACTTCTCATACCCAATCTTTGTGTAGTCTTCTCTTAATATTCGTTCAACTGTCTGTCTGCCTATTTATCTGTCTGTCTCTCAATCTGTTTATCTCTATACCTTCAAATTTAATTAATCACAATTAATTATGTGCCATAGCAATTAGAATGAAAAATAGTAACTTGGAATCTGTCTCCTGGAATCTGATAACTACATATAACTTGAGCAAGTTGATGATTTCATTTTTCATTTTCTTCAGTCAGAAAGTCCCAAGCAGATTATAAATTTCCACCTTATACTGTAAAAGCTATACTTGTTTAGTGTTAGGGAATGTGTTCTACATAAATGAATTTCTAAGTAATCAAAGTTCTAATACTTAACAAAATATAATCATCTTGGATGGAAACATTAATAATATTCACATGTTTGATTATAAGCCCTTATATACTAGAGAGAGATGCCTGCTTTTCTCCTTTTCCCCATTTCTACCCCCCTCCCCGCAGCCTGCTTTGTTTTACAATGATAAGAAGTCTTTACTAAGTTGTCTATTATATGAGACATTGTATAGTTAGAGAGTGGACCTTGAATTCAGGAAATGCTGGGTTCAAATCCTTTCTCCCTCTGCCACATTGGCCTGGTTAAGCTGGCAAGTCACGTAACACATCAGTGCCTCCAGATAACTCTTTATGACTATAAATTACAGAGTAGTTGCCAATCTGTGTTTTTAGAGGACATTTCTCCATGGGAATTTCTTGTGCCAATGAAATCACAGATCTCATCTGGGAAAATATTGTACCAAGTACTATGCCTCACTCCTGAAGATATGAGACACAAAACAAAACAATTCCTGTACTCAGGGAGCATTGGTTCTATGGGGGAAAGCAGCATAGCCAAAGAAAACTAAATACAAAATATGGCTTAGCAAAGGTCTTCTAGCTTCTGAGGGGTGCAGGAATCATCTGAAGGTTCCTGAAGGGAGGCAGGAATTCATACAGGGGTGATGGTAAGATCATACATCTTGGGCAGCAGGTGCAACCTATTCGTTATCATATACGGGCAACATTGGGTGGATAGAGCAATGAGCCTTGAACCTGATTTTGAATCTGCCTCAGATACTTACTAGTACAGTAATCCTGGGCAAGTCACTTAAATTCTCTCAGTCTCAGTTTCTGTAACTATAAAATAAGAGAATTGGGCTTGATGACCTTTCCTGTCCCTTGTAGCTCTAAGTGTATGATTATATGAACACCATTTAGGACAGGTAAGCTAGAACATAAGAATTTGTGAAGAGTAGTAGCCAGTAAACCTGAAAAGATGGATGGAGCAAAATTGTTAAGGTCTTTAAATAGCAGAGGAGTTTGTATTTTATTCTAAGTAGGGATTCTTAACCTGGGTCTATAAACTTGTAGTTTGTTTTATTTTGATAAGTGTATTTCAGTATAATTGGTTTCCTTTGTAATCCTCAGTGTTTTATTTTGTGCATTTAAAAACATTTTAATAAGAGATCTATAGACTTCACCAGACTGCCAAAGGTGTTCATGACACAAAGAGGTTAAGAACTCTTGCTCTAAAGTGAGAGACAGCCTGAATCTTCTTGAACAGGAGAGTATATGGTCAGATGTATGCTTCAGAAATATCAATTTAGTAGCAGTTGGAGAGTGACTAGATTCATGGAGTTCATTTAGGAGGCTCTTGTACTAATGCAGGTGAGATGAGGGCCTTAACTAGAGTGGTAGTTATGTGAGTGTTGAGAAAGAAATTGATGCAAGACATATTATGGAGACAGAATCAACAAGATACGAAAGCTGTTTGGATATGAGGGATGGGGAAAGGTAAGATTTTAGAATGATTCTGAGGTGACTGGAAGGATAATGTATCCTCAATGGAAATAGGGAAATTAGAAGGAAGAGAGGACTTTTTTGTGAAAATACAATGAATTTTGTTTTGGACATGTTTAATTTCAGATGTCTGTGAGACGTCCATTCAGAGATGTCCAGTATTGTGTAGGACTGGGGCTCAGGAGAGAGACAAAGTTGGATTTAAAGATCTGGGAGACTTCTTTGAAGAGTTGAAGGTTGAACTGGTAGTTGATGAGATTACTTAGAGAGGGTAGGAAAAGCTGAGAAGAGAGGCCATGACAGAGTCTTGGGATACATCTGTGCATAGGTGTGGGATATGAATGATCATGGAAATAATCCATAGATCCTGAAAGGGACCAGTGAGAGAGGTAGGAAGAGATCCAGGAGAAAGCTGTGTCCTGAAAACCTAGGGAGAAGCCAGCATCCAGAGAGAGGGAGTCGTGTAGAGAAGCCAAGAACTGTGAGGATTGAGGAGGAGACGCTGGACTCAGAATGTGTCATCACTGATAACTTTGGAGAGAATGGTTTCAGATGACTGATGGGGTAAACAGAATAGAAGCTCCTTAAGGCCAAGTTCACTTTCATTTTTATCTTTTGTCCTGAGTTCCTACTATAGTAATATATATATATATATATATATTTGCTCAACAATTATTTATGTAATTGAACTAAACCTTTACTAGTTGAATCAGAGGTCACTGAACTCCTGAATGTCAGTTCTTTCCTTTGCAAAATGAAATTAATACTTCTATGTGGTTTGGAATAAAGAGGCCTGGAGTTGAAGTATCTCAATTCAAAAGTAGCTGTGATGTTAAGTACATGAAGTGGGGTTTTACTAATTATCTGTAGAGTCACTTTAAGCCCTAAATCTTACGGTCCTCTGAGCTATGTCACAGGATTATTGTAGGAAAAATGCTTTGTAAGCCTTAAAGTACAATGTAAATATGCATTGCTGTTATCTTCAATAGTGGTAGTTCTTTGTAGGTACATTAAAAGTGTTCTATAATATAGGCCATTTAATGATCCCATGTTGACATGGCCAAAATGAACTTATGGTTTAAATTTGAATATTTTTATAGTTTGAGAATGGCCACAAATGCAGAATAAATCATTTTCAGTCAGAGTGAAATGCATTTTAATTAATACCATGGGGGGCTTTATTTACACAGCGAATTATAAATTGTAGATCAGGTGAGATGATGGGTATACTGGTCATTACAGTTTCTATAATTATGAATGCCATTTCCAGGTCTCTATTTTCTGTTACCCTGTTATTTTCTGTATATCATACCACTTTGGCCTTCATTCTTATCTTTATGTAATACCGAAGAGAGCCCTCTCTCACATGTTGTATTGCCAAAATAGGTACTCCAGGATCAAAGTTCCCTCTGGGACCACAGTCACTGAAAACTATAGCTTATGATCTACCACATGTTTTTCTCAAGTCAGTCATAGGAAAGGTGAAAATGTGAAATAGCATGGCAAGAAAACTCACAACAGATCATAAGCTGAGTCACACTCTCTCATAAATATACCATTACTGGGATCTGTGAACATAGAAATCATAGAAAGGGGCATACATATCAATGAGAGCCAGGTACCTGGTACTGGGTTAGGGAATAAAGTCCAGGTTAGGCCACTTCTCTGATGCTATAGAATTAAAATGTCTTAGTGATGTCAAGCTGCTCATTTGACTTTTTCTGAGCAGTGTTCTCTGGTGTCTGCTTATATTCTAATACCTATATGCAAGTAGTCTCCATTAATGAACTGCTTTGCTGCTTTTGGGTATCTTGCTCTATTGTTGCCTTAGTCACTGCTGAGCATGCAGTGTCAACTGAATTTGTTTAGGCAGCTATAGAGAGCTTATTCTTATTCTCTTAGGCCCATATTTCCATGGATACCTTTGCCATCGCATCTTCAATCTCAGAATATAGTGACTAGAATCTCTTTAGGATAAGAACAAAGTGATAGCTTTTTAGTCAGAGCCACCACAACCTGTTAATAAAAGCAGTTAGAATCCCCCCCCCCCCATTAAATCTTATGTCAATGTAGACCTTGGAGCCCTCTGTTACACATAACTATTTAATTTACAATGAAATACTCCCAAGATCTCCTTTGTCTTAGTATGAAACTTTATTCGATCCAGAACTAAAGGTTTAACTAAGGAAGCAAGGTCATAATTCTGAGTCTACCTGGTCTTTCTTCCAGCATTTTTTTAAAGGCATATCTGTCAGGGACAAAGAATGATTACTTTGATGCTACATTTTGAGCAGGGAAAAACCACAGTTTTTCTACATATAAAATTAGAGTTGGATTACATGACCCCTGAGGTCCCTTCTATTTCTAAATCTGTGATTTATTTTGCTTGACCATGTAGAAATTCTTCTTATTTTTGATTTCTTTAGTTTAATCTTTTAGGTGAAAGCGAAACATTTCTGTAGTGATAATTCAGAAGGCTCTTTTTGTATATGTTTGGTCAGGTCACTTCCCCTCTTACAGATTCTAAGTTGAAAAGGGACTCAGAAGATATTTAGCCTAACACCTAAGTAAAACATGAGATCTTTTCCACAATATCCCTCACTAGAGGCTATACTGTCTTTAGTTGAAAATCACCAGTGCGAGAGATCTTACTTTTCCTTTTTTCCATTCTACTTTTAGACAGCTCTGATTGTTAGGAAGATTTTTCTTATGGTAAGCTGAAATCTTGATTTCAGCAATTTCTGCCCATTAATCCTAGTTCTATTCTTTGGAGACGTCTGAAAACATCATTTCTCCATGTGACAGGCTTTCAAAAAGTTGGCTGTGATGTATGCCCCTAAGTCTTCTCTTCTCATTCTAAATGCTCCCATTTACTTCTTTTGATCCCCACATGGTATCATCTCTAGCCCTCCCATTATTCTCCACACCTTCCCAGTATCCTTCCTAAAATGTGACTCCATTTCCTCATCTAAAAAGTGAGAAGGTTGAATTTACTGATTTCTTTGTTAATTTTGTATTTAAGTAGTTATAATGATGTAATTGTAGTTGAAATGTATTTAAGTTTGCTTATATTTTGGGGAGAAAATGGTAGGGGTGGTGTCATACTTGGTATGTATCCCTGGCAGCCATATCTACACAATAGCTGATATTTTCATTTCAGTCCTTCATTAAAAAATAACTGCTGTCTGAATCTGTTTGTTTAAGGTTGATTCAGCCTTGGGCATCGTTCAGTAGTAACAGACACTAGTGAATCCTGGAGACCATCTAATAGTTCATTTCAATATAGTTGATCTCACAGTTGAAACACTTCTCTTTTGAAATGAAAAGCAATTTGAACAGACGGGAACATTACTAAAATTATACCCTTTGATGTTGATTCTTTTCTTTTTAAGATGTCCTTTTGTAGAGCAAAGAGTGCTGGATTTGAAGGTCAGAAGACCTGGTTCACTGTCCAACTCTCCCATTTACTAAGCTGTGTGATGATGGGCAAGTCACTCAGTATTTTGGGATCTCAGCCCCTTCTTCTGTAAATGAGAGGGTTGGACTTTGTGACCTCTATAGTACTCTATACCTCTAATTCCTATGTTGTGTTTCGTTGGAACTCAGAATGGTCCAGATTTACTAGATGAGTAATTCGTTTGTACAAGATATTAATCTGGTAGTTGAAGAGGTGCCTTTCAGTTTCTTTTGTTAAGTAGGTGCTTAGTGTATGCTGACTGAATTAAGCAGAATTTATTCTTTCTTTCTCCTAGGGCTCTGATTCCTAAGTTCTGCTCACCTCCTGTATCCCTTTATATGCCAAGCTGGTGTTCTTCCATTATCTCAGGGAGCATGCGAGATGACTCACAGAATTATGAAAGCAAAGTGATGTTCTAAGATGTGTATATTCCTAATGATATGCTTGTTTAGCACTCAACTTTCCTTTCAGTAGATATCCATTCTCTTGTAATTGTTATGGTCATTGCTATATATTGTAGATAAATGCTTTGTACATGGTAGGCACTTAATGTTTTTTTTTTTTTATTTAATTAATTTATTTAATTAATCTGACTCAGATTTTTCAAAGGTTAGGAAATCAAAGTAAGGTAAGTCAGTGAAGGGACTAATCATAGTGAATATATATGCTCTAGACAAGCCATTGGAGCATTCTAGTGGATGTGCTCCTGAGAGAATTAAAAAAAAAAATTAGGATAGTAACATTGGGCATGGATTTTAGATATTATTATAACTTTTATTGTTCTGTATTATATCAAAAAGGAAATGTAGTAAAATTTGCTCCCTGTGAACACAGAATAGGAAGGAATATAATGTATTGAATATTCCTCATTGGATTTGGAATCAGGAGATAAGTGAGTTCAAATCTTCTAACAAACACAAGTCATCTAACCTCTCTGTGTCTCAACTTCCTCCTCTGTCAAATGGGAAGGAAATAAGAATTTATTAATAAGTACCTGTGTGCCAGGCACTACGAGAATCCTTTTATGAATATAGCCACATCTTGTCCTCAGAACAGCCTTAGGAGGTAGGTGTCCTTATTATCTCCATTTTGTAGTTGAGGAAACTGAGGCAAACAGAGGTTAAGTGACTTGTTCAGGGTCATAAAACTAGTCAGTGTCTGAGGCTAAGTTTGAATTCAGGTTTTCCTGACTCCAGATCACTTAACTGGCTTTGGGAGTGATACCTATAATACCCAACAGGTTTCTGAGGAAAACCGTTTAAGGTTTGCAAAGCTCTGTTGGGAATTATTTCAAATTTGAAATGGACCTCAGGTATTGTTCAGCCATCCCCTTTGTTTTACTTATGGGAAACCTGAGGCCACAGGAGTTAAGTGACTTTCTTAAAATCATATAAATTGTTAGAGGCAGAACTCATGTCCTCCTGAATACTTGTCTGTTGCCTTCCTACTATATTTAATAGCCCCCTTCACTTGATGAAATCTACAGTATTTCTTGATGGCAGCTGGAGAAATTCCAACAAGTTTTGTTTCTTCCTTTAACATCTTTCCCCATTCTTCAACTTCTTCTTTGTCCATGGGTATGTATGTATATATGTATATAGGAAAAACATCCAAGAATGACAAAATATCTTTTATTAAGTACAAGCAATCACATAGTGCCAGGGTTAGCAGAAATAGCCCAGTGGGTAGAGTCTTATGTGAGAGGAAACCTTTGCTGTGCACTGGTTTAAGCCTGCTGCTATTGGCATCAGTGCCATGTGATAAGGCTTGACTATTGTTAACCTAACAGATGGATAGGTAGTTTAGAAAAACCAAACTCAGTATGTACTTCCACTTTTCTGGGGAAGGCAGAACTCCCAGGGATGATTGTCCAAACATTTTTATGTCTTGAGTTCATGTAGTCTGGCATCCATTTATCTCTGTCTTGCATTAACTTGTTTGGTGATTAGATGGTGAAGTGAAAAGCTATATTTGATTAGATTAGAGGAAATGTTACGTGCTCACAACTTTTGCTGTTAAATCAGCAAAAATATATGACAATAATAATTCTTTCCATATCTAATATGCTTTAGGTTTTACCAGTCATTCTCATAATGCTTAGAACTAGATGATACAAGTTTTTACATTCTCCATTTATAGAATAAGAAATTGACTCTGAGATAAGTGAAGTGATTTATCTATAGTTAAACATAATTTAGCGGAGCTTTGATTTGAACCGAGGTCTTTGGCTCTAAGACCAGTGTTCCCACTGTACAATTTTGGAGGCACTAAGAAGTAGTGATGCTGTGTGCTTATAGTAAATAATTATAGAAAAGGTTTGACTTCTAGCACTTGCTTAAAATGTAATGGGATAAACAGATAACTTGTATATGATAAAGATTAACACATTTAATTGCATGTATAAACCTGGAGAGGTACGGTCAAAAGAATGATGGTCTCATGAGACCCATTTTTGAGTCTTCTTTGACAATTGCTAGCTGTGTGAACTTGGGAAAATATCATAGCCTCCAGCCCTCCATTTTTTCACCTATAAAATAGGTGGAATAATCATTGTATTTACTTTACATGGTGTATGGGTAATCCGTCGACAAGCATTTATCGAACACCTGTTATCAAACAGCACTGTGCTAGGTGCTGTGAATACAAGTACAAAAAATGATACAGTCCTTACTCTGAAGGAGCTTATATATTCAAGGCAGAATACTTTTGAAGCTGTAATACATTATATAAATTTGAATTCATCATTATTATCCTAAAATATGAATTTGAAAGACTAGTTGCTTGAGTAGAAGATTAGTGAGGCCTAGCTTAATTGAAGTCTACGTGAAAAAGACACAGGGACTTGGGTTGCCAGTGGGCTTGATGTGTCGGCAGTGTGATGAGGGTGATTTTTTAAAAAAAGGAAATGCAAACTTTAACTGAATGTGTGTGTTTCCATATTTTGGGAAAAAAACAGTCCTACTGTGCTCTGTCCTGCCAGACCGTGCTTAGCATTGTGTCTTGTTCTAGGCGTCACAGTTTGGATGAAGATGATAAACTGGAGCCTGCTTAGAGCAGAATAACTGGAATAAGGAGTTAGCAAATGTCCTATTAGGATTTCTCCTTTACTCTAGTCAGATAACGAGGTGACCTTTCTCTCTTGATGAGCTGACCTCATCAACGTCAGTCTCTCTACATGTATCGATTCCCTCCCTTTTTCTCTACCAAATCACTTTCACAATCATTTCATTCCTTCCCCTCTAATTTTTAGGCCCTCCCTATTGACGGTTTCATTTCTTGCTCCCTAAAAACATTCCCATGTCTCTTCCAGCCTTAAAAAACCTTTACTGGACCAAACTATCTCCTTAAGGTTTGTCAGTAGTAGTAATTGATAAGGTTATTATTAAGTACCTACTATATGTCAGGATGATGCTGTGTTTCTCCTCCTTTTGAAAACTGGCAAAAGTTGTCTACAATTGATACCTGTACTTTCTAAGTCTTTCCTGAATCCATCATTATCTGGCTTTTTACTTCCTCAGTCAATTGACATTGCTTTCTCCAAAGTTATCAAAGATCACTTAATTGTAAAACCTGGTAATCTCTTCCTGGCTTCATGTCTTTTGCCTTATTTGAAACTATCAACCACTGTTTACTCGGGGATATCTGCTCTTTTTTGACTATTCACTCTTGGTTTCTCTGTTTTTGATTTTATTGCTTTTCCTCAGTCTTCTCTACTGGATATCTATCCATATTCCACCCCCTAAAGTATGCAGCCCACAGGATTCTGTCCTGGTCCTGCTTCTCTTCCCTTCCTTTCCTCTCGATGCCCTCGTCAGCTTTCATGGCTTCATTTATCATCTCTATGCAGATGACTCCCTCATTCATATATCTCTTCACAGTCTCCTGATCTCTAGTCCAGTATTCCAATATGCTTGCTTATCGAATATTTCAAACCAGAATGCCTTGTAGACATCACATTAAAATAGAGTTAATTTATTAAACATTAAATAGAGTTAATTTATTTTCCCCCAAACCTACTTCTCTTCTAGACTTCCTCATTTCTACTGAGGGCAATACCGTCATTCCAAGGACCCAGGTTAGCAATCTCAAAACTGTCCTTAACTCCTCATTCTCTTTCATCTATCCAATTAGTTGCTAGGTCTTATTTTTTCATCACCAGCGACATCTCTCACATCCTCCTGATTCCCTCAGTTTATACGTTTGGCTCTCATCGTCTCTTGCTCAGACTGTTGGAAAAGCTTTTGAATTGTTTTTTATTCACTCCAATCTGTCCCTCACACAGCTAGATGCCAAAGTTATTTTTCTAAATCACAAGTCTGACCATGTTACTTTGTTCAGTAAACTCAAGTAGTTTTCTGTTGCTTCTAGGAACAATATAAAGTCCTCTATTTGGCATTGAAAGCTCATTCCAACCTAAACCCTTTCATACTTTTTTTAGGTTTCTTATACTTAGCCCTCCATAGACTCTGTGATCTGGCTATCCTAGTTCTCAGATAATGTAAATGGAGCATTCTGCAGACTCCTCTTCTGGCTTTCCAAATGGCCCCACCCCTCCTCAGCTCTGCAGACCCTGAAGCCTGAGAGGCCTCAGTGCCTGGAGTGGAGATCCCTGGTGTGGGACTGCACTGCTGCTGCTGCACTGCCTCCCACATCTGTACTTTTACCTAGTTTTCCTCCTTGCTTTGAATGTTCTTCCTCATCTGCTAACTCTGCTGGCTACTTTTAAGACTCAGTTCAGATCCCACTTTCTGCGGAAGGTGTTTTCTGGGTCCCTCAACTACAGTCATCTTCCATCTGAGATTGCCTTCCTCCTGTATAGTTCTTGAATGTTCTCTGTTATTTAAGTCTCCCTTATGTGACCTCCTTGAGAAGAGCAACAGCGTATTTGTCTTTATATCCCTAGTGCCTTGCATAATGCCCAGTACAAAGTAAGTGCTTAATAAGCGCTGAAGATAGCTCTGTTCTTTCTCCCTTTTACCTCTTCGGTCACTTACCTTCCTTCAAGACTTAGCTCAAGTGCTGCCTTCTGCAGGGGCAGTTTTCCTGTTTCTGCCATCTCATAATATCTTCTCCTCTAAGGTTATCTAGTATATACTCTCTATGTATTTTGTTATATACTGATTCATGTCCATGCTGTTTTTTCTCTGTTGGAATATAAGCTTCTTGGGGACATGGGTTGTTTTGTCTTTTTCTTTGTAATCCCAGCCCTTAGCACAGCAAGTACACACACATACACACAAACACATGTGTATGTATTTATTGTTTCATTGATCAGGCTGTTACCCATGTTTATTGAATTTCTACCACTTACCTTCTCTTTCCATGAGCTTCTGTTGTGTTCTAATCTTCCTACCTCTCTCCGTCTTTGGTAACAACCTTCCTCTTCTTGGAGCTCAGGTAACACTGTGTTTACATTTTTCTTAGATTTTCATGGAATGGTTTATAGGATAATTGTTTGTATGTGGGACCACATTTTATCTAAACTGTTTATCTTCCCAAACATGTCTACCATGGTACTATGCATGTAGTATTTCATAAATGTTTGTTGAGTAAATGAATGAATGAAACAACCTTCTTTTTATTCATTGACCCAGCATACCAAAGTTAGAAGCTCAGTTAAACTTCAAACCACAACTCACATGCTGACCTGCCTTAAAAAATGTTTATACATTTTTTTATTATTACCTGAATTTCCCAGTATATCCTTTCCCATTTTCTTTCCCTCACTCCCTCCCAGAGAGGCCTCTCTCATTAGAGAGAGACAGACAGACAGACAGACAGACACAGACAGAGAGAGAGAGACAGACAGACAGAGACAGAGAGGGACAGAGAGACAAACAGTTTCAGTAAAGTAGGCAACACATTGAAAATGGCCTTCCAAAATGCTTGAAGACCTCTACCAAGTGAGAATTCACTTTTTCTAGAAGCAGCCCATTCCTGTTTTGGATGCATTTGTTTGAAATCGTTTTCTTACTCAAAGCTTAGATCTCAAACTTGAAGACTTCCTCTTACAGATAAGGCAGCTCATTCCATTCATAAGAGTTGCAGCATCTTAGAAATGGAAGGACTCTTAGATGTTGTTGCTACAATTCCATGTAAGAATATTAATTACTTCCATAATATTTTAAAGAAGTTATAGAATCACAGATTTTTTGAGTTAAAAAGGACTTCAGTGACCATTTAGTTTAGCTCAACAACAATCCCTTTAAAAAAAAGTGTACCCAACAAAGGATCAGTCATACACTTCTTTCTTGGAAAGTTCCAATGAGGAAGACTCCACTTTCTCCCAAGGCAGTACATTCCACTTTTGAATGACTCTTTTTGTTAGGAAGTTTCTTCCTCAAACCTAAATTTACTTCTTTCCAACTTTTACCCATTGCTATGAGTTCTGACCTGTTGGTGCAAATGGAAAAATTCACATCCCTCTTCTAACTGATATCCTTTCAAATACTTTAAGACAGCTTTCATTCTCCCCGTAAGTCTTATTTTCTCTGGTATATGTTTGAAGACCTTTAGGGATGACTCATTGCATACAGAGGTAGCTCATGTCCTTTTTGCTAAAACCATTTTTTCTTATATTATTTGCTCACTTCTCTTTAATGTTTTCTTATTGGTCTCTCAGTTCTCTCCTAAATTATTTTGGGTATTGTCCACTTTTCCAAGCACTTGGGACTAGAGATTTTTAATTTTTCTTCCATTCCTTCCTATCATAAGTTCATGACCTCACTCAAATCAAAGTCAAGTGCAAGTCATGTCTTCAGCTCCCTGATGTCATGGTCCTCTTGCAGAATGAAGGGCAAACACACCAACAGTCGTAAGTTTGTCAAGGGCAGGACCTCTGTATTGTGTCTCATCCCTGTATCCCTCGTGCCCAGCACAGTGCCTGAAAAATGTATGGTGCTTCAGAAATGGTTGTTAAATTGAGGCGAACTTCCCTGTGCGTAAAATAACATTTCATTTTACTTGGTCGTTGTTAAAACAGTGACACATTTTCTCTCTAAAATTATCGTGTGTACTTTACTTTTCTAGAAAAGCTGTATGGTGACTTTTTGAGTTGGAAACTGGAAGAAACCCTCTCTCAATTTCCCTTACAACCAGGAAAGACAGCAACATTCACTGTAAATATCAAAGTTAAATTGGATTTCTCCTGTCAGGAGAATCTCCTGCAAGATCTCAATGATGGTAAGTCTCTTTTTCTCATTTTATTTAATTCGGTTAATTCATAAGCATTTATTAAAGTCTGTTACATTGCTAGATGCCATAGCAGATAGACCCTGTACAAAGACAGAAATGATCATGGAAGGAGAAGCAGTCCTTATGCAGAGAGCCTTCTTCCAATTCTCTTTACCAAGAAAAGCATACTCCTGATATTCACTGGTAGTTTCTTGGTCTTGCAGTGTAATTAGACCATCTTTTTCTTTTTTTTCTTTTCTTTCCTCTTCTGGTCACATTTTTTCTCTGATATCCTTCACCTCATTGCTCCTCCAAGCTTTCTGGGTGGTACTTTGTAGCCTGACCAAGATTACCAGGTTGCTTCCCATTGTCCTTCAGATGAGGCACGCGTCATCAGTAGAAAAAGAATGATGTTGAAAAATGAACATTTGTTGCAAAGTGACTCTTGGAGTTATTCAAAGAACTGTCCCATTTCCCAGCCTGTTTTTCTCATCTTTCAATTCAATTCAATTCAGTTCAATCTATTCTATTCAATTCAGTTGGTCATCCATTTACAACCTCTGTCCCAGAGGTATGTAGTTATGGAGGAACTCTGAATGTTGTCTCTTCACATGTCAAAATCAAACAAAATACCTTGGAAGTGGAAGCAACAGAGGGAACTTTGTTCAGTGACCCCCTGTGATTATTACTGTCATCAGGCAAAGATTGAGACAGGGAGATGTATGCTCACCAAGGGTGTTTGTCTCTGTCATGGAGAAAGACCAGTGCAGAATCTAAAGCAAAGAGGGATTCCTTAAAGATGGTTAGGTTCTCTAGATGCTGTCATTGGCAGGTGACACTTTACTGATTCCATGGGGTGCCTCATCATTACAGGTCCATAATCATTCAGATGAGCTTGTTTGACTATCCATTTAGGAAAAAAAATGTAGAAAATGAATGCTTATATTTCTATGGGGTTGTTCATCAATATAAAAAAATAATTTTGTAATAATAAATAATACTGATTGTGAATTACTTTGCTTATAATATTATATGAGGTAGGTAAGTGAAGCCAGCATGGAATACTAGAGTCAGAAGACCTGGGCTTGAATTCCAGTTCTGCTTTCATGCAACCTTTGTGACCTTGGGCATGTTTTATCCTTTTCTGGGCCTCTATAGAATGAGGAGCTTGGATTAGATGATCTCTGAGACCTTCAAGCTCTAAATCTATGATCCTGTGATTTGTGATTATAATATTTCCATTGTAAAGATGACAAAACTGAGGCTCAGAAAGATGGCTACTAAGTGATAGAGACAAACCAAAACTCTAGGCTGTTTAGCGTTTTTATGAAAAGATATCTAGTTTTAATTTTTAGAAATTTAACTAAAATGTTTTAAATAATAACATTTAAGCAAGAGGATATAAGTTTAAATTCTATCTATACTACTTTTTTTGGCTAATTGGTTTGCTTCCCTGGGACTCAATTTTATTAACTGAGGGCTTTAACATCCCCTCGAGCTCAAAATAATATTTTTCCTTTGAGGGTGGTAAGTGGAAAGCCCCATTACTGTAAATTCTGATAATGTCAAACCCCACCCCCCCAGTCAATAAACTCCTGTGGCTCCCTATCATTCCAGGATGAAATGCAAAATCCCCTGTTTGGTATACAAAGCTCCTAATAACCTAGTCCCTTCTTATCTTTCCAGTCTTCTCACACCTTACTCCCTACCACATATTCTTCAGCTACCTGGCTGTTTCATGAATTCAGCACTCCATCTCTCAGCTCTGTGTATTTTCTCTGGTTGTCCTCCATGACTGGAATGCTTTCCTTCCTCATCTCTGCCCATTGACTTTCCTGGCATTAAATTCTAATTAAAATCCCACTTTCTCCAGGCGACCTTTTCTAACCTCTCTTAATTCTGATGCCTTTTATCTGTTAATTATCTCGTATTCTTATATTTATCTTATCTTAAGCTTGTGTGTGTGTGTGTCTGTGTGTCTGTGAGTGAGTGAGAGAGACTGAGTGTGCGTGTGTGTGTGTGTGTGTCTGTGTGTCTGTGAGTGAGTGAGAGAGACTGAGTGTGTGTGTGTGGGGGCAGGGGAGAATAGAAATACAGGCAGATAGTAAGTATACAGCTCTCTGCCCTTCAGGATCTTCCATTCCAGTGGGAGAAGAGGGCACATGAAAGGGGAGCTGCCCAGCTTGGGGATCGCAGGCATGAGGACATTGTAGAGAAAGTTCAGAGATTCAGGAGTACAGCCTAGAGACTAATAAAGACAAGTCTGACCTGGCCCCTCTTCTTAAAAGGGAAGTTCTGGAGGAATCAGACAGTTAAAGAAGTGTGAATGGGAGTGGTGGGTATACCCTCTTATGAAGGCCAGGAGTGGACTGAACTTGAGGGTGAAGAGTTTCCTAGGGTCATTTTGGAGAAAGTCCAGCAGAGTCAGGAGTACAGCCTGGAAAAGAATGAAGGAATCTGGACTAAATCCTAACTGAAACCTGTACCTCTCAGGATTCTTGGTGAGTGCTCATGGAGGCTCTACTTGAATACTTCAGCTTTGAGGGAACTCATTCCTTTAAGGTAACCCATTCCATATTTGGACAGACCTAATTATTAGGCAGTTTTTCCTTGAATCAAGCCAAAATCTACCTTTTTGTGACTTTCACCCTAGTAGAAGAGTACTACTAGTTTTTTTTTTTTTTAAACTCCTAATTTTACTCTTAGTTTTGCACTTTGGGACATAGAACAACAAATCTAATCCAGTTTCGACTTAATAGCTGTATAAGTAATTGGAGAAAGCCTTCTTATTTCTGCTTCATGCTAACCTAGCATCTGAAATGAGTTATTTACTAAAACTAGAGATCTTGAATTGCTCAGGACAAAGCAAAAATGGAAACATTTTTGTTAAATATTTTTGTCTTCCAAAAAAAGTTCACTGTTTGAAAACACTTACTATTAGAACTTCTCAGAAATAAAACAAACTGGGCGGAGCCAAGATGGCGGAGTAGAAGGACACACGTTTACGAGCTCCGAAACCAAAGCCCATAGAATTAATGTAAAAAGAGACCCCCATAACTTCTGGGTCAATACAAGGTGTGCAGAAACGGAGTGGAAGAGATTTCCGTTCCAGGGAGCCCTGGAGACCCGTCCCCAGGGTCCGTCGCACCCCGGAAAGTGGACCCCACCCCCAGTGCTGCCCTGGCCTCGGCCCCAGAGAAGCTGATCCGAGCAGGCTTCAGAGATGGAAGCTCCGGCAGCCAGGAAAGTCCCTCCGCCCACAGAAGCTACAGGTCAGTGAGAGAGAAGGCTGGGCTCGAGGAGGGGAACGGAGCATCTCTGTGACTCGGGCCCCCTCGGCAGGAAGCGGCGGAGGCAGAGGTGTGGGCGGCGGCTGAAGCGGCAGCGGCCCAGGACTCAGGAATCCCCCAGCAGCAGGCAGGATCTTCATTACGGAAGGTTTCTGCATAAAACCTGAGGGAGCTGAGCCTGGGAGACGGCCCTGCCCCCACCCCGCTCTATTACTGAAGGCTTCTGCATAAAGCCCCTGAGGGAACTGAGCCTGGGAGGCGGCCCTGCCCCCACCCCAGCACCTGAACTAAAGCTTGCTGCGGAAAGCCCATTTGAACCTCAGACCCCAAGCACTAGCTGGGCGGATCCAGGCCGGGGTGGACAGGAATCTCAGAAGTCAAGTAATTGGCTGGGAAAATGCCTAGAAAAGGGAAGAAAAATAAGACTATAGAGAGTTTTTTTGAACAAATGCAAATGATCCCGACCTTCGGATCTGATGACGAGGACGTATCCTTGCCATCAGGGAAAGACGTGGAGGGCGGGGCCTCAGTACCCCAGACACCCCAGGGGGGTGGTGGTGGGCTCAGGCCCTGGAAGAGCTCAAAAAGGATTTTGAAAAGCAAGTTAGACAGGTGGAGGAAAAACTGGGAAGAGAAATGAGAGAGATGCAAGAAAAGTATGAAAAACAGGTCAATACCTTGGTAAAGGAGACCGAAAAAAATGCTGAGGAAATTAACACCTTGAAAAATAGGCTCACTCAATTGGCAAAGGAGGTTCAAAAAGCCAATGAGGAGAAGAATGCATTCAAAAGCAGAATGAGCCAAATGGAAAAAGAGGCTCAAAAGCTCACTGAATTTAATAGTTCTCTCAAAATTAGAATGGAACAGATGGACTCTAATGACTTTACGAGAAACCAAGAAATCACCAAACAAAACCAAAAGAATGAAAACATGGAAGAGAATGTGAAATATCTCATGGGAAAAACAACTGACCTGGAGAATAGATCCAGGAGAGACAATTTAAAAATTATGGGACTACCTGAAAGTCATGATCAAAAAAAGAGCCTAGACATCATCTTCCATGAAATTATCAAGGAAAACTGCCCTGGCATTCTACAACCAGAGGGCAAAATAAGTATTGAAAGAATCCATTGATCACCACCTGAAAGAGATCCAAAAAGAGAAACTCCTAGGAACATTGTGGCCAAATTCCAGAACTCCCAGGTCAAGGAGAAAATATTGCAAGCAGCTAGAAAGAAACAATTCCAGTATTGTGGAAATAAAATCAGGATAACCCAAGATCTAGCAGCTTCTACATTAAGGGATCGAAGGGCGTGGAATAGGATATTGCAGAAGGCAAAGGAACTAGGGCTCAAACCAAGAATCACCTACCCAGCTAAACTGAGTATAATACTTCAAGGGAAAATATGGTCTTTCAATGAAACAGAGGACTTTCAATCATTCTTAATGAAAAGACCAGAGCTGAAAAGAAAATTTGACTTTCAAACACAAGAATGAGAAGAAGCATGAAAAAGGAAACAGCAAAGAGAAGTCTTAAGGGACTTACCAGAAGTGAACTGTTTACATTCATACAGGGAAAGACAATATTTGTAACTCTTAAAACTTTTCAGTATCTGGGTAGTTGGTGGGACCACACATACACATGTACACGCATGCACACACATGCACACATGCACACACATACAGAGATAGAGAGCACAGATTGAACTGAATAGGATGGGACCATACCTTAAAAGAAATTAAGATAAATGGTGAGAGAGAAATGTAGTGGGAGGAAAGAGGGGGAAATGGAAGGGGGTAATTATATGTCATTTAAGAGGCAGGTAGGAGTTTTTCTTAGTGGAGGGAAAAAGAGGAGAGCTGAGAAAAACAAAACAAAACAAAACAAAACAAGAAGTTTACCCTCATCACATTTGACTAAACGAAGGAGTGAAATGCACACTCATTTTGGTATGAAAACCTATCTTACAGTATAAGAAAGTGGGGGATAAGGAGATATTGCAAGGGGGGGGATGATGGAAGGGAGGGCAAAGGGAGGAGGGAGCAATTTGAAGTCAATACTTGGGGAGGGACAGGATCAAAAGACAGAAGAGAAACAATGAGGGGCAGGTTAGGAGGGATGGTAATCCAGTTAGTCTTACACAACATGACTATCAGGGAGGTCATTTGCAAAACTACACAGATATGGCCTATACTGAATTGCTTGCCTTCCCAAAGGGAATGGGTGGGGAGGGAGGGATGGGGGGAATTTGGAACTCAAAGTTTTAGGAACAACTGTTTAGTATTGTTGTTGCAACTAGGAAAGAAGACATACAGTTAATGAGGAATAGAAAGTCATCTGGCCCTACAGGAGAAAAGAGAAGATGGAGACAAGAGAAGGGAGGGATGACAGAAGAGAGGGCAGATTGGAGATAGGAAAAATTAGATTGCTTGGGGTATTGGGGTGGGGGGAGGGGATAAAAGGGGAGAAAATTGGGAACCCCAAAATTTGTGAAAATGAATGTAAAAAATTAAATAAATAAATAAAATTAAAAAAAAAAGAAATAAACTTTCTTGTGATTGTGAGAATTTTCTATCATCTAGAACCCGCATGACCACTTTTTTGAGATGTCATATCCATATTTGATACTTTAGCCCTGGGTTGTGTATTTGATTATATTTTAACCCTTTTCTGTTTTTGGATTCTAGCACTCTATAAATCACATAACTTGTAAGGCTTTCATGTTTTGTAGATATCACATTTAATATTAATCTGATACTGTTCTTAAATACTTGTGACAGAATTAGGGGAAAAACTATTTTGCTGAATATATTAAAACTTAGAACCATCAAAGAAACAGCATTATGCTGGAACCTTGAGCAAGTCTTCTAAAAGGATTTGAAAAGATTCCCCTCCCCCTAATGTTCGTAAACTCTTTCACTATGCTGTGTTTGAATAAGGTTTCATGTCAGCAGGCAGGTTACTAAGAGTTTGGGGGAAGCAGGGAGAAGTTATGTATAGAGGAGTGTTTGGAATAAATAGCACTGACACCTGCCTTGGCAATGCTTGATTAGTTGCTCTCCCAGGTGGTAGGTCTTGACAAATGGTCTTCCCACTGTGAAGGTTTGGACGTGAGAAATGGAGGAAAAAGGTGATGGTGACTTCTGATTCTGGCCATCTGTGTCATAATTTTAGTCTTGAGGATATAGTTTGGAATTCTGGGAGGCAGAAATCTGAACTCACTGACTAGTTTGTTTTCTGTCTTGTAGATGATATTTTACCATGTTAGCAGCAACATGCCAATTGGATTGTGGATTTTGGGGGAGCAGTCTGGAGTTGAGTTTATTAGCCTGAGAACCACATCTCTTCTTCTTTAATACAGGGTATTGAATAACTTTAGGAGGATGGGTTATCAAACAACTTGTAGGTGGAAAGTATTCCATGCCTCAAGTTTCTGGTGTCAGCAGCACATATATAATCAAAAGATATATGATTGTTAAACCAATATTCTAAATTGATAGTGGATCAACAAAAATACAAGTTTAACTAGGCCTTTTGGATGCACTTTGAGGGTTCAGGTCAGTTTTGAAAGGCAGCATCACAGAAAATAAAGAATAGTGGGTTTGTAGTCAAAAGATTTAGAGTTAGATCATAGCTCTGTCATTTATTACCTGTGTGAGACTAAGTTAATCTCTCTGGGCCTCAGTTTCCTCCTCTGTACAATGAGGGAGTAGGATTAGATGGTTTCTCAAGTTTATTGATGGATGGATAAACAGGCCAAGATGGGGATGTGGGAAGAAGGCCATTCCAGGCATAGTGGATATATTCATGTGAAGATGGATATTATAGTTTGGCAGTGTTCTACAATGATTTTTTCCACATAAAACAAATCTGATAAAAGAGAAGCCTCTTACCATATGTTCCCTTCATGCAGGCAGGCCCCCAGGGCCCCCAGTGAGTAACTGGGTTGTACCATGCCAATTGCCAAGAAATTCTTTTTGTTGATGGAGAATCATTTGTTTTCTAGTCAATCTATTATTGTTCCCAAGGGAGCTGCTCTCATTAATACTTTGATATGCCATTGAGTGTGACTGTGAGAAAGTCACATTACCTATCTCAATCTCCTTATATGTGAAATAGGGATAATAGTACCTGTAACTATCTACTTCATGGGGTTTTTCTTGGCTCAGATATGATTTCGTGTGTGTGTGTGTGTGTGTGTGTGTGTATGTGTGTGTGTATATATATATACATATATATATATATATATGTATATCTATTGTCATCACCATTAAAAGTAGTCATTTAAAGAAGTCATCCATCCCAGGAGGGATGGAAAACACTTACAAAGGAAATTATGATGAAAAGAGGGACAATTTTGGTAAAACAGAAGAAGGAGAATTTTCTGAATAGTTTGATGTTGTTGCAACCCAACTCACCAACCAACTTAAATTTTTAAAAGGCATGGAAGAGAGGGCAGTGAACAGAGGATGAATAGAAACTTGTCATGATATCATAAGAATAATGACAACTCAAAATGAGCTTAGACTGCTGAGAATAGATAAGATTAGAAAAATAATTTTTTTAAGTTATATTAGAGAGAAAAGGAGGAGAAATGGAATGTAACTTGTGATAGATTGTTAAGTGACAACTGATGATAGAGTCATAGTTCTTTTTTTCGTTGTATTTTCCCTACCAAGAAGAGTGGCCTTTGACTTGGAAAAGACAATACAAAGTGGCTGATAACCAAGACGAGTGAGGAGAAATAAAGAGATCCATAATTCTTCTCAGTGAGTTCAAGTCATCTCACCCAAAGGGACAGCATCCTTGCATCATAAATTAACTAGCAGATATTATTAAAGATCTGTTCCTAATCTTAGATCATAGAAAACAGAAGAGGCAGTGAGGACTGGACATGGGCAGTTATTGTACCATTTCAAAGTGGGGAAGAGAATGGAACCTGTGCAATATGTAACAGCGAACTTGTCTCCAAATCTCCGCAACATTTTGGAATGTTGAGAACAAGATGGTTATTGAACAAGAAAGTAGTGATCACAGAGGACCAGTATGGCTTCATCAGGAATATGTCATGCCTTATTTCCTTTTTTTGACTGTATTACTAAAGTAGTAGATTAGGGGAAATAATATAGATTTAGTTTAGATAGAATTTAGGAATGCATTTGAGGAAGTCTCCAAGTTTTTCATGTTCTTATTATAGAAAAGGTGCAGTGACAGTAATGCAGCTAGATGCATTTGGAACTCACCAAATGACTAGACCCACAGAATAATTATTATTTAACATTTCTTGGAGGAGGTTTCCAGTGAATATCTTCAGTGATCCTTGTTTGATCTTGTGCTATTTATCATTTTTGTTCAATGAGTTCAAAAAAAGTTTAGATAGAATTCTTACCAAATTTGCAGATCCTATGAGGGTAGGAGGGAAAATTAACCTGTTGAATGATAACATTCAAAAATATTGGTTAGAACACTGGACTGGATCTAATAAGGTAGAATTTAATAAAGTTTGATAATGGGTTTAAAAATCAACTGCACAATTATAAGATGGAGGCATTTTTAGATAGTTGGTTTTCTGAAAAACATCTGGAGACATTGGTAGACTGAGGGGGAGGGCAATGGAATAAACATTTATAAAATGCCTATTAATGTACTATTCACTGTGCTAAGCACTTTTATAAATACTATGTCATTTAATTTTTACAACAACCCTGGGAAGTAGGTGCTCTTATTTTCCTCACTTTACAGCTGAGGACAGACACAAGTTGTCACTTGCTCAGAATCACATGGCTTGTAAATAATCTGAGGTCAGATTTGAACTTGGGTTTTAGTGATTCCAGATCCAGTGTTCTATCCACTGTGTAACAAGCTCAATGTGACTCAACATGGCTTCAAAAAATAAGGAGGTGACATCTCTACTCTATACTGTCCTTATTAGACCTTGACTAGGGTATTGTGTTCAGTTCTGACCATACAGATTAGGAAGGACCCTGAGAAGCTGTATCTGTTTGGAGGATAACAACATATATGGGAAAGAACTTTTAGTTTATGCTGTTTAAGGAACATTTGCAGAAACTGGTTGTTTAGACTGGTGAAAAGAAGACCCAGAGTAACATGATTGTTGTATTATAGTAAGGGCTTTCTTGTGAAAGAGGGATTAGATTTGTTTTATTTGTCCCAAGAAGAGAAAACTAGAAAGTATGGGTAGAAATCTCAAAGAAGCAATTTTAGCTTGATGTCTGAAAAAACTTCCTTATCAGAAAAAGCAAAAAAAAGCTGCTTTGGGAGTCACTGGTTTTTCCATCCCTGGAGGTCCTTAAGTAAAGACTGGGTGACTGCTTGTTGGGTATATTTCAGAGGGAATTTCGAGGTTGGGGCTAGTATTGGTTGAAGTAGATGGCTCTCTTCCAGCTACTGTGATTCTGTGAGAGTCACTTTTTGATTAGAAAATTGCAGATCTTTTCCCAGCAATTTAGCAGGCTTACCTAGAAATCTAGTTTTGTGGAACTTCTATTTGAAAATTTCAAATCTTTTAGTAATAACTTGTAAACATTTTAGTTGTTGCTAATGCCTGTTGACTGACTAGAATGGAGAAATGGCTTTTCCCAGGACTACGAAATTTCATAATGACATTGTCTAATTTTACAAGACAAGCTTCTGCTTTGTACAAGGGTTTTCTTTGTACATGGAAAATGGTTTAACATGCTGACTGGCAATTAGTGTTTTGATCAGTTTAGGTATTAGGACAGAAGAATAAAATTCACCAGGTATCTTCTTTTTCTTGATATTTGAAAGAAAGTTTTATTTGCATCTGGTTTTCTTTCCAAACCTTATGTTAAATTGACTTTTTGTTTACTTATTTTTGGTCCTTGATTTTATAAAAGAGATTATCTGATAATTAAATGTGACATTTCATTTTAAAAGTAAGAGATATTTAAACATCTTTGTCTTCCCTCTAACACCTCCCCTCCTGTGGGTTGTGAGATCTTTGTGGGCAGATGCCAGTTTAGTTTTCCTTTTTTTAATTTGTAGCTCCATTTTCTTGCATAACATCTCTGGTAGTTTAAAAAAGTTAATAGTAGATAGTAGAATTGATTCATTCACTCAGCAAACATTTATTAAGTCCTTGAGGTGGAAGGGATTTGAAGTGAATTTAATACTTTTATTTATTGATTCTACCATCTGTTTTGCAGAAGAGGAAATAGAAGCCAGGGAAATTAGGGTTTCCTTTAAGTCTCAGATGTGAAATTTGAACTCGGGTCCTTTAATTTGAAATTCAGAGTTTTTTGCACCTTTACATGTTTTTTCCTCATGAAGTTGATGAAGTTTAGGGATGCTGGGGACCCCAAAATAACGATACACCAGGTCCTGCTCGAATGAATTCGACTCAAGTCTTCTTAAAGCCAAAGAAAACAAAGTTTATTAAAGATTCGCCTTACTGGGTTGACTCTTAAGGAGCCTAAGCATTTGTAATGCTTGTATTCACAAGAAGGCAGATAGAATCCCAGCTAGACAGAATCTGAACTGGATTGAATCTGAGAGCCTTCATAGAGGCAAGATGGAATTTAAGTACAGAGAAGACTGTAGGAGGGATCTGGGGGTGGTCAGGTAGTCCAGGGTGGTGGGAGAAGGGGTTTCGGAGGGTCTTGAGGAGAAGTCCAAGGAGGACCTCAGTGGGACTGACTGGGGTGACTGGTCAAGTGTTGGAAACAGCTGGAGGCAATCAGGAGATATCAGACAATGGAGGTCTTAGGTCAGAGGCAGGTGTCCCCTGGTAGTCTGGGGTCCCAGGGATGGTCTCCATGTATCAAACCCTGGGAGGATCCTGATGGGAGTAACTGGTAATAGGATCAAAGGGAGGAATATCAAAAGAATGCTAAATAGAAGATCGGGAGTATCTGGCCTGGAAGAAATGGAAGGAGAATCCAAGGAGCCCCTGCCCCCCAGAGGCCAGACTTTCTGGGGGCCCTTCAGACTAATGGGACAAAAACCCTCCCGATCCAAAGGGAAAAGATCTTGAGCTTGTACCCCATCAAAGTCACTTATTGCCTAGTAGTTATAGCATCTACTATATGACTCTTGCAAGTGCTTGTTTTTTTTTTTTTAAACTTTCCTGTCAGATTACTCATTGAGTTTGTGTTGTGCCCAGTGGTTTATTTGGCTGTACTTCCTTGTGTTGCAAAGGAAAGAAAGTTAATGATTCACATAAGGCTTTGCTGGGTATTGTATTTAGGCCAAGCCACCTCTAAGACTCCTGAGTCACAAATGATAATTTATCAGAAGGCTAATTTAGCAAAGGGAAAGGTCAGCTGCTCCTAAAGCCCCAGACTATCAACTGTAGGCTGTGAGTTATGGTAGTGGTGATGGGGTGGGAGATCTGGATCATAGAAAGCCCTGAGACTCTGCTCAGCTAAATTGCAGACAACACTGACTGGTTTAGTGGTCTGTGGAAGTGTGTCTACCCTGAGACCAGAGCTTCTTTTGCAGGTGTGAGAGTTGACTCAGATCTCTGGCTCTAAGTCAGGTGAAAAAATAACTCCAGGAACTGCCCTAGAGAGTTGGGATGCAAATTCAGGTGTTTGTCATTCACCTGGAACATTGGAAACATCTTAAAGGCAGTCACAGCTAGCTATAACAGATCACTTCCTAAATCTCAATATTCTAGTTATCGAAAACCAAATGTTTCTTTGGCAATTCGGTTGGCTGCACTAACTCAGCCAGTGATTCATCCTGCAACTAATGAGCTAAGTTGTCATCAAAGAGAATTGAAAACTATGTCTGTCTAATGAGGAAAAGAATACTTGCAGTATATTGCTCTGCATGTTCTGCTGGTACTTCTCTGTGGTATGGAGAGCTTAGACAGGATGTTTCACCGGGCCTCGGTCACATAATATACTTGCTCACCAGTCCCTGAAGTAAGTCTTCTAAACTTAATCCTTGAGAATTGGCCAGACTCCTATACCCTTTTGTTGTCATAAGATGAAATACAGTTTATCAGTGAAAAGCATTTGTGTTTTATGTCACAAAATCCCAACTATAGTTATATCCAGATACTTATTCTCATATAATTTTATAACCCAAATTGCAAAACAAAATTATTAAGTCAAATTGCAAAATATAAAGGATAGAGATTAGACCTGTGCTTTCTTTGACATGTTGAACTCCTAAGTGGCAAAACTTTATTGGTTAGCACCTTTCCTGCAATTAGTCTTAAAGAGTTAGTTATCTTAAGCCAAAGAGGCTAAGTGATTTGTTCCGGGTCACACAGGAAATATGTGTGAGATAGAACTTGAAGTCAAATTCTTTTTTTGGGCACAACAGATGGAACCCTAGGCCTGGAGTCAGAAAGACATGAGTTCAAGGCCTGAATTCAAATCCAACCTTACATACTTCTGACTTTGTGATGGTGGGCAAGTCCAGGGGTGGGGAACTTGTGGCCTTGAGGCCACATGTGGTCCTCTAGGTCCTCAAGTGCAGCCCTTTGAATCCAAACTTCATAAAACAAATCCCCTTAATGAAAGGATTTGTTCTATAAAAGTTGTACTCAGTCAAAAGGCTGTACCCAAGGACCTAGAAGGCCACATGTGGCCTCAGGAGTTCAAGTTTTACAGAACTCAAGACTCCAGGCAAGGTAGTCTTGAAACAAGTATTTCAAAGGTCACCACTCAGAAGGATTAAATTTGTTCTGCTTTACCATAGAGGACAGAACTAGAAGCAATGAGTGCAACTTGTAATAGAGGCAAATTTGGACTTAATGTAAGGGAAAAGTTCCTACCAATTAGAGCTATCCAAAAATGAGATTGACTATGTATTTAATTATGGGTTCTGTCTCTTTGGTGTTCAGCAGGTAAAGGATTAGATGGATGTCCATTTGGTAGATAGGTGTTAGTAAGGATACTTTTTAATATAGACTGTACGTTGGCCTTAGTGGCCACTGGGATTATTTCCATCTCTAAAATCCTGTGATTCTGTTAAATCATATAGATTTGTCCATAGGATGATTTTCTGGAAAACTTCAAGAAGAGCCTGTATGATCAGTGACAGAATTAGTTTTGGTGTTTTCACGTTTGGATAAAACTTGACTGGACTAGATGATATGTTAAGTCCCTGTCCAAGATTTTATGATTTTATCATGGCCCCTGACATTCTAAAAATATAACAGGAAAGAACTTTAGCAATTGGATAGTTGAGTGTCTCTCCAGAAATTGTCGGGGAAGGAGGAAATCATGGTCAGAAATAAAAAAAAGATGTGGATGGAATGTGATCTGTATCAGGGAGTATCCATCCTGGTAAAATCACACAACATACAAAATATCAGAATTTCAAAGAGGAGCTTGGTATAAAGATGATAAAATTATGTGGCTTTGAGCCCCATTAAGGTAGAAAAGTTTGTGGAGTAAAGATGCAAATAACCCTTGCCAACTTTTTTCTCTTGCCAAAAGTTCTAAATTCTACTTATAAACTCATTATTTCATGAAGCCCCCAATTTTTCTCCTGGGATTCCCTTCATTGTATACTTTTTCAGTTCAGGGAACCTTTCTGAAGCTTTTTATTTGGAGGTCCATCATTTATATTTATGCCTCTCCTGCTCTTTTACTGTGTGACTTGGAGTGAGTCATCCCTTTCCACTCAGTCAGTCTCATTGTTCCTATTGTGCTTTGTATAGAAGAAAGGTAAGACTCTAGTTTTTGCTTGTCTTTAAAGAGCTTATGATAAATCTGGAAAGATAAGATGCAAATATAATGGAACACTGAACTCCCCCTCTCTGTGTAATTTGAGTGTTCTGTGTTGTGCTAAAGACTGGGAGAGATATAGTTGAGAGGAGAGATAATCCCTGAGAAATAGAGGAGGTGATATTTGAGTGGGCTTTGAAGGGTTGTTCAGTTTTACATAGGTGTGAAGAAACGGGAAAAAGGATGGTGAAGTTACAGGAAAAAACATACACAGAGATTCAGAGATAGTAACAAACATGACCCTGTTACTGGAGAATGAGGATCCCAGTCTGACTTGGGCAGACATTCCATTCTGGGACATAAGGGCAGGAAGTTGCCTAAGAATTTTGATATGATTATTGTCTGCAAGTATATGAAGGACTTTTATGTGGAAGAGAGATTAAACCTTTTCTGCTTGGCCTCCAGAGGATTGAACTAGAAATAGTGGACAGTAAATGGAAAAGATTAATTTTGGTACAAATATAAGGAATATTTTTCTAACTATCAAAACTGTTTCATGGTGGAAAGGGCTGCTTTTGAAAGGGATAGTTTTCCTATTCCTGAAAATCTTCAGGTGTAGCTTGGTTGACTACTTTTTAGGGTTATTGTAGAGGAAATTCCTCTTCAGGTGTTAAGTTGGACTGGGTCTTTTCCAAATCAGAAATTCCAATTCTCCAGCACCAGAGATTAAGTGGAAAGAGTCCTTGATCCCTGAGAATCAAAAGACCCAAATTGGATTTCAGACTTGCTACTCTCTACCTCTTTGTCTCTGATACCTAGTGTCATAGAATTTAGATGTAGAAGGAACTTTAGAAATCACCTAGTCATCTTCTCTCATTTTATAGATGAGAAAACTGACTGCTAGAGAATTTAAGTGACTTTCCTGAGGTTATAAAAATTGTAAAGTAAGATTTCAACCCAGGTCTTCTGGGTGTCACTCCCCTCATCTATAAAATAAGGGAGGAAGTTTAAACTCATTTAATAATGTGGTTACATTTAGGCTCTGACATTATATTGTGCTAAGAATCTTAAAAATCAGAGACAAGAATTTTGATTTGGTAAGCTCCTAAATAAGGAACAATTATTGGCATTTCTGGCTTAGCTAAGGCAATTTTTATTACTTGATTGAGGTCACAAGAAAAGAACTGAATCATGGATATGCAAGCAGGTGTCATAGCCTTGCTCACTGAGCTGAGTGTAGCTGACTGACTTATAGTTATGTAGATCTAGATTGAGAAGAGGGTCGTTAAAATGAGGATGATACAGAGTTGAAAGACACATGGGGTAAATTCTGGGTAAGGAAGGCACAAAGTTAAAAAACTGGAGAAAAATGGCACATTAGAATGGATACAGCAAGTTGAGTACAGCAGATACTTTTCATTGTTCTGTCTAAAGATAACTTGATCTTGTACAGGAAAGAAAATTTTATTAGCAGTCTTATTTTTTTCACCAACTTTATTATTTCAGCTGTACAAGAAATTATTTTGTCTTTGTTCTTCTCACTGTCTGTTGGTCTGTCCACCTTAATTCATTGTCTCATGATGCCACTGTTTTTTTTGAAGGCTTCATATTGTTGACTTTAATGTCTGACAGATCTTCCTTTGTGCTATCTCCCTTCTCATTTGGATTCTTTATAGTGACTAGCCCAGTTCTTAAAAATCAGTCATGCTGTCTAATCTCCTTCATTGCTAGACAGAGGTGGATAAAAATCCCCCCTCTTTTTGAGGCTTTTAGTCACCATCAGTCTGGTCTTCCTGTCTCCTCTTTTTTCCCTTCAGCAAACATTCACAAACATTCCTCATGCCTCTGCAGCATCTTCTGGGCACTCTGACTGTAGATACGATATAGGGCATGCTCTGGACATTTGTTCTTGTTGTGGAAGTTGTTTTCAGAACAGTTGGTGTGGATTTACCATGCGTGGCTCAAATTCTTCACAGTCAAACATCAGCTGCTGATGCCTTTTGTCATAGGCCTATGCCTGGCAGTGATCAGGGTAGCTCATGGTATGTTAGTCAGCATATTGCCTTGGCACTGCTAGGGCACAACTGCAGCTTGGTGTGGCACTTGAGGAGGACCTTTACATCTTGTAGACCTGAGATGTTGACAGCACCTGTGGTTTTAGAGGTGGGGTAATAGTTTTTCAAGTTAATAATATTTGGCCTCCTCACAACCCTTTGCAGTAATGTCAAATTCTAGATAAATGTAAGAAAATGTTACACTTAAAACTGTAGAATTGTTTCTAAGCTGGTGGCAATATGAAAGTGATGTTTAAAGAATATTAGTTTGATAAGGACAAACAGGATAGATTGGATAGGGAAGAATCTGAAGTCAATGAAGCAATCAATCACGTCTAACTATTCTAGTCATCTAGGTTTGGGTGCTAGGATTCTGGATTAGACCAATGGTTCTAAAAGTGGAGAATCAGAATATAAGCGTTGGAATAACCTTAGAGATAATTTCATCAGTTTCCTCTTCTCCCCATCCCTTTCTCCCTTATTTTACAAGTGATTGAACTGAGGCAGAGAGAGGTGAAATTACTTGTTCAATATCACCTGACTAATTAGTGGCAGAACCAAGGCTCAAATTCTCTTCTCCTAACTGGAGTCCAACATTCTTTCTGTTATAGCGTTGCTGCCAGGAATGCTTATTAGAGCTCAGATGTGCCTGAAAAGCTTTGTCTTTCAGAGAAAAAAAAGCTGATTTGTAACCATGAAGCAATATAATCCGAGTAAAGAGAGTTCTCACAGTTGTTTTTGCCTTGGTTTTTTTGTTTGTGGAAATTTGTAGTTTGCAGTTGGTTCCCATTAGGTTTGTTGCTTTTCTGTTTGATTCAGATATTAACAAGTGAGTTTCTTTAAGCTCTTAACAACAATTGTTTATGAAGTTCAGAATCTTGTTGTTTCTCTGTCATCTCTAAAAGTCTAACAAAATTGCTTGGAGAGGTAATGTCCTTTTCCTCTTTTGCTTATTGAACTCCTACCATCCTGTAGAGTTCAACCCAATTGACAACTCCTCCATTAGGGTGTATTTTCATCTATGTAGTTATCTATATTTATGTCTTTTTGCTTTACTAAATTATTGAGCTTTGTAGGGGTGGGTGATTGTGCCTTATCTAAATTATGTATCTCCTCTGCCTGTATTTCTCAAGGTCATTTCTTAGTGAATATTGAATGAATGGGCTTTGATGTGTATACCGAACCATTGCTATTAGGTAGTATGGTGAATAGAGTATGGATGTTGGAGTCAGAAAATCTTGAGTTCAAATCTTGCCATAGACATTTATAAGCTTTCTGTCCCTTGGCAAATTATTTAACCTCTCTATTTTCCTCAGTTTACTCATCTGTATAATAGGTAATAATAGCACCTACTTCACAGGGGAAAATTAAATAATATTTATGAAGTGCTTTGCAAACCATAAAGCTTTTTGGAAAACCTAGCCTTTTAAAATAATAATAATATTTTATGAAATCTTAATAATATTTTATGAAATCTGAATGTAGATCAAAGCATAGTTTGCTCTCTTTTTGTTTTGTTTTTTATTTTTCATGGTTCCTTCCATTCATTCTCATTCTGCTATAAAGATGACTAATGTGAAAATATGTTGAATAGGAATGTATATGGAGAACCTATATTGGATTGTACACTATCTTGGGGAGGGGGAAAGGAAGGGAGGTGGAGAAAATTTAAAACTTATGGAAGTGAATGTTGAAAACTAAAACTAAATATATAAATTTACAAAAAATATTTTACTTACCTATTCCGATTAACTTGAAAAAATTGTTTCATATTCATATATGAACTGCTTGTGTATCATGCTGTCTATTCTTTCTCAACTTTTTGAACCTTTTGAAGGTTAATGAATGGAAGATATTAGGTTATAGTCCAAATCTGGTAATGGAAATTCCTGTCCATGTATTGTAAGCAGGAGACATGCATGATTAGCTTGAAACACTGGCTTAAGTAGAAAATTTATGACACTCGCATTTTAACATAGTTTTTGTGCACCAGACTTCATGAGGAGGCCAGATACTGGGGGGGAGAAGGGATGCGGGGGGAGGAGAGAAAGAGAGAGAGAGAGAGAGAGAGAGTGTGTGTGTGTGTGTAGTATAGAGGGGTATGGTGCAGTATGGTAAAATAGAAAAAGAAAATCCTCAGTTTTAGACTCAGGAGATTTGATTTCAAATCCAGAGTATGGTACTTTAGTATTTGTGTGATTGTGAATAATTTTTTTTTCCCTTCTGGGTCTTATTTTTCTTTATCTTTGGAATGTGACAGTTGGATTTGAATTTTACATATCCTTTAAGATATGCTTACCCTTTAACTGCTCTCTGATTCTAAGAAAGTCTTACTGCAGGGCTTGGTTATTTGGTGATATTGAGCCTTGATTCTTGAAGTTAAGGTTAGCAAAATCAAAGATCTGGAAAGTGCTACAAGGTTATGAAAGCTTTGAATACAAGTTTAGTGATGGACTCTATTGTCTAAGGATCAAGCCTTCTGGTTATCCTGAGAGGCTCTTTCTAAATTGCTTTCAGATTGAAGAAATCTTTAATCCCCACAGCTCTCTAAGACTATCAGGTTGTAGAGTAGTTGTAGTCTGAAGTTATAGTCTTTAAAGTCACAGGTTTGTTTTTGTGTATGTATATTTTTAAGAACAACAAAAGATTTTTCTTAATATTCAGTGAATAGGAATATTGTTGAATCATAGACTCTATGTTGACTCATGTTGTGGGAAGCATGAGTCAACAGTGTGGAATATTTGCCAAAAATAGTACTATGATCTTAAGTTATTTTATTAGCAATGTAACGTCCAAAGCTAATTTGTGGATGAACCTTAGGGATGGATGATATGTCTCTTGTCAAAGGACCAGAGGATCACTATCAGGTTTGCCACAGACTAATGATTTTTTATTTTTGTCACAGTAATTACCAGTTCATAAAGTGATTATGTTGGTGATGCATGTTTAAAATCTAATGTGTAAAACAAGCAAACAGATATGTACAAACTATATATAAGATAAATAGGAAATAATTGAAAGAGGAAACATACTGTTAATCAACAAATGTTTATTAAATGGCCACTATATGCCAGCCACTGTGCTTAAGTGCTGGGGCTAAAAAAAATGGCAGAAGATAGTCCCTGCCCTTAAGGAGCTAACATTCTACTGGGTGAGGCAACATGCAAACAAATGTGTACACAGCAAGCCATATACAGGATAATTAGGAAATAATTAACAGAGGGAGGTACTGGAATTAAGAGGGTTTGGGCCAGATTTCCTGTAGAAGATGAAACTTGAATGAAGTTAGTAAAATCAGTAGGCATCGATGAGGAGGGAGAGTGTTCCAGGCAAAAGGGACAGCCAAAGAAAGTGTCCAGAGCTGAGTGATGAAATGTTTTGTTCATAGAACTGACAGGATACCAGTGTCATTGTATTGAGGAGCACATGTCAGAAAGAAAGATGTAAGAACTCTGAAAAAGTATGGGACTAAGTTATGAAAGACTTTGAATGAATCCAAACAGGATTTTGTATTTGATCCAGGAGGCAATAGGGAGCCACTGGAATTTATTGAGTAGGGCATGACATAGCCAGATCTGAGTTTTAGAAAAATCACTTTAGTAGCTGAATGGAAGATGGATTGAAGTGGGGAAGAGACTTGAGACGTGCTTATCCTCTAGTAAGCTATTATAATAGTCCAGGCATGAAATGATGAGGGCCCGTATCAGAGGGCTGTCAGTGTCAGAAGAAAGAACAGGGTACATAGGAGATGTTGCAAAGAGGAAATCAATAGACCTTTGCAAAAGTTTGAATATGGGAGGTGAAAAATAGTAAGGAGTCTAGGACAACACATTGGTTTTGAACCTGAGAGGCTCTTAGGATGATGTTGCCCTTGACAGGAACTGGGAAGTTGGGGATGGGGGGGACTTGGGTGAAAGATAATGAATTCAGTTTTAGACATGTTAAGTTTAAGATGGCTTAAATTTGATTTCTACTGGATATCCAGTTAGAGATATTTGAAAGAGTGAGATGTGAGATTGGAGGTTAGCAGAGAGAGTGGGGCAGGAAGTTGTATTTGAGAATCAACAACATAGATATGCTAATTAAATCCAGGGAAGCTGATGAGATCACAAAGTGAAGTAATATAAAGGAAGAAGAGAAGAGTGCCTAGGATGGAACCCTGAGAAACATTTCTAGTTAGAGAGCATGATCTGTGTAGGATCCAGCAAAGGAGCCTGGAAAGGAGTGATCAGATAGGTAGGAAGAGAACCAGGAGAGAGTAGTACCCCAAAAACCCAGAGAGAAGAGAGTATCGAGGAGAAGAGAGTGATTAGCAGTGTCAAAGGCTTCAGAGAATGAGGAGAATGAGGGTAGAGAAAAGGCCATTGGACTTGGCAGTTAAGAGATTACTGGAAATTTTGGAGAGAATAGTTTTAGTGGAATCATGGATGTTGGAAGCTGGATTGTAAGGGGTTAAGAAGAGAGCTGAGAGGAAAGAAAGTGGAGGTCCATATTGTGATGGACAAGGAAGAGAAACACCTGTTCTTCAGGCCAAGAATAAATTTTGTTCCAAACTTCAGTGTCTTTGAAGTGGGTTTTTTTTTTAAACTGTATTTATTTATTTATTTTTAGATTTCAACATTCATTTCCACCAAATTTTGAGTTCTAATTTTTCTCCCCATCTCTGTCCTCCCCTCACCCTACAATACCTTACATTCTGATTACCCCTTCCCTCAATGTACCCTCCCTTCTATCACAGCCCATCCTTCCCTTATCCTCATCTTCTCTCTTTGCTTGTAGGGCAAGATAAATTTCTATACCCCATTACCTGTGTTGCTTATTGCCCAGTTATATGCAATAATAATTCTCAATATTCGTTTCTAATACTTTGAATTCTACCTTCTTTCCCTCCCTCCCTCCTTACCCATCCCTGCTGAGAAGGCAAGCAATTCAATACAGGCCATATATGTGTCATTTTGCAAAAGACTTCTATAATAATCATGTTGTGTAATACTAACTATATTACCCTCTATCCTACCCTGTCCCCCCCCCACACTTTTTTCTGTTCTCTCATTTGACCTTGTTCCTTCCCAAAAATGTTTACTTCTAGTTACTCCCTTTTCTCTTTTGCCCTCCCTTCTATCATTCCCCTCACCCCACTTGTCCCCTCCTTCCCTCCTTTCCTATAGTGTAAGATAGATTTTCATACCAAATTTAGTGAGCATGTTATTCCCTCCTTAAGCCATATGTAAAGACGGTAAGCTTTACTTTTTCCCTCTCACCTTCTCCCTTTTCTCCTCCATTGAACAAGACTTTTCCTTTCTCTTTTATGAGTGATAGCCTGCCCCATTCCATTTCTCCCATTTCTCCTCCCAGTATTTTCCTCCCTTACCCCTTAATTTTTATTTTATTTTTTTTTAAGGATATCATCTCTTCTGATTCAGTTCAACCTGTACTCTTTGTGTGTGTGTGCGTGTATGTATGTATGTATGTATGTATAATCCTTCCACCTACCCACATACTGAGAAAAGTCTCAAGAGTTAGAAATATTATCTTTCCATGTAGGTATGCAAACAGTTCAGCTTTAGAAAGTCTTTTATGATTTTCTTTCCTTTTTACCTTTTCATGCTTTTCCTGATTTTTATATTTGAAAGTTAAATTTTCTATTCAGTTCTGGTGTTTTCATCATGAATGCTTGAAAGTCCTCTATGTCATTGAATGACCATTTATTCTGTTAAGTATTATCCTCAATTTTGCTGGGTAGGTGATTCTTGATTTTAATCCCAGTTCCTTTGACTTTTGGAATATTCTCTTCTAAGCCCTATAGACCCCTTAATGTAGAAGCTGCCAGATCCTGATTGTATTTCCAAAATACTCAAATTGTTTCTTTCTGGCTGCTTGCAGTATTTTCTCCTTGACCTGGGAACTTTGAAATTTGGCCACAGTATTCCTAGAAGTTTCTCTCTTTGGGTCTCTTTCAAGAGGTGATCGGTGGATTCTTTCAATATTTATTTTGCCCTCTGGTTCTAGACTATCAGGGCAGATTTCCTTGATAATTTCATGGAAGATAATGTCTAGGCTCTTTTTTTGATCATGGCTTTCAGGTAGTCCCATAATTTTTTAATTGACTCTCTGGATCTATTTTCTAGGTCAGTTGTTTTTCCAGTGAGATGTTTCATATTATCTTCTATTTTTTTCAAACTTTTGGTTTTGTTTTCTTACTTCTTGGTTTATCTCATAGGCATTAGCTTCCCTGAACTTGATTATCTTTTATAAAGAACTATTTTGTTCAGTGAGCTTTTGAACCTTCTTTTCCATTTGGCTAATTCTGCTTTTTAAAACCTCCTCCTCATTGGCTTTTTGGGCCTCTTTTTCCAATTGAGTTAGCCTCTTTTTAAAGGTATTATTTTCCTCAGCATTGTTTTGGTTCTCCTTTAGCAGGCTTCTGATACACCTTTCAATCTGTTCCATAGCCTGAACCCATTTCATATTCATTTCGGAGGTACTGGAGGAAGAGGCCTTGACTTTTTCTGACAGTATGCTTTGTTCTTCCTCATCCTGAAAGGGTAGAAGGAGATACCTGTTCACCAGGAAAGTTCACCTTCTATGGTCTTTATTTTTTTTCCCTTTTTTGGGCATTTCCCAGCCATTTACTTGACTTGTGAATCCTTTGTCAAGAGGAGGGTTCTAGTGCTTCTCCTTTCCCCAGTACCATGCTCAGGGCTGAGATTCAGATCAGCTGCTCAATTCCCCCAGGGGCTTTGGGTAGGGGCGGGGCTGCCACTGAGGACTGAGGATCAGGTCAGCTGCTTAATTCCCCCAGGGGCTTTGGGTAGAGGCAGGGCTGCCACTGAGGACTGAGGTTCAGATCAGCTATTCAGTTCTGCCAGAGGCTTTAAGCTGAGCTGCCTGGACAGTGGATCCAGGCTGCTTCCTTGATCACCATAGCCTCCTGCTACTGCTGCTGCTGCTGCTGCCACCTCTGCTGCCACCTCTGCCGCCACCTGGGGCCAGTGCTGGGGGAACCCCATTTCCCTCTCTTCAAGCTGGGAAAGTCCTCCCATACTGACCTTTGGATCTTTCTTTGTTGCTTGTGGGTTGAGGGATCTGGGACCCTCCCTACTGGGAATTCTGCCCTGGAGGTCTGTTCAGGTCCTGTTCCTCCTAGTGCAGTGAAGGCCAGGGCTGGGCTATACTCCACTCAGCATCCTGTGAGATAGACCTTTCTTGTCAGTCTTCCAGGTTACCTTTTGCTGATAACCTCTTTCACTCCGTTGTTCTATGGCTTCTGCTGCTCTAGAATTTGCTGACAGTCATTTTTTACAGGTGTTTTGTAGGCTATGGGAGAAGTGCTAGAGTATATGTGTCTTTCTACTCTGCCATCTTGGCTCTGCCCCTGTCTTTGAAGTGTTTTGAGAGGCAGCATAGTATAAATGGAGAGACCACTGGATTTTATTCAGAAGATCTGGGATCAAATGTAAGTTTTACCACTTAAATGGTAAATTGTGGATTTCAGTTTCTTCATTTGTAATATGAAGGGGTTGCACTAGAAGGCCTTTAAGGTTCCTTTCAGTTTTAGATCTATGAACCTATAATTGTATGACTCTATAACTTTGATAGCTTTAGGCATTTTGGGGGTTTATAGCAGAGCAGGGAAGTTGGAAAGAAGGTGGCCACAAAGCTGTTCAGTCAGTGTAGTCTAATGTAAAGGCTGGATTTGGAGTCTCGCATGCAGAGTTATTCTGGATGCCATGCTATACTCTGCTCATACCAGCCATGTGTCTTTTCATTGATCTTGGGTACTGTGTTTTGATTCTTTCAAGACTGGTTTTCTTTGACCTCAGATGTAGGTTGTAAGTGGCTAGTAAAAATACTGTCATTAAAAAATTCACATATCAAGGAAGATGTAATCCACTCTCAGAGAAACAGAGGACAAACAAATATAGTACTGTCTTATGTGGTTGATTGTTGTCCTTCGTTCTCGAAGAGGGCCAAAATGACATCACCATGATAAAAAAAAGTTTCAGCGTATCTAACTGTGGCTGATCAGACCAATATGAACTCGGAATGCTCTACCACAGATTGGGCACAGATAGTCCATGAACATTTGAGTTGTATACTCTAAATTTGTGCATCTTACATTTCCTTTTTTGCTGTTTCAAGTCTTATGTAGATGCGTATGAATGTATATATCTATTTGTGAATATGATTCTAGATATCTACGTATATGTATGTGTATGTAAGTGTATATGTGTCGGTATACGTATATATGTGTGTTTGTGTGTATATGTCTCTGTGTGTGTGTGTATATGTATTATATCCATGCTTGATTGTAGCCCTCTTGGATGAGGGGGAAAAAGGAACTAAGTAAAAGGTGCACATTCGAGAACAAAAGAAAACTTACAAAGAAGCAAAGAAAAGATGGATAGCTCTGAACACAGTGTGTACTATTGATCATGTCAGTTTTTCTGAAATGGAAATTTTTTGCTGTATATTTTGAATCCTCTCATGTTCTGCTGTGCACATGGCAATGATTTTTTTTCTTTTCTCATTTTGTATTTAAGTTTTAGTATTTAAGTTTAAAACAATTAATAAAAAAAGAAAAGAAAAACATTCACAGAATAATTGGTGAGGAGAGTTTTGTCCTGAGAAAACAAGCCTATATCTCATTGAAGAGATCTTTTTTTAAATTGTTACTCCATCCTGAAGCTGTCAGCTTTGTAACTTCAGTGTTGTAGCTGACTGATTGTTTAATGAAGAAATAATTACTTTCTTGGTCTTTCACGAATGCACAGCACTTTTACAGCTCTAAAATCATTACAGAAAATCTTGCTGTGACCGATGTACCAAGCTTTTAACTTGGTTGCTCTATTTATTCCTCTCAATGGGGAATGAACATATATTTTTATTTAGACCAAAAGTCTATCCTTCATATTCTTTGTCTTTTTATTTCTGTACGTTCTTAGGAGAAAATTCCAAAAAAAAAAAAAAAAAAAAGTAGAAGCACTACCTGTTTCCCCACCCCCTTTAAAAAATACATTCTCATTGAGGTTTAATTTCCTTTTAAATAAAATGGGGATAAGTCTAGTACTACCCACTTTATAGGGGTGCTAAACCAGATATAATAAAGTATGTAAAGTATTATATGAATAGTAATGACTATCATTTATGTGGAACTTCAAGATTTACAATTTAAAAAAAAAAAAAACTTAACGTGCTTCTCAGAGAAGAGCATAGACTGAAGGAAAAGGAAACTGGTGGAGGGGAACACAATGTGCCACTGCTAGTTACAGCAATGATGAGCTGAGAGTAACAGTGAGAGAAGAGGAAATCCTGAGACTGTCAGATGGAGACATATTTTGCTGTTGCATGTACCTCCAAGTGGGCCACTTGTGTATGAGACTGAATTTGACCTCAAATGGACTATCTGAGTTGGAGAACAGGGCACTGAGAGAAAGAGAGAGAGAGATAGAGAAACAGACAATGAGAGATAGAAAGACAGAGATAAGAGAGACAGAGAGACAGTGACAGACAGAGAGAGAGCAAGGTCTGTGCTGGTAAAACTTTGGTGAAATGAGCAATAAAACTTTGGGTGAGCCTTTAAAGGACAGCAATGCAGGACAGCATCCATATTGCTCTAGGGATTTTCTTCTGAGGTTCAGTCTGTATATACTCTGACCTTCTCTGTGGTCCCATAGGTTCCACATGCCCCATCGGGCACAGGTGAAGCAAGAAAGGTGACAGCCCCTGCCACAGACTGCTTGTGAGCATTCCTAGGCCTGCACTACCTTCTCAAGACCTCACAGGAAGATTAGTATTTAGTATGTAGGATGGAAGCATGTTTAAATTTTGATAGGAATAGTCAGGTTGAGCTTAGTAGGTCCTTTATATACTAATGGATGCTATTTGAGTTTCCCTTAGGCAGCTAGGTAGTACAGTTGACTCAGCATGGGACTTTGAATCAGAAAGATCTGGGTTCCAGTCTTGTCTCATATACTTATTACCTATGTGACTGCCTGCCAGTGACTTGACTGCTTTTTGCCTCAGTTTCCTTATTTGCAAAATGAGGCTAATAGCATCTATCTCAGAAGGTTATTGTGAGACTTAGATGTGTTAGCATATGTAAAGTGCTTTGACCTTTGCTATTATTATTGTTCCAAGCTACTGATATTTTACTGAGGGAGGAATAGACCAGAGGAGGTTTCCAAGGTATTATAATAAATTTCTACTATGCTTCCCAACCTATGGATATATTTGTGAAGAGGAAGGCAGGCTGTACTTTGACAGTACCTTCCCATCATTTTCCTCCTCTTCCTTGGAATTTGAGTTTGAAGGGACATTAGGGGTCATGTAATGTAATGATGTATTGCACGCAGCCTTTGTGATAGATGAATGGTTAGGCGCTTTGTGCCAGAATACTTCCAGTGACAGCACTTGCTACCTGGACAATCATCACATCTTAGAGCTAACTTGGAACGCCGAGATCTTGTTGTACAATGGGCTAATTTTTGTAATGAGGAAATAGGCATTGAATAGTGAAGTGGCTTGACTAAGGTTAAATAACGTTAGTGGAATAGCTAGAATTCAAATCTATATCTACTTACTCCTAATTAAAGTTTTCCTTATCACATTGTAGTGTTTATGACACAGCCTAAGTCAATATTGAATTCTTATTTTCCCCAATGATGCCATTTTGTGCAAATGCTCCTGACAAAAAGAAAGAGTACCAGGGCTTGCAGTTCCAGAGGTGTGAGTTGCACGTGGACTCCTTACTTCATTACAGTGGAATTCTACGTTTGTGCTCACTCTCCCTCAGGACAAAGTGTGGGAGAGAGAATGTGTTCTTGGTGTATGGTTTGGATGTTATGTCATAATTATTCATGCTTTTCTTTTTGTTTAGTAAATTGTTTTGATTTAGAGTTAATGGAAGGGGAAGTTAGGCTGCTCAATGAATAGAGAACCAGCCCTGGAGTCAGGAGGACCTGAGTTCAATTCTGGCCTCAGATACTTGAAACTTACTTGTGACCCTGTGCAAGGCCCTTAACTTTGATTTCCTCAGCGCACACACCCTCATCCCCCCCCCCCCAAAAAAAAAAGAATTAATGAATCAGCTAGTTGATTAGTTAAAGGAGAAACCCTTTGCTGTAGTTCAGGATCTTTTGTGTGCAGGTGATAGGAAAGGGTTAGCCCTCATTGTTTCAATACATGTTCAGTTGGGTGAATAAGCAAGTGGGCCACCTATCTGTTGGTGGCCTATGTAAATGAGAGACAGGGAGAGGAAGAGGGAGATGGAGGACAGGCCAGTCTCCACCTGCCTACCACACTCTCTTATAACCATAGAGCCAGTCAAAACTTAAGGATTGCATTTATTCCAAACTTCACCTGTCATTATATTGTATACACTCTGGCCACAATCTGTTAGGCCTATATGAACTATATCTCTTTTTTGATTCTAGGGTACTAGGGCTGAGGGAGGTGATGTATTTTTCTTTACTTTCTTTTGTACAGGCCCTATACTTGTTATGTTCTTCCTATTTGTTAGGGGCCTATGACTGCTATGACTCAGTTCTATTTAAGCACTTAACATTGGTTAGCTTTTAGAAAAGGATATTTATTGTGAAGATATAGCAAGAATAAAGTCCAAGTATTCTACTTCCCCATAGTTTGGGAGCATATTCTTCTCACTCTTTTGGGAAAGTAGATTCAATGTATCCTCTTTCTGACACAATATTGATCATTTATCAGTCCAGTTCATTTACTTCAAGAAGTGGCATCACTGTTGGATGAGACCTTGTCTTAGACTGCTGGGCTGGTCATTCCATGATCCTTGAGGCATTCATACTGTACTGGTTGCAAGCCTGTACTTTAGAATGCTAGGATGCTTAAAGGATGTTTCAGTCCTTTCATGCCTTGGAGGCATTGATGCTGCGCTTACTGCAAATCTGAATTCTGCAGTAGGATGTTGAGGAGTCCTCTGGACCTTTTAAACTCATAAGGTTTTAGATTATATTCCTTCACTGTACCTGAGCTCCCTGCAGAACACTGAGTCAGAAAGAGATAGTAGCTGAACCTTAGCTTAATTGACTGCCTTTACAGTCAAAGAGCCCCCCTCCCTTTTTTTTGTTTTACATTAGATTGAAACCAGTTGTGGAATGTCTCTGCCTTCTTCGTGGTTTGTCTCTTATACTGCATAGTCCACTCACCAAGACACTGTTCCTTACATGATTCTCCCAGAAGCAGGCTTCTTCAGGTTCTTGTTCTATCACTGGAAATTTAAATAGACTGAAGGCTTTGACAGCTATGTAGTGATGTTTAGCATGGAGATTCATGGGGCATGATCACTGTTTCAAACTATTTGAAGTCCTATGTTGTGGAACATGGATTAAACTTATTCTGAGTCACTAGCCAGAATTTGTAGGGTCCTGTGGCAGATATTATAAGGAATAGCAGAGAGGACTACTAGATACAGTTACCATATTGAATATTTTAGTTGAACTGTTTTTCTTTGTCTCAAGGGAGTGTTAAATCTGGAGGAGAGCAGGGTGAGAAAAAGGATAGTGAAATGACTATGATATGAAGACAAAAACAAGAAAACATTTAAAATGTGTTATAATTATGTTTTAGTTCCAATTAAGGTTGAATTTGCTAAAAATTAAAATTGTCCAATGCTGAAATGTGTTGCCTTGAGGAATAGTGACTTCTTGGTCATTATTTCTACCTTAAATATGTATGAATGCTCTCTACAACATTGAGATGACCATTTTTCAGGAGTATTCTAGGAAGGATGCATCTTTTCACAAATTAGAATAGATGATGACTTTGAATTATCTCTCTATTCTGATTCTAAGGACATGCACTCATTCATTAAGGATTTTTTGGGGACTCCTATGTGTTATTCTGCTGTAATATCTGAATGCAGTGGGAGAATAGAAGATATTAATGGAGAAAGAATTACAAGTTATAATAGTATCTAAACAATGGTCAGAGGGAACCACAGTTCTGATTGAAATTTAGATTTTTGCCATGCTATTCCAGGGCTTGTGGTGAGATGGGAGGCTTTTTGGTTGTTGACATTAAATGTTCTTTCCTTATCTATATCAATCTAATCTGTCTGTTTTTCTGCCTGTCTATCTATCTATCTATCTTTATTTATTTTGCCCTTGTAAGTGAGTTTGCTAAAGTTTCTGAATGGCTGAGATTCTCTTCATTATGGCAATAAGCCACATATATTGGTTGGTTTCCCAGCCAACTGCTCATACTGACTTAAGTTTTTGCATTTCTTTTTTTGTTAAGGAAAATTTACAACCACCAGATGGCATTTATGAATAACTGAAGGATTTTCTTTGAAATATAGACAATGAAATACATTCATGTCACAGATTTCCCACTAAGCCCTCAATTGTACTTTTAGATTTGGTCACTCTTCCTTCCATGGATGGCCCCAGAGACAAAGAACAAAAGACTGCATGGCATAGTTGGAGAGGTCCCTGGATTCTGAACCAGAGGACCTGAGTACTAATTTCCAAAACAGGTTTGACCTACCTGTTTTGACCTCAGTCAAGCCACTTCGTCTCTTTTGACCTCAGCTTCCTTATTTGTAAAATGAGAGAGTGCCTTCAAATGACCTCAGCGTTTCCTTAATTTGAAATGTTGCACTGTGAACTCTTGCCTATGAACTCAAAAACTTTAAGATGTAAGAATTTTTTGGCAGCTTTTTCTTGTTTGATCCAATGAGGAAATGGCTTAGTTTGTGCTCATCTCAGTTCTGCTGCCCTATCTCCTTCAATATCTATAACATTAATCATTGTTGTTGTAAAACCTTCATTATTGAAGAGGACCATTGATATCAGGAGGGTGATGTCATGACTTGAGGGTGAATTGGATTTAAGTGAGGCAGAGCTGTGCAAAGCCAGCAGCCTCACTCTCCTCCAAAATCATCAGAGTCCAGTGGCAAAACATAGGTCGAGACAACTGGTGATGGACCTCTAACAATAATCATCAATCACCAGTTGTCAGGCACCTGTTCTGCAGTAGGCACTGTGCTAAATGCTGTGGATACAAAGGGAAAAGTCTCTGCCCTCAAGGATTTTACACACACGCACACACACACAGAGTGTATTCAAAGTAAAAGCAATGTAGTTTTGTTAAGGAAGACACTATCAGCTGGGGTGATGGGAAAAACTTCATGTTGGAAGTGGCACTTGAACTCAGTTTTGAAGGAAATCTGGGTCTTAGAGACAAAGAGATTGCATTGTAGGCATGGGATTCAACCAGTACAAAAATATAGAGAAGGGAGATGATCACTCCTATGTGAGAAGCAGTAATTAAGTCAATATGGCTGGTCTGTGGGAGCACTAAGGAGAAAAATGTGCAAGAAGACTAGAAAAGTAAGAAAAAAAAATTAAGAATCAAACAAGTCAAGTCAGCAAGCATTTATTAAGTATCTACTATGTGCTAGTTACTTTGCTAAGTGATTGGGATATAAAGAAAGGGAAAAATGAGAGGAGTTTATATTGGAGGAAATATGAAATCTTTGAACTTTATTGGTAGTGGTATGGTTAGACTTATGCTTTGGGATAATAATTTTCTTGGCAATGGATAATGAGTTGGGATGCAGAGGTGTGAGGAAGAGAGAACAATTAGGAGACTGTTGCAAAAATGCAGGTAAGAAGTGATGCAAAGTTGTGAACTAGATGATGTCTATGTGAGTAGAGAGAAGTGGTATTATTGGAGAGAGATTTTGGAAGTATAAATAATAATTTAGCAACTATTTGGATAGATGGGGTGAATGACAGTGATGTTGAGAATCTAGATGACTGAAGGGATGGTGGTATCCTTGACAGGAATAGTAAAGTTCAGAAGAAGGCTAGCTTTGATGAAAAAGATAAAGACCTAAAAAAGAGTCTAAAACACATTTTAGACGTGTTAAGTTTCGGATGCATACAGGAAAACCTTTTTGAAATGTCCAGGAGGCAATTCATCTCAGAAGAGAGATCAGCTGCATATATAGATCTAGAAATCGTAGGCATAAAGATGATAATTGAAATCATAAGAGTTGTTGAGATCAGCAATTGAGAGAGTGTAGGGAGAAAAGAGAAGAGGTCTCAGGAGCCTTGGGAGACACTCAAAATTAATGAATACGAATGATAAAGTATTAAAGGAAACTTAGGGGTGGTCAGATAAATAGTAGTAGAACGAGTAGAGAGCAATAAAGAATTAGAGAAAAGAGAATTTCTAGGAGGAGAAAGTAGTCAACTATGTCATAGACTGCAGAGAGGTTAACAACAAAAACAGATGACAAATGAGAAGAGGCAAGATTTGTCAACTAATAGATCATTAGTAATTTGGACAAAGAGGTTGATTTCAATTATGACATCCAAATACGCATTGGAAAGGGCTGAAGAGAAAACAAGAGATCAGGAAGTGGAGGCACTGAGAATAGATAACTTTTTCAAATTTGACTAAGAAAAAAGAGATTGTAGTTAAGGTTATAGTTAGCAGGTAGTAGATGAGATTTAGATATATATGTAGATAGTTGAAAGGAGCTAGTATATGGAACAAACTGAGAAAGATACTTGGGGAAATCTTTTGGGCAAAAAGGAGGGTATAGGATCTAGGATACAACAGAGGGGTTGACTTTACTGAGAAGGGCCACCTCTTCTTCAGAGCCTAGTAAAAGAGGAAGTAGTGGGGAATGAAGTGAAAAGGTGAGATGAATGGTTTTTGTGAGATGAAGAGTAGAGAAGAGGGATCTCAATAAAAGATTGGGAACTTGACTGAGATGGTCAGGGGGTCATACTGTGAGAGGTTTAAGGAAAGAAGAAGAAATTTTGAACAGCTGTTGTGGAGAGTAGGATTAGAAATGAGTAAAAAGATTGCCTTGCTGCAGTGAGTGCCTAATTGAGATCAGATAACATAAATTTGTGGTGGATCTAATAAACACATTTTTCTAGTATCACATAAGTAGGAGTGAAGTAAGTGGAAAGTGGGAACCATCCAATGTTGGGATTTGGAAAGACATGCTCTGATGTAGGACAATGGAACAGGGTTCAAGGGTTAAGGATAATATAATGTTGAACTGTTTCATGAAGAGGTCAAGATTAGGAAGAAAGAGTAGCCAGAGCAAGGGTGATATTCCAGGATAGTACTGAGGAATGAAGGGGTTGAAGATCATGGTATGGACAAACAGTAGTTATGTTTATGAGGAATAAGGCATAAAGAGATGGAAAAATAAAAGATCATGATTAGATAAGGAAAATTCAGAATTTCTAGACATGTGAGTAGAATATTTGTAGGTGATAGCAACATCAAGGAAGGCTATGACCATTTCTTGATGTAACTGAAGTAAAGTGGAGGAACTAGTCCTGGGGATTTGTACCTTTTTTTTTTGTGGTTATTGTTCATTTATTGTTTTGCTGTTACATGAATCTTATATATGTTATTGTAGTTTATAAAATATTTAGGTATTTTGAATGGAATTACTTTTATTACTATTTTCCCTTTTTTTTTTTAAAAAAAGTACCGAATAGAAATAGTAATGATTTTTTAGGACTGACGTTGTTTCTTGTCAACGTCAATTTTAATTGAAATTATAATTATATATAAATTGTAATTCATCTAAATTGATTTCTTTGTCAGTTCTCTGGGGTTTTCTAAGTACACCATCATTATCTAAGATAGGACTAATTTTATCTCCTTTTTGCCATTGCCTATACTTTTAATTTTTAAAAATTAAATTAAACTAATTTAATGTTATATATAACAGTAGCTACCAGTAGTAGGGATAATATCCTTGATACATTTCTCTTTGAACTTTAAAGATTCGTAGTGCTTTTGCTTTGTAAATGATGCTTGATTTTGGTGTCTACTCTTGGTCCTATTAAGGAACTCTTCGATTCCTCACTTTTTTGAGGTTTTGAACTTGATAGATATCTAAGAATATCACAAGAAAATGAAATTGACCATTCTTTTAAAGAAAGAGAACTGATACTTATCTTTAAGTCATGTGTGCTTTGTCTGATCACTAACCTTTTAAAGCAAAGACTAAATCTAATATATGAACAGAAAGTATAAAAAAAACAGTAAGGAAAAGATCTTGTGAAATAATTTAATTCTTGCCTGTTTAAGCAAGTTATTGATAAAAATAGGTAATAGGGAGTAGAAAGAACGTTGATACGACCTATTATTTTATACAGAAGCTTAACTGATTTAAGTTAATTGACATACTTGGAGACCAAAAAACCCTAAAAAGTGTTTTAAATCAGCAAACACTTTGCTTATCATATGGAGACAGATGGTGGCCAAAGAGTAAAACCATTTAGAATATAAACATACGTGAAAAATTAAAAAATGATGGTGGAAGATGCTGAACAGTGTCACTTTATGAAATGGAGAAGAAACTGTGGAGGGAAGAGGAAAGCCTGGTGGGAGACTGAATTGAGAAAAGTCATCCTGTGGGCATCTAAGGAAGAAAATGGAAAATACCTTTTAAGATTTTTATAACACACTTTTTTACTATCAAGGAGGGCAAAATCATCACATGTCACTGTGGTGGGTGTATTTGTATATGCAGGAGGTAAAAGCGACAGTAAGAGGCAAATTCTGGAAAAGAAGCCAGATTAGACCAAGTGTGTGTGTACATAGAGGAGATCTGTGCTGTAGGTGGCATGGTCGTGGGATTAACTGACAGGTTGTCTGAAGGAGAGGAAGATAGCAAAGATTTGAAGAAAAATTGGTCTTTATTTCTACTAATAGCAGCAGTTACTATTTTGTCAAAGACTTTTTCTACTTCTGTTGAAATAATCATGTAGTTTTTAACCTTGTTGTTTACATGAGTGTTAATTGTTTTCCTAATATTGAACCTCCTTACATCCCTGTTACGAAACCAGTTTGGACATGGGAAGGGAGGTGAAAGGAAGGAAACAAGTGTTTATTAAATTTTGATTATATGCTTGGCACTATTCTAAGTGCTTTACAAAAATGATCTTATAGTAAATTATTTTCTGGATTTGTTGTTGTTTTGTGAAGATTTTATTTAAAATTTTTGCAGCTATATTCAATACTGAGATTGTACTTTAGTTCCTTTTCTCTGCTTTGTTTCCTCTTTATTTGGGTATTGGAGCATAGTTATCATATAATAAGAGTTTGGTAATATACCTTCTATTTTCATATTTGAGAATAATATATATGTATATTCATTACCCTTTGTATATTTAATATAATTTACTTGTAAGTCCATTTGTCCCTTTAAAAAAATCTGTGGAGAAGGCTTAACATTGGAGTAGGTGGCTTTTGTGGTACCAAATTTCAGTCCCAGCTACACCCAGGAACATAAAATTAGAAAGACTTAGAAATTATTTTAATTCAATTGCTTCATTATTAAGATGAATTTAATGAAATCCAGGAAGTTAAAATGACCCATTACAAAATCTCACAATCTGAGTTGGAAGGGGGACTCCATAGGCCATCTAAGTGTAATCCACAAGTGAACAAAAAATTGTACAGCATAGCCAAATGACCACCCAGTTATATATGCAGGGCCATATATCTAGTAAGTATAAGAACTACTATTTGATGGTGATTAGAACCCAGGAACTCTGACTTCAAATTGACTGTTCTTTTCATTATTGCCACATTTCCTTCTATGATTTTGTCAATGAATGCTAAATATTTTCTAATTATCTGGCCAGAGAAGAACAGATGCAGAACAAAAATCCATGGCAGTGAGCTCTGGCAAAAACCCACTATCAGTATTGAAATGAAATTTTGTTCTTTTGTTCAGTTTTGTTTAAATAATCACATTCTAATTATTTTTAAAGAGATAAATGATATTCATTCCCCATGATTATTTTTACTCATATAACTGCCCACTTTCTCCTTTCATATCATCTTTCTCCCTTTTGATGAATAAGTCTAGAGCCAGAGTTGGCATCTCTTTGTTTGAGCACCAGCAGGTGGCATACCAGAGCAGCTTGCTTGGCACATTACTTTTTGACTCCAACTGCTTAATAGACTTTCTCAACCTTTACCATCCTGTTATGCTTCTCCTGCTGGCCTTCTACCTGAGACTGATCGTCTGTGTGGAGGGACATTTTGAGCAGAAGAAGGTAAAGTAGCATATGTGCCTTTGCATCTGTGCCAAACACTCATGCCTGCTGTGAGTAAAGGGAAAGGTGCCAAAGTGCTCTTCCTAGAGCAGATCTTAAAGAGGAGTTGTCCTCCATTTATATTGTCCATTAGTTAATCTGTCAAACTGGGTCTTTTTCTGCCTAGTGCACTCTTGATTGTGTTAGAGAGGCTCTCTAGTGTAATTAAAAGTTACTAGACAGAGTTAACAGACCTGAGTTCAAGAACATCACTATTTGCTGACTGTAAAAGTGGGTAAATCACTCAATGGCTTTCCTTATTTATAAAATGTGGATAACAAAATGTAAACTTCTCCTTTTAGTTTGTTCTTGGCTCTATTTGTCTTATAACCTTAACCTCATATACTATATTAAACTTCATGAATGAATAAAATGAATGAAAATACTTTTAAGTTCATACAAAGCATCATGCTAAGAACCAGGGATACAAATAGAAAGGACAGATAGTTTCTGCTCTCAAGCTCATATACTAACAGAGGGAGAGAACTTATAGGAAGTTTCAGATGCAAGCCAGATAGATAGTAATGCATCTTCTTTAGCGTTGTTTCCATGAATAACCGCCTATCTGTTTCTGATGTTGAACTACTTGACAGTACCAAGAACTTTCTTTTCAGGATCTTAAGTAACTGTGGCTGCTGTGGACATGGGGGCTGCAGCACCTGCAGAGACAATGTGAAGATCAAATCTCCACATGGACTGGTTTCTTAGCTAGAATTGGAGCTGGTAGCCTGGAGGATAATGCTGTTCCTGGTGCTGTTGGACTTATTTTTCCATTTCGTAATGGTTGTAGAGATGATGGGGCCACTTCTCCAAAAGAGTTGTTTTCCAGCGTGATGGCTGTGGGGCCCAGATTGGAAATAGGGATGATGATCAGGGGCTTATGGACCCAGTGTCCTAGACTGTCTATAGTGGAATCTGAGGCACCTAGCACTAAGATTTTCCAAATTTCCCTTAGGATGTCATGCTACTTCAAGTAGCCTGCCTTGCCTGCCCCATTTTTTCCCTATAACAATTAGATAGGGCAGGCATTATTGTGCCATTTTTATGAAAGAGTTTTGTTGTTTGTCTTTTGTTCATGAAGAGCTCCATGACATCACCAAGACCATGACTATGATGCCATGATGTGCAAGTGAATTGGATTTAAGTGAGGGAGTGAGGGAGGGCTGTGCAAAGTCACTAGCCTCACTTTCTTCTCCCAAGCTCTGTGGATCCAGTGGCAAGATATAGATCAGAAAGATGGAGATGGCTCTGGATGCAATGGGAGACCTTTACCTTTTTTTAAGCTAAGATCTTTAATAGGTCTCTGACTCAGTGTTTGGCAGGCTCCTAAGAAAAGTATTTGAGAGAAGAAGTATTGGATGACTACCAGAATGAAGGTCTATAGAGTCATTGTGCTGACCTCATTGTTGTATGCCTGTGAAACCTGGACACTCTACCAGCACCATATCAGGAAACTAAGTTGTTTCTGTTTGAATTGTCTTAGAAAGATTGTGAAGATCACCTTTAGGATCTTCAGCATAAGATACCAGACACTAAAGTCCTTACTCAGACTAAACTGCCAAGCATTCAAACTCTGCTTCAGAGAGAGCAACCCCGATGGCCTATGTTGCTTGAATATAAAACATATGCTTCCCAAAAAGACTTTTTTATGGAGACCTCACATGGGGCAAGTGATCACATGGTGGTCAGAAGAAGCGATACAAGGACACTCTCAAGGTCTCTCTTAAGAACTTTGGAATTGATTGTGTGACATGGCAGACACTGGCAAAGGACTGCTCAGAATGGCGTGCCCACCTCAGAGAAGGTCTTACGCTCTATGAGCAAAGCAGAATTGAAACAGCTTAAAGGAAACTCAGGATGTGCAGATTTAGAGTAGCCACCCCAAATACTATTTGTACCTGAACTGTGGTAGAGCATTCTGAGCTCATATTGGTCTGATCGGCCACAGTCAGACATATTGAAACTTGACTTTATCATAGTGATGTCATTTGGGACAGCAACCTTACCTGACTAAGGCAAAGCCCATTAAGTGATTAAGGCTAGGTGAGAAATGAGACTGAGGATGGCCTCTTTACCAAATCAGAAAAAGAAAAGAAATCACTCTGGGAGGAGAAGACACTCAGAGTTTCTGGCCAAAACAGAAACAGTTGCTATTTACTTCCACCCTGATGGAGTCTAGGCCCAAACAGTGACCAAGTGGGCTTTACCTAGGACTGATCATTGAGAGCCAGAGGGATTTGGATTTAAGGTGTGGTCCTTAGGAAAGAAATGACCTCATGATGTCAAGGGAGGTTTCAGTGATCAAAAATTGACATTCCTTTGAGCAGAACACAGGCAGGTAAGGATATGATACCCTGGGCGTACATTCCCAAAGGGGGTGATACTGCCCCCTAGGGAGCACTGGAACAATCCATGGAGTTAGTAATATGCTCAGGTGCAGTTGGAGGGTATTGAATAAAAATAAAAGGACAGTGGAAGCTTAAAGAAAAAAGAGAAGATAAGGAAATTTTGGGAAAAAAAGTACACGTTTCATCTCTTGTATAACAGAGTTAAAATTGTAGTGATTACATTATTTTCCAAATAAACACATAAAATGCAAGTATAACCTATCAGTGGTCAAGTCCACCAACAGATCTTCCGAAGTAAGTGTTTACAGGCAAGCGTGTTGTATATTGTTGGGAAGTCCAGCATACACTAGCAGGAATGTGTGCGTGCAGTGACTTGTTTATAGTACTATATTATATTGCTTTATCAAAATTTCAGTGCAGGAAATAACCCAGAAATTTACAATAGATTACTAAATTTAAGATGCATCATTAAAAATATTTTATATTTTTTGAAATGATACAAATTTTTAAAATTATCATTAAAGGGTTAAAGAAAGATTTCTCAGGGGATTCTGAGTAATTTTTTTTTTTTTTTTTTGAAAAGGAGGAGGTAGGCCAAGTAAGTTTGGAAACCTCTGCCTTATGTGGACAGAGGCAGGGGAAAAAACAAAGAATGAAAGGAGGGAAGGAAGGAAGAAGGAAAAAGGGAGGGAAGGAAGGAAAGAAAGAAAGATAGAAAAAAGAGAAGAAAGAAAGAAAGCAGTGTTGCCCAATTGGCCAGTTCTAGTACTTATAGAGGTGGTTGTATTTGTCCTTTAACAAAAAAAGGTCTCAGTTTGACTGAGGCAACACCATGAAAGAGGCAGTTACTGATTAGAAACGTGAAATGATTTAGCCTTGGTCACATAGCCAATATGTCAGAACCAAGAGTTGAATCCTAGTCTCTTCACTTTTTTTTCTATTATACTACAGCACTTGCATCCTAGAATTAATGGACAATTTGTAAGCAGAGTCAGGATCACGTTTAATAAACATTTATTAAGTAACCATTTTGTGCCAGTCTCTGTGTTAAGCACTGGGGATGCAAAGAAAGGCATAAGATAGTCCCTACCCTCAAGGAACTCAGAGTCTTATGGAGAAAGATAGCACAAAAAGAGACTAGAAAGCCAGTATATGGTGGAGGTAGGAACGTGGAGAGGCTTTCTTGCTCTAGGGTGGCAGATGATCTGAGGAAGTGATAGTTTTAGAGTTTATTTCACTTTGCAGAGTGAGTTTCTAGAGGTCATGAAGTCCTCGAACACAGTCAGGTAGTAGGTGATGAGATGAATTCTCAGGGTGCTGTCCTCAAACTGAGGATCTGGGAGGAGTTCCCAGATGTTCACCACTAACTTCTTGTCATCAGAGAGGGAGAGGGAGGAGCACCAGGGCAGAGACCACTGTTAGTACTGTAGATATTTACCTTGGTATTGAACTACAAATATTGCTGATTGATCATTAATGCAAAAGGAAAGTTCAAAATATTTGAATGTGTAACTTAATCAGAATGCTTGATATGCTGTAGTATACATGACCAATGGTATACCTTGCTAGCCATATCTTTCACTCCTCACAGTCATGTACGGGTTACTTCTCATGTAATGTACACGTAGCACACTGTTCCTGAATTTGGCCTTTGCTCATGCTATTCCCTATGATTCATCTCCAACTCTAGCTTGTTGAAATATGATCATAAAAAATTTCACTGGATAGTAGATTTAGAGTTGGAAGGGACCACAGAAGCCGTCTGGTCCAGCCCTTCTTATTTTACAGCTGAGGAAATTGAACCCTGTGGGGGTTAAGTGACATTCTCAAATAGTAAGTTTTAGAGGCAGGATTTGAACACATGTCCTTTCATTCCTGAGCCGTTGGAGTTTTTTGTTTGTTTTTGCTATATCTTGCTCCTTCCTAGAGTAAGACTTGGAAGACATTTTTAAAAGGTGTTGTGAGTATATACCCTGAAAAGATCCAAATGAGAGTGACTTAGACACAAAGAGTGACATCATAAATAAATGAGAGAAGCAAGGAAGTAATTACCTGTCAGCTCTGTTTGGAGACTAAGAGAAGAGTTCATGACCCAGTAATCACAAGGCTCACAGAAGGTCAAATGGACAGTTTCAGTTACATAAAATTAAAAAGGTATTACACAAACAAAACCAAGAATTAGAAAAGAAGCAGGTAAATGTGGACAAAAAATCTTTGCAGCAAATTTCTCTGATTAAAGGTTTCATTTATAAGCTACATTGAAAACTGATTTAAATTTATAAAACTAAGGTTTTATAAATCCCCAGGTTATCTCTTGGATGAGTTAATATTTGAGTGTGATTAAATATAACAAGGACCTTGGCTTTTCAGGTCCTTGAGGGAAAGGAGGTATTCTACGTAGGGAGAATTTCTGATTTGTTAGAGTTAATCCCTTAAAGCATCTCAACTTTTAGAATTTTAACCCATGAATGGAAGTATTTATAAAAAAAAATTATGTTTCATTACTTTGGAAACTGAATCATCATTTAGACTTTTCTTGATGATCCAGGATCTTGATCAAGCACATTACCTATTGGTCTGAATTCTGAATGAGTACTGACCTTAAGGTGGCTTTGTAAGATTTGTAAGGTGGCTTGCTCATGCATTAAGTGGTCCTACACATTTGTGTTTTTTTTATTTCTTGGAACCTCTTTTTAGCCAGGTTGTAAACTGTCACTTATTGTAGAGTATGCCTGTAGCTAATAGGTGCCACGCATTATTTTTTACTTCTCCCTTTCTTATTCTGACTGATTCTGTGGGGGAAAGAATATCAGATTACCAAGCATGTTAGAATTTTGTATAAGGTGAAAGTAACTAGGCTTTGAGTAAGAGTCTAGGAAGTGTTTTAGGCTCATGGTGTATCCATAGTTAATGGATAACCCTATGTTTTTGCTCCTGTTCATTTGTTTTGCTTCCATCTTGGCCTTCAGCCTTGTTCTTTGTATCTGACTAGTGGAATAGTAGAAAGAGCACAAGATTTGGATTCCTATTTCAGTAGTGTTATTAACAAGATGTGTATTCATAAGAAAATCGCAACATTTCTGAACCTCAGATTCTTTTTCTGTATAATGAATAGTTGGATTAGATACTCTATGAACTCTTTTCTAGGATTCTGTGAAGTTAAGCTTATCCAGAGGTAGGTTATACAATATTTTATTTTCCATTCCCTAAAAATATTATCTTTTTAGTTATGCTTATTAGGGAAATTACTTGATCTCAGTGAGATATGAAAAACACACTCTTCTAAAAACCTCCATGGCATTCATGACAAACTCAGACTCAAATACACCAAGCACTATTTTTGTGCTGATAAGCCCACTAAACTCTTAGATTCTTTGTGGGATGCCTTCATCTGTCTTTTGCTTTTTCTGTTCTGTCTTCCTATTAATTGCCACCTCAATCTGTTCTCTGTTCTATTTGTGATAGTCGTGTTGGCAGGGAAATGAACTGAAAGACTGAATATGATACTCTTTCCCTCTCCCCCTGAAAACCTCTTTCTATTTCTCTCCTTCCCTGTAATCCCATGCTATTTGTCCATTTTTTTCTAAAAGCCCTTCTTTGAACATATTTTATTCTCTGCTTCTTCTGCCCTCCTTCTGCTTCTCCCCACTCTTTTAGCAGGCATACTTTCTCTTCTGCCTCCTCCCCAAGCTAGCATTCATCTGTTCCTATTTATAATTTAGAAGCTACCTTCCTATTCCCTTAGGAGTGGCAACAGAGCAAAAACTTACTGAGAGTAGACAAGTTGTTGGATTGTTTGTTGTGGTGTCTCTCTTACTTCTGACTGCCTTGGAATTTTGAGTTGTTTCTAGCAGCACCTGGCATTTGTGTAGTTTGAGGACCTGGATATGGTTTCTTCTGCTGCTGCTTTGTAGGTCAGTGCTAATCACTTCAGGTTTTTTAGCTTTTGTTCCCATAGCTATAAAATGAGGGGTTAGGCACTAGATGATCCCTCTGGCAGTTTCCAACTCTAACATTTTCTGTGAACATCCTGTGAACTGAAGGTTCCAGGTTCTCAGATAGTTCTGCTTAGGGGTCAGAACCTAGCCTATGTTAAAATAATTCAAGATTTCCCCAAAAGTTTCAATAAAAGAGGTAACTTTGCTCAATGACCCTCCGATTATCGAGGCATAAAACAAGGAGCTGATGTTTAAAAAATAGATACTCCTCAAAGCGTTGCTTTTTCTTACATAAGTAGATAAATTTTTTAAAAGAATAAAATTTCATACATTTTCTTTGGTCTACAAGAGGAATAAATTACAATCTCTGCCTTAAAAATGACTCCTGATACCAACAACATAAGAATTATACAGGTTAATTCTCTTTTTAGTAGTAAGCTAGAACTCATAATTTTCAGAAAGCCAGAAAAAACTCACAAACTTATATAATGATGTGCCAGTAAATAGGAAGTGATATTTATGAAGAATTAACCAGAACCCATGGCTGACTTGAATAATATGAAAATTTGTTTTCCTTGATTCAGCATGTTGGTTATAAGGATTTTTTCTTTTTTTCCTTTTTTCAATGGTGGGAGATACGTGGGGAACTGAGAAAATGATGAGTACTCTCCCTCCAAGTGATTTTGTATTTATTTACTTTTTGTATGTGCATACTTACATAGATACATGCATATATATTTACTCATTGATTTTATAATTATGCTATATATATATTTCTATATACTCGTGTTCCATATTGAAATGTAAACTCATTGTGAGTAGGAATTGTATACAAAGTGCCTAGCATAGTGCCTAACATATGAGATGCTTAATAAATATTGATTGATTGATTAGGAAATCTCAGGAATTGCTACATTTTGCTGTTTAACAAATTATATATTTATGCACACATATATGTGTTTCTGTTTAATTTCTTGTATAATTTTAAAAGTTATCTTAAGGAATGAAAGATACCAAAAAATGGAAAAAAAATAACCAATATTAATGTTGCCAGAAAATAACTGTTAGAACCTCTATAACTCCTGACACATATGGCTAATTCCTCATATTTATAAAATCTTTATGACAACCATTTAAACATGTATCAAGGGTATTTTTGATGATACCATAAGCAAATTAGAAGTGCAAGCAAGGAACTACCTGTCAGGTCTGTGGATAAAGGAAGAGCAAGAGATGGAGAGAATTGCAGAAGGTAAAATGAATGTTTTTGATTATATAAAATTAAAAAGTTTTTTTACACAAGCAAAAACAGTATAACTAAAATTAAAAGAGAAATGGATAAATGACAAAAAAAAGTCTTTGATGCAAATTTCTCTAATAAAGGTACCTTTTCTATGATATATAAGGCACCTATTCAAATTTTTAATAAAAAAGAACATTTTCCATGACTGTTCACCTTTTACAAATCTTGCAGTTTTTGTATTCACAGTATCTCTCACATCCAGTCTCTTCACTCATACAGTTACTGTCTTATTTCTGGCCTTCATCGCTCCTTGCCTAGATTTTTGCAACATCTTTCTAACTGATTCTCCTTCCTCAAGTCTCTCACTCTTCTTGTACATTTTACATGTTCCTGCCAAAGTGTTCTCCTTCAGTGCAGATTGGACCAAGTGACCCTCTTACTCAGCCAAATCCAGTGGCTTCCTATTGCTTCTATAATAAAAGATAACTTTTTTTTTTATCTTTTAGGTGTCTTTTCAACTCTGTTATATGCCTCCTTCCATCTTGTGATACTCCACCCTATGCTGGCCCTCATCAACTCACACCTGCATTATTGAAATAGTCTTTTGATTGGTTTCTGTGCTTAAGTTTCTCCCCTCTCTAAACCATACTGTACGTAGCAAAGTACTCTTACTAAAACCCTGATTTTACCCATGTCAATGCCGCCTATTCAGTAAACTCCACTGGCTCCCATTTACCTCAAGGGTCAAATATATTTCTTTTGTTTGACTTTTACAGCCGTTCATAACCTGACCCCTTCCCACCCTCAACCCCTCCACCTTCATCCCCACCCACTGTGATCCAATGACTGGTCTCCTTGTTCTTTGCACAAGATACTTCATCTCCTGGCTCCATTTTTACTACTGACTGTCTCATGCCTTGAAATCTTACATGATTATCTCCACCTCTTAGCTTTGCTCACTTCCTTCAGGTTCCAATAAAAACCTTGCCTTCTATAGGAAGCATTTCCCAATACCCCTTAATGGTAGTGTCATCCCTCCCTTGGTTGTCGTCAATTTATCGTGTCTATTGTCCTGTCTAATATCTTGTTTCTACATGGTTGTTTGTAAGTTCTCTTTCCCATTAGACTGTAAACTCTTTTAAAGCAGGGACTATTTTTTTTTAACTGTTTCTTTGTATCCCTAGCACTTAGCATAATACATGACATATACTTGTCATGCTTGTTGACTGGTCTTTTAGGCCTGGGTTGGCTTAGATGACTCCTGCATTCTTTCCTGAATGAAATCATGTGATTCTTTTCTTCCTGAGTCTCCCTTATTGGACTGAGGCTTAACACTCTTCCCCAATACTAGATTCCTTTTGTAACACTTCATAGTGTGACACAGTCCCTGGAGAGACTTTGTTTTCTGTTAAATTATCTTAGGGTAGGTTGAGTATAGCATGTCATGATATTCAGCTTTGAATTAAATATCTTGGACCATGGAGAAGTTAACTTTAAATGAGTTTTGTTTTCATGAAACATTCATGAAACATTTGTTTTCATGTATCTAAAAATGCTTTTCCTTATGTATGAAATTATATGATTTTATAATAAAAGTTAACAAATTAGTGCTCTTTTTGAAATTGAAATGAAATTAGTTATGTTTTACTTTTCTCAAAGAATTACATTAAATTTTTAAAATTTATTTTCAACTTATAAGTATCTATAAATCAAACTTAATAATAACAATACTAATGATAGCTAGCATTCAAATGATGCCTGCTATTATATAATTAGTATGTGAAAGATGCTATAGTGTAACATATAGGTTTGACTGGGTAAAGCACTTCACTTTTTATATTTGTCTCAGATTCTCCACCTTTAAAACTGAGATAGTAACATTTGATCATTCAAATAAGCAAATTCAACTGGATAAATACGAGGTGCCTCTGCAAGTACTGGAAATACAAAGTTTAGTGAAGATTTAATCCTTGCCCTCATATAGCTTTTAGTCTATTATTACTCATAATTCATGAGTATATGTGAGATTGTAATTATGAATTCTAAACTAAGTGAGACAGAGCAGCAATACTTGTCATAACGTTCTGGTGTCTCCCGTTAAAAAGCTTGATCAGAAAATTGGTTCTTTGGTTGGCATTTGTGATTGTTTTTGGTTTTCCTGATCCCACTATAAAGCATTCTGTGTTCTATATCTCCTGGCAAAACTTATGTTTATTCAGCTGAGACTGACCCTGGGTAACGAGTACATTCTGTGTGCTCCAGCAACACACACCTTGGTTATGAGCTCAGGCTGACCTAATTTCTGTGGTTGTTTACTGAAAAATGAGAGATTTGTCTAGCAACTGTGCAGTAAAGTTTCCTTTATAGCCAATATAACAAAATGGTTGGATATAATTGAAAATCACAGACTATCTGAGCCAGAAGCACCCTTATAAGCCATCTGTTCCAGATCAAGAAATTCTGACATGCCCAACATATAGTCGTATTATCGTCCCTTGAAGGGAGCATAAAGGAGAACCACTATTTCCTTCAGTTGCCCATTCATTCTTTTGAAAGTTCTAGTTGTATGAAAGTCTTTTCTTATATTGAGCTCATGTTATAAGATGCTTTTATAGTTATAGTGTACTTTATGAAATCAGACAATTCTGGGAGTCCAAACAGACCTCACAGACTGTCTTACCTAAATTACCTGTTAGAATCCTGTCCACAATACACTTTACAACTGGTCATCTAGTTTTTCTCTTAAGATCTCTACTGAGGATAAACCCATTACTTTCCTTAGTAGCCCGTTCTTCTTTCCTGTACAGCTGTAATAGTATCCTGGGATCAGAAGTTTGGAGATCAAAGGGGCTTCAGATGTTATTTTGCCTAACACCTTTCTTCTACAGACCTGGAAACCTAGGACAGGAGAGGGTAACTTGTCTAACATCTCCGAATTTTGTAAGACGTAGAGTTGATCTGAGGTCCTAACTCACACCTATCAAATTGGCTAACATGACAGAAAAGGAAAATGCTAAGGTCTGGAAGGGAAGTGGAAAAATAGGTATACTAATGCATTGTAGGTGGAGCTGTAAACTGATCCACCATTCAGGAGAGCAGTTTGGAACTATGCCCAAAGGGCAATAGAATTGTGAATATCCCTTGACTCAACAATACCATTACTATGTCTGTATCTAAAAGATATCAAAGTGAAAAAGAAAAAGAAAAAGGACCTATGTGCACAAAAATATTTAGAGTAGCTCTTTTTGTGGTGGGAAAGATTTGGAAATTGAGGCGATGCCCATCTACTGGGGAGCGGTTGAACAAGTTGTGATATATGATTGTGATGCAGTACTATTGTCCTATAAGGAACGATGAGCACTATGGTTTCAGAAAAACCTAGGAAGACAGACCGACGCAAAGAGAAGTGAGTAGAACCAGGAGAACATTGTACATTACAATACTAATACTGTAATGGTGAATAGCTTTTAAAGACATAACCAAGACAATTCCAAAGGACCCAGAACATTGAAAAATGCTGTCCCATACAGAGAGAATTGATGATGAACTTTGGGGGCAGATTGAAGAATATTTTTTCACTTTCAAAAAAAAAAAAAAAAGAGGCAGAGTTGGGATTCTAACCCAAATTTTTGAATCTAGATTTAGTACTTTTTCCACTACCTTTTATCAATCATAAATTACTTCTCAACTAAAAACTGTTACCTCTGTTTCTACCTTCTGGGGCTGAGCAGAAGAAGCGTAATCTGTTTTCCACATGATATTTTAAATACTTGAAAATGACTTTTGTGTTCCAATTTTTTCTTTTCTTCTTCAGGCTTCTTCACTGATTCCCTGTATGACATGACCATTACTTTTGTTTTTTGGAAGGTAGAAGGGGCTTCCTCTAGATGCTCTCTAAATTTTCAGTGGACTTCCTAAACTGAGATGCATATAATTAAATAGAATACTCCAGATGTGATATGAGCAGGTCAGAATATAGTAGAAATACTAACTCCTTATTCCTGGAAGTGATACTTCTTTCAAAGTAGCCCAGGGTTACATTAGCATGTTTTCAGCTACCACATTTCACTGTGGACTCCTGTTGGGCACCCCACCCCCAGTCTTCCTTTTAGATGCCTGCTTTTAGTTGTGTCTTCTCAAATATTATTGTTTGGGAAGCTGATTATTTTAACCCATGTGTAAGACTTCATACTTAGCCTGATTATTCTTACTAGTGATAAATGTAAAATCTTACACTTGTCCCAACTTGTTGAGTTCTTTTTGATTCTGGATTCTGTTAGCCTCATTTGAAAAATGGGGATAATAATAGCACCTGCTTTCAAGTGAGAGGATAACATGAGATAATATTTGTAAAGTGCTTTATAAACTTTCAAGAGCTTTAACTAGCTATTTACTACTATTGGCTTTTTTCCTTGTTTTGTCAACATATTTGTTTAACATTATCCATTTCATATAAATGTTGAAAGCATAGGATCAGGCACAACTTTGTGGGAGACATTGCTAGATACCTCCTGCCTTGTCATTAGACCATTAGCGACTACTCTTTTGGTTGTAAGATCATAGATTTAGAGGTGAATGGGACCTCAAAGGTCATCTAGTTCAAACCTTTTGTTTTTCAAATAATGAAACTAGAGCCCAGAGAGGTTAAGTCAATTCTAACTTCACAGCATCTCTCATATTTTGTCCTCCTTTTTGCTGACATGGCCACCACCCTATTTCAGGCCCTCAGCGTCTCTTTCCCAGACAATTAAAATTGTTTCCTAAATGTTCTACTTGTCTCTATCTCTAGTTTTTTCCTCTCTAGTCCATCCTGACCAAATCATTCTTCTGCTCAGGAAACTCCAGTGGCTCTCTGTTGCTTTTAGGATCAAGCACATGTATCGGTCACTTAAAGCCCTCCACCTGGCTTGAGCTTTGCACATTATTTCTCTTTAGATTCTTTATTATCCAGTCAACTGACCTTCTTACTATTCCTCATACAGGATAGTCCATCACCCATATCTATTCCTTTGCACAGGCTTTCCCTTATACCTAACAGTGCCCTGCCTCCTAACATCTTAGGATCCCTAGTTTCCTTCAACCTAAGCTGAAGGGCTACTTCCTAAGGCCTTTCCTGATTCCCAGGTACAATTGTCTTCCTACCACCTAAATAACCTCATATTTACTTTGTACATACACAACATATGCACATGTTATATATATTTATGCAAAATTAATATTTTACTATAATCTAATGTAAGTTCTGTAAGGGCAAAAACTGCATCTTTGAATCTCTAGGATTTAGAAAAATCATTTGTAATAGGCTCTCAATCAATGCTTGTTGAATGTTTAAGTCATTTACTTAAAGTAATATATTTAATAAGGAATAGTATGAGAATTCTCACTATCATTCTTATTAAGAGTAGAAAAGAGCCTTAATATAAGGCTGTCTAATCCAACCAGTTGCTGAAAAGGATTGCCCTCCATGACACACTCAATAAATAATCCTCTACCCTTGACTTTAAGACCACTAATGAGGGGAAGCCCAGTACCTTCCAAGGCAGCTCATTATACTTTTGGACACATGTAATTTTTAGGAAGTTTTTTTATTATATTGCTTAAGTTTCCCCCTTAGCAATTTTCACCCAGTGTATTTAGCTCTGTCTTCTGGTGCCAAATAAAACGAATCCAATCTCTCTTCCATAGGATAACCTTTCAAATACTTTAAAAAAAACTATCAAGTCCCTTCTAAGTCTTTTGTTTAATACCTTTTAAAAAATGTGATTTCTAAAACTGAAGTAGAATTAACTTGAAATCTTACTAGGGCAATGTTCAGTGGGACTGCTAGTTTTTAATTCTGAAAAGCTAGGACTCTTTCAGTTAAGCCTGAGATAATGTAACTTTTTGTTGTTGTGTTTGTTACAATTACTTCACTGTCCTGTACTGAACTTGCGTTCAACTGAAATTTATGGATCTTTTTCAGACGAACTGCTGTCTTACCATTCTTCCACCTTGTATTTGTAAACTTAATTTTAAAAATTTGAAATGGTGGACTTTACATTTTTCTCTATTAAATTTTATCTATTAGTTTCAATCAGGTTCAGCCTGGCACAATCTCTTTGAATCCTGACACTTAACATCCATTCTTCCTGCTGTCTCTTGAAGTTTTGTGTCATTTACAAAATTGAGGAGGATGACATGTATGCCTTCATCCAAGTCATTAATAAAAATGTTTAATAGCACTGAGCCCAGCAGATATCCCTGGGCAGACCCCTGGAAACCTCCTTCCAAGTTTTCACTGAACCACTAATCAATACTTTTTGATTCTGGCCATACAGTCAGTTCCAAACCATGTAAATATTTTGTTCTTCCCTCTCCATTGTTTCCACAAAAATGTAGACATTATTAAATATTTTATTAAAGTTTAGGTAAACGTATACTCTGCCCCCAATTTGCTAGTTCAGTGATCCTTTTAAAAAATAGGATCTATTTGATGATGACGATGACTTCATCATTACTGTTGTGACAATGATTGGTTTATGGTAACTTCTTTTAGCACCGTTGCCACCACTAGGAACCTAAGTATGATTATAATTACTGGCAGAATTTTAAAAGTCTAGTTTTATTGGTGGGCACTCCCTCTCCCAATGTACTTCATATCTCTCTCTATAGTGCCTGGAATGCTCTCTCTCCTCCACTGTGACTGCTGGCCTCCCTGGTTCCCTTTACACTCCACTTAAAATCCCACCTCCTACAGGAAACCTTCTCCAGTCCCTCTTAGTTCTAATGCCTTCCCTGTTAGTTTTTTCCTTTTATCCTGAATATAACTTGCTTTGTATATATTTGTTTGCGTGTTGTCTTTCCCATTAGATTGTAATCTCCTTGAGTACAGAGATTGTCTTTTGCCCTTCTTCCTAAAACCCAGTGCTTAGCACAGCCCTTGACCCATAGTAGGTGTTTAATAAATGTTTATTGAATTGAATATATGATTTGCATGAATTGTTGTTAACAGAAAAATTCCTCCCTGGGGTTTGATGAAGCTTTCTTAACTTTGATGCAGCATTCTACTCCTACTCTGCCTGTATACCCGAATTATTTGGTTAGTTGGACTGGTATGTCAGTGGTGTGGAGGGAAACAATATGAAATAATTATGGAAATGTAGGATAGAGGTAGCTTTCTTTTTTAAATTTATTTATTTAACTTTTTACATTCATTTTCACAAAATTTTTGGTTCCAAATTTTCTCCCCATTTCTCCCCTCCCCCCACCCCAATACATCAAGCATTCTCATTATCCCTATCACCAGTCTGCCCTCTCTTCTATCATCCCTCCCTTCTCTTGTCCCCATCTTCTCTTTTGTCCTGTAGGGCCAGATGACTTTCTATTCCCCATCAACTGTATTTCTTATTTCCTAGTAGCAAGAACAATACTCAACAGTTGTTCCTAAAACTTTGAGTTCCAAATTCTCCCCATCCCTCCCTCCCCACCCATCCCCTTTGGGAAGGCAGGCAATTCATTATAGGCCATATCTGTGTAGTTTTGCAAATGACTTCGATAACAGTCGTGTTGTATAGGACTAACTGTATTTCCCTCCACCCTATTTTGCCCCCCACTGTTTCTATTCTGTCTTTTGATCCTGTCCCTCCCCAAGAGTGTTGACCTCAAATTGATCCCTTCTTCCATTGCCCTCCCTTTCATCATCCCTCCCTCTCTGCTTATCTCCTTCTTCCTCATTTTTCTGTACTGTAAGATAGGTTTTCATACCAAAATGAATGTGCTTTTTACTCCTTCCTTTAGTCGAATGTGATGAGGGTAAACTTCATGTTTGTTTCTCAGCTCTCCTCTTTTTTCCTCCACTAAAAAGTTTCCTGCTTGCCTCTTGAATGAGATATAATTAACCCCATTCCATTTCACCCTCTGTCCTCCCACTACATTTCTCTCTCACCATTTACCTTAATTTCTTTTAAGATATGGTCCCATCCTATTCAATTCACTCTGTACTCTCTGTCTCTGTGCGTGTGTGCTTGTGTGTATGTGTGTATGCACGCATGTACGTGTGTGTGTGTGTATATCTGTGCGTGGTCCCACCAACTACCTAGATATTGAAACGTTTTAAGAGTTACAAATATTGTCTTTCTGTGTAGGAATGTAAACCTTTGGTAAGTCCCTTATGACTTCTCTTTGCTGTTTACTATTTCATGCTTCTTCTCATTCTTGTGTTTGAAAGTCACATTTTCTTTTCAGCTCTGGTCTTTTCATCAAGAATGCTTGAAAGTCCTCTATTTCATTGAAAGACCATATTTTCCCCTGAAGTATTATACTCAGTTTTGCTGGGTAGGTGATTCTTGGTTTGAGTCCTAGTTCCTTTGACTTCTGGAATTATCGTATTCCACACCCTTCGATCCCTTAATGTAGAAGCTGCTAGATCTTGTGTTATCCTGATTGTATTTCCACAATACTGGAATTGTTTCTTTCTAGCTGCTTGCAATATTTTCTCCTTGACCTGGGAACTCTGGAATTTGGCCACAATGTTCCTAGGAGTTTCTCTTTTTGGATCTCTTTCAGGCAGTGATTGATGGATTCCTTGAATACTTACTTTGCCCTCTGGTTCTAGAATCTCAGGGCAGTTTTCCTTGATAATTTCATGGAAGATGATGTCTACGCTCTTTTTTTGATCCTGGCTTTCAGGTAGTCCCATAATTTTTAAATTGTCTCTCCTGGATCTATTTTCCAGGTCAGTTGTTTTTCCAATGAGATATTTCACATTAACTTGCATTTTCTCATTCTTTTGGTTGTGTTTTGTGATTTCTTGGTTTCTCCTAAAGTCCTTAGCCTCCATCTCTTCCATTCTAATTTTTAAAAAACTATTTTCTTCAGTGAGATTTTGAACCTCTTTTTCCATTTGGCTAATTTTGCTTTTGAAAGCATTCTTCTCCTCATTGGCTTTTTGAACCTCTTTTGCCAATTGAGTGAGCCTATTTTTCAAGGTGTTATTTTCTTCAGCATTTTTTTGGGTCCTCTTTACCAAGGTATTGACCTGTTTTTCATGCTTTTCTTGCATCTCTCTCATTTCTCTTCCCAGTTTTTCCTCCACCTGTCTAACTTGATTTTCAAAATCCTTTTTGAGCTCTTCCATGGCCTGAGCCCACCGGACAATCCACCTCAGATGTCTGGGATAGAGAAGCCCCGACCTCCACGTGTTTCCCTGATGGCAAGCATTGTACTTCGTCATCAGAAATGAAGGGAAGAAGGAACATCTCTTCCCCAATAAAGTAGCTCTCTATGGTCTTATTTTGCTTCCCTTTTCTGGGCATTTTCCCAGCCAGTTACTTGACTTCTGAGATTCCTCTCCACCCCTGCCTAGATCTGCCCAGCTAGTGCTTGGGGTCTGAGATTCAAATGCTGCTTCCCAGTCTCAGGGCTATCCATGGCGGGAGTGGCTGCTATTCCATGTGATCTTAAGTTCTGGTGCTGGGGTGGGGGCAGGGCCGCCTCCCAGGCTCAGCTCCCTCAGAGGGTTTATGCGGAGACCTGAACTTCTGCCTGCTGCTCTGGGAGTCCTGGGCTGCTGCTGCTGCCTCTGCCATTCCCTCCCCTGCTGCCTCCCAAGGGGGCCCGAGTCACGGAGACACCCCTCTCCCCTCTCGGCCAGCCCAGAAGTCTCTTTCACTGACCTGTGGTGTCTGTGGGCAGAGGGACCTTCCCGGCCGCAGGAGGTTCCGTCCCTGAAGCCTGCTCGGATCTGCTCCTCTGGGACCGCGGCCAGGGCAGCGCAGGGGTGGACTCTGCTTTCCGGGGCACGACGGACCCTGGGGACAGCTCTCCAGGGCTCTCTGGTACGGAAATCTCTTCCACTGTGTTTCTGCGCACCTTGCAGCGATCCAGAATTTGTGGGTAGTTCTTCTTACAGGAAATTTATGGGCTGTTGATTCGGAGCCAGCATACGTGAGTCTTTCTACTCCGCCATCTTGGCTCCTCCTAGAGGTAGTTTTTTTAAAAAATGCATTTTATTTCCCCCCCTAATTACAAGTTAAAACCATTTTTAACATTTTAAAATAAGTTTTTAGTTTTAAATTCTATCCCTCCCTTCCTCCATTTCCCCCTTCCTGAGATGGTAAGAAATTAGATATACGTTAGCATATATTTCCATATTAGTAAAACATTTCCATATTAGTCATTTTGCACAAGAAGACTCAAATAAAAGAACAAGAATGAAAGGAAGAAAGTTAAAAATAGCATGCTTCAGTGTGTATTCAAACAATATCAATTCTTTATCTGGAGGCAGATAGTATGCTTCATCATCAGACCATTGGGATGATCTTGGATCATTGTATTTCTGAGAACAGCTAAGTCATTCACAGTTCTTCATTGTACACTACTTCTGTCACTGTGTACAATGTTCTCCTGGTTCTGATTATTTCATTTTTTTCATCAGTTCATGTAAGTCTTTCTGAGTTTTTCTGAAATCATTCTGCTTGTCATTTTTGAAAGCACAATAGTATTTCATCACAATCATGTATCACAATTTATTCAGCCATTCCCCAATTGATGGGCATCCCCTCTATTTCCAATTCTTAGCCACCACAGAAGAGCTAATTCATACACACACACACACACACACACACGCACACGCACAGTATATATACTATTGTTATACAAATAAGTCCTTTTCTCTTTTTCTTTTTAATGTCTTTGGGATATAGACATAGTGGTAGTATCACTGAATATGCACAGTTTTATACCCCTTTGGGCATAGTTCCAGATTGATAGAGCTAGATTTTTGAAGAGCCTTAAACATTAGGTGTTTTGAATTGAACTAGTCAGCCTGGTCTTCAGATTAAAATACTGAATTAGTTTATGGGACTATACCGAAATTATTTTCCATCTTTCAACAGCCACCACTACAGGCACCACTACAGTAACCACCAGCACTCTTCCTGCTTTTATCTATTACCACTATTAGTACTAAATTGTTAATATTTTCTTTTAAGGTTTTTCTTTCTTAACATATTTCCTCATGTGACAGTAATATATGGAACCCCTCATTAATACTGAATATTTCCTTTTCCTGGAAACAGGAGCCATCTTCTAAGACCTGGTTGTATCACTCTTTTGAGAACTTGCAATGTGAACCTAAGTAATAATAGCGAACATTTATTTACCACTTTCTCTGTGTGAAGCACCGTGCTGAGTGCTTTATATCATTATCTCAAGTGATCTTTACAACAACCGCGGGAGGTGATGCTATTTTGATTCTCCTTTTACAGATGAGGAAATAATTGAGGCAAACAGGGTTTAGTGACTTGCCCAGGGTCACACAGCTAGGAAGTGTCTGAGGTTGGATTTGACTTCATACCCAGCTACTACTACTGTCCACCTAGCTGCCCCAGATCTAAACAAACTGGGGTATTTGATGTTGGCCTCCTGCCCTGGTAACAACTGGGATTAGTGTTTAGGGAAAGATGAGAAGTCTGAGCCAACTTCTCATTTTCTTAATTACTTCTGTTTTTCAGCTCTTTTATCTCCTACAGGGCAGCCAATTGAGCGAGAATTCCAGTCAGCTGTGCTTTAGTGCCACCTTTTAAATCTATAGAACTATATCCTCTGAAAACATTATTTTTCAAAAAGTTATTTATTTCCCTCAAAAATGGTATCTTTTATTATTTTCCTTATCTGGTGCTGCCCTCCCAGTTACCTGGACTTCAGAAGGTTGTGAATTCATCCCTAAGTCCTCCTTTTCCTTTGTCCTCATATTGAATTAGTTGTGTTTTGTCTCTTGTGTCCATTTTGTCACTGTCCTTGCATTGCCACAAGGGGTTGCATGTTTTTGCAGAAAAACTTCAGGACTTTGAGTCAGTAGCAACTTTTATACAGATCTTGGCTTTAATGTACAGTAGTTATATAGTTCTGGATAAGCTGTTTAGCCTTATGGAGTCTCCATCAGAACAGTAAGACGTGTGCTACTTAACTCAATGAAGGAAGTGTTCTGTGGGTCTTAAAGCCCCATATTAGTGTAAATTATTAGTACCTTTCTGTTGCTCCCAGATTCAGAGTTAGAAGGGGCCTAGTGAGTGAAGGCCAGGGAGGCTGTGACTTGCCACAGGTCATACAGATAGTAAGTAGGAGAAGTAAGATTGGAACTACCTCCGCAGCAGTGTTCTTTCCACCGTACCATGCCACCTCTAGAGTTATCCCTAGGTTTCCCACATCTCACCCCTGATTTTCATCCCTCTTGTTACTGCACTACTTTTATGGCTCATTAATTTTTACTTGAACTACTGTAGTAGTTTACTAACCCAGCCTTCTTACCACTAGTCTTCGCTCTCACCTTTTCCTTCACATCTCTAATTCCAACTGCATACCACAACTGGAACAACTTTCCTCTAATTTGTCATTCTGATCAGGCAACTGTTCTCATCATGGATCTTTAGTGATTACCTGTTGCTTGCTCTATCAAGTCTTATCTTCAAAGCTTGGAATTCAAGGTCCTCTCTGATATGGCCCTCACTTATCTTTTCAGTTGTTTTTCTCAGTCTTCCTCATCAGCTTTCCTATGTTCCTATTAAATTAAACAATATGCCACTTCCTAAGTATGCCCAGTTTTTTCCCCCACTCTTTGTTTTTGCGCACTACTCCTTCTACATGAAATTTCTGAATCTCTCTGCCTTTTAAGACTGTAGAATCATAGATTTAGAACTGGCATACTACCAACTTTTTTTTTTCAGCCCTTTCATGTGATAGATAAAGAAACAGAGACTCAGAGAGGATATTTGATTCGCTCAAGGTTTCACAGACATATGTCAGAGGCAAAATTTGAAGCTAGTTTATCTTACTCCAAATGTATAGTGCTCTTCTCACTATGTCCTGTGACTTCTCATAATCTGCCATTGCCTTTAAGGCCCACCTGAAATGCCTCTCTTTTCCCAAGAGTCAGAAATTAGGCTTCTTTCAACTTCTTTGTGCCGCTTCTTTAGAAGCGTTATGCTTGGTGTCATAGGTACTGGCACATGTCTCATTTTCACCTCTATATTTGAAATCAAAGGCCACATTTTATTCATCCCTCTGTCTCCCCCATTGCTGAGTATAGTGCCTTACATGTAGTTGTATTCATTGAATTCTTACTGAGATGAATTGAATGAATTTGTGCTAGAACTAGTATAAAGAAAATCACCCAGATGATCTGGAGGTTGTAACCGAAGGCAAACACCATTAGGTTGATGAGAACATACAAATCATAAAAATAGTGGAAGAAATCAATAAATTAGCAGTTCACAAACTGTTCTCTTGAACCCTAGGATTCTATGCCACCACCAATAGGATTTGTATATGAAAGACATAATTTGTGTTAGCAGTGTTTTCTGACATTAAAGAACTTCAAATATCTCTGGCGACATGGGTGCAGTTCCTCCTTCTGTTGATGTGGATCATAACTTTCATGCCTTAATATGTGATTTAATGAGTTACTATGGCCTAAATCCCATTATTTGGACAACCTTCTGATGATGTGCTTAATTGTAATTAGCTAGTGTGGTTCCTCAAGGTCTGTTTGGATCCTGATCTTATTATTTGGTGTATTAGCTTCCTTTCCTTTCTGTCGTAGGTAACTGCAAATCTGGTAAACATGCCATTTATTTCATTTCTCCAGGCAATGACAAAAATGTATTTTTAAAATACAAGACCAGGCCAATCACAAATCCCTGGGACAATAGGTTATTCTTTCCATGTGGGCATTGAACCATTGAAGATTGTTTTTAGGGTCTAGCTGTTCAGCTAGTTATGTATCCATGCAATTGTGCGTTTTTTTTTAACCCTTATCTATGTTTCATTCCATAAAAACAGCATGAGAGGCTTGTTCAATGTTATGTTAAAATTAAACTGTCCTGATCTACCACTCTTAATGACTGTGCAAAAAAAAGTTAACATATATGTACAGATCTGGATGAAGTAATAGTGACTTTTTGAAGTTACTGGTTCCTTTTCTAGATGCTTACTAATCATCTCTTAATTTATTTTCACATTTTGCTAGGAATTTATATTTTACACTCTAGTCTCTTCTCCCTTTTGAAAATTATTACAACCCTTGCCCTGTGATTCTCTAGCACGTCTTGTGTTGTCAGTAATCTTTCTAAGATCACTGATAATAGCTCAACAAACACTTTTCTCAATTCTTTGGTACTTTGGGACTGATAACTTAGACTCTTCAAAGGCAGCTAAATGCTTTCTGATGATGTCCATATATATCTTATATTTCAACTACTTAACCATTTTAATTCTGTCTTCTCTGATTCAAAGGTCATTTTCCTTGGCAGAAAAAAAAATGAAGAAGAATTAAGAGCTAAACTGGTCTCCATATCACCACTGTCTATTATTATCCTTACATCTGCTACAGCAGATTTCTCTCTTCTGTGCTTTGTGATATGAACACTTGGTAGACCCACCTAGGATGTGCATGGGGTGTTCAAGGAGGACAAGAACCTCTGGTGTGAGGACAGGCCAAGTCCTTTTAAGGGCTGCTCATCCACTCTTAGTATCTACCTGGCCCTCAGTTACTTGGCACAAAACTCTCACCTGTGACTCCAAAGAAGCTGTAGCATGTGCAGTGGCTGCACCCTGGTAAAGCATCTAATAAGATGGGCTAAGTTGAAGGTAACCGACAGGCCTTAAATTCTTTGATTGGTTGGGGGGGGGGGGTGTCTACCCCAAGCGTGTGAAGTCTTTTCTTGATGGAAGGGGCAGATGAGAACAATTTTTTTTCCAACAGATGCTAAGGGACACGAAGTTCATTCCTTTACTGCATCCTGGGTCATTATTAAGCCTCTTGACTCTTGTCTTGCCACCAGACTTAATTGTCTATAGAATAGAGAGTGAGACTGATAACTTTGTGTAACTCTGCTTCACTTAAATCCAGTTCCTGCAGAAGTCAGGACATCAAATGTGATGTCACTGGTGCTCTTCAAGATTAAAGGACAAACAACAGCAGCCATCCAGGGAACAGATTGCTTTCTACTCTAAGCGGTCTGTATCCTTGCCAGTACTTGTATAACGTTAAACACTGTCCTCAAGGACAGGTGGTTACCCCTGCATTCTTACCGTTGCCCATTAAAGGCTCAGCCTATTCATTATGTGAAATGTTTTCTTCATATGCTCATTCATTAATTCATGCATTCATCTGCCATTTGTTAAACCTTTGCTAGTTGTTGGGACTACAAAGAAGAAAAGACGTTGCCCCCAGGGACCTCTATCCATTTATCTATCTGTTTGTCTATCTATCTATCTATCTATCTATCTATCTATCTATCTATCTATCTATCTATCTATCTATCATTTGTTTGTTTGTATGTATATTGCATATACACACATATATGTTTTGTCTGTCTATGTGCATGCATATATATTTATACATATATACATGTATATACATGCATATACATATTTATAGGTACATAAATGCATATTTATACATTTATATATACATACACACATTTATATATACATACACACACACACATATATAAATGAGAGAGAGAGAGAGAGACGGGGACAGCTAGATGGTATAATGGATAGCTTGGAATCAGGAACTCTTCTTGCTGAGTTCAAATCTGGTCTCAGACTGTTACTAGGTGTGGGACCCTGGGCAAGTCACTTAACCCTCTTTATCTTAGTTTCCTCATCTTTAAAATGAGTTGAAAAAGGAAATGGCAAACCACTCCAGTATCTTTGCCAAGAAATCCCCAAATGGGGTCATGAAGAGTTGTACATGATGGAAAAATAACTGAATGACAAAATATACATATATGTATGTATAGCATATATAGCATATAGCATATATATACATACATATAAATGTATACAAATTAAATTTCAAATAGTTCCAAGTACTGAGAGAGATACAACTTTTAGATAACACATAGTCCCTGCTGTCATAGAACTTACCAATTGCTGGGGAACTAGAAACAAGTATAATACTTTGTTATAAGTGTATTAGAGAGCTTCAAACATAGATGGATCTATGTATGTTTGAAGCTCTCTAATATTTGTGCATGTTTGGAAGTCCCAGATAAAGTGATGGATTAATAGAGAGCTCTCTCTCTTTTTTTCTCTCAAACATGCACAGATAAATGAATAAAATATACAAAGTACAGAGGCATTATTTCTGGCCAGAAAGATGTTGCAAACACTGTGTGAGAAATTAGGAGAGGTCTCATATAGGATAGTACTTGAACTAAACCTCGAAAAAAGCTCAGACACTCAAGAAGTGGGATGAGGAATAAATTAATGCTTAATATAGGGGATGAAGTTCGTAAAGATACAGGTGTGGGAAAGGAAATGTTGTGTAGGGGGAACTGTAAGTATGTCACCAAAATGTATCTTTTCTGCCTGAGACTCACTAGCATGTTTTATCCTCTTTTTTCCCTCTAGATGGAATCAGCGTTAGTGGTCTTCCTCTTTCCAGTCCTTTTCGACAGGTTGTCAAGCCTCGAGTTGACAGCAAACCAGTGAATCCCCCAGAAGGCAGCAAGGCTGGTGATTTCAGCCATGTAAAAGTAAGTAAGTGATTTCTAGACAAGAGATATCTGTTTTTTTGGGCAGCTTACCCTTTTTGTGTCTCTGTAAATTTTTATCAGTCAAAGTTTATTTGGGGTTGGGAGTATGGTACTGAAAGACAGGCAATAATCTGTATATTATAATATAATTATTGTTCTGTGGTGAAATTTATCTCACAGACTTTGAACCTGTTATGAATTTGAGGAGAGTAATTGCAATCAAGCTTTAGTATTTTGTGACTTGGAGAGTTTATCCTGCAGATATGAAACCTACTGTATTGATCTGAAAGTAGGATGAGCTTTTCCCTTTCTGCCTCTCTACCTCTCTTGCCCCCCACCCAAATTTGAACAGACTCTGAGTGTGACCTTTGAGGGTGATGACGAATGGGACCTAAGACATAGAGGGCAACGATAAAAATGAATATAACATCTTGATTGGAATCAAAAGAAATACAAAAAAAGGAGCAAAAAGACCTCAGTAAATTAATATATTTAGGACAATTTTATTTAACCATTTTTCATTTTATACACACCTTCTCACATACTCATTCCTTCTTTCCAACTTGATCTCATTTTAAGGAGTTTGCTGCCTGTATTTGGGAGTGGCTCAAATATAGAGACATTTGGACTAAAAAGAACTGACTTTTGGACTTAGAATGGCTCTGTTCCCTGCCATAGTAGGCACTTATTAAATATTTGTTCAGTTGAATTGGACCCTGAAGTTTTTTCCAGTTTTCTCTGTCATACATGTCAGCATTTTGTCATCTCTTTCCTTCTCTTGTCATCTTTTTCCTTCTTTTCTACTACCACCTCCTCCTCCTCTTCATCAAATCTAGCATTTAAATTTTTAAAAAATGCTTTTACAAATATTATCTCATTTTGTCACAACAACCCTGAAAGTGCTATTGTTATCTCCACTTACAGCTAATAAGTATGTGAGGCTGGATTTGAACTCAGATTTTCCTGATTCCAGGTCCAATGCTTTATCTCCTGGGCCACCTAGATGCACCCCTGGAGATATCATCTTGTATCTTGAATGGATAGAAAGTAATTGAATCCCAGAGGTAGCATGGACAACCCATGGCCTGATAATCTTATAACAACTACAAAGTGCTGCCCTTAGAAGAATTTTGTGAGATTGGTAGTAACCAAGGGTTTGAGAAGTTAAATGTTTTGCTTACAGTTACAGAACTAGTAAATATTAAGTCAGGAATTGAATCTAGGTCTCCTGACTCTAGGCTCAGCACTCCTACAACGATTTACTGTTTTCTGTGTGTGTGCACATGTGTGCATGTGTGTGTATTTTAATTTAAGCATGTGAATTCCTTGATGTAGGGAGTTCTGTGAATACAGATTTGTAGTCATTGTAGTGTGACTCATAGTTTTAGAGAATTACTTTGAAAGATACAATCGTTTGTCCAGATTTGTAGCTAGTATGTGTCAAAAATGTGATTTGAAGTCAGGTCTAGTTACCAATCTGCCTCTGATCTTTTAAGTCTTGTCAGCATTCCATGCATAATACCGAAGTGCAGTTCGGGGAAGACATCCTTAAGCTCATGCTGCTGTTGACTTTCCTTCTGGATTTGTGACTTGGCTAACTGATGATGATCCTTTAGAGCTTGTCTTAATCCTTTCTTCTTGAGTGCTTAGTCGGTGAAAAGGCACTGAGGTGCTAGATTTCCAGGTGAGCCATTTGCTCTAGGAGGTCATTTTTTGAGATTAATACTATTGAAAGTTAACTTGTCAAAATGGAGAATTCTGTATATTTTCTTCAAACTTTTAGTTGTATATGCACTGACATTTGAAATAAGCTGATGCTGCATGTTGTCATGGAAAGAAACTGGATTTGCAATCAGGAGACCTGGTTAAGTCTTAGCTCTGACATTTACTGGTGATATGACTTTGGACAAGTCACATCACCTCTGATTCTCTTCTCTATAAAATGAAGATAATAAGGCTTGGTCGTTGTGAATGGAAACGCCACGTCTGAAAATATTTCTTCATCAGTGCTTCTTCAGCCTTCGTAAGGGGATAATAATGATGATAATTACAGAATCCCAAACTTTGAGTCAGAAGGCACTTCCAAAGTTGTCCACTCAAATTACAAATCTGGTTTAGTACAGTAGTAATGAATTCAGGTAGAAATGGATCTCTGTGTGTTGTACATGGACTTAGAAAAGTAGAACCTAACATTATCCATGTTGTATTGTATTTTTATACTTTGTTAAAACATTTCCCGATTACATTTTACGCTGGTTTGGGTCTTGAACTGGAAAGTTTTGCAATCCTCTGCAGGCCATGAGTTTGACGCTTCTGGTTTAGAACATTGCTAACAAGTGTTTATCTGGTTTCTCCTTAAGTACCGCTAGTGACAGATACTTGTCTACCTTTCATGGCATATCATTATAGTAATGTTATATTTATAACAATATGATAATTATAGTTTACATTTATATACTGCTTTATGGTAATATACAGTGCATTTTTGTAGACATTTCAATCATAGCGCAAGAAGGGATCTCATAGATGATCCAGTCCTTCCCTTTGTTATCTAAGCAGGATGACATGTGAATAGCATTGGCCTAGCAGTCAAAAGATCTGGTTATGCAATGACTAGTTCTCTGGGTAAACCCCTTGTCTCTCTAGGGTCTGATTTCTCTGTCAGGGTTTTCTCTATGTTACAAAAGAGGAAACAGGTCTGGGAATATTGTGACTTTAGGAGTCACAGAGCTGGTAGATAACAGAACTGGGATGTAGATATCGATTGTCTTTGGATTCTAAATCCAGTCAGCTTTGTGCAGTTTTTGAGGATAAGATATCCCATCTTTTTTTAATCATTAGATTGTTACTTTGCCATAGATATAAAGGAAGGCGTTGCACTGTCTCTATACAACTTTCACCTCTCTCGCTTTCTGGTGTTAATAGCAATGGCATCACATTTTTTTTTCTGTGTTGATATATGATGGCTTTTTCTTAGAGCTGTCAGAATGTTCTTTTGCAGATATTAGGAGCATGCTTCGAAGGCAGCAGCAGCATTTAGGGTGAAGAATGGTGATAGAAGGAATGAATGTAATGTGCTTGATCTCTCAGCAGCTTGTTACTCGACTGTCAGCTGGTTTTGGAATGAGTGACTTGAAGGGAAGCTGGCTTGGTAGTAGTGCCTTTATAACTGTAGGTACAGATATTGGTTGAAAATTTAGTAGAATAGGAATATAGACCCACAGAACGGTGAGTCTGAAAGGGACCATACACAGAACATAGAATACTTGTGCTTAAAACATTAGAGTGAGCAGGACCTTAGAGCAACCATGTGATGTAGTGGATGTAATTAGAAGCCTTAATTTTGAATCCCACCTCTTTCATTTATGACCTTTGTGACCTTGTCAGACATTTAAACTCTTGAACCTTTGATTTTTTCATCTGTAAAATAATGGAGTTGAATTCGATGGTCTTTAAAGTCCCATAAGGCTTTAAAACCCTGTCAACATAGAATATCAGAACTGGAGGAAACCTTAGAATGTTTAAACACAGAACATAAAATTTAATTCATTTCCACAATGATTTATTGAGCAGCTATCAAAAGGGAACCTTAGAGACTAACTGGTCCAACTTCATTTTAAAAATGAGGAAACTAATACCCTAAGAAGGGAAATGATTTGCCATAGATCTCAAAGCACTTTTAATTTTAATTTATCTAACTCCCCTTCAATTCTTGATGTTCCTTATTCCTTCCCTTTCTGATCCTGATTCTCTCTTCTCTTTGTAGGTTCTCTTGTGTCTGATACTCTGTGGGTTTTATAGATACCTATGTATGTACCTATTGTTTCCCCTGTTACAGTGTAAGCTTCTTGTTTGTATCTCCAGTTCCTGTCATAGATACTGGCAAATAGAACTCAGTTGATCTGTTGATTCATCAATGGCAATTGCTCAGGTTTGTATTAGGAATTTACTAGAAACAAAAGAAGAAAAACATAAAAAGGCAACAATACTACTTTCCTGTTCTATAGAGTATTATTTATTCATACTGCTTTCTGATCAGAATTAGTTTTCTTGTGTTGAATGGCCCTAAATGGCTCCTTATATTTGGGCAAATGATCTGCTTAGTTTTTTCAGAATGTTTATTTTATTTTTAATTTATGAAAGTAAATAAGCATTTCCGTAACATAGTATAATAAACAAAGATGATTGCATACGAAACTGCAAATCTATTATGTAACTTGCTATTCCCTTTAAATATATAATGAAGTTATCATGCCCATTTCTTTTTTTCCCTTTTTTCCTCCCTACTCCCTGCCCTAGAGATGACTATCATTAGATGCAAATATGCATATATCTATCTATCTATATATATAACATACACATATACATATACATATATATGTATCTATATATACGTATATATCTATATATACATATATATATGTATATATATAAAATCATTCCACATATACTTCTACTTATCATTTCTTTCTTTGGATGCAGATAATGTCTTCCTTCATATGTCCTTTGTAGTTAATTTGGGTTTTTATAATAGTCTAAATGATTGATTTGCTCAAAGTTGTTCTTAAATCATATTGCTGTTACTTTATACAACATTCTCTTGGTTCTGCTCATTTCCCAATTCATTATTTCTTGCAAGTCTGTCCATGTTTTTCTAAGATCATTGTGCCCATCGTTTCTTATAGCACAGTAGTCTTCCATCACAATCATATACTGCAACTTGTTCAGCCATTCCCTAATTGTTGAGCGTTCCTACAATTTCTAGTTCTTTGCCCCCACAAAGAAAGTTGCTATAAAGATTTTACAATATATATGTTCTTTTTCATTGCCCCAAATTCTTTGGAAATAGACTTTGTAGTGGCTTTGCTGGGTCAAATGGTGCAGACAGCTTAATAAATCTTTGGACATAATTCCAGATTGCTCTCTAAAATTGTTGGATCAGTTCATAATTCCATCAACAATGAATTAGTGTGCCAATTTTTCTACATCCCCTCCAACATTTGCCACTTTTCCCTTCAATCATTTTAACTAGTCTGATAGATGTAAAATGATATCTCCAGGTTGTTTTAATTTGCATTTCTCTCATCAATAATTATTTAGAGCATTTTTTCATGACTATAAATTGTTTTGATTTCTTCATAGGAAAACTGCCTGTTTATATCCTTTGACCATTTATCCATTGGGGAATTACTCATTCTAACAAATTTGATAAAGTTCTTTATATATTTGAGATATGTATCTTCATCTGAGAATCTGCTTTTAAATTTTTTCCTCAATTTTCTGCTTTTCTTCTGATCTTGGCTACTTATGTTTTATTTGTACAAAACCTTTTTAAATTTAATGTAATCAAAAGAATCCATTTTACACCTTACTCTGCTCTGTATCTCTTGTTTATTCATAAATTGTTCACCTATCTGTAAGTCTGATAAGTACTATCTTTAATGTTCTTCAGTGTTCTTGTGATCTCTCTCTGTTTCTCTCTCTCTCTCTCTCTCTCTGTATCTAAATCATGTATCCATTTTGCCCTTATCTTGGTAAATGGCATAAGTTATTGGTGTATGCCCAATTTTTGCCATTTCAGTTTTCCCAACAATTTTTTCTTATTCCAAAATCTTGTCTTTACATTTGCCAAATACAAGGTTACTATATTTATATGTTGCTGTAAATTGTAGTTTTACTCTGTTCTGTTGATGTACCTCTATTTCTTAGCCAGTACCAGATAGTTTCAATAATTACTGACTTCTCATATAGTTTAAGATCTGGTACTGCTAAAACTCCTTCCTTTACATTTAAAAAAATTAGGTCCTTTTATATTCTTGACTTTTTGTTCTTCCAAATGAATTTTATTATTGATGTTCTAATTCAGTAAATTGTTGATAATTACTGAATTGATAATTCAGTAATTTGTTGATAATTTAATTGGGATGACATTGAATATATATAAATTAATTTAGATAAAATTGTAATTTTTATTATATTGACTCTACCTACTCATGAACAATTAATATTTCTCCAATTGTTTAAATCTGATTTAATTTGTATGAAAACTGTTTTTTGTGATATTGTTTTTTATAGTTCCTGTTTTTTTTAGGTGTATTCTCAGGTATTTTATACTGTGTAGAGTTATTTTAAATGAAGTATCTCTTGCTATCTCTTCTTGAAGGCTTTAGTTTGTGATATGTAGGGATGCTGATGATTTCTGTGGATTTATTTTATGTCCCGTTTCTTTGCTAAAATTAATTGTTCCAACTAACTTTTTAGTTGATTCTTTGGGATTTTCCAAGCATATCATCATGTCTCTGCAAAATTAGTTGTGATACATTACAGATTAGAAGAGCTCAATGAACAGAGGATACTTTGTATAGAGAAGACCTACTGAAAATATTGTAGCTATCCCTAAGCATATTTAAGGGCTATCATTATTAAAAAGGGAGAATACTGACTGTTTTCTGTGGCTGGAGGGGGCAGAGGTTAGGAACAAGGAGACGGAAGTTGTAGGAGATGAATTTTGGCTCAATGTAAGGAAGAACTGTTACAAAAATAGAGCTGTCCAGCTTCTCATTGAAAAGATCTGAGGAGAGATCATTCCCTTTGAGGATACTATAGATGAAGTTTCTGTTGGGAAGGAGATGGGATTAGATGCTATCTGAGGCTTCTTTCACACCTTGAGCTTTAATTCTTAAACTAACTGGCCCTTCTAAAAAAATAATAAAATAAACATTTGACAAATATGGATTGACTTCCAAAATTTATGAAGAATGGCTCAGAAATAGAATGAAATGTATTCTTTTTTTCTAGAAAGACACCACTATTTTATAGCATGTAGAGAAAATTTATCTCAGTATACTCAACTATGTTATTATATGTAAATTTCTAAATCTTATAAAATATTGCTAATAATAATGAGGATGCTCTAAAGAAGGATAATTTGGAAAGGTGTTCCTTTTTGTTGTTAATATCTCAACTTCGCTACAGTTTATTTGCTTAGTGTTTTTAGAATAAGAGAGATGAAAGATGAGATTACATAGTAGCTTCCAACATCCTCTCAGTTTTTTTGGGGAGAAAGCAGGTGTGATACTTTTCTAGTGAGCTTTGTTTACAGCTTTCTCTGGCACGAGCACTTAAAATGCTTCCAGAGTCATCTTAAAATAGTTCCTTTCTTATTGGAACAATTCTAATTGTTTAATTTTGACTTAATATTGCACTGGTCTCAGGATCAGGAAGTTTGAATTCAAATTCTGCATCAGCTGTTTGCTAGCAGTGTCAATTTGAACGTCTCCTAACTTCTCTGAGCCGCAGTTTTCCTTATCTGTACAAATGGCTTCTGTAGTTTCTTTCAGTTCTGTCATTGTAATTTTGAATGGCTGTTAGAGGCATTGTTTTGAAACTTTTCCTAAGAAAAATTTTCTCTTTTCATAGGAAAAATCTTCTCTATTTAGTTTGACCAGTTAGTGTCCCCTATCTTTCATGAATAGGTTCTTTCCAAGTCTTGATCATAAAGTTTTCATTCTGGTTATACTGATTGCTCACTGATGAGTCTCCAATATTTGATATTCAACACTGCCATTTTTCATAGTGTGCCTTCTAGCTTCTAAATATATTCTGTTCTTTTTCTGTCTCTTTAAAATATAACTCTATAAACACCTCACACCTGCTTAAATCCTGATGAAAAGCAATTTTGAATTCTCAACAATAGCGGACTTTGCCAAGAGAGAGCCCAGTCTTTCTGGGCTCATTACAGATTTTGTTTTGATGATGTCTGATGGTTTCAGTTCAGTAAACATTTCATAGACTTTTGTGGACTTTTAGTTCTGGAGGAGACTTTAGATAGAGATAATCTGTTCAAAACCTTTTATTTTATAGAAGAGGAAATAGGCCATAAGTGTTAGGAGAGATACAAAGTGTAACACAGTTATTTAGCACTTTAAAGTTTACAAACTGCCTTCTTAACAACAATCCATTAGGACAGACAATACAAATAGTATCTTCATTTTTCATATGTAGAAACTAAGGCTTAGAGAGTATGTAACTTGCATATTTTCCCAAGCTAGCAAATGTTGGAATCATGTTTAAAAGTTCCCATTTTACTTTGTTGCTTCACCCATATCATATTGTCTTTAAAATACATGTATATACATCAATAACCACAGTGTACAATGATTGATGATAAATGCATTAGAGATATGAAAAACAAAATATAATATGAGGTTCAAGAAAGAATCTACTGTATCTCCATTTTCCATGTTTTACTTAGAAATCAATTTTTAGACTTCATACTTGAGACTATAAAGGAATAACACTATGATATTTTTTGGGTTCTCTAAAAATATTATGTATTCAAGGATTTATGGTTTAATTTACATGGTGCTCATTATGCCATTTCATATTGAAACCAATCCATGCTGTAGAATATCATCTCATGAATTCCTGTGGCTGGGAAAATTCATTTCATGATGACTAGCCTTTTGGTGATTAATTATTCCTCATACAGGGAGGCAGTAACAAAAGCTGTCTTTCATTAAACTCTGTATTTGATGACTTTGTAAGAGCTGCCAGAGCTTGCAGCCCACTGGCTTAATTATTAAGAACTCACGATTTATACCATATCTTGTGAAGTCTTCAGAGTAGGAGAGGTTAGCTTTGGTGAAAAGGCAGGGACAGCTCCTCCTGTAAACTAAGAAGTATAGGAATATAACAGGGCAGCTAGGTGGCTCAAAGGAGAGAGAACTGGCCCTGGGGTCAAGAAGACTCATGTTCCTGAGTTCAAGTGTGGCCTCAGACACTTAGCTGTGTGATCCTGGGCAAATCACTTACCTTGTTTGCCTTAATTTCCTCATCTGTAAAATGAGCTGGAGAAGGAAATGGCAAACTATTCCAATATCTTTGCCAAGAAAACCCCAAATGGGGTCACAAAAAGTTACATATGACTGAAAAACAACTGAATTGACAAGAAAAACAGTATAAATAGTGGTATTTTGAAATGTGCAGAGATTGTAGGAATTTAATGTCAGTTTGTTCTTTGAAAAATAGGAAGGATTCTTATCTGCTAAGGGTAAAAATTGGAGGTGGAAATAAAGGTTTTAGGAAAGATAATGTCAGTTAATTATCTGGCTGTAGGATACTTAAAATTAGAAAAATTTTTTAGAAGAGACCTTAGAGGTCACCCTGAGGTTAACCCTTGTTGCTTCTTGGAATCTTATCTGTATTTCAAACAAGTGATTATCCTTATTGTGTTAGAAGACCTAAAGGGGAATTAATTAGTTTGGCCTCAGTTCTTTTCTGGAGGTTAACTCATTCTACTTTTGCAAAATTCTAAGTATTTGTAAATTTTCCATATTTAGACCTGAAATCTGCTCTGCAATAATTTGTACCCTTGACTTCTAGCTTGATCAAACAATCATCAAGCATTTATTAAGGGCCTGCTGAGTGGCAGGCACTTGTCATAGGTATTAGGAATAGAAAGAAAAAAATGAAACAAGCCCTCTGCAAGGAGCTATCCAATTCTGTCAGGATACAGTGCATACATATGGGTGTACAGAATAAATATAGGTGTAGTTGTATAGACTTGTAAATCATCTTCATAGTGATGATAAACCCCTGATGATGTGACGAGGGGAGAGATTTTAGAGAGAAAAGCAAAAAGGAACCAGGACAGAGCCTTGTGGCACTTGAGATGAATGATGATCGAGTAGAGTTGAGTAAGAAGGAGTCTCCTGGGGCCAAGCTTAACAGCTCTTATCCTTGCACATGACAGTGCCTCAAGGGTAACTTGGTGTCCTCTGAAGTTCCCATGTTGTTGGTTTTTTTTGTTAAATGTATTTATGTTCTTTTTTTTAATGTCATTATCATATCCCAATGGTTTTTCCTCCACTCTAAACCCTAATAGAACTCTTCCTTGTAACAATTTTTAAGTTTTGATTTCCAAAATCTAACCCTCCTTCTCTTCCACTCTTCTTGAGACAGTAAGCAATTTAATATAGGTTATGCACATGAAATCATGTAAAACATCTTCATATTAGTCATTTTGTGTAAGAAGACTTGAACAAAAAAGAAAGCAAGAAAAAATATATGCTTTACTCTGTATTCAGATAACATGAGGTATTTCTCTAGAGGTGGATAGCATTTTTCGCCTTGAGTCCTTTTTTTCCCTTGTAACAAATGAATATAATCCAGCCAAAAAAAAAAAAAGAAAGAAAGAAAGAAAGAAAAAGAAAAGATATGACTCATTTCTGAAAATGTATGCCACACTTCACAGCTGTAGTCTTTCACTTCTTTGATGAAAGACCATAAATGTACTTTATAGTTAGTCTTCTGAAGTCATGACTGGTCACTTCATTGGTCTAAAATCTTTTCACTTTCTTTTTCGTTATTGTTGTCATTGTATAAATTGTTATCCTTGGTCACTTCAAGACATCAGTTCATACAAGTCTCGCCAAATTCTTCATTTGTCTTTTTCTGTAATACAGTAATATTCTATCATATTCATGGTATCCATATTCAGTTTCTCCATCGATGTCTTCTTCCACGTCTTGAATTCTCTTGGCTGAACATCACTAGTTTCTTTAGTTAATTATCTTATAGTATGGTTTTGACTTCCCTCTCCATTAAAATTAAATTAAAAAAATTTTTTTTGCCCAACTTTGCATACTTTCCAGCCTTTGACACCTTCTTAAAATATGATGTCCAGTTCCTGGTTACAGTACTGTAGAAGGCATGTAGTGTGGACATTACATAGTGGATCTTTCCCCTCACAGGTTCTATATAATGAAGGGAGGCAAATCTATTATTAGATTCTATAAGTCTAGGGTCTATACACAGCAATGGCTATTTAGATGTTTTTCCTAATATTTCAGGATTGATGGACATGATTTAATATTGACAGGGTTTTCCATAGAAATGTTATTTTTTTTTGCCTGATCAGGTGACTTTTTATTAGTTTGGGATGCATTTAAACTATATTAGAATCCTTTGGAGATGAAGGTGCTATTTAGTATATGTAACTAATATTGTGCTTGACCTGCTCACCCTTTCTTCTCATTCTCTGAATTTTTCGTCTGTTCCTGAAAATCTCACATAGTTGATTCTCATCAAACATTTGGCATTACTGACCAACTGAAGTCACAGTTTTTAAGGCAACCAAGGGTGAAATCAGAGTAGTCATTTTCTGCCATGTTTGTTTTGTCCTTTTGTCCTCATGCAGCTCAAACTATGGACTCAAATATTGTGTTTGAAATTGGTGGGAAGCTTTGGTCAGTTAGCCAAAAGCAGCCTCAAAGAGTCTATGGATCTACTGCAAATGGATAGGACTTTTTTTCCCCCCGGAAGCTTGTTAGCCTTTTCAGATCTTTATATTACATGCATTTCATGTACTGCCTTCCTATTAATCTCAATTTTGAAAAATTGTGTTGGACGGGAGCATCCAACTAACAATACTGCATGTTTTCATAGACTTGCGCTTTCACTTCTGTTACTTAAAATCAACTCCTTCCCCCAATAGCATTTCTATGCATAGAATTTAATCTGGATTGCATCATTATGATTTAATGCTTTGTGTTTGACTGAACACAATTTTGTTGCTGCATTGCTAGTTGAGCAAAATGCATAAATTGGGTAAGAAAAAAGGAGAATCACAGTCCATTTGGTTTGAGCTGAAAATATTTTTGTGTTTATTCACCCAGTGTGTAATGTAAGATTCGCTTAATTTTTTCTTTTTAAAATTAATTTTTTTCAATTAGCAAAAATATTTTTTCTTCCTCTGTAATGACTACCCTCCCTTGCAAAAAAGAAAAAGAATGAAAGAAAAACAAGACCTGTGTAACAAATATACATAGTCGAGCAAAGGAAATTCGTACCCTGGCCTTGTCCCCCAAGCACTGACTTGGATCTGCCCCGAGCCCGTGGCCCCTCTGCCAGGCAGCACCTCTTTACAGAGCCTCTGATGTTGCGCTTGTTCAGAGTTACTTGCGAAATCCACCGTATTCTTCAGAGAACTGCAGCTTTGTGGTTGTTGGCCTTCTCTCTGCTTGTGCTGATCACGACTCATCCATACCTTGGCAGATGGTTTCCTAACTAGGTAAAAGCATCAACAGCAGTTCATTCCGAGGGCAGAACCTGTGGAAATGAGCCTCACGGCAACTGAGCTGGTCTTCAGAAAAAAGGCAGAGTCTGTTTTTAGGTCTGGTTTTTAGAATTTGCCAGACCTTGTGTTCTGAGAACCTGCAAGAAATCTGGACCATCTTTGATCCATAATGCATCATCCTGGGCTGCTGCCAGTCATCTTGGCGTTTTTCTTGCCACTGAACTTTGATGAACCTGGAGGAGAGAGTGAGGCTGATGACTGCACAGCTCTGCCTCACCTCAGACTGATTCACCTGCAAGTCAAGACTCCATCTTATAAAGCAGGAAACTGGGGGAAGAAAGAAGTGACTTGTTCATATTCATATGGCCAGTTTGCAGCCAGGCTAGGATTTAACTTATGTTTCTTGATTGCATGTGTGACAGTGAATATTACGGCAAAATATTGATGGCCTCATACAAATTTTATGGCTCTGTTATTTTTTTTGTTACATAGCACTATATATTATGATTATTTGTGTATGTTTAATCTTCTTTAATCGATTATACGCTCCATGAGGTCAGAGATTATTTTTTTATTCCTCCTTGTATCCAGCACATCTAAAGGATACACAAGTATGCATGTATCTAAGAGCACTTCATATATAACAGAAAATTATTGAAAAGATTGCCTAATAACTTAATAGAGACCAGAAAGATCAACAATGAATCCTTCATATTCTACCTTTTAATTTGGAATTTGCTAATTTGTAAATCCTACTAATAAAATTTAATTCAATTTGAAATCATTCTTCAGTAATTTCAGCAGGCATTGATGCAATGTAATTATTCCTACTCAATATAAAGAATGACTTTGAAGAGATCTTTTAATCTCTAAGTTTTTAGACAATATGAAATAGTTACCTATTTAAAAATTCAATTGCAATTAAATATTTTACTAAGCACGTACTATTAAATACAGTTTAGCAAATATTAAGCACCTAATGTATATAGCAGAGTCAGTGTCAATAAACACTTATTCTATGCTCTAGGCACTGAGAAGCAGGGCAGGGATTGAGAGAAGGCTACCTGGTATTAGGGGGTGATGAGTTATTGCTACCAAGATGGGAAATGATCTGAGAAAGTGGCAATTTCAGAGTTGTTTTCATCTTGCATAATGATGAATTTTTATACATTGGAAGACCAGGAATGCACCAGATAGGAAATGTGAAGTAAATTCTCTGAGTGCCCACCTTAAATAGTGGACACATCATGCAGTGCTGAATGAGTAGAGAATATGCAAAATTCATAATAGTGGTGAAAAATGACACAGACACAGGTACAAAAAGAGTGCGTGAAAATTTCATTGAATTAAATTTATTTCTACTTCTAAAAGATACAAAATGTTATTTCATGTGATTCTGGAGTTACTGATAAGATCCCAAAATGATAAGATGGGGAGAAAAGGGCTATTCTAGATTTAGGGAAAGTATAAAGAAATTCATCAAGGCAGGAAAGGTAATTTTTTCTTTGGGGAACTGAGTGGTCCACTTTGGCTAGTGATTGGCAGGGGAAATGGTATGTGATCGAGCTTATAGTGATAGTAACATAGCTGTGAATGGAGCAAATGGGGCTTTGCTCATAACATTTGTGGTCCTTGAGTAGGATAGAATTAGAGAGCTTAGCATCTAGTTAACATGAGAGATTACTTAGAATTGGAAAGTATTTAGAAGTCAGCTTGGAGTGAAGTCATCATGTCCTCTATTCTCCTCCTTCCCTACTCTTGCAGTCCACACTTTTGTCTGTTTCCCTCTATGCAGTGTTATCTTCACCCCCTTCAATTATAGGAGCCCTTCATGCTACTTGTCTTGGATCCAGTTGGTAATACTTACCCTAGGATCAGAAATTCTTATTTCCAAATATGAATGGTAGGATTGTCACCTCTCAGAGTTATGAGACCTTTGTACAACAAAATGAAATCCCTTGCAGATGTCTCAGGGGAGAAAATCTTTGACAACTTGGCATTATAAGTCTCAGCAGTGGCCTACAGCAGCCAAAGTGATTTATTCAGACTTTGTTATATTTATGTTTCCTTTTATTATTTAATGTGCTTATTAAGTGTAAGAGAGTAGTTGCCATCATAAGCTGAATGATGCCAAAGGGAAAATCAGAAAACACTTTCACTTAATTTGTAAGTTAATTATTACAAGACATTTGAAGCTACACTAGAGGAAAAAGATATACACCCATAAAAATGTTGTGGCCCTCTCTAAAGTGATAAAACAATCATATGGTTTGTGTTTTTTATCTATGTCTGAGGCTACTTCAAGTGATATCTTGGTGTAAATGCTTCCTTCATCCATGTAAATAGTATTCTCTTTCTATCTCATTTGTAAAATGATAGGAGTGAACCATGTGGTCATTAAAGCTTTCTCCATCTCTACATATTTTGAAGTTTAAATTGTTCTCATCTGTGAAATTCTGCCCCATATCTTTTCATCAATCTAGCATGAGGAGTCTACCTAAAACACCAGAGGCTTTCTTTTGTTTTTAAAAAAAATATTGCAAAGGATTGAGTATAGCACTTAAAGGGGGAAGAGGAATTCACATTAACATGTTTTTATAACCAGTTCCTCCTGTGTTGTTTTAAGATGCCTTTGCATTTGTATTAATAAATTTTACTTTTGAAGACAAAAAAAAATTATTTGCCTATTCACTGCATGCATAACTAAGGCTCTTGAATGGTTCTTTATTTTTAAGACTGACATTCAACAAATGTTAACTGTTTCTTTAATTTTTACAGATAAAGCTTCTACCTTTTTAAATTAAAAAGTAATTCTTGATACTTAAGATGATTGTTGTTTACTTTTAGCATCCTGTTTGCAAACCAGTCCCTCAAATAGACTCAATTTTGGTAACCCAGATGTAGACCAGGATGCCTGAACTGCTGGGCCTGTTGCCAGGCAGGTGGCCGAGCTTCCAAAAAGAAAACTAGACACCTCCCCAGAGAACTTACCTTGTATGTACTTACAGAAAAAAAAAATGGCTTTTTATGGTTGCTTTGGGGACAAAGGAGGAAGACAGATTTTCAACTTGTATCATTTGAGGAAAGCTGGTGAATGGTTTTGCAAACCTTGGGTCAAGGTGCTGATATTTTTAGTAGGAAAAATTTGGAGTCATGACTATGGCAGCTGTAACTGACCACAAGTTAAGGTTTACAAATGAACCCTGGAGTCACTTTTTGCCAGTTGTCCTGAAAGATGATTTAGGTCAGTGGTGTCAAACCTGAATAGAAGACCATATATAAGAATTCCTAGGGGCTGAATATTTATTTAGGAATCCATGAAGTCACATCATCTGTTTTGTCATTGTTATTGTTGAGTCATTTTTCTGTTGTGTCAGATTGGTGAATCCATTTGGATCTTTCTTGGCAAAGATTCTGGAGTGGTTTGCCATTCCCTTCACTAGCTCATTTTACAGAAGAGAAAACTGAGGCAAACAGGGTGAAGTGAACTTGGGTCACCAGTCAGTAAGTGTTTGAGGCCAGATTTGAATTCAGGAAGATGAGTCTTCCTGATTCCAAGTCTAGCACTCTATCCACTGTACCACTTATCTGTCCTGGAATATTTTATTGTTCATCTTTTTTTTTTTAGTATGTCCCAATTGTTTTTAATTAAAATTACATTTTAATTATATTAAAAATTTAATTTGGGAGGGAGGAGCCAAGATGGCGGAGTATAAAGACTCACGTATGCTAGCTCTGAACCCACAGCCCATAAATTTCCTGTAAAAAGAACTCCCCACAAATTCTGGAGCATGCAAGCCGCGTAGCAATGCAGTAGAGGAGATTTCCGTTCCAGAGAGCCCTGAAAAACCGACCCCAAAGGTCCGTCGCTCATGGGACAGCAGAACCCAGCCCTGCCCTGCCCTACCCGCGCAGCCCCAGAGGAGCAGATCCGAGCAGGCTTCAGGGACGGAACCTCCGGCAGCCGCGAAGGTCCCTCCACCCACAGGCGCTCCAGGTCAGTGAGAGAAACTTCTGGGATGGCCAAGAGGGGAGCGAGGTGTCTCCATAACTCAGGCCCCCTCAGGAGGCAGAGGCAGTGGCGGCCTGGGACTCCTGGGGCAGACAGGACCTCAGATCCAATTACTGAAGGTCTCTGCATAGACCCCCTGAGGGAACTGAGCCTGGGAGGCAGCCCTGCCCCCACCTGAGCACCAGAACTTAAGCTCACATTGAATAGCAGCCACGCCCACCACTGAAAGCCCTGAGGCTAGGGAGGAGCATTTGAATCTCAGACCCTAAGCACTAGCTGGGCAGATCTAGAGGTGAGGTGGGGGTGGAGAGGAATCTCAGAAGTCAAGTAACTGGCTGGGAAAATGCCCAGAAAAGGGAAGAAAAGTAAGACCATAGAAGGCTACTTTCTTGGGGAACAGATGTTCCCACCTTTCATTTCTGATGATGAGGAATAATGCTTACCATCAGGGAAAGACACAGAAGTTAAGGCCTCTCTACCCCAAACATCCAAAATAGATATCCAATGGGCTCAGGCCATAGAAGAGCTCAAAAAGGATTTTGAAAATCAGGTAAAACAGATGGAGGAAAAACTGGGAAGAGAAATGAGAGAGATGCAAGAAAACCATGAAAACTGGGTCAATACCCTGCTAAAGGAGACCCAAAAAAATGCTGAAGAAAATAACACCTTGAAAAATAGGCTTACTCAATTGGCAAAAGAGGTTCAAAAAGCCAGTGAGGAAAGAATGCTTTCAAAAGCAGAATTAGCCAGATGGAAAAGGAGGTTCAAAAGCTCACTGAAGAAAATAGTTCTCTCAAAATTAGAATGGAACAGATGGAGCCTAATGACTTTCTGAGAAACCAAGAAATCATAAAACAAAACCAAAAGAATGAAAAAATGGAAGAGAATGTGAAATATCTCATGGGAAAAACAACTGATCTGGAAAATAGATCCAGGAGAGACATTTAAAAATTATGGTCCTACCTGAAAGCCATGATCAAAAAAAGAGCCTAGACATCATCTTTCATGAAATTATCAAGGAAAACTGCCCTGATATTCTAGAACCAGAGGGCAAAATAAGTATTGAAGGAATCCACCGATCACCGCCTGAAAGAGATCCAAAAAGAGAAACTCCTAGGAACATTGTGGTCAAATTCAAGAATTTCCAGGTCAAGGAGAAAATCTTGCAAGCAGCTTGAAAGAAACAATTCCAGTATTGTGGAAATACAATCAGGATAACCCAAGATCTAGCAGCTTCTACATTAAGGGATCGAAGGGCATGGAATAGGATATTCCAGAAGTCAAAGGAACTAGGACTCAAACCAAGAATTACCTACCCAGCAAAACTGAGCATAGTACTTCAGAGGAAAATATGGTCTTTCAATGAAACAGAGGACTTTCAAGCATTCTTGATGAAAAGACCAGAGCTGAAAAGAAAATGTGACTTTCAAACACAAGAATGAGAAGAAGCATGAAAAAGTAAACAGCAAAGAAAAGTCATAAGGGACTTACCAAAGGTGAACTGTTTACATTCCTACATGGAAAGACAATATTTGTAACTCTTAAAACTTTTCAGTATCTGGGTATTTGGTGGGACCACACGCACACACATACACACACACACATACACACGTGCACGCACACACATTCACACATGCATGCACATAGAGAGACAGAGAGCACAGAGTGAATTGAATAGGATGGGACCATATCTTAAAAGAAATTAAGGTAAATGGTGAGAGAGAAATGTAGTGGGAGGAGAGAGGGTGTAATGGAATGGGGTAAATTATCTCTCATTCAGGAGGCTAGCAAAAGACTTTTTAGTGGAGGGAAAAAGGGGAGAGCTGAGGAAAAAAACATGAAGTTTACTCTCATCACCTTCCACTAAAGGAAGGAATAAAATGCACACTCATTTTGGTATGAAAACCTATCTTACAATACAGGAAAGTGGGGGAGAAGGAGATAAGCAGGGTGGGGGGGGGGGATGATGGAAGGGAGGGCAATGGGAGAAGGGAGCAATTTGAGGTCAACACTCTTGGGGAGGGACAGGATCAAAAGACAGAATAGAAACAATGTGGGGCAGGACAGGATGGAGGGAAATACAGTTAGTCTTACACAACATGACTGTTATTGAAGTCATTTGCAAAACTACACAGATGTGGCCTATATTGAATTGCCTGCATTCCCAAAGGGAATAGGTGGGGAGGGAGTGGATGGGGAGAATTTGGAACTCAAAGTTTTAGGAACAACTGTTTAGTATTGTTCTTGCTACTAGGAAATAAGAAATACAGTTAGTGGGGAATAGAAACTCATGTGGCCCTACAGGACAAAAGAGAAGATGCGGACAAGAGAGGGGAGGGAGGATAGAAGAGAGGGCAGATTGGTGATAGGGGACATTAGAATGCTTGATGTATTGGGGTGGGGGGAGGGGATAAGTGGGGAGAAAATTTGGAACCCAAAATTTTGTGAAAATGTACGTAAAAAGTTAAATAGATTCATATTTGAAATAAATAAATGAATGAATGAATGAATAAATAAATAAATTAATAAGCCCAGTCTGTGTTTGACACCATCTTAGGGATAGAGGGTATGCTATCTTTTATAAAGATTGATCAAAATGGTTTTTCCTAGTGGTAATACTACTCAGATATTTGACCGGTCTAAAATTTCATCCTTGTGGTTACTTTTAGCATGACAGAATGTACCTCCTCAAACCTTGCATCCTCTTCATTTCTTGTTCATGCCTTTCTGTAACTCCTTCTTAGAGGATGTGCTGAAGGTCTTGTTCTTGATCTATTCCTTTTTAAGTTACCACTGCAGCAGCTGGATTGTCAGTGGATAGAGTGCAAAGGTTGAAGGGGCTGTTATCTAAGTACCAGATTAACTGAATTGGAAAATGCTCAGGATCAGGATGGTCCCTGGATGGTGGAGGCTTTGTTGTTTCTGTTTTATTTTTTAGACCCAGCAACTCTCCAACGCTATCTTGAAAGATATGGGGAAGTTATGATCTGTGTCAGCAGAATGATCTCCCATAATCATGCAATTAAAAGATTGTGGAAATAGTGAAATACTAATTAAGAAAAGCAGATGCAGGGAGGTAAGTTAAATCTGATGAGCTGGTACTTACAACTAGTAAGTGATGGGATCAGGACTTGAACGGGACTTCTGACCCCAGATCTGATTCTCTCTCATATTATTCCCGACACCTCTATTCTTTCAATACTTGGAATACTCATTTCCCCCTCCACTGTAAAAGTTCTTTGTTGGCCTCTTTTATGCGTGAAATTTTTTTCCCATTCTACTTATCCCTTCCCACTTCTCCCTGTGCATCCCTCTTTCTCACCACTTTAATTTTTTTTTTAGAGATCATCCTAAAATAATTGACTCACACCCTTTCTCTCTGTTTACGTAGACTTTTTCTAACTGCCCTGCTAATTATGAAGTTCTTCGGAATTACAGACATCCTTTTCTCATACAGTAATATAAGCAGTTTAACTTTGAGTTCCTTATGATCTATCTTTCATATTTTCCTTATTATGCTTCTCTTCAGTCTTGTGTTTGAATGTCAGATTTTCTATTTAATTCTGGTCTTTTCATCAGAAGTATTTGAAAGTACTGTATTTTATTTAATGTCCATTTTCTCCCCTAAAGGATTATACTGGGGTTGGTTGGTTGGGTGATTTTTGGTTGTAATCTTAGCTCCTTTGCCTTCTGAAATATGTTATTCCAATGCCTCTGTTCCTTTAATGTGAAAGTTGCAAAATATTATGCGATACTTATTGTGGGGCCATGATATTTGAATTTTTTTTTCTGGCTGCTTGAAGTATTTTCTCCTTGACCTGAGAGATCTGGAATTTGGCTATAATATTTCTGGTAGTTATCATTTTGGGATCTCTTTCAGGAAATGCTTGGTGGATTCTTTCAATTTCTGTTTAACCCTCTGGATCCAAGATATTTGGTGCAGTTTTCCTTTGTCATTTCTTGAAATATGATATCTATAGACTTTTTTCTTTTGATTATGACTTTCAGTTAATTCTTAAATTCATTACTTCTTAAATTATCTCTCCTTAATCTGTTTCCTTGATCAGTTGTTCTTCTGATGAGATATTTCACATTTTCTTTTCTTTTTTCATTCTTTTGACTTTATGTTTATTGCTTCTTGATGTCTTATGGAGTCATTAGCTTCTACTTGTCCAATTCTAATATTTAAGAAATTATTTTTCTTTACTGAGCTTTTGCACCTCTTTTTTTGTTTCCCAGTTATATATTTTAAGGAGTTGTTTTCCTTAGTGAATTTTTGTACCCCCTTTTGTACCTCCATTCTTCTTTATAGGGACTTATTTTCTTCAGTGAATTTTTGTGCCTCTTTTACCATCAGGGCAATTCTTTTTTAAAGTGTTGCTTTCCTCTTACTCAGTTTCCTTATCTTTAAAATGAAGATTTGGGGCAAGATGATCTCTAATGTCTCTTCTCATATTTTATCAATGAAATCTAAAAAATTTATGTTTGGATCCTCTAATCTTACTAATGTATTTATTGACCAGTCTGTTAATTTGTCAAGGCTAAAAAATTAATAGCAAGATATTTAAATTAATAATTTTAAAATAGATTACTAAATTATTAATATTAAAATATATTCGTTTAGGTAGATTTTAAGAAGTTGGCATTTTTCTTTGAAATCAGGGGACTCGGGTTTGAATTCTGATTGATACTTATGAGCATAGCACAGTAACCTTTGTGAATATATTTTTCTTCTCTGTTATGTGAGGATCCTAGTAATTTAGAACACCTTCACAGGGTAGAAAGTAAAGAAAGTGCTTTATAGACCTTAGTGTTATTGAAGTATGATTTATTATTGCTATTTGGAAATTCTGAGATCATTACTTTGAAAACATAGCTCTTGGGCACAGTATTGATGTAAACAAGGTTGCCAGCAATGCTTCCCTGCTTCCCTTCCCCAAACATTTCTCTTTTGGGATTCTCTGTCCTAAATTGCTAAATATAAATGTAAGGTGTCCTTTGGCTTTGAAGGAGTCTCTCATCCCATTTGCCTCCCACTTTGCAGCCCTCTAGGGATGTCTACTCCATGTTCTCTACATTTTTCTCCTGTTGTGTGATATAAAATACTCTCAGTGCTTCCCTGACATCTCATCTGATCATTGCTTATTTTAAGATGAAAGTAGCCAGTTGTCATTGTGATTGATAGTCCCAAAGTAAAAAGATCTGGATTTTAGACCTGGCCTGGTTCTGTGATCTTGGATAACTAATTCTTTTCTCCTCTCTGAGCTTTAGTTTTCTCATCTACATAACAGAGACAATATTCAAAGGACTTCATAAGGCTGTTGTGAAGAATGAGATATTTTACATGTAAGGAAAATAGTGTTATCCAACTGGAAGTTACTGACTGGCACTAAATTTGCCTATTCTGGGTCCTATTTCTTGAGGGGAAAACTGGACAGGTGACTGAGAGTTTTAATGGGCTTCTTATTGTTTATAGATCATTAACTACTTAATGGAGAGACTGTAAAGCAAAGGAATTGTAAAGCAATTTAAGACCTACTTCCAAATTTTGGGGAGAGGTGGGAGGTCTCGAACGCAGGCTCCAGAAGGGGACAGAGGAGAAAGAAGGGAATAAAGTATTTACATAGCTCTTACTATGTGCCAGGCCCTATACTAAGTGCTTTTACAAATATTATCTTGTTTCTAATGCAAAGGAAGAGGAAGGAGTTGGAAGAAACACGTTCCCTTGTCAGGACTCCTGAAGCAAAGTGTTGTTGACCACTTGTTGCCTCTTATATTTTAGATGGGATTCCTATTCATGTATGAACTGCTTGGATTAAATGGTCTCTTACATCCCTTCTAATTTTGAGTGCAGCCTTTGGGGAGTGGAAACTTAGTTGGTCTGTGTTAGAAGTGACCGTGTCTAACAAGACTCCAACAGTGAGAAATATGTTCACCTCAAAGGACAATACCTGTGGTGAAATCAGGAAAGCTTTTATTAATCTTTGTGTCCATTCCCCTGAATGGTCAGGTAGCCTCCCCAGTTAGGTGACAGGCTGACTAGGACACGTTCAGAAAGATGGGGCTTCTTGTACTTTTTGCTGAACTTTGGATCTCCTGCTCTATTGTCCCCTGGTCATGTGACTCCATGTTCTCCTCTCTGATATTATACGTTTAATACCTCTTTCTGGGTTGACTCTTACATTTATGCTTGGGTCCCGAGAAAGCAGATGCTATTCAGTCTCAGCATTGTAGGGTTTTCTAGTATTATTGCTATTATTATTACTCACCAGCCCTTTTCAGTACTTTTCTTATAGATAATCAGCCCAACTTGATTCATTTTTACGAAAGGCATTTGCAAGAAAGATATGGGGGACTTTTATTTCAAAAGCAATCTCTTCAAATCAGAGGAACAAGACCTTAGACCTGAGTTCTCTTTGGCTGTAGCTCTCTGCTGGCTCCGAGCATTCATGCCTTCATGGAGTCCATAGCTGATACTTCTCTCTGCACCAAGGGCTCTTGTTCTTTTGCATTTCTTTGGTGTGTGAGTCCTGATGCAGATGATGCTTTCTGCCCCAGCTGCTCTGGGATCCTGCTACTGATGCCCACTTAAACTCTTCCAAATTTTTGAGTTTACAAGGTTGTTATCTGGTTTAAGTAGAGAGAGAGAAGAAAAACTTGTTCCCCCTTCCCTCCCCCCAATAAAAAAAATTAATTATCTCAGGAGTCTTTTACAATTGGATTTGATTACCACTTATTTGACTGGCTGCTAGAATGTGGAATTCTGAACTGTCCTACTGGGTTATATATATGCCCAGAAGTTTGTCTGGTTCTTTTTTTGTTTGGTGTTGTCTGTCTTTAATAGTAAAATCACTTTATCCCTCTCAAATTGATTAAGAATTTACATTGTTTACATTTTGACTAATTGATTCAGTCCAGCCTGGGCCTTCTGGGATTACAGTGATTGGAATGGGGAACACAAGGGGAAGGGAAGGGACAAACATATATCAGGTGCTAAATGCCAGGCACTATGCTAAGTTCTTTACCAATATCTCATTTGAAAGGTGAAAACCTTTACCTTTCTGTACATAAGAAGAAACTGATGTTCAGAGAAAAGTAATTTCTATCAGTTAGAGAGGAGAAGCTAGTTAGTAGCAGAACTAGTACTAGAATACAAGGGTACCTTCATGTCAGAGTATTCTTTGCTTTACACTTTGATGTCCTCTCCTTAGTACCTGTGTATATCCATCCTACTCTATAAAACTCTGCCTAGATTTCATTATTCCCTTTAATGCTTCTGGGCTATAGAGAGAACAGTGAGTTTGATGGACACTGTTTGGATTCTTGTATGTTTGTGTTTTTAAAGTCATATCATCTTTTATCTAGAAAATACCAGGTTTTAAAATATAATTTAAACTATAAAGAGCATCTTAAAATGGAAACAGGTTAGATTTAAATGTCTTTTAGATAGAACAAGAGAGGGGAAGAGAAATTAGAGAGCAGAGGGAGACATACCCTTAGACACCTAGATTGATTTCTATTGGAAAAACTTATTTAAAGTCAGAACTATCTTTCCTTGATTACTGTTGTCCTCTCCGCCTCTGCTATCAAATGAATATACCGGCTGCCTTGAGGGACATTGTCCAGTGTCTCCTTGGGCAGTCTGGTGAAGCCTGTTATAAGCCCTTCTAAGAATGATGTTTCTAAAAACTTAAAATATATAGAGTTACAAAGGAAATCAATAATACTGGAATACATATACGTATATATGTTTACTTATGTATATATGTATGTGTATGTATATAGGGGTGTGTGTGTGTGTGTGTGTATGTGTGTAGTTCCTAGATTCTAGATTAAGAACCGTTCTAATCCAAGCACTTCATTTTATAGATAAGGGAACTGAAGCACAGAAATGTTAAGTGACTTTCTTAAAGTCACAGAGGTAATAAGTGGTAGAAATGGAATTGGAACCTTCTGTTCTGATTCCACATTCAGTTATTTATTAATTTTTTTCTATGCCATGTTACCTTACAAATCAGAAGGTAACTATATGCTACTTCATATTGCTTAGTGCAGTTGTTTTTTTTGCCTTAGTATTGATGACCTTGCGAAGTTGTAAAGTCCTAAAGATAGTGACTTTATACTGCCCTTCATGCTTCTTTGCATTTCCCACAGAATAAAGTCAATATTGACTAAGTATTTAGTTCATTTCATTTAAAAAGTACATTCCAGATTCTCTGCTATCGAGAATTCTCATTTTCAGGATCAAGGTCAACCCAAAATAATGTCTTCCTATGTGAAGATTTTAATCTCATCATTGCTTACCAACTGTGGAGATATATTCAGATCACAATCCTCCACTTTGGGGCATTTACTTTAATCAGCTGCCTGCTGTTTTTAAAAATACACAGACATCTCTGGAAGTGTGAAGTGTATAGGTGTGGATAGCCAGATATAGGCAAATGAGCTTAGAGGTTTTCTTCAGTAAAGCATAACAGTTTGTAGAGCATCCTGGGCAACTGCAGTCTTCATTATCAAGGATTGCTTAGTGATGGGTCTCTTGCTGAGCTCCTGGTTTGTGGCCTGTTAACAGTACCAGGATTAATGCACAGGGAACTCCAGGTATGGGATGCTGTATTTTCCCTGGAACTTCATTCCTCTGCCTATATCCAAGTTTGTGGATATATGAGTGCTGAGCTAGTAAAGTGCTGTCTTCTCAATGTAGCCCAAACCAAAGCCTGGGAAAGTGTTATGCCAAGAGTCTAGAACATTCCTGCTATGGATCTTTTTTTGTGAAATAAAATTACATATATAAATGGCTGTTCACTGAACTAATTAAGTAAGCACATCTGAATAGCAACAACAACTCAGGGGAAGGGTGAGACAATGGAAAGAGGATTGGCCATGGATTCAGAGGACTTGTGTTCAGATCTTGCTTCTGTCGTTCACCATCTCTGGGATCGTGAACACGTCACCTAACTCTCTCTGATGACTTCTGTTTCAAGAATGGGAGCTCACGTGGTTGTTTTGTTAAATTGTTCAGTTGTGTCCGACTCTTTGTGACCCTGTAGACCACACTGTCCATTGGGTTTTTCTTGGGGAAGATGCTGAAGTGGTTTTGACATTTTCTTCTTTTTCTTAAGACAGACAGAAGTTAAATGACTTGTTCACTGTCACATAGCTAGTAAGTGTTTGACACGGAATTTGAACTTTGGTCTTCTTTACTCTAGGTCTAGCGCTCTATCCATTTAACCATCTTAGAGTTGCCTCTTGTCTACTCTTAGGCATTCTAATGTTACAGTGGAATTTGATATTTTCAGAATAGTATGGAGGTACCCTGTTTCTCAGAACTACGGCCCAGCAAGCAGGCTGTGCCCTGAGTTTCGCATAATAATAATCCTCTGTGCTCAGGTTGATATCACCCTGTGGCAAAGTGTATTGTTTGGACCAGCACCCAGTGTTCACTGAGGAATTTAGCTCCCTCTGTTTGCCAGGGTCATCCACTGCATGTTCATAATCCCTGATCCTTGTGCCAGGTACTGCACTCCCCTTCCCATCACAGAACTCTGGTTCTGTACCCTGAAGAGTAATCATGACTACTAGGACTAGAGATAATGATTGTTCCATGTGACCCTAGAACATCAGTATTGTTTCACCCTGAAATGACAACCATGAGAACTATCTCAAGACCTAAGCATGATTGTGTTGTGGTCCAACCCCTTTCATGTATATAAGTGGGTAACCCCAACATCAACAGTTGTTAACTATCCTTCTTCGGAGGAGGGCCTTCTGTTTGCAAATGCCATATCCCTCACTCTCAAATTAATTAAACTTCTGTGTCCTGACTCTCCCGTCTTTAGCCTGCTTTGTGTAGCTCCAGCCACCCACAGGTTAGAGACTGGTTCTGATCTGGTTAACAGTATTGTTTTATTGAAGTTTGGTAAAGGTGAGGTCCTTTCCAGCTCTATAGCTATGATCCTACAAACTCGCTTTGTTCTCCAGTGAGTGACATAAAAGATTACAGAGAGGCTTTTGCAGTAGTCAAGGAAAGGGGTGATGTGGGCTGAGTTTGTGTTTGTAGTGTAAGTGGTGGGAAGTCAAGGAAGTGGAATCAGTAAGATTTGGCAGCTGATTGAATATGAGGCATGAAGGGCAACAAAGAATGAGGGTAACTCCAAAGGTGCAATGTTGTATCCTCAACAGAAATAGGGATTGGGAGAAATATAATGAGTTTAGTTTTGGATATATTGAGTTTGAAAAGACTCTGGGACAACCAGAGGGAGATAGTGGGAAAGTTGTTGGTGATGTGCGACCAGAGTTCAGGAGAGGCGATATATATAGTGGAATAAACAGTTTTGGGAATGATCTGAATTGAAATTGTAAGATATAATTGAAAGAAGACAAGAAGAGGTCTAAGTTGGAGCTCTAGAGCACAGCCAGAGATATGGAATGGGACATGATTTATGGTCCAGTAAAGGACCATTATAGGATGGGCTTGACAGAAACAAAGAGAATAATGCAGAACCTGGGTAAGAGAGACTTTCTGGAAAGAAGGGGCTGTTCAAGAATTGTCAGATGTTGCAGAAGGTTGAGACAAGGTGTTTGGAGTTGGCAGCAAAGAGGTTATTGGTCACCCTGCAGAGAAGTTTCAGTTGAGTCATGGGAATGGAAGCCAGACAAGTTGGATAATAGCATAACCCGTTGTCTTGTTGAAGAATGATTAGGCTAGATCTGCATGGCCCTGGGAACAAAATTGGTATTAAGATTTCATAGCTAAGGAAAAGCTGAATGAAGAACAACTTCTCAAGAATTAGAACTGTTTACAAATGGACTGGACTATCTTCATAATTATAGAATTTGCTGTTGCTGAAGGAATTCACATGAAGTTTGGATCATTACTTGTTGGGGATTTTGTTGAAATTTCTTTTTCAGGTATGGATTGGATTAGACCCAAATGAATCCAAAAAATATGCATAAATATATTCATAAAGCACAGGACCTGAATAAAATACAAAATCAGGACTGTCCCAACTCCAAAGGAGTTTATGTTTTCCTAAGGTGAAGGATAAAACATGTACCCAGATAAGTAAATAAAGATAATCTGAGGAGTGAGATCACTAAGACCCAGGGGTGGAGACAAGCAGGAGGTGCTTTATAGAGGAGATAGGAACTGAGCAAGTGACCCTTAAGGTCCCTTCCAATTCTAAGACTGTTTCACCAAAGTCTTAAGATGGAATTCTCTGTCTTGAACAGCTCCTGTTTTTTAATGCAAGAATACCCCCTGGAACACGCATACTGGGCAAAATGATGTTCTAGTGACTTTATTTACTTACCAAATCTCCCATAAAGAAAATCTGAATAGAAGAAAAATATCATGGGGAGGAGTTTCAGTAGAGAATATGTTATCAAGTTGAAGCATTTGATTTCTTTTCATGATGGAAGTTTTTTTTTCTTAAATTTTAATCCTTCATCTTGAATGTCTGAGGGTCAGTAATTTACCTTAAGGGTTATTATGTGATCAAATGAGATTATGCATGTAGAGTTCTTTGCAAGTGCTTGAAGTGCTATGTAAATGTTAACTATTATTATCAGCTATTATTTAATTAGTTAAACAATTATTCTGTGTGGTTTAGTAGAAAGAACAGTGGTTATAGTCTTAGTTGTAGATCTTGTTCCTTTTGTTTTACTTTCAGAAAATGACTTCCCATTCATGAGCCTCACTTTTCCTATTTATAAAGTGAGACGCTTGTACAAAGTATTTTCTGAGGTTTCCTCTGACTTTAACATTCTGTGATTATGTAATAATGGGGGAAAGGACCAAGAAACTTCTATATCTCAGATTTTGACTTCTTTGTGGCATTCCATACTTTAACCTCTGATGCTTGTAAAATTTTTGAGCCTAGTGATAGCAACATTTTAAACTCAGCATCTATGATTTTTGACTAGGTAGTACAATGGATAATGTTCTGGATCTGAAGTCAGGAGGACCTGAGCTCAAATCAGTTCTCAAACACTTACTCGCTGTATGTCCCTAGGAAAGTCACATCACTGCTTCGGTTTCTTCAACTGGAAATTGGAGACTGCAATAGCCCCTACCTCCCAGGGTTATTGTGAGGATCAAATGAGATAATATGTATACAGAATCAAATATAATATATTTTTTTGGCTATTCTCATTTATTATTAATGCCTTTTTCTTCACTCATTTGCTGCATTCCTTGAGATCAGTGAACCTATTCTTTATTTTCTTTGAAATTAATACCAGATTTCCCATGCCACTTTTAAAGAGGAACCCTGAGAAGTTGTAGTGTGTCCAGCAATTAAGCAGACCAGTGTATTCTGAAAAGGGCAACTTCTTCAAAATCTGAAACTGGCAATTCATATACCTAGAGGCAACCAGGTGGCTCATTGTATAGAGTTCTGGGTCTGGAGTCAGGAAGATCTGAGTTCAGATGTGGCCTGAGACACTAGCTATGTGACCCTGGGCAAGTCACTTAACCTCTGTCTGCCTTAAACCCCTGGAGAAGGAAATTACAAACTATTCCAGGATCTTTGCCAAGAAAACCCCATGGAGAGCTTTGGCAAGCTGTGGTCTATGGGATCCCAAAGAATCAGACATGACTGAACAGTTGAACAATAACAAATGCCTCTCACTTAAGAAATGACTAAAGGAACTGAAAATGTTTAATGTGGAGAAGACGATACCTAAGGGAAGATGTGTTCTGAGGTATTTGAAAGAATGTCATATGGAATGAGGATGTGATTTTTTTGTTTTTGTCCTAAAGGGCAGAGCTAGAAGCAACAGGTTAAAGGGAAGCAGTTGCTCATTCAGTAAAATAAAAATCTTCCTAACAGTAATTAGTCTGAAAATGAAATGTGCTGTCTCATGAGATGGTCACTAGAAATGTTCACATGGAGACTAGTCAGTAACAATAGGTTAATAGATTTAGAGCTTGAAGGACCTTAGAGATTATTTAGTCAAACTCTTTTATTTTTATAAATGAAGAAAATGAGGTGCAGAAAGGATAAATGACTTGCACACAGCCACATAAATAGTTAATATATTACAATTTTTACAGACCCAGGATCATTCATCTGTTGTAATTCTTTCCACTGTCATTGCAAATTATCTTATATAACTCTATCATTGGAAAGATTTAAGGAGAGGCTACATAACCACTTGTGAAGGATTTTGTAGAGGATATGATTACTTCTGGTATGGATTCTCATACTAACTAACTCTCAAGATTCTATGATGCTATAATATTTTCTAGTCAATGTTATAAGCTACTGACTTATATGATAGAAGATCACTTCGGAGGTCTTTTAATAACTGTGTTTCTTATTATCAAAATCATTTCAAAGCTACCACCTAAAATAAGATATATTCCGAAAGGTTATGTTACACATATGTGTATGTGTAAACATATATATACATATGTATCCACTGAAAAATAACAATACAAGGTTACTTCATATGTTTAGTATAATTTTTGCAAATTTAATTGAATTTAAGTAATGATATTTTCATCATATTTGCAATCATCAAAGCTCTTTTTATATATTTTTGAAAAAAAAAACCCAAAACTTTTACTTCCCATTCTCTTGCTAAGAGTGTGATCGTAATACCACACACCAGTTTTGTACAAAAGTGATTTAGAGATAAAAGATGGCTTCCGTTTAGACAGATTTGGTGTGCGAGAAGAGTAAACTGTGAATTCAGGTTCCAATAGAACCTTTAGGTTTAGATAGTGCTTTTGTCATAATAACCCAGAAATATAGATAGTACATTATTATTTCTATTTTACAGACAAAACAACTTTGGCCCAAACAGAAGTGAAAGGACTTTTCTCAGGACATGCAGTTAGTAAATGATAGAGTTGGAATTTGAACCTAGTTTTTTTCTGACTTGGCAATTTATGCTGCTTTAGTGCTGGCATCTCAGGACCTCACCAGATTTACTGTTTCCATATGAGAAAAAAAAACACCAAAAATGGTAATAATTTGGACATTATTAAAGAAATATCATTTAAATTAGTTTTTTTGAATTCTTTGGCACCTCAGGAAAACAAGTTACTTTTAAAGCTGTTCTTGGTATGTCTTGAAGCAGACGTGTCAGTGGTTACCATCATTATTCTTTTTGTAATAAATCTTGAATTTTAATTGTTTTCCATTTTGGGTCTACATTTATGAAGTGCAAAATTGGTTTTCTTAGTTAAAGTAACTTTGTAGGATTAGCCATCTGTGTGGGCTATAGAATTTCTTTAGCATTCTAGCACTGTAGTTCATTAGATCGATTATCCAGTTCTCTCTGCTATATTCTGAATGTAAATATCTTTTACATAGGTGTTAAAATGAAAATTGGGAATTTGAAAAAAAACATGTTTAAACTGCCATCATTGTGTAAGAGTGGAGCAAAGGTATTGACAGGAAACTGTGTCTTGGGAGACTGGGCAAAATGAGTTTCAGTGTAGATACATTTAAGGTGGTACATTTGGCTAGATGATGTCAGTACTCTGATGTGATGATGTGATTTTCTGACAAACCAAAATTTTCTTGTGAGATAATAGAGTAGGACTTACAGGAACTATGGAAAGGATGTAGGAATTATAGTCACCTATTAAATCTGTTTCTGTATCATTAGAGGGTTAGATTTAGGTGACCTCTCAGAGACCTTCTACCTCTTAATCCTCTGTTTCCATGAAGAGCTGAATCTCATAGCTGGCCTTGGAGATTATCCCACTTAGTCCCCACTTGAAGCATAAATTAATAGGATCCTAGTGAAGGGAAGGTGCTAACAGGAGGGAAATGGCATGGAAGTAGGTCAGTATAGCTGAATATTGGGGTCCTTATAGGGGAGTAAAGTGTAAGAAGCCTGGAAAGATGGGAAGAGGATAAGTGATGATGAAATTTAAATGTCAAGTAGAGTATTTTATATTTGATCTTGGAGTGCATTGGGAGCCCTTTGGGTTTATGGGAGGATGGGGGAATGACGTGGTCAGACTTGCATTTTAGGAAAATCACTTTGACTGCTGAGTGGAGGATGGATTCAAGTAGAGAGAGGCTCAAGGATGAGAAACTAGTTAGAAGGTTATTATAATAGTATAGACCAGAGGTAATGAAGGTTTGTACCGTGGTTGTTGCTATGTAAATGTAGAGGAGACATAGAGGAGTGATATTGTGAAGACAGAAATGACAAAATTTGTCAATCGATTGGATATATGAAAGTGAGGAATAAAGGATGACGTTGAGTTTTCAGGTCTGGGAGACTAGGAAGGCATTAGCAATAGGGAAAGTTGGAATATGGGAAGGTTTGAAAGAAGGAAGGAAACATTTTTAAAGCACCTACTATGTGTCAGACTGTGCTAAGCACTTTACAAACATTATCTCATTTAATCCCCATAACAACCCTGGATGGTGGTGGGTGCTACCGTATTCCCATTTTATAGCTGAAGAAATTGAAGCAGATAGTGGTTGTGACTTTCCCAGGATCACACAGCTAGGCAGCGTTTGCAGTCACAGGTTTTTATGACACTAAGCCTAGAGCTCCACTGCGTCCCCTAGCTGTTTTGGATATGCTGAATTTCAGGTGCTTATTGGAGATTATCTAAAGGGCAATTGTGTGTGACTGTATGTTAGGAGAGAGACTAGATATATAAATAAATCTGAGTCATCTGAATAGAGATGATTATTGAATTCATGAGAGCTGACTTGAAGTCATCAAACAAAATGCAGTGCAAGAGTTTTTAGTCCATTAACTTTTATTTATACACACACATAAATATATGACTATTTCAATATAATTGGTTTCTTTTGCAATCCAATTTTATTTTAAGCATTTAAAAACATTCTGAGAAAGAGTTCATAGTCTTTGCCTGATGACCAATGATGCCCATGGTACAAAACTGTCTAATAACCTCTGGAATAGAAGAAGGAGACAAATGGACCCGTTAAGGTCTAAGGGGATACCCATGGTTATTGAGTATGATGTGGATAAAGATCCAGCAAAGGAGACTGAGAAGAAATGGGCAGATGGAGGGGAGTAGAAGCCTGAAAGAGCTATGGAGGAATATCTAGGCGGAAAAGCTGATAAATTAGTGTTAAATATTGCAAAAAGGTAAAAAAGGAATCAGAACTAGAATTACCTGGGGTGTGAGGATGTAACATTGACTGAGTTAATCCTAACATAAAATAGCACATGATATCTGTTTATAACTGGACAAATCAGAGGGAGGTAGCATTTGATTTGCACCTTAATGAACAATTTTCCTACAGTAGAGCATAGTGCCTTGCGCATAATAGGTGCTTTCTCTCTCTTTAAATTTTCCTAAAGGCGGATTCTAGCCTTTGTCCTCCTTAGCTTAAATCTCATTTTGTACTTATTTCTGTATGTTATATCCTATTATTAGATTGTAAGCAGCTTGGGGGCAGAGGCTATATTTTTCCTTTTTGTATTCTGAGCAGCAAGGACATGGCCTTGCCAATATTAAATATCATTAGTTCCACAGGTCAGACAGAATTACCAGTGCAGCAGAAGCTGGTCATCCCATTCATCTCTGTCTAACAATGAGTCTCACCAGAAACAGGCTAGCCAGGTGTGTAGACAATGGATGTAGGAATAGAAACTCAAGTAATTTAATTATCAGGACCAATAGTACCAGCAGTAACAATTAGGTTAATAGCCTTTTGTTATGGCAGATGAACTGTTAAATAAAACATTGAGCAGTTCTTATGATCAGGGCTTATAAAAGTAAAGGATTAGAGTTTAGTAATCTCCATACCCTCCTCTTTACCCTTCCCCTTTGAAAAACAAAACTTGGAGGATATATTTAGTAAGCAAAAAAAAAAAAAACGAAAAACAGAACACTAGCTTAATCATTTCTATAAGTGTCTAATATAAAGTGGTTATTTGGAAAGCCTATCATTTTGTCCTTTGTATGCTATGAAAGGCAGTATATTATAGTAGAAAGAATTTTCTAAGTCTCAGTTTCCTCATATATAAAAAGAGAACAATAAATAATACAGTTAGATGGTTACTGTTATGAAGATATTTTGTAACTCTTGAATACAATGCAAATATGATTTATGGTTGTTGCGAAGAAGCTAAATGTCTTAATCTGATTCTAGAAAGCTTTCCCATTGGAATGTAGGCCGTAGCAGAGTCTGTAAAGTCCAGTGGCTCATCTGAAGATAAATACAGCAAATTCAAGGGGGCTATGATTTAAAAGTTGACCACTAGTTGACATCTTTTTGGCCATAGAAGTTCAGGAAAATATGTACTAAATTGTGGAAGAATTACAAAATGTATCCATAGAATAAATAGATAATAGAACAAATAAATTGAGGAAATAACAGATTGTTATAAATCACAGATGGTATACAATTTAGTAAATTATATTCAAGAAAGAACCAATATCTGCTATAACAATTATAGACATTTACATGTAGCTGGGATTCTTGTTTAGGCAGTGATTAGATAGGAAGTCCACTGTAGTACCTTTAAATACTGTAATTCCATGATTCTACCCTTCTAAGACTGCAGAGTAATAATTTCAACACTATCCAGTGAGTAAATTTACATTTTTGTGTGTGTGTCTGTACTGCAAATTTAGAATTATAGAATGTTAGTGATGAAAAGCATTTAGAAGGCATTTGATAACAATGAATGTTAAGTCATGGAACCGATAAATGTTAAATGATATCTTTGGACAATAGAATATTAAAATTGGAAGGAACTTAATATATAGACTATCACAGCTTAAAGCACAGTAGCATTATCTAATATTTATAATGGCAATAGCTAACATTTATATAGCATTTTAAGGTTTACAAAACACTTGAAAATATTTCATTTTACCCTTACAACAATAGCTGTTTTAGTCCTCTCCATTTTATCGAGCCAGATAGAGGTTAAGTGACATGCCCAGGAGTCACATAGCTATTAAATGTTTAAAGCTGGATTTGAACTCTGACTTTCTGACTCAAAGTCTAGCCATCTATTCATTATCCCAAGTAGTTGCCTCTACCTACATTAGTAGGTATAGTAGAAATTGTGCCTTGGGCTTTTAAGATGAAGACTTCTTTTAATCACTTTGAAAATTTACATGGTAAAAATGTTGCAAAGGACTTTTTTGGACCTAAGTTTATCTGAATCTCCTGAGATTCTAAGTAAAAGCAGTCTAGTTGGACTTGGGAGACTTTTCTTTGATTCTTAGCTCTGACCTTTTTTAAACCTGTTGGCTTAGACATTCATAGGATGAGGACTGTAGGATTTTATATTTGATTCACTTTCTCATTTTAAAGATGAAGAAACTAAGTCCCAAGGAAAGGGAAGTTGCTTGGTCTAGTCTAACAGTGGCACAACCACTTAGGATTATGGTTAGCAATAGATAGAGTTAAGATTTGAACTCAAGTCTGAGGCAGTTAGGTGGTACAGTGGATTTAGATTCTACCTCAAGATACTTATTAGCTCTGTGACTGAGAACAAGTCACTTTAGCTCTTTGAGTTTTGGTTTCCTCACCTCTAGGGATAATAATATCACCAACCTCATAGGTTTGTTGTGAGGATCAAATGACATATTTATTAAAGTACTTTAAAAACTTTCAAGTTCTATCATGTCCTCATTTGTAAAATGGGGAAATACTTGCACATTCTACCCCAAAGGTTGTTGTGAAGAAGGCAAGTTCAAAAGTCATAATGTGAGCTATCATCAAGATATCTGCTAACCATTAGATTTCATTTTTCTTTCTTTTTGAAAGTCACTTTCCAATTTGACATCAATGAATAACAGTTTTTCAAGATATATTTATGTTCACATGTTGTCTGCCCTGCCTGTATCAGAAACCAAACTGCTTTTTAGTTTCCCCGAGATTGACCTTATCGCTAAATTGAATTCATTTTGTAGAAATTTGTATTAGATTTTCTAATCCCATTGAGATCAGATTCTTTTGTTGGCTACATGATTAACTTGAGAGATAATAATGAGCCAGCCTATCTTAAGAATCTCTGTAGGCATTTAAATTGAGTTGTATTGTTGTCCTCTTAATTGAATAATAAATTAATTAGCTATCTTTTATTGATGCTTAAAAGGCTTTTAAGACTGATATAATAGCCTCCTGCTCTAAGCAGAAAAAACCTGTCCCTTTCCTGGTTTACTGAATCCCCTTTACAATGAAAATTAATCATTTATAATCAATTAGGATTCTCAGTAGTTGGTATTTGTTGTGTGGTGCACTGTTCTTTTAAAATACAAAGTTGTCAGCTAAAAGTTATTCTGTTGTCCCCTGCTTTTCTGTCCTTGTGTCTTTACTTACACACCCTGATCTGTAGTGCCCTATCTTTTCTTCATCTCTTTTCTAACTATTGATATTTTGCCCTCCTTTCAAGGGTGACGCTCAGATTCCACTCCTCTAGCAAGTGTTCTTTAATTTCTCCATCTAGCACTGATTTCTCCTTCACAATCTCATAGCGCTTTATAGTACTTTTATGGACTTCAGCTCTATTTTCCGTTATGTTGATCTGTGTCCCTTTCATATTCCCATTTACTCTCTCCTTCAGTGAGAGTAAGTCACGTAATCTTGAAGTTGGAACAGATTTCAAAGCCTGTGGAGAGAAGACCATTCCCGAACAGGGATCCCCCTCCACACCATTCTCAGCATATTGTCATCTTTTCTTGAGGATTTCTAGGCAGTGACGAACCAGTTCATTCTTCTGATAACCTATTCCACTTTTGTATAATTCTAATTAGGAAGTTTTTCTTTACATAAGGATAATGAATACATTTGTGATTTTATTGGAATAGAGAATTAATGAGTAAAGAAACTCCCTCTCTAATAGAGTGGCTTTTGTTCTGCAACTTAGAACCTCAGAGGTTTACCTGTAGAACTAAAGGTTGAATAATTTGTCCTGTGTGCATTTAAATCAGGATTTGAATCCAAGTCTTGCTGACTTTTTATACAAACCAAATTTGCTTCATTTGCTTCTGTCCCCTGCTCCTCTTCCTGTTGAATTCCTCTATCCAGTGTTAGTCTTACAGATACTTTAACCTAAATCTTCTCTTCTTTTGGTTAAACACCCCCAACTCCTTCCATCAATCCTTAGGTGGCATGGATTTCAGGTCTTTTATTATCCTCATCGCTTACTTTTGGACACACTCTCATTTTTCAGGATCATTTCTATTAGATTATACCCAGAACCAGATACAACATGCCAGTTGTTGTCTGACTTGGAGAGAGAGCTGTGCAACGGTCCCCTTCCTTGGCCTGGACACTGTGCAGTCCAAAGTTACATATCTTGTTACTGACTCTTACTGAAATTTTCAGGCCACAGAAACCTGCATTTATTTTTTCACTTGAACTGATTTTAGGTCTTTTTACATTTTGTGAATATCCTCATAGTTCACTTTTATAACATGATCAATCCACCTTCTTTTCCATTTCTTCTTGGTTCTCAGATTTCTTTAGTAGGAACACTACATCTTACATTTTGATCATGAGTGGGATAGTATAATATCCTAGCTGTTCTAATGTGCTGTGACTCCGAGGAAGAAAATAAAGTAGAGAGGGAAAGAAGATTATAGAACATAGATTTATAGCTGGCCGGAACCTGAAAAAGCATTTAGCTTACCTTTTTGGTTCTTGTCCTTCGTCTTTGAAGAGGACCAAAATGACATCACCATGATAAAGTGAAGTTTCAGTGTGTCTGACTGTGGCTGATCAGACCAACATAAGCTTGGAATGTTCTACCACAAGTTGGCCACAGATAGTCTGTATGAATTTTGGGGGTGGATACTCCAAATCTGTGCATCCTACATTTACTTGGTGCTGTCTCAATTCTATTTTGCTCATAAAGCAAAACACCCTTTCTGATATGTGCACACCAAGCTGAGCACTCCTGTGCCAGTGTCTCCCATATTGCACAGTCAAATCCAAAGTTCTTGAGAGAGACCTTGAGAGTGTCCTTGTATCCTGTCTTCTGGTCACCATGTGATCGCCTGCCCCATGTGAGTTCTCCATAAAATAGTCTTTTTTGGCAAGCATACATTATGCATTCAAACAATGTGGCCAGCCCATCAGAATTGTGGTCTCTGAAGCAGAGTTTGAATGCTTGTTGGTTCAGCTTGAGCAAGGACTTCAGTGTCTGGTACCTTATCTTGTCAGGTGATCCTTTAACCCCTTTATTTTACAAATGAAAAAACTAAAGCTAAAAAGGATATGTGATCTGTCCAAGGTCAACGTAAATAATCAGAGGCAAATGCAAGTTTGAACCTAGGTATTTCAACTTCATTATTTAACACTCTTTCTCCTGTACCAAAAAGGATGCTGGAAAGTTAATCTGGTAATATTGTACCGTCCTTCATGTTTATCTTTGTCTTGTAATTTTTTGTCGTTTGCCTCTGACTTATGTCTTTGTCTTAGAAATTATCTTTGTATTTTTTAGCACCTCATAGTACTGTGTACTCTAAAGAGTAGGTAAGTATTGTAATAATCCTTGTTATAAATTAATGTAGTAAGAAGGGAAGGTGGGGAGGAGGGGAATTTTTTGCTGGCTTCTTCCCTTTGTCTCCTTTCCTGGGGAGTTTTGCTTGGAGGAACCCCTCAGGGTGTTTATGATCTAATGTCAATATGTGGTGGGAAGGCATGCAACATTTAGGCCAATGATATGTAAGATGTAAAACTGAGATGTCAGACTCATAACAGCCTGCAAAGATTCCAGAGTCTGGTCTGAACAAGACCATTGACTCTGGAAGAATTTGAAGAGAGATTATTTTCACCTGGGGAACCTTTTTTAGAAGAGGCACTTCAACTGAACCTTGAAGGAAGAGGAGAATTTTAGCAGAGTGAAATTTCATTGAAATTAAGATAAGAATGTAGTGTGTTTCAGGGAAAGAGGACAGCTTGAACAAATACTTGGGGGTGGGAGAAAGAGATGAAACTGAGGAATAGGAAATATTCCAATTTGGCTAGAAATAGAGTCCCTGAGGGAAGTAGTATTTAAAAAGAGTACATCTGTCTTTATTATATCTTTCTAACATTCATGTGTAATAATTTGTTTATATCATATAACAAATAAAGACAAATGTGTATATTTATCTACAGCTATTATGTAACACATCTATTTGTTTTTTCCAATGAAAAATTGCCTTGTGTCTAATGGACAAATAATAAGTTTATGGCTTCCAGTTCTTGTTTAAGAAAATAAAGCAACTTAAAACACCCAATTAGACAGCCACATTTTAGAATCGATTTGATTCCTTTCATTTGTCATTTTGTTTCAGCACAATTCAACAACCATACCTGTATTCTTCTCTTAGAATTGATTTTACAATACTAGAATTTCATGAGTGGTGGCCTTAATTTTGTCATAGTAATTTGTGATATTATCTCTATTCTGGCTTCCTTAAAAGATGGCCTTTTAAAACAAGTTAGTTCAGGCTTTTGTGGAAGTGAAACTTTCTCTTTAGTTAATCTAGAAGACTGGAAGCTTTCTCATAATTACAGTTTTTTTTTTAAGAGTATTAAGGTTATTGTGTTCCAGGACATTTTGTAGATACATGTTTCTCTGTTAACAAAATGTTACATGTTATAAAGCAGGCCTGTTTTCTCTGTTTCCATGAATATATTTCTAGTCACCCACAGAGCATTTTTATGTGGATGTCATGTTGTCTGTCACCTCATACTCAAAGTGTCTAAACAGAATTAATGATCTTACTCTCTGTGCCAGTTCTACTTCCTGATTTCCTTCTTTATCTGAATGATGCCACTCTTCCGCCTGCCCGGGCTCAAAGTCTTGTCATCTTTGGCTTCTCACTTCCTTTGTCTCCCCATTTCCAGTGAGTCATTCAATCATCAAGGCCTTTTCAGTTTTCCTTCAAAGTGTCTCTCTTGCATCTGCACCGAGAGAAATTAATGACATAGAGGCCCCAGGGTGGGGATAGAAATTTCTTAGGTAGGACTTTCACGAGAAAACCATTGAAATATGCAGTGGTTGGTTCTAGTAGTGCAAAGTTCTGGACAGGGTTGATTTGGGGGCAGGACATCCTACTGAGTTTTCAAGTTTCTTTTTCTGATGACTTTTTTTTCTTGAGGCAGTGGGGATTAATTGACTTGCCCAGGGTCACACAGGTTGTAAAAGTTTGAAACTGGATTTGAATTCATGTACTCTTGACTCCAGGGCTGGTGCTTTATCCACTGTACCACTTAACTGCCCTGATGACTTTTTTTTCCCCTACTGAGGTACAGACTGCTGCATAAACCTTTCTTCAACTGTATGTTCTTAATCTTTCCAGAATTCTAAGTAGCATCTGTGGTGTAGGAACTAGAGAACCAGTCTTGGAACCAGAAAGACCTGGGTTTAAGTTCTGTGTCTAGCACATACTGCCTGTGTGACCTTGGGTAAGGCACATCTCTCTGTATACTAGTCTTAATTGTGGGGCTATAAATTGCAAAAAAGAACTTAGATTCATAAGGAGAGGGAGTTCCCTATAAGAATGAAATCCCAGGCCCATTTCGTATCCATTATATGTGTCTTCACCTCTTTTCCCACAAATAACATCCTAGTGCAAGGCCTCAATACCTAAATTATACCAACAGCCCTTTAACTGGTCTCTCAGATTCCTGTATCTTTCCCTTCCATTATCAGATTAATCTTCCTGAAAGATCCTTTTTTTTAAAAAAAAAAAACAACAAAACTTTTTTAATCCCCTCCCCAGCCCCCCCCCCCCCCCCCCCCCCGCCATTGTTCACTGATTTCAATGGTTTTTACCATTTGTCTCATCTCATTTAAAAGTGATCAATCTGGCTTGGATGCCTTTCCTAATATGTTTATTTTCTGGGTCCCCCTATCTCCATCCTACCATTCCTATTTCCCACATTTTGTCTCCTCTTCCTGATTTAACCTAGTTCCTTCATTGCCTCAGAAATATGTCATATTCAATCATACCTCTATACTTTCATTCATGTTGTTTTTGTTGGGTAATAGACCCATCTGTCAGTGCTGAAAGATGGAGCTGTGACATGGGGGCATTACTGAAAGCAAATCAGCAGCATTTTATTGGCCTGAAATACCCCTATATCTTGGTGTGGACCTGGTTCCTCAAACTGAATAGAAATAGAAATGACTTCTTAATGAAATGTAAAGATTTTTTCCTGTCTCTTTTTGCTCACAATGTGCTTTTGTGTTGCTACAGCCCTGGATGTACTTTAATCAGCTCTTGTGGTCCTTCAGTATTGGTCCTTCAGATTTTATTGCTTTCTCTGCCTTCATGAAGCCAGGTTGTACTGATCTGAACTAATCCTACATAAGGAAGTCCTGTTTGTAGTCTGGTCTACTCACAGCATCACAGAAACTCAATCTTGTAAGGAACCGTAGAGACCAGTTAGTGCAACGTATTCATAAACATACCAGAACAGTTATCCGTTAACTTTTAATTGGAAAGTTTGAGAAAGGAGGAGCCTGTTATTTCCTGAGGCAATCCACCCCACTTTTTGATAACTCCAGTTAGACATTTTCCTCATATCATACTTAAATTTTCTTTTTTTGTGACTTCTACCCATTATATCATAGTATTATAAATTTAGAAGTGTAAGGGACCTGGAAGTCATTTAGTCCAAATCCTTCATTTGGTAGATCAGGAAACTCAAACACAGATAGGTGAAATGATTTGCCTCAAGTTCCACAGGAAGTGACTGAGGCAAGTACAGTTATTCCTTCCACATCTCAACTTTCTCCAATACAGTTTCGATATATTGTGGGTTGGCATAAAAAATTAAAAGGGAAATGAGAAGTTTTTGGGAGTTTTGTGGAAGTCATACATGACACATAAAGACGAACAGATGACCCAGAGCCTATTACCAAGAACTTAACCCAAATTTTACAAAAAGGTACTGTGAGCATCCCATAAAAGGAAAGGAAAAAATTCAGACTTTTTCTCCGGTATGAAGAGAGGGCCCAAAAATTTTACCTGGGTTTTCCAAATCATGAGAGGTGCTGTGCTCCCAACTCTGGTGATGTGGAAGGGATAACTATATTTGAGTCCAGGTCCTCTACCTCCAAAGCCAGTGTTCTTTCTTTTGTACTATGCTGTCTCTTTTTTGCTTTTTATTCCAGTAACGTAAGCTGTTTGAGGAGGGGAGTTAACTTACTTTGTATTCATCTGTAGAGTCTAGCACAGGATGCTTAGCATATAGTGGATGCTTAATAAATGCTTGCTTTCTTGATTTTTAAGTTCCATGACACCAAGCAGAAAAAGTCATATGATTGATTTTGATATATACCTGAATATAGTTATCCTAACCTCTCCTCCACACTTCTCTCTGATCTTCCCAACTCATCTTCCGTCTTGCCTAAGCCCATTTGTTTCCTTTCACTATTCTTCATTATATCTACTTGAGTCTACTCACATGGCTGGCTGCTTTCCAGTGTGCCTGCTCCAGTTTGTTTTATGTTTTTCCTAGATTGGACACAAATTTCACTAACAATAGTCTTCAATGTAAATCTGACATTTTCTGGCCATGGGGCAATAGAGAAATCACTTTCTCTTTCTGAGCCTTGTCATCTTCCTTTGTCGAATGGTCCGTGGGCCTGCTTCTCCCTGAGGCCTTTTCTAGCTCTGACATTCTGTGGTTCTATGTCACTCTGTCCTGTTGACCTTGTTTCCCCACAAGTCGTTCACTTATTTTTTATCAGATTCTTTTCCTTCTTATATCCCACACTTCACTTTTCTCATTAAAGATGTAAGATAGTGGTTTTTTTAGTTGAAGTATTTTGGGATTCTCTATTGATTTTGTCTTCGTGCCCATTTATTAATGGACCCTGAGTATTCTTTTTGCTTTAATTGCAAAAATCTTTCTTCTTTCTTTCTCAGTCTCAGCTGAATGCCATGGACTTGCAGTGATTTTCAGTTGTCCTAATCCTATCTCTGTAATCTGAACTGATTAGTTTATTCTTAGATCAGCATATTATTCTTTTTCTTTCAGATATATGAAACGAATAACTATTCATTAAAAAGACCAAGTCAGCATAATGTAGTGGCAAGAGCCCACGACTTACAGTCAGACCTGGATATGCATTCAGATTCAAACCATTCATTTACTGTATTATGGTGTGTGAGTCTCTTCACTTTCCTTGGTTTTGGTTTCCTCACCTGTAAAATGGAATTAATAATACTTCTGACTGCCTGTTTTACAGAGGGGCTATAATAAAAGGTCTTCATACCTAAGCCTGATAACTCCATGAGGGTTATTATAAAAACAATCAAATAGCCTCATCTTCTCCTTGAAATAAAGGAATAGGTATATTTGTTAAAGTATCAAATTGAAATGTAAATACTTATTTATTGAGAACCTGTTTTATGTAAGATGAGGTTTGCAAGATGTTGTAAAATAATAACACACATTTCTCTGACCATCTAAAGTTTACTGAACCCTTTGTACATACATCATTTTCTTCAATCCACAAAGTGATCTTTTGTTGTGTGCTTAATGCAAATATAATTAGCTCCATTTTTCATAGAACCTGAGTGACATAGGCAAGATCACACGTGTTCTAAGTGGTAAGAGCTTTCCTTTGGGCACTTTTATGAAAAGAAGAGAATTAGTAAAGTCTCTTCACCTGAGTAGCAGACAGGAGTGAGATGTATCAATCTAGAAACCTTGGGTCTTATATTTAGATTTAGGTTAACATAAACAATTTGAAGAAGAGTTGAGGTTTTTTATTAAACTGCAAATTTAATGACTTTTCAGTTTCACATGACGTGTAAGAAGTCAAGGGGGTCTTCATCTGCCTTCATGCAGGCCTAGTTTCTGCAAGGGTATCCTTGCTGTTGTTGGTCTTTGGCCTGTTGCATCGGCAGGATTACGTCCACCTTGGCTCCACACTTGAGGGAATGGTACTGACAAGCTGAAGTTCTCCACAGCATGTGGAGAACAGTGGGAACAGTGCCCTTGGAAGGTCAATTAAACTGGATTTGCTTAACTTGGAGATGAGAAGACTTGGATTGATGGTGTGATCAGGGGAATGGTGATGTGATTGCTGTGTTCAAGTATCAGATGGGTAATCATGTATAAGTATATTTTAGACATTTTTTGCTTAGCCCCCAAGGGCAGAGTTAGGAGCAGTGGACTGGAAGTTGTATAGACTGACAGACTGACCCTTGACTTAAGGAAAAACTGCTTAAGAATTATAACTTTTAGAAGTTGAACGGGTCACTTTAGGAGGCAATGATTACTACAGTTTTTCAAGTGGATCATAGTAGCCTAGATTTAAAAGTGGAACAAGCTGGTCATCATCTTGGCCAACTCCCTCATTTTTCAGATGAGGAAACTGAGTTTCAGAAAAGGGAAGTGACTTGTCCAATGTTGCATAGATAGTAAAGGGAAGAAGAAACCTTGGGTATAGAAGGTATTTTTAATTGATGTTCTTTTTTTCCTATAATAGCTGGCATATTGCTGAGCATCTCTTGTATCCTACAAATGTAAATTCTGTGTGTGTGTGTGTGTGTGTGTGTGTTTGTATTTAGCAAAAACACAATATAGTGTAATAGGAAATAAAACTTTAAATGAATACCAAGTCCTTTTGGTTCATTGCCATGAGTCACACCTTGTCTGTCAACAATTGGGGTTTCTTTTTTCTGTCTTTCTGTTTGGAATTGTGAATCCAGACCTTTGTGCTGTGTTCTTTGTTCTGACTGGTTAACAGATCTAAATTCCTCTCCCCAAGGACACATATGCTGTGTCTGGGTTTTTAGTGCTGTTCTTCAGCCTCATTAGTCACCTGACAAATCATAATCGTTACTGGGTATGCTCATGGCCAAGGATTCTGGCCAGTAGGATTGAATTAGGCCGCTCATGTAGCTCCTTTTTTTTTTTTTCTTGTACCTAGAATAATTTTCTTTTAATGGAGAAGTTAAAGAGAAGACTTAGAGGAGATGATTGCTATTTCCTAATCTAGGGAAGAAGAATTAGACTTGTTTTCTGTGACTCCAAAGGAGAGAAATGAGATTAAAGGGTGAATTTTACTGAGAAATAAATTCTAGCTCAATTTAAGGAATACACTGTGGGGCTGCCTAGATTGCTACAGGCTCCTTTTCATGTTCTCTGTCCCTGAGGGTGCTCGGTCATAGGATGACCAATTGTTTCTGGTGGATATTTAAGTTCTAGATTACTTCTTAAGGTGGTTGGGCCAGATGACCTTGAAGGTTCTATTGAATCCTAAGATTCTGGGATTCTTTAAGAAATTTTCTGTGGTGCTTAATAGAAGTAGTCCATGGAAGAACTGGTGGAATAGCAACTATGTGAATTCAAATACTTCAGATATTGAAGAGGTCAAGTGATTGTGGAGAGCAATATAATCTATAGCTGTCACATTTGATCATTATCTAAACTGCATTTGTACATGTATCTGTATCTATTGCTCGTGGCAGAACCTTCTATAATTGAGGCAAGCAAGATAGGAACAAATACATTTCTGAAGATCTCGGTAATTTAAGAATTGCACTTCATCTGCTTCACCACAGAGTGCTGCCCTTATTCAGTACATTGTTCAGCTGGACATATTTCAGTGGTTCGAACAATAGCACTTCAAAAACAGTTTATCTGAAAATTGAGTATTTCATTTGTTTGGTTATGATATTTCTTTCTTTCTCCCTGTTGTATGTATAATATTTAGCGTTTCCTATTGAACTAGAAGAGTTGTAAGAACTAATTTTCCCTCTGATTTTTACTGAGTGGTAGGTGGTAAATTCAGAAGAAACTACCATATCCTGTGCTGCTGTACTTTAAACACAGTGCTAACTTTTCCTTTGGCCATAGGTGTAAAATATTTAAACTAGTCTCTGACCTGTGGAGTAAGAGAATTGTATGTCAGATTGCAGTATGCATAATTTTCTAATTTGGAAGGAGGAAAGAGAGTTGGAGTTAGATTTTTATACATAAATTTTGGAAGAGAAACTCTTTCTGCATTTCTGAGGGACTGAGACAGTTTGTCTTTCCCCTGGAGTTTTTAAGGGAGCTTTTTTCTCTTCTCTATTTCTAGTGAGTCCACTGTTATACTTAGGAGGAAGAGAATTGGGTGTGCAATATAATTGGGTGTGATATAATATCAAACTTAATGAAAAAGAAAATTCAAGATCAATTGAGAAATGAAATATGCAATTATTTCTTGTGGGCAAGAATAATGGAATCTTAGAATTTTAGAATGAGCATGACCTTAGTGGCTATCTAATCACAGATCCATAGATTGTTAGAGTTGGAAGGACACTGGAAGTCATCCAGACTAATTCCTTTACTTTACAGAGTACAAATCTGAGACTCTTAGTGTTGACATGATATCCTTAAGATATCATTAAGTTAATGGCAGAACTTCAGATTTTTAAAAAAATGGAGTAAATGTAGTTTTTAGTATGAAAACAAAAGCAGCATAAATTTTAAAGTGCCAAGTAGCATCCTCTCCTTTTAAAATTGGCATTTTCACCTCTCCTGTCTTCTTCTCCCAAGAAAGGGCTCTTATTACGGGCACTACTGACCAATGGTTCACCCACATGAGTTCTGAGACCTTCTGTTACAGCTAAGGGAATCTCTTGAAGCTTCACTCAAAAAGATCAGGAGTTAGTGAGGTATATTTTTTGAGCTGCTGGTTTGGAATATCCCGTGCCCTAGTCTTACAAGGAGAACATGCCTGTCTTCTTGCTAAAAATCTTATCCCTAAACTGATCTTTCCAGGTTCCATGCGCTAGAATCAGCTAAATAAGACTTAGAGGACAAAAGGATCATAGATTTAGAGATGAGAGTGACATTTGGAGGCTGTGGAGGTCACGTTTCTTATTTTATCAATGATAAACTAAGGTCCAGAGAGTTTAATTGCTCAGGGACACAGAGCTAGTCAAGGTGTCAAAGGAAAGATTTGAACTCAGGGCTTTCTGACTCCAATTCTGCCACTGTTTACTGTACCATCAAACTTCCTTTCTGTGTCCACTTCTAAGCTGAAGAAACCAGTGTAGCCTAACTCTTTAAAAAAAAAATCAGTTTTGTTTTATTTTTATTTCTGAAATTTCTCTCTTTTTCCTTCCTTAACCCTATGCATTGAGATAGGAAAACAAAACCTATTACAAGTATTGTAGTCATGCAAAACAAATTCCTCCATTAGCCATGTCTTCCCTCCTCCCTATCCTCCAAAAAAAAAAAAAAAAGAAAAAAGAGAACGAAATGAAATATGTTTCAGTGTGTACTCTGAATGCACCAGGTCTTGTCTAGTGGCAGATAGCATTTTTCACTGTGATCCTTTGAAATCATGGTTAGTCATTATGTTGATCAGAGTTGCTCATTCTTTTAAAGTTGATTATCTTTACAAAATTATTGGTATTGTATAAATTCTTCTCCTGGTTCTGCTTGCTTCATTTTATCAGTTCATGATGATATTTCCAAGTTTTTCTGAAACCATCCTTTTCATTATATCTGGTAGCAGAATAGTGTTCCATCACATTCATAACTTTTTTTTAATCCTCCCTAATTGATAGATACCCTTCAGGTTCCAATTCTTTGCTACCACAAAATGAATTACTATAAATATTTTTGTAAATATGACTCCTATTCCTTTTTGACCTTTTTGAAATGTAGACCTAGTAGTAGTCATTGCTGAACTTTGAATCTGATGTTTTTAGATGTTATGTAATTCTATGAATAGAATTCTTGCCTTCAAACTGGATCAATAACTTAGAACAGTTTCTTGAGCATCTTATTCAGGTCTTAATTTTTATGCTCTTAAATATTTTTCAAAGACATTTGCAGTCTCCTATATTGTATTATATTTATCTAAATGTTGTATCTGTCCCTAGTATATTGTAAACCACTGTGTGGATGACAGTCCTTTTTATAACATTCATGGACATAATATTTTCTGTGTATGTATATGTGCATATATATTTATTTTCCCCCAAATTACTTCTTGTTTCTTGATCTGTAGTAAACCTGAGATTGTGTCTTCAAGGGCACAGAAAAAGGACCACTTTAATATCTCTTAAGCAAATTTTTTTCCTGTTATGAAGTAGTTACTTTTCTTCTGGTACAGATATAGTCTCTTTCTAGAGTTCTGAACAGAATTAAGTGGCATCCAATCTGAAGTTTGGCTTGTTATGATCCAAGGAAATGAAAAATACTGTTTAGTACAACCTAGTCAGGATTTTTAATCTGACTAATGGGATATATTTCAGAAAACCATTACTTATTCAGAAGGTACTAGCAGCTATGGGGGATGAGAAGTACTTGCTACAGGAGGTGAGATTTGATCTGTCTTGAAGGGAACCAGGGAAAGCAAGGATGTAGAGGTGGGGGTCAGACTAGTAAAGTCAGTGAGGTGGGAGTTGGAGTGTCTTGTGCTAGTGATAGCTAGTAAGCCTGGGTAAATTGTAGATTGTGTAGAAGAGGGTAAAATTTAAGATGATTGGATGGCCCATCTACCAACCCTGATGTTCAGGAGGTTGTAGGATCATAGAATTGAGAACTGGAAAGAATATGATCTCATAGAAACTCCTCAATTTCAGATAAGGAAATTGACTCAACAAAAGTACAAATTACTTGTCCAAAGTCACAGAGGGAAGATTTAGTCTTCTTTCTCCAAGTCCAATGCTTTAAAAAAACAAAAGAAAATATGGAAGACTGCTTATTGCCAATGATAGAAAATGTGTCTTTTTTATCTAAACTTCTTCAAGGCCACATCTCTACAATTTGTCTAATTGATAATTTAAAAATTCAAATGCAGGTCTTTCCATTTAACCTCTCTTATGGTCTCTTGTGCTTTTTTGTGGGGGAGTAAACTTAGAGATTTCCAGAGAAGAAATAGATCAGGCGTGAATTGATGGAATTAGTAGATGTTTATCTGGAATATTTTGCATCTACTATATGTCAACAGGTGTCATGCTTGGTGCTGAGAGCAGAAAGATAAAAACAAAGCATTTCTTGTCCTCACATCCTTATAGGAGAGATAAGGTACTCATATGTACTCAAGGTACGTAATGAAATTTAATTTGGGATGGGACAGATACTAGCATCTGGAGTTACCAAGAAAGGTCTCCCAAAGAAACTGGTTCATGAGCTCCACTTTTAAGAATATTAGAGATACTAAGGACTGAATGTGATTAGGTACTGCTTTCTAAACCTGTGGTATGGCTTGTTCAAAGATGCCAAGATAGAATATGGAATGTTGTGTGTCAGAAACATTAAAAAGGCCAGTTTAACCAAATTGGAGAATATAATCCAATAATTTTACAAAATTAATGCCTTCAAGGGAACTAATGCAGAATAAAGCTTGAGAAGGTTGGAATCAGATTTACAGAATTTCAAAGGTGCCATACTGAGGATTTTGTATTTGACCTTAGAGGTATAAGGGAAGCATAGGAGTTTATAGAGCAGGTTAATGATATGGTGATAACTTTTCATTACAAACATTGCAGTTGCATGGAGGTTGGATAAGAACCATGAGACAAGATAACCAATTAGAAGGTTATTGAAATAGTCCAGGTGAAAGGTGATGAAAGATTGGACTGGGATGATGATTGTGTGAGTGCAAAGAAGGGATGATTCATATAGAATGAACTGACTTGGCAACTGATTGAATATACAGGATAAATGAAAATGACAACATGAGAATGACTCAAGGTTATGAAATTTGCCTTATAAGCATGATGGTGCTCTTGACAGAAATAGCAAAAACTGGAAGAGGGGTAATTTCAGGATAAAATATAGTAATTGCTGTTTATACATGTTGAGTTTGAGGTCCTTTTAGGACATATAGTGTGACATATACAACAGGGAATTGGTAATCTAGAATTGGAACTCAAGAGACTAGTAGTCCTTTATCCATGTTTGTATACACATGTATATACATACATATATATATATATATAAACATATACACACATATATATTGATATACATAAAGATATGGGAATTATCCATTTGTATATGATAATTTAGCCAATGAGAGTTGATGAGGTTACTGTGGGAAGATATAAAGAGAAAAGTAGGCCCAGGGCAGAATTTCTAGGGCTCATGTATAGTTAAGGTCAGGGATATGATGGTTATGATTCAGTAAAAGAAACTTACAAGGATAGGTCAGATAGGTAGAAGGAGAACCAAGAGCAAATTGTGTCATTAAAAGCAGAAAATAAGATAGAGAGAAAAGAATACTTAGGAAGAAATGGTGATCATCACCGAGAAATACTGAAAAAAACTCATAAACATTGAGAACTGAAAAAAAGGTTATTGGGTTTGGCAATTAAGAGGCCATTAGTAATTTTGTAGAGAGCAGTTTTAGTTGAGTGATGTGATCAGAACATATATCATAAGAGTTTGAGTAGTGAATGAGAAGAAAAGAAATGGAAGCATTGTCCTTTTTTCCTAGAGGTAGTTTGAGAAGGGGAGGAGAGATGTTTAGAGAAAGGGAGAGATATTTAGAGAAAGTTCAAGAGGATAAGGTCAAGTGGTTTTTTATGTGCAGATTTGGACCTATCTGTAAGCAGCAGGAAATAAGCCAATAAATAGGGAATGATTAAAGAATGGGAAGGGGAAATAATTCTTGGTTCGTAGTCTGCTAGAGAAAATGGGAAGGGATTTTATCGTCTTGTAGAAATAAAAGTTGACCTTGTGAAAAGAGTCACTTGTTCATCAGAGGTTGGAATAAATAAAGAAAATAAGAAGATAATGTCAAAAGGTTTTGATAGGGAAAGTAGAGGGAACTCACTGTGAATGGCCTCTGTTTTCTTATTATAGTATAAGGTGAAATCCTCCACTTAGAGGTAGGTGGTTGAGAAGTTGTAATGAAGGACTTTCTACTTGAGCTGTCCATGAGAGCGGGCACCGGAGAACAAGATGTAGAGATACACTGTACCACATTAACCAGAGAGACAAGGATAAAACTGACTCTGCAGAGGGAAAAACATTGGAATTACATTAAGAGCAAAAAAGAAGATCAAAATAATAATATGTTATGAAGGTTTCAGTGGAGGAGAGATGATTTATGTGTATGAAGATCAGGAAATCTTTGATATAGGAGGGAGCACTGGACCCTGATTGAAAGGAAGTACTTCGATAGGGAGTGCCTGGGGAGAGAAAGCACATCCAGAAGTACGAATAGAGGCAGAAAAGTGTTGGATGAAATCAAGGAACCACCAGTAGTTTAGTTCACGTGGAAAATAGATTACATGAAGTTAAATAATGTGTGATGAGGTGAAGCTAGAAAGTTATAGCCTGTTTGTGAAGAGTTTTGAGTACCAGGATCAAGAGCTGAAATTTACTACTTGAGATAATGGAAAACCATGGAAAGTTGCTGAGCAACAGAATGACAGGCTCCAAGTATAAAACGAGGAAGATTCCTGACAGATTTAAAGGTAGAGAAGATGGTCACTTGCTAATATAATATGTGAGCCAAACCGTGGGAATATTTCAGTTCAAGGCTTTAAAAAAAATGGTTTGTTAAATTGTGCTGATCATGGAAAGCTCTTGTTCCCAAAACTTTGTTGTAGTTAAATAAATGTGAGCTTTGTTGGGCTTGATTCCATAAATGAACTTGTGTGACATTCCTTCTGACCTGGAGAAAGAGAGAATAGACCAAAACCTGCAATTAATATTCTTTGGGTCCCTTTTGTGTCTCGGTAGCTGCTGATGCCAAAAAACCACAGGTGCATTGTGGCAGATATGTGAGACTTCATGGAACTAAGGGATATTGGCATGATCTCCTGAAGTCATAGCAACCTCCTTGAACTGAAGAGAGTCCCACTTAATGCAGAATTTTAACAAGATCTTGGATCAATGAGAATGTGAGGATAAAATTAGACAGTCTTTTACTTTTTTGCTGTGCAAAACTGCTGAAGATTCCAACAAAGGTCTGTTAGGGAGATCAGGGAAGCTGATCCTCCAGCACAATAAATCTTGGCATTGGAAGTCAGTTGCCATATCCAAGATGCATCTAGTATCCAAATGGATAAATTAATCCATAGGAATAAATGTTATAACTCAAGAAGTGTTGAAAAGCATCAGAATAAAACCTGAACGAGGAAACCTACAGTAGAAAGAGAATGTGCCTTGGAAAAGAGGGCTCAACATTTATCGTGCATTACTCTTTGCTGTTTGACCTTATGCAAGTCATCTCCCCTCTAAACTGCAGTTTCTTCACATATAAAAGGACTACCTATATTTAGAAGCTTATGTTACTGTAAACTATCGAGATGTATGAATATTAATTGTTCATAAAATTGAATGAAAAATGAGCCCATCATAATAGAAATATATTTGTTTCATGGCTATTCCAAATATATTTTAGGCAAACTTTTTGAATATGCTCACTAAAGAGAGTCACATTTTCATACTTGTTAACGATATCTAGAAAAGCATGAGCAAAACCTTATTTATAATAAAGTAAAAATATATGCCAGAATGCAGAAGAACCCTGGCGGTGATCTGGTCCAAATTTTTCATTTTATAGTCAAAGAACTAAAGCCCAGAGAATGTAAATGACTGGCCAAATGTTCTGTAACTTAAGAAATTCTAGAGATAACAACAACAGCAGTAACAATTAAGAAAACTCATATTTATACAGTAGTTTAAGGCTTACAAAGACCTTTGCATATGTTATCTCATTTGAACCTTTCCACATCCTTGGGAGGTTGTCAGTCAACTGTTGTTCAGTCTTTTTCAGTTGTATCTGACTCTTCCTGACCCATTTGGGGTTTTCTTGGCAAAGATACTGGAGTGATTTGGCATTTCCTTCTCCAGCTCATTTTACAGATGAGGAAACTGAGGCAAATACGGTTAAGTGACTTGCCCAGGGTCACACAGCTAGGAAGTATCGGAGGCCAGAACTGAACAGGGAAGACAAGTCTTCCTCACTGCAGGCTTGGTGCTCTATGCACTGTGCTATTGTCCTTAAAGGAGAATCTGTGACAAGCTCTCCCATGTTCACCTTCTATTTTTGTCAGTCAGAGGGAAGGAGGAGGGCTCCCAGGGGCAAGGGATGCTGAGGATGTGTGAACTTCAGAGTTGGTCCTACAAGATGATCAGTTTCTGTAGATTATGAAGTCCAAGCGATCAATCAGAGTTGGAAAGGATGAGGTGGCTTTTGGGAGGCAGAACATTCCAGGAAGGGGGAATAGCCATTAAAGAAGTTTGCATTTGGGAGATGGAAGCATCTTGTAGGAAGAAAAGCGAGAATTCACTGTCCCTGAATTGCAGAATATGTAAGGCTGAATAAGGTATAAGAAAACTGGAAATATATGTGCTATTATTATTATTTTCATTTTGCGGATTACATAAATGACACACAAAGACATTACATGATTTACCCAAAGTAAGACAGCTAGTAAATGTATGAAGAATTTGGACGCAGGTCTTCCTGACTCCAAGTGTAGCACTTTCTACACTGTACCACTTAGCTGTCAAGATTAGAGAACAGGCATCTTGACTCTTCGTGTTTTTCTTTTGCTATACTATTGTGCCTCTATACCACGCCCAATTTTTATGTAATAAATCAGCATATATTTTGTGACTTAGTGCTTGTGTCTTCCCTCTGAGATTATCTTCAATTTATCATGAGTATATCTTGTTTATGTGTATAGTACAGCATCATTTGTTGTTTTCTGCATCACACTGGGCTCCTTGAAAGCAAGGACTGTCTTGCCTTCCTTTGTGTCTTAGCACAGAACTTAGCATAGTGCTTGACTATAAATAAATAATAAATGTTTGTTGACTTAACTTGACCCAGATGAGAATGGTGAAAACTTTTGGAAAGATATGTTCCTCCAGGATGTAGCTGGATAAAATGAGAAGATCTACAAGGAAGAATGCAATATGATGTAGCTTCAGTCACATGACCCAGGTTTGAATATTCACTTGACCACTTGGTGGCAAATCTCTTATCTTAACTTGAATCTAAGCTTTGGTTTCCTCATCTGTAAAACAGGGATAGTAATATTTTCATTACCTATTACACAGTATTGTTGAGGTACAGGAGGTAGAGTATAAGTTAAGCATTTTGTTAATATAAAGCTCTTTATTATAATACTATTTATCCTTATTTATCCTTATGGGTTATGTTGCTATTATTAAAAAATTCGTTATTGTGGCCAGCCTTCTGCTAAGTCTTTCTATTTATAGCTATTATGTTTCTTGAACAGGAGACATTTTCCAGGCCTCTCCTAAAACCTTGTAGCATGGCACAACCAGAAACAGAGTTTTCTTTTTGCTAGAAGGCACTTTTTGAACCTGGAGTCATCTATACACCATGATGAGAAATCAAAGTAGAACTTTTTGGAGGAATTTTTTAACAACAGTATTCTGGAGATGTAGTATGACCAGAATCACTGGTGTCCTTGGCTGCTTGTGTCTTCCCCTCTAATGTTACCTGGTTTCTACTTTGTATTTATATTATATATAAAATACCTCAATTACAACAAACCCAGGATTGATCAATAGACAGAAAAACAACCTAAGACTTCTGGTCTAGCCTGAGAACAGCTTTTGTTTTTAGACAACAAAAAGGACCATGCTTGGTCCCTCAACTCCATTTAACCATCATAAATAACATTATTCATGCATAATTTGCATATATTTATGTATGTAATAATATGCATGTATTTTATGTACAGTAGAGCATATGTGTATTAGTATGCAGTGATATATTTGATTATGATTTGCACACATTTACATATGTAGTAATATGTGGTGTGCAATGATGTATACGTGTGTACTTTGTATGGATTTTGTACATAATATAATAATGGTTAGCATTTCTGTAACTTTCAAAGGTGCAAAGTGTTCTACTTATGTTATCTCGTTTGATACACATTGTTTCCTCTTTTTAGAATGTAAGCATCTTGAGGGCAAGTACTGTTTCATTTTTATTTTTGTATATTTTATCCTTAGCAAAGTCCATACCACATAATAGATACTTAATACTTATTGATTGGTTGATCTTTGGCAAGGAAGGGGCAAAGAAAGTGCAAGGAAGATTTGTGTGGTAGGTCTGAGGAGGCAACAAACAGCATGATCATCAAGAATTGGGACAAAAATAGGTATGAAGCAATGGTGTCAAACTCAAATAGGAACCAATCCCAACCATATTGACTTAGAAAACCACAAATTAATATTAAATATATTTTATGTTTATGTTTTAAAATTACATTTTAATTTACTTCATTAAACATTTCTCAATTATATTTCATTTTGGCTTAGTCAAACTGGGAATTTGATACCTTTGATATAAAGGATATAAATCAACAAGTCATGTCAAGTCAAGAAACTTTATTAAGTGCCAGCCATGTCCAGGCACTTTGCTAAGCACTGACAATACACAGAAAGGGCAAAACCCCACGAAAACCCATTCTCTGTTTTTTAGGAGCTCACAGTTTAATAAGGGAGACAATATGCAAAAAGCTTTATAAGATACAAAATATATCTGTCTACCTGTCTGTGTATATCTATATCTCAACTGGAAATACTCTCTGAGGGACGATGCTAGGATTAAGGAGGACTGGGAGATCATTCCTGAAAATAATCAGTCAGATGCTTGACAAAAATAAGTGATAACTGGCAGTAGCTCAGGGTACTCCAGGACTGTCCATGTAATAACTAGAATAAACCTCCCAGCATGTTTAATGTACCCCATGTGGAGGATTTTCTAGAAGGTATAGACAAGAGTCACAAGGAATAATGGAAATCAGCATCACTTCCACTACCCCAGAGTAGTAAGAAGGTGTGGATGAATTGGGGGCATGGCTATATGTATTTTTGACCAATTCACATCAGTGAGATCACAGATATATGGAATGTTTGTCATAAAGAATAAAAATTCAGCAGATTTATGTTGGGTGCCTCTTAGCTGTATGTATGTGCAAGACACCATCCTTGTCTCCAGGGGTTCATAGGTGAATGACAGACACAGTCTGTCTCCTGCAGTACTTACAGTCTCATTGGGGAGTAGGAGTAGATTATAGATGAAAACAATTGGAATCCAAAATTGAATAATTAACTGTGTAGTAGAGATCCTAAAATGACAAAGGAAATATGAGGAGGAAGGAATTACTTCTTCAGTAGCATAGTCAGAAATAGAAGGTGAACATGATATCATTTATGTAAGTTTGGTCTTGATGTTGTCTGTTATGGACTTCAACTTTATTATGTTTCCTTATATGTGAAAATGATTGCCAGCTTAGGTAAGTGAACTGTTTCAAGAGTGTTAATTTGTGACTCTTTAGGAGGCGTAATTCCTCTCAGATTTTCTGTGCTTCCCTTAAACTTTCCTGAAATTTATGCTCATCACAGCTACTTTGGTGAGAGAATGGCAAAAGGAAAAATAATAGCACATACCTTATAATTTTTTAGGAACTGAGAAGTCTAGAGTGTTAATTGCTAGTATGGAGAGATTTGATGAACCCTGCATTCGATAAATAAGAAGCCTTAGGGAAACAAAATTAGGCTCAGAGAAAAATTTTCAAATAACTAGAATGGCTTCACAATTAAAATATTGAAAACTCCAGGGATGGAGTGAATTTTCAAGGTGAGGAGGCTTCTGTGGCTTGGGAGAGAAAGGTTTGATAGAAGTGAATGGAAGCTTCAGAAATGTGAAGATATTCCATGATTTGTTGGATTAGATTAAATCTGAAGTTCTTTCCGACTCTTAGCCTTTAATTCTGTACTTTGCATTTCAAAACACTGTAAGTTTTCATTTGAACAAGGAGAAACAAAAAAAAATTGTTATTGCTTAAAAAAAGACTTTTTTTTAATGACTTGAAAAAAGGTATAGATGGAGTGCTTATTGAATTTACCTCCAGTTAAAAGTTATACAGTGTTGCTTGCACCTTGAATGGTAGAGCCAGAATGCAGATCAAGCCAGACCTCTTTGCTAGGCCAAGGTTTATCAGAGATAAATGTAAAGTCCTATATTTGAATTAAAAAAACAAAAAACAAAAATGCTTTGCAAATACATGATGGGAGAGGCATAGCTAGGTCGTTTTTCTGAGAAGTCTGGAGATTTTGGTAGACAGCCACCTTAGCATAAGCCTGTAGTATGAAATGGCAGCCAGAAGAGCTTAATTTATTTTAGACTGCAGTAAGAGAGTCACAGTGTCCTAGACCAGCGATAGGATCATCCCCTGTCTTCTGCCTTGGTCTGACCGAGGAGTATGCTGTTCAGTTGTGCCGTCCACAGGGTGGGAAGGACATTGATAAAATGGGCAGTATTTAGAGGAGGGCAACTGGGATGGTGAAGGGCCTTGAAATAGTACTTTCATGTGGTTCTTTTGACTTCATTGGAGTTTAGCTTGGAGGAAAACAGAATGCATGTCATGGGATAGTGACATAACTGCTATCTTAAAGGTTCTGAAGAGGCTACCTCTCAGAGATTAAATAAATGTCTTCTGTTTGATCCCAGAGAGCAGAAGTAGGAACGATAAATAGATGTTTCAAAGAGGCACATTGAGGCTTGATATCAGGAACCCAAAATTGATTGGTCAACAGTAGGTCCCAGGCCAAGTCCCACTTGGTCATTGTTTGGACCCTGATTGTCTCAGAGTGAATGCAGATAGCAGTTATTTCTGTTTTGACCAGAAACCCTGAGGTCTTCCCCTCTTGTATTTATCTACTTATTTATTTATATTTTGTCTAGGTAATAGAGACCATTCTCTCCTTTATTTTTTACCTAGCCTTAATCATTGAATAGGCATTGATTGCCTCATTCCAAGTGAAGCCTGTAAAGACCAAGATAAACTTAAATATAATTTAAAAAGGCCTAGATCTCCCACTCTAGTCGTCCTGATCTATATCTGGCCACTGCACTCAGATGGCTCTGGAGGAGAAAGTGAGACTGGTGACTTTGCACTGCCCTCCCTCACTTAAATCCAATGCACTTGCATTTCGTGACATCACCTCCCTGCTGTCATGGTCCTCTTCTAGAACAAAGGACAAACAACAAGAGCTGTCTAAAAGGGGAAGGAGTTGCTTTAGGATTTAGTGCTTCCTTGTTATTGAAGATTTTCACAGGGAGTGTTTAATGACCACTTATTGGGTATGTTGAAGAAGGAATTCCATTTTAGGTGAGATGAGACTAGAAGTGAGCTCTGAAATGCCTTCAGGATTCTAAAGTTCCATTTAAATTTAAAGCCTGTTAAAATAAAAAGGCAAGTTAATTTTCAAGATTATAATACTACTCTATTTCGTGGCTGGTTTTTTTTTTCCCCATGGAGAGGTGGCCAGTAATGGAATGGGATATCACTTTGGGTAATAAGTTCTATGATGTTGAAGGTTATCAATTCCAGACTTTATGACTACTTTCTGGGAAGAGAATAAGCATTTATGTAGTCCCTACTGTGTGCTAGGCACTGTGTTTAGCACTCCTTCCAGCTATAAAATTCAATGTTCTTTCATGTGTTCTAAGGTCCCTTCCACCTCTAAAATAATAAAATGCAAATGTTAGCAAATGGCTGTTATGTACTACTGGCTACTTCTGTAATCCATTTTCCAACAACTGAAATTATTACGCAAAATGGATTGCAGTTGTGAACAGTATTAATTAATGGTCAAATATTTTTCTTTGGGTTGATGTTAACTTTTTCACTGCTTTGAAGGCTTGTACTATACAGTTAGAGCCTGGGACTCAAACGATTGTCATTTCACATTTCTTTGTTTCTATTTGGAGTGTTGTCTTGGGAAAAGAGGGTCAGAAAATGTCACGTTGCCGATTGTAAGTGGGTGCTCACTTTCAGTCACATGAAGCAAAGAAAATGGAAAGTCAACAGAGAGAGCTAGTGTGTGTGTGTGTGTGTGTGTGTGTGTGTGTGTGTGTGTGTGTGTGTGTAGGGGGTGGGGGAGAAGCAGTGTTTCTAAGGACAAGTGTTCATGTGCGATATTGTTGAGCTATTTTTAGCCAGCTCCTCTCCCAACAGTGCTGTTTAAAGATTCAGCCTAGGCTTCTAATAGGTATATTTATAACCATTCTGTCAACTGCCACTGCATGAATCCTGCTACAGAGGATTCTATTCTTGGAAGGAGTTACCATGGTTACCATTAACCCTTTGGCCATGAGATAGTCTATAAATCCATGTGCTTTTTTCAAGGGACGCTGTAGCAGAACACCCCAGCCCAGTTTGCCAAGAAATAAGGGTGCACTCAAAAATGAGTGCATTTTGTATTTGAACAATGTGTTAAAATGATAAATGAAAGGAAATACTATTAATTACTGTGAATACAGAAGATTTTCCCCATCTGCAAAAAAGTTAGCTTTTATTTAAAAACACTTCTAGCACAAATCAATAGAAATGCCAGCATTCCTTCTGCAATTCTTCTACTATGTATACTACATAGGTTCCTTAACCTGATGAACTGGTTGTGTACAAATGTAAAACCTTGCAATTGAGTTCAGACAGAAGCACAGGATAAGGGAGAAATGGATAGACCTTAGTTCATATAAAGAAGATTTGTGATTTTCATGGACTGCAAGCTCATCATGAGTCAGTGGTGTGATGTGGCAGCCAAAAAAATCTGAGTGTAATCTTACTCTATTCCTTCACTGAATTTGTATTCTCACTGATTTGGACACACCTTCCATTTGGTGCAGAACATAGTTATTCTATATTGTCATTTTCTGTGATTCTTAACCATAACTCTCCATATATCTTCCAAGAGTATATATCCCAAAAAGGAGAATATTTAACCTGAAGCATTATTTTATAGAAAAGGAAACTGAGGCTCAGAGAGGGACATGCTCTTAGGTTTCATCATTAGAATCACAGAATCCTGCGAGAGAGAGATGATAGTCCTACAATACTTTTTACCTCATTCAGACCACATTTAGAAAACTGTTTTAGGCTTTTTGGTTTGGTACTGCAGTTGAAAAATAATGCTTGACTGCTGAATTCTTCTAATTCATGTTTGTTTTGATTATAAATGAATTGAATGGCTCAACTTTTTAAGTATTGTTATTCTCTGCATGAAGAAAAAAAAATGGTGTATTATCCAGTGCCTTTTTAAAAAAATCATTGGGCTTACCAGTATAGTGCAGTTGATTAGACATCATTTACTACTAATAATTCTTTTGAAATTTGCTGGAGGAATTGAAAATACAGTAAACATTGTACTTCTAAAGTATTTTTTAATTTAAAAAAATTTGTGCTAATATGGATATTTGGTCTTCATTTTTGAAGTACAGAAGAAGTTCTTTGGTATTGATCAGAAATAATGGAAGGATAATCTACCACAAAAAGAAATAGGAGGCAATATTAGGAATCATCCAATATTTTCAATTAGAGTATATATGTCAGATTCAGGTTAGTTGAAGAAAACCTATTTTGAAAAATCCTTTATGCTTGGTTTTAAATATCACTATTACTTACACACACATATGTAGATCTAAGGCAAGTCAGCAAGCATTTATAAAATACTTATGTTGTGCCAGACATTATGGTGAGCCCTGTTAATACAAATATAAACCAAAAGAAAGACAGCCTTGCCTTCAAGGAGCTTACATTCTGATGGAGAAAGCAACACAAAATAGAACCTCAAAAGTAGATGGGGGAGTAGTTTGGGAAAATAAAAGTTCAGAGAATCAGGAATAAGAGCCTGCAGAGGAATGGAGTAAATATGACTTTCCTAGGAATTGTCCTTAGGTAGCTCTTAGGGGAACTAACTAGTCAGAAGAAGTAACTTCAGGGATGGAGTGATCACCTAGGGTGAAAAACCAAACAAACAGAATTACAGGAGGAAAAGGGAAGTTCTAGGGTGAAAAGGCTGCATATGCACCTAAGTTCTAAGCAAGGTGCACTGTTAGATGCTTCTTCAGTGGAAACTGCGGAATGGTGGAATATAAACTAGACTAGGGGACAGGAATATCTGAATTGAAGTCACAGTTCTGCCATTAGCAAGACATGCCATTGGCTAGCGTCTCTGGGCCACTGTTTTCTTAGGCTTTAATAGCTCTAAGGTAACTCTTAACTTTAATGTTCTAGATTCTAATATTATGTTCCAAGGTTCCTCCTAGCTCTAACATCTCAATATTAAGTGAACTTAAAGTCCTAGTGTTAATATGTTGGATTTGGGTTTATTGTTAAATTTAAAGTTTGATTTATAAGAAAGATTTTTACTCCTTCCTTAAGTCAGAAATGCTAGGGTAATCTGGATTCCTTAGGGTTCAAGATGGAACTGGAAGCCACAAAGACAGAAGTATATAAGATTATTAGAAAATAAAGAAATGAATGGAAGATATCTTAGGACTGGTGGACAACTTGGTAGTGCAGTATATAGATTGCCTAGCCTGAAGTCAGGAAGATTCATCTTTCTGGGTTCAAATCTGGTCTCATACTAGCTGTGTGCCCCTGGGCAAGTCAGTTAACCTTGTTTGCCTTAGATTCCTCATTTGTAAAATTAGTCGGAGAAGGAAATGGCAGTATATTTGGCAAGAAAACTCCAAATAGGGTCATGAAGAGTTAGACACGACTGAAAACAACTGAACAACAACAAAACTTAGGGCTGAGTTCTGAATGTTATGTCTTTTCCTACATGAAACAGATCTTTTCTGTTTGTTTTTGTTGTTGTTGTAAATATTGATTTTTTTTGAATAAAGATCACTCTTTTCCATCTTTTAAAAAATAAAAACCACTCATCTTCACCTTTTAAAAAAAATTATTTTCAGTTCCAAATTCTCTAGCTCCCTCCATCTTCTTCCTTACCTGTTGAAAAGACAAAAACTAAGATACCAATTACACATATGGTGTAATGCAAAACTTATTTTCATATTAGTCTTTTTTTCCTTGAAATAAAAAGCAAGAAGAAAGAGTAAAGGAAAAAATGTTTCAGTCTGTACTCTGTGTCCCTAAGTACTCTATTTGGAGGTACATGGCATTTTACATCATGAATCCTTAGGAGCAAGGTGGAGTTGATCAGAGTTGCTAAGTCTTTCACATTTAATTGTGTTTGTGATATTGCTGTTACTGTGTAGATTGCTCTCCTTGTTCTGCTCCTTTCACTTTGAGTCAGTTCATATAAGTCTTGCCTAGTTTTTCTGAGACCATCCACTTCATAATTTCTTTCTGCACAATTGTGTTATATCACATTCATGTACCACAACTTGTTCAGCCATTTCTCCCACTTTCAATAAAAGAAAACTTACTGTGTGTAGAATACTCTGTTAGGGTGGAAAGGGAGTGATGGTGGAGTGGAGATACAAAGATCAATCAACCAATCAGCAAGTGTTGATTAAGTATCTGTTATATGTCAGGAACTTTGCTGGGTGCTAGGTTAGAATTACAAAGAATGAAACCATCCTTACTGGCAAGGAGCATAGTGGGAGAGGAAACAGGTACCTATATAAAAATATCCACCATAACTATGAAGTGAAAAAATACAGATATATGTGCAAAGTAGTGATTTGCAAGGTAGTTTGGGAGAGAAGGCACTACAAGTTGGAGGGTGGACTCTTAGGAAAGATTTTATACATGAAATGGTACTTGACCAACATCTTAATTGAAGAGAAGGACTCCATAAGATTTAATCAAAGAAGAAGTACATTGCAAGCATGTGGAGAGTTCAGTGCAAAGTAATGGGGACAGGAGTTGTGGTTTTCTAGGTAAAAAGCAGAGAGAAGGCCATTTTCCTCTGGAATGTGGAGGGGACAAAGGGGAATAAAGTCCATTATATTTGGAAACCAGTTTGTATAGGGCTTTAAAAGCTAAACAGAGGAATTTATACTTTGTCTTAGAGGCAGTAAAGAGTTCCTGGAATTGGTTAAGCAGGGTATTCAAATAATCAGATATGCACTTAAGGAAAATTACTTTGGCATTGGTTTGTAGGATGGGGTGGAGAAATGAGAGACTAGAGGAAGGGAGACCAAACATGAGGCTGTTAAAGTAATCTAGGCAAGACGTGATGAGCCATCAAGGAGCTTAGAGTCCAACAATAGAGATATAATGCATAGACCAATAACTGCAAAACTGAATGAGATTAGTGTATAAGAGAAGCACAAAGTACATTTTTTAGGTTTTAGGAAAGAAAAGTAATTTCTAGTTGGAGCAAAGAAATGGGAAAATGAGAAAAGACTTTTGGATCCCTGAAGAAAAAATAGAACTTATAAATACAAAAATGATACTACTAAATGTAACAAACTTAGGGAAATATGTGGAGGCCATAGCGGGGACACAAACTATAAATAGTTTTTTTATTGACTGTATTTCATGAGGGCACGAATCATTCTATGTAAAGGTAATTAAGCTGGTCACTTACCAAGATAAAAGATAATTTATGGATAGCTTCTATACCATAGTGATATCAAAGCAATGTCAGAGGAAGTTTAGAATAAGTTCCATAGTACATTGAATGGACAACCTGTGGAGGATTTATGGGTGGATATGGAAAAGAATCAAATAGGATGAAAAGGTGTTGATGGGTTGAAATACGCAGTTAGCATGAATCACAGAACCTTCTGCAGTATCCTCTTGTACCTGCCTAGCGCAAAGTTCTTTATACAGGTAGCATTTAAGTAACTATTGAATGAATGAATAAATTAAGTTTAGGAGTAAATTGATTTTTGCTGGTGCTACTATGCTATGGGCAATAACAATATTGCCACATGTATATAGTTCTTTATGATTTACAAAGATTTTTCTTCCTAACAATCTTTTTAGCCAGTCAGCAAGAATTTGTTAAGTCCCTGCTAGGTGATAGAAACTGTGATTATCAATGGGGATTCAGACATAAAAGGTTAGACAGTCTAGTCAGGGAGACAATATACATTAATGTGTTGTTGTTGAGTTGCATTTGACCTTTTGTGACCCCATAGACATAAAACCTCAAAGGTTTTCTTTGCAAGCATCCTGGAGTGGTTTGGCATTTTCTTTACTTTACAGATGAGGAACTGAGGGAAATGGGGGGTTATATGACTTGCCCAGGGTCACACAGCTAGCAAGTATCTGTAATGGTAATTTAAATGGGAAGATCTTTCCTGTTCATTAAAAGGTTCATGTGACCTGCTTGGGTCATATGAGTTTGAGTCACAAGAAGCCTATGGTGGGAGGACCTTGCTGAAATGGTAAAATAGGAAGGGGTGGAGCTAGAGCAGAGCTGAGAGGATGTTAAGCAGAGAGCAGTCAGAGCTGAGAAAGGCAGCTGGCTAGCATGAAGCAGAGAGCTTGTTTGTGATTTGTTTAAGGGAGCTGGTTTGTGGGAAGCCTAACAGAGGAAAGGCTTGGGGATGGTAGGTAGTGCCCTCTGCATTGTTATTGTATATAGATTTCTTTGTTACTATGATAGATTTTGCTTTCTGATGTTGGGATTTGGCTTTCTGGTGTCTGAATAAATGTTTTGTTTCTGTCTTCCATGTGGAGGGAGAGTCTATTGTATTTTGCGATTCAGAATTGCACCACCATATTCATGACCTCTGTAGGTGCTGTGAATATTGTGTTGGTGCTATAGTGTCTGAGGCTATATTTGAACCCAGATCTTCCTAACTCTAGGTCTAATACTCTATTAACTCTACTCAACGTTCATTACTCAATTCAATTGAATACTCAGTAGTCTATTCAAAAGTCTATTTACTCTATCTTTTTGCCTCCGTATACATGGTATAGTATAGTACGCTGTGATAGGCATTTACCAAAAAGATAGAAGGAGATTTTAGGAAAAAGACATTAGCAGCTGTGTGGATTAGGAGTGGTGTTTGAGTCAAGCCTTGAAGGAAACTAGGGATTCACAGAGATGGAGATGAGGAGAGAATGTGACAGGGTTTGGCATGTGGAAGGGCACAGAGGTGTCTCCTGGAATGCTGTGTATGAAAAATAGCATTGTCAAAGCCAACAGAGATGTTGAGGAGATTGAGGATTGAGAAAAAGACATTGGATTTGGCAGTTGAGATCATTGTGGGTATGTATGTATGAATGTAGGTAAAAAAACAATCCAATAAAGGAGAATAACAAGGCACTGTGAAACAATTAGGTGAAAGAATTAGTCAACAAGCGTTTGATAATCACTCTGCTAAGAATTATGCAAAGTGTTAATAGAGACTATTGAACAAGAGAAATCTCTCATCTCTAATCCAGAAACTTGATCCAGTTAGGAAAAGTTACTCTGTCTAAGATATGAGAAGGTAGTAAGTGCTGAATCTGAAATTTGATCCTTGTTCCTCTGATTCCAAATCCAGTGCTTCTTCTGCTATACCAGACTCTTAACAACTGAACCAGAGGAGTATCACAAAAACCAAAAGGGGAATAATGTCTAGGAAGAGTGGGTGGTCAATAGTGACACATGCTGTAGAGAGATCAAGGTGGATGAGGACTGAGAAAATCAATCATATTTAGCTAAGAGATGGCTAGTGATTTTGGAAAGGGCAATTTCAGAGGAAGTGAAGCCTGTTTGTTTAGAAGACAGGTAATGAAGGCAGAGTATATGTAGTGCTTTCTACTGCAGGAATTTGTCTGAGAAAGAGAGAAAAGATAGACACAATGATGGTATTGTTAGGTATATTTTGCAAATGAAAAGACATAACTTTAGAGATTTTAGGTTGGCAAGAATCACACAACCAGTAAGTATAGGAGCCAGTTTTTGAATGGAAGTCTTCTGACTCCATTTCTAGTGTTTATTTTCACTATAGCTAGCATTCTTCTCTTTTCTACTCCAGTTGAATGCTCCAAACAAGATATATATAGGGTAAGTAGGAAGTCATTAAGAAAGGGAAGGTGCTAGAATTAAGATGGTTTGGGGAAGGCTTACTATAGAAGATGGGATTTTAGTTGGAACTTAAAAGAAATTAGGGAAGGCAATAGACAGAGATGTGGAGGGAGAGTATTCCAGGCATGGGAAATAGCCAGAGAAAATGCCTGGAGCAGTGAGATGGAATGTCTTGTTCATGAAATAGCAAGAAAGTCAGTGTCACTTTACTGGAGAGTATGTGACAGTGAGTAAGGTGTAAAAGACTGGAAGAGTAATAGGGGGGCTAAGTTGTGAAGGACTTTCAGTGACAAATAGAACATTTTGTATTTGATCTTGGAGGCAAAAAGGAGTCATTGCAGTTGACTGCGTATGGATGTAATATGATTGAACTTGCGCTTTAGGAAAATCACTTTGGTGATAGAAGGGATAATGGATTGTAGTGGAAAGACTTGAGACAGGCAGTAGTCCATTTATGAGGTAATGAGGGCCTGCACTAGAGTAGTGGCAGGTGTATTTGAGAGATGTTGTAAAGGTGAAATTGACAGGGCTTGGCAACAGTTTGGAAATGGGGTATTAGAGATAGTGTGGAGTTGAATTGTGAGCCTGATGAACTCGTTGGATAATGTTGCCCTTGACAGTAGTAGGTAAGGTAGGAGCAGGGAAGTGTTTGGTGGAAAGATAATGAGTTCTGTTTTGGTCATGTTGAATTTAAAATGTATACTGGGCATCTACTTTGAGATGTCCAAAAGGCAGTTGGAGAGGCAAGATTAGAGGTCAGCAGAGAGTTTAGATAAATTGACAGATAGATAGATTTGAGAATCATCAACATAGAAATGATAAGATCACCAAGTGAAGTAGTATAATGGTAGAAGAGAAGACTATGACTTGGATGAAGATTCAGTAAAGGAGACTGAGAAGGAATGGTCAGATAGATAGGAGAACCAAGAGGGAGTGGTGTCCTGAAAATCAAGGAAGACTATCAAGGAGGAAAGAGTCATCAACATTGTCAAAGACAGCAGAGACATTGAAGAGATGGAGGATTGAGAAAAGGCCGTTAGGTTTGGCAATGGAAATCACTGGTATATTTGGAGAGAACAATTTTGGTGAAATGATGAGATTAGAAGCCTGATTTTAAGGTGGTAAAAAGAGTGAGAGGAAGAGACACCTATTATAGATGACCTTTCTAGGATGATAGCAGGTATGCCAGGCTTAAGTAAGGATTTTTTTGTTTGTTTCTGAGGATAGAGCAGATATCGTCATGTTTGTAGACAGAAGAGAAGGAGCCAGTGGACAGACTGAAAATAAGTGATAGAATGAACATCACAGAGGGGGAATTCTGTTGGAGGAGACAGGAAGTAATGGAATTGCTTGAGTGGGTAAAAGGGTTAACATTGATAAGAAGTAAGGCCACCTCATTATGTGAGATAGAGGTGAAGGAGGAAATAATCTTAGAATGTATATGAGTCATATGAAATAGAGAAGAGGGGAGAAGAAAAAACTCATAATGGGTGGCTTCTTTTTCTTCTCCTCCTCCTCCTCCCCCTTTTCCTTCTTCTTCTCCTCTTCCTTCTCCTTCTTCTTTTTCTGTAAAGTAAGAGGCAAGATTCTTAGCTGAAAGAGTGGGGTTAGGGTGAGCCATGGGAGGTTTGAGGAGGAATGAAAAGTTTGAAAAAGCCAGCGTAGAGAATGGAATAGTGAGTTGATAAAAGCATTTTAGTAGAATTGCCTTGCAGCCATGAAGGTCCAATTGAAGTTGTGTAACAAATTTCTAGTGAAGCCAGATAGAATGATTGTATGATTTTCTCCATCTTCAACAAGCAACACTTGTGTAGCAGTGAAAGTTGTGCATGATGGGAGTGATTTAAGGTTGAGTCTTGGCAGAATGTAATTGGTGAAATGATAGAGTGGAGAGGGTTAGGTATTCAAGAGAAGAGAATAGTAGAATTGGGTTCAACAAGGGGTCAAGATGGGGAAAAGAGGAGAGAGTGGCTGGGGAGATGACCTGGAAGAAAATTGACATGTTGAGAAATTGTATTGGAGTGACTGGAGGTCATGATATGTGTGAAAAATTGGGTTTGCTAAAGGAAGGCAGAGGGATATGTGAAATATAAACAGTTCACTCTGGCAACTAAAGTCTTCCATAATTTGGCTCCTACCTGCCTCTACAATAATATTTCATATTAATTTCCTTTATACGCTCTAAATTTTGGCCAAATTGGCTCACTTGTTTTCTGAATTTAGCATTCCATCCTCTCAATGCTTTTGTAATGTAACTCCTCTTTCATTTCTGCTCTAAGCATCATTTTCTTTCATGGTGCTTTCATCACCTCTCTCCTGGATAAATTTAATAGCCTCCCAACTGATCTCTGCCTCAAGCCTCTCTGTTCTCCAATCCATCCTCCACACAGGCACCAAAGTGATATTCCTTAAGAACAGATCTAAGCATGTAAGGTCTGTGTTGTTTAATTAACTCTAGTAACTCTCTAGGACCAAATAGAAACTCTTTGTTTTCCTTCTAAAAGCCTTTGCAATGTGTCTCCAACCCACCTTTTCAGCCTTGTTAATACATGACTCCCCTTTGTGTACTCTTACGGTCTATTCAGACTGGCCTTCTTGCTGTTCTTTAGTCATCATAGTTATCTCCCTGCCTTTGCATAGGCTTTCTCTCATTCCAGAAATATACTCCCTTCTCTTCTATATCAAGAATCCCTGGTTTCCTTCAACTTTCAGTTCATGCTCCACCTCCTTACTTAAGGCTTTTCTTGACAACCTGACACCACTCCCCACCCCCACCCCCAGCTTCTAGTACCACTCTCTCCTAATGACCTCCTTTTCATTTTGTTAATATTTGTATTTTTGTATGTATATTTTTGTATATTTACATATGTAAATGTTGTGTCCCCCTAAAGAGTGTTATTTTTGTCATTATAACCCCATTATTTAGGATTGTTCCTGACACATGGTAATTGCTTAATAGTTGCTTGTCATTTGATTCAAACTTGGTATTTCATTTGTAAGCTCCTGAAAATGAACAAGATTTTTGTCTTTTTGCCTCTATAAATTTTGAAAATCACTTTTAAAACTATAAAGTTCTTTCATAATATAAAACTAAAAAAAGGCAAGGTTAAATCTTGTCTTTGGGTTATTAAATGCCTAGCAGGGTGCCTTGTATACAATAGGTACTCAGAAGATGCTTATTAATTTGAATTAAATGTAGTGACAAACTTCTACTAAGAGAGATGGAGGAAAGGGGTTGATAAGGAAATAATAAGTAAATGTGTTTTAGTTTTCTGTAATTCTTTGGACTCAGATAAATTGTGTTAAGAGAGTAAGTATGGGAGGTTGGAGTATAGGTTGGAGGTAAACAGCAATCTATAACAATTTCAGTACAAATTGAATTAGTTAAGTAGAGTATTTGAATGACTTTTCACATTTCTTTCATGGTTTATGGTTAGTAAAGTGCTTTCCCAGCAGCAGTTTTAGGATAGATCCTAAGAATATTAATATCTCCATTCAACAGATGAAGAAACTGAGTTATTGAAGGGAAGTGACAAAAAATAAGTTATGTAGCTAGCAGGTGGCAAGAATCAGGATTCAAACCAACATCTTCCTGTTCCTAGTCAAATGTTCATTCCTTTATACCATTTTACTTTGTTGTTTGGTTACAATAGTGCTGCAGCTATTAGGGTGAAGGAAACTCTTCCACAGAAGCTGATGAAAACACTGAACAATCTGTTCCTCTTGTCCTTAGTAAAACCAAACTAGAGAACTGAAAGTCTTTAAACCCATTGTCATTTACTTCATGAGTATATCCTCTAAGATTTCTTAGCCCCAATGAAAAAGAAATCCTCGGATCATCATTGTGAATCGTTTAGTAAGTCAGATACTTTTTGTAATGCTAATGTTTTGGCACTTATAAAGATGAATTCTTACAAAGTGCAGATAGACATAGACATAGACAATAGAAAACACATATATACACATAAACACATGCGTATGTGTGCATGTATATACACATACATGTATATATACAAATATATACACACATACATACACATATATGTAACTTTAGAAAGAGACTGTGAAATCACTTTAACTTTTATGTGTGCTGGAGTTTTGTTATCTTTAGGGTCCTGGTAGCTGAATGTAAAATCCTGTAAACCAGTATTTTCTTTACTGCTACATTTTTACTTACTTCCTCATCTTTATAACTTCATTAAGACTACTCCAATATTAAGTTCTCTCCTTGAATGTGCATGCTGTTGCCAAAATAATGCTTTAATAGATAGGGTTTTGGAAGATTCTAAAAGCTGTTGGGTGTCAGCAACTAAAATTATGTGATTTAAAGGAGGTGTATTTTTTAAAAAGACTAAATACTGTATTAAAGTTACTCTAAATAGGTTTTGTGTACTTCAGGGTTATTATGAAACAAACAATTTATGAATACAAATATTATTACTTTTACTGCTACTTAAACACTGATAAACCACTACTGGCTACTACTTCTGTTTTAGTAATTCAGAAGATTCTTAGTTTCGTCAGTATAGATGGTCCTTCCATTGATGTAGATCACCAGACTTCCAAAATTTATTTAGCACAATGATCTTCTTGGATTTTTAAGGTTATTGCATCATGATCATCCTTCTGGTGGCAAGCCTCTTCTTATACATAATGAAGAGGTTCCTTGAACAACAGACATACCATCTGTTGCTGGGCTTGTACTAAAAGGCTTTCCAGCTGGAACAACCATTGAGAATCTAGTAACCTGCATGCCACAAAGAGTTATCAGAAGAATAATGTAGTAGAGGGTTACTGTTACTGTTTCCATTAATAGGCCTCACAAAAGTGATAATAATATAGACCCTAAGATTCTGAGTATTGAAATCTATCTTTTTTCCCAAAAGGCATATGTAATGCCATTCACAGCAGCACAGCTGAGGAGTGCTGCTGTGAATAATTTTGAGGGTCTAATCCTTAGAATAATGAACTATTTTTCAACAATAAACTAAAAATTGTTCAGTAAAGCATAACATTCATAGCAATATCCTTAAGTGAAACATATCATCTAATACATATATGTATCTCTTAACACTCAGTATGTCATATGGTACACAGTGTATGTCATTGCATCCCCAAAGTCAGGGGATCCCAGGCTAGGTTTTCCCTAGCATGGTGCATCCTTAAGGAATAGCAGAAAATACCATACCATCCACCTCTAGGTCACTGTAAGAACAGCTTCCTTAATCAATACACAATGTCCAAGTAAAGTCCTTTCATCTTGACTTGAGGCTGACTTCCAAACCCTCCAGCTCCTCTTCCATGGGCCGACTGTTCTCAACTCTTGCCTGGATTCACACACAGGCAGCTCTCTGCTCCTGCTCCTTGTCTCATCTCATGGGGACTATTTCACTCAAAACTCTTCCTTCTTCTGCCTGACAGCAGGGCCCAGGAGCTCTTGCCTGCAGCTTCTATTTCTAGGAAAACAAAGCTTAACAGTGCTGTAGCAATATTTATGCACATTACCAACACCGTCTTCTCAGTTCACTCATAAAGACCAATCGACAGGGCTTCTGTCTGAGAAATTAACACAGACCAACAGGGCTCATGACATCACAAAGATTGTTTCTGTTAGGCCTCCCCACCAGCAAGTTCCCCTAGTCCATTCTTACTTGCTTTTCTTAGATCTGCTTCTCTCTCTACTCTTTCTTCTCTCTCCAAGCAATATAATACATGTACACATACTGTTTCCATTCAAAGACTCTTGATTCACTCAAAGGCCAGACTGAATCAAAGGCACTTGATTGGCTAAAACTCAACCCAGAAAAATAGCAAAAAATTCTACTTTGCTTGCCATTACAGCATACCTTTGCCTAACATCATCAACTGGTTCTGTAAAAGTATGTTAGACAATACAGTGTTCACAAGGGAATATTATAGATGGGAATGTAAGGAAACTGGTGTTGAGCGTAGTTGGTGCTCAATATTTTACCAGCTGTGCCATTTTTATCTCAGATAATTTAATAAAAGGCATTGCAGTAGGGATTTCATAACATTATGGTATGCTTTTTATTGTAAAGGAAGTTTGCTGGTACAGTATTATAGGTAGTTAGCCTGAATAACTCTGGACTCTATGTCCCTTCTGGATGGAACTGTGGCCCCTGGAGAAGTTTTTAAAAGACTATTTCCCTTTTCTGATATTTAAAAGACATACTTAATGATCAAACGGGATGTAGTGTAAATATATTTGTACAAGGTGTATTTGGTCATCATCCATGTTCATTCTCTCTCTCCCCCTCTTCCTCCCTCTCTCTTTCTCCCTCTCCCTCCCTCCCTTCCTTCTTTCCTTCCTCCTTCCCCTTCTCTTTTCCTTTGTGTCTCTTTCTTTCTTACTCTTTATGTTTGCATGTGATTGTATCTCTGTCAACCTGTTCCTTTTTTTGTGGTTGTCTGCCTCTAATTGTCTCATCTCATTCTCTGTGCATATTTCCTTTCATCTTTGTCTGTATTTCTGTGTATCTCCTTGTACCTGTATAGGTCCCTGTGTGTGTCTTTCTGTCTGTCTGTCTCTGCTTGTGTGTCCATATGTACTTCTCTGCCTGTGTCTCTATCTCTGTGTATATGCACCTGTCTCTTTACCTTTCTATGTATAGCTCTTCTGTATTTGGATATGCGTTCATTTCTCTCCTTGTCTCTTTCTCTGTGCATCTTTATCTGCACCTATCTCTTTATATACGTCTTCTCTTTCTGTTTTTGTATATACCTGTTCATCTTTGTGTGCAAATCTCTCTTTCTTTGTATTTGTACATTTCTCTATATTTATTGTATATGTTCCTCTCTGTCTCTCTCTAAATATCCATGTCTCTATGTGTTTTGTTTCTCTGTGCAGCACTACGCTTGGCTTTTTCCTGTTTATACATTTTTTCCATATTTCTCCTTGGAGCTTTCCATGTTTTTGTTACCTTCCCAAGAAGTTTGGCATATTCCATAAATATATTTTTTAACGTGTGTTAGAATTAATTTTATGATTCATTTGGCATTTCCTTTTTTGTTTTTAATTTAAATTTTTTTCAAATTATGAACACCAATAAGAATGAATGTTTCAATATATAAATAAATGAAGAATTAATACTCTGTGTAGTTTTTGATAGTAACAAAACTTTCATATTTGTCTGTGTCCCCTTCTGACCTTTTCCTGTCTTCTGTGTATCTTCTAATCTTCTATTAATCTTTTAACTAACTTTATTTTTTTCATCTTTTGTTTTGCATTACCTACATTGCTACCTACTTTTCTCCTCTTCAACTCAACCTGCAACTTTTCTTCCCCCAAGATAAAATTTCTCCCTTGTAAAAAATTAGCATAGTCAAGTAAAACAAATTTTACACACTGGCTGTGTATGAAAATTCTTGTCTTATTTTTCATGTCTTGTCTTTTGCCTTTTGACAAGAGGCAAAGAGTATGGTTAATTACCAGTTTTCCAGAGTCATAATTGGTTATTGCATTGATTAGAGTTCTTAAGTCATTTAAAATTGTTTTATTTTACATTATTATAGTGATTTTGTGAATTGTTCTCCTGGTTCTACCTATTTTATATAAGTTCAGAACTTCCTGGATTTCTCTGAAATCTGTACTTTTCCTAATTTTTCGTTGGCATAATAGTATTCCATTACTTTTTTGTACCATGTTCATCCATTGCCTAATTGATAGCTAACCATCCTGGTTCCAGTTATTTACCCCTACAAAAAGTGCTACTATAAATATTTTTGTCAGTATTGGTCCTTTCTGTCTTGCTTTCATCTCCTCATGGTATATGCCTAATAATGATACCTCTAGGTCAAAGGGTATGCACGTTTTAGTGAGTTTTGGGATGTAGTTCTAAGTTGCTTTAAAGAATGGTCAAACCATTGGTAGGGTGTTTTCCATAGAATTTTTCCTTTTGTTAATAATCGTTTTGCCAGTGCCCCTGGAATCTTGAAGACTGTACCAGTGGACTATAAGCTCTATTGGGTTGTATAAACTTTGAGATCAGACTATATAAATGAGGAATTTTAGATTAGCCTAACTAAATGAAGAGAGGCTTGTCACCAAAAAGTTTGTTACCAGGTAATTACTTTTTTAGTCTTATCTCTTAGTGAAACCATCTTCTAAGGTCTGGAGATGGTGCAGTCTGGATTAGTAGTTGTAGTCGCCACAGAAATGACATAAAGAATTCTTAAAAATACTGAAATATGATACTTTATTGGAGCTGTACTTGGTTTAGGGTTAGGGTGAGGGAGACAGTGTAGAACGCCCTGGGACTAGAAGTTAGGGTATTTAAGTTTCCAAGCCTATTGAACACCTGTGTAATTTTGGGAAAATCACTTCTTTCCTTTAACGCCCAATTTCTTCCTTTTCAAAACTAGATCCTTTTAGTAGGTTAAATATTTTCTTATTCTAAATATTCCGTGGTTCTTTGAATCTATTACTATGAAAGAATTAGACATAGTCAAATGATTTGATATGGTCTGTGTACTCATCAATTCATCAAGTTGGTCACTACATTTCAAGGTTTTTTTTTTCATTAAGAAGCATATATTAAATTCCTACTATGAGCAAATCATTGGACTAAATTCTGGGAGTACAAGGGCTAAAGCAAAACAGTCCTTGCTTTTAAGAAATTTGTATTCTGAAGCCAAGATGGCGGAGTAGAAGGACGCACGTTTACGAGCTCCAAAACCACAGCTCATAGAATTAATGTAAAAAGAGACCCCCATAAAGGTGTACAGAAACGGAGTGGAAGAGATTTCCGTTTCAGAGAGCCCTGGAGAGCCGTCCCCAGGGTCCGTCGCGCCCCGGAAAGCGGACCCCACCCCAGCGCTCCCCTGGCCACGGCCCCAGAGAAGCTGACCCGAGCAGGCTTCAGGGACAGAAGCTCCGGCGGCCTGGAAGGTCCCTCCGCCCACAGAAGCTACAGGTCAGTGAGAGAGAGACGCTGGGCTGGACGAGAGGGGGAGCGGAGTGTCTCCGTGACTCGGGCCCCCTCGGGAGGAAGCAGCGGCGGCAGAGACGGGGGCAGGAAGCGGCGGGGGCAGAGGCGTGGGTGGCAGCGGAGGCAGCGGCGGCAGTGGTGGCCTGGTACTCCCCCAGCAGCAGGCAGGATCTTCATTATTGAAGGTTTCTGCATAAACAACCTGAGGGAGCTGAGCCTGGGAGACGGCCCTGCCCCATCCCGCTCTATTACTGAAGGCCTCTGCATAAAGCCCCTGGGGGAGCTGAGCCTGGGAGGCGCCCCCCCCACCCGCTCCGTTCCTGAAAGTCTCTGCATAAAGCCCCTGAGGAAGCCAAGCCTGGGAGGCGGCCCTGCCCCCACCCCAGCACCAGAACTAAAGCTCACATTGATTAGCAGCTGGGCGGCGCATTTGAATCTCAGACTCCAAGCACTAGCTGGGCAGATCTAGGTGGGAGTAGACAGGAATCTCAGAAGTCAAGTAACTGGCTGGGAAAATGCCTAGAAAAGGGAAGAAAAATAAGACTATAGAGAGTTTTTTCGAACAGATGCAAATGATCCCGACTTTCGGATTTGACGAGGAAATATTCTTGCCATCAGGGAAAGATGTGGAGGGTGGGGCCTCAGTACCCCAGACATCACAGGGGGATGTCGGGTGGGCTCAGGCCTTGGAAGAGCTCAAAAAAGATTTTGAAAAGCAAGTTAGACAGGTGGAGGAAAAACTGGGAAGAGAAATGAGAGAGATGCAAGAAAAGTATGAAAAACGGGTCAATACCTTGGTAAAGGAGACCCAAAAAAATGCTGAGGAAATTAACACCTTGAAAAATAGGCTCACTCAACTGGCAAAAGAGGTTCAAAAAGCCAATGAAGAGAAGAATGCCTTCAAAAGCAGAATGAGCCAAATGGAAAAAGAGGTTCAAAAGATCACTGAAGATAATAGTTCTCTCAAAATTAGAATGGAACAGATAGAGTCTAATGACTTTATGAGAAACCAAGAAATCACCAAACAAAACCAAAAGAATGAAAAAATGGAAGAGAATGTGAAATATCTCATGGGAAAAACAACTAACCTGGAAAATAGATCCAGGAGAGACAATTTAAAAATTATGGGACTACCTGAAAGTCATGATCAAAAAAAGAGCCTAGACATCATCTTCCATGAAATTATCAAGGAAAACTGCCCTGACTTTCTAGAACCAGAGGGCAAAATAAGTATTGAAAGAATCCTGAAAGAGATCCAAAAAGAGAAACTCCTAGGAACATTGTGGCCAAATTCCAGAACTCCAAGATCAAGGAGAAAATCTTGCAAGCAGCTAGAAAGAAACAATTCTAGTATTGTGGAAATAAAATCAGGATAACCCAAGATCTAGCAGCTTCTACATTAAGGGATCGAAGGGCGTGGAATAGGATATTCCAGAAGTCAAAGGAACTAGGACTCAAACCAAGAATCACCTACCCAGCAAAACTGAGTATAATACTTCAGGGGAAAATATGGTCTTTCAATGAAACAGAGGACTTTCAATCATTCTTGATGAAAAGACCAGAGCTGAAAAGAAAATGTGACTTTCAAACACAAGAATGAGAAGAAGCATGAAAAAGCAAACAGCAAAGAGAAGTCTTAAGGGACTTACCAGAAGTGAACTGTTTACATTCCTACATGGAAAGACAATATTTGTAACTCTTAAAACTTTTCAGTATCTGTGTAGTTGGTGGGTCCATACACACACATGTACACGCATGCATGCGCACACACATACACACATGCACACACATATAGAGACAGAGAGCACAGATTGAACTGAATAGGATGGGACCATATCTTAAAAGAAATTAAGGTAAATGGTGAGAGAGAAATGTAGTGGGAGGAAAGAGGGTGAAATGGAATGGGGTAATTATATGTCATTTAAGAGGCAAGTAGGAGACTTTTTAGTGGAGGGAAAAAGAGGAGAGCTGAGGAAAAAAAAAAACAAGAAGATTACCCTCATCACATTTGACTAAAGGAAGGAATAAAATGCACACTCATTTTGGTATGAAAATCTATCTTACAGTATAGGAAAGTGGGGGAGAAGGAGATAAGAAAGGGGGGGATGATGGAAGGGAGGGCAAAGGGAGGAGGGAGCAATTTGAAGTCAACACTCAGGGAGGGACAGGATCAAAAGACAGAACAGAAAAGATGAGGGGCAGGATAGGATGGAGGGTAATTCAGTTAGTCTTACACAACACGACTATTATCGAAGTCATTTACAAAACTACACAGATATGGCCTATATTGAATTGCCTGCCTTCCCAAAGGGAATGGGTGGGGAAGGAGGGATGGGGAGAATTTGGAACTCAAAGTTTTAGGAACAACTGTTTAGTATTGTTGTTGCAACTAGGAAAGAAGACATACAGTTAAGGAGGAATAGAAAGTCATCTGGCCCTACAGGAGAAAAGAGAAGATGGGGACAAGAGAAGGGAGGGATGACAGAAGAGAGGGCAGATTGGAGATAGGGAAAATTAGATTGCTTGGGGTATTGGGGTGGGGGGAGTGGTTAAAAGGGGAGAAAATTTGGAACCCAAAATTTTGTGAAAATGAATGTAAAAAGTTAAATAAATAAATAAATTTTAAAAAGAAAGAAATTTGTTTTCTGTTGTTGTGGGTATATAGGGAACCTTTACAGATGAACACAAAGAACTTTTGAGGGTAAAGGAGGATACTTTCCAGCTTCAGGTCACCAATCATGTAGTCAGCCTTCTGGACAGACATCCTCCCGATCTCTCCACATTCATCATAGCACCTTGGATGCTGCCCTGAAAGTACCCTAGTCTCTGATAGGTGTGTGTTCTCCCTTACCTTGCCCAGAACCAGGCCTTGTCACACCACTATTTCCAAATTATGACTCTTTGTATCCCCTTCAGTACAACTTCAGCATGTGTTGTCTTCTTATTAGAATGTGAGCTTCTCTAGGGCTGGTTCTCTTTCTTGTTTCTTTGTAGCCCCAGTGTTTAGCACTGTGCTGGGTAAATAGTCATACAATGAGTATGTTGCCAAGTAAGGAATAAAATCCAAGTTTCTTAAACCCAAGACTTAGTTTTGTTGTAGGTTTTTTTGGCCACTTGTTGAATCCTTCTGGGTTATGTTAGGGGTTTTCCTTCTTTTGCCTTTATTATTGCTCTTCCCCCTCTCCCTCTTGTCAGCTCCCAACTCCCTTTTTGGTTAGGGCTTTCATGTTTATGCCCTAAATGTAAGAGTGACTTGTGCTTAGATTTACACAAGTCCAGAAAGAATTTATTTCCTTTAAAGCAATACAATTGTGAATCAATTTTAGTACTTGTGAGGTGTGTACTTCAGTATATGATAGCATCCTAAAAATTTTAAATTACAGGAATCAGCTACAGTATAATAGACATGTAAAAAAATAAACAAATGTGTCATCTCCATGCCTCTGGTTCTGGAGATGGAAAAATGGTTTTCATGCTTCCCTAACTGAATTTTACTGAAATTTGCATAATAAGTGAATTCAAATAAAGTTTAAGTATTCTGCATATAAATGAGTAATGGTCACACATTTCAGGCAAAACTTTCATGAGTTTCAGAGTAGTTCTTCCCATGCAGTGAAGTACATCTTCTGCAGTTGATGTGATTTCTGAGCCTTTAAGTTATGTAATAACATTATTCATACAAGCTGTGAAATATCAAGATTTCTGAGTCATCAAAAATTATCCCCCTAGGTTGTGTCCATTTACTTCACTTTTCCTTTGTCCAGAAGACTAGGAGTGATATTTGACTATAGACTTCAGTAGACAGTACTGAAAGAAAGCTGATGCTCCAACGATAATGTTCACACAGCCCTTAATAGTTCACTGAGCACTTTGCTCACAGTAACACAGTGAGGTTGCTAATGCAAGTATTTTAAGTAACACTGCTAGGCAAGCATTGTAGTGGACATAGGACTCTATATTTAAAGTCTGAAATTTTGGGGCCAAAGACAACCCCTGATACTTATTGTATAACTGTGGGTAAATCACTTGATCTCTCTTGGCCTTAGTTTCTTCCATCAATAAAATGGGCATAAAAATACCTGTAATATCTGCCCTTACAAGGCTATTATTAGACTCAAGATATTGTATATAAAAAGCTTCCTAAATTTAGCTCCTTATACATATTATTATTTTTATTATCATTTCTGTTTCTCCATTGAGCTTCATAGGTCAAAGGAACTGCACAATTTACTGAATTGATGATCCTGTTTTATACCCTTCCATCTCTGTGCAGATGATTGGGCCATTGGCTTTCTTTCCAAATTGTTAGGCTTTTAGTCAGTTGAATCTGGTCTTCTGGGATATAGTCAGATAACCAATCAGTTCTCCACCTTTTTTTTTTTAATGACTTACTCCTTTTCCTTCAATTAGTAACTCTCTCCAGCACAAGCAGTCCTGCTCCCTGCAAGCTTCTGCAACAGCACACTTTGCTGGATAGAGAGATTTGCACATTGTTCTCTTATCTGCTGTTTTGTCATCCCATTTAAAGATGTTAACTTGTGCCAGGAGCCATGAATCCATTTGCCCTTTTGCCCCTCATAGGTAATCAAACTATAGAATTGGTGAACTGGTATAGATCTCAGAGGTTGTCCATTTTAACATCCATCTCTATAGGATTCCCTTTTTACTCATCTTTGACAAACAGGTATCCAGCTTCCCCTTGAAGTTCTCCAGTGAGAGAGACTTCATCACTTCTCACTGACCTAGAATCTGCCTCTGCAATTTTACCTACTGCTCCTAATTCTTCCATTTGGAAGTAAACCCTTCATATCCTAAAGGAAGCTATCATCTTCCTTCCAAACTTTATGCCAAAAGTCTCCAATTCATTCTACCATTTCTTCCTAGTGTCTTGCCTTGTGGCCCTACTTTGGATGCTTTTTAGTTTCCTAATGTTGGCAAATACCACAACTGGGATTGTGAGTCAAGCAAGCACCTACTATGTGCTTTGTGTATTGATTGAAAGACTTTGGGAGCAGCTAGGTGGTGCGATGAATAGAGCACCAGTGCAGGAGTCAGGAGGACCTGAGTTCAAATCTCACCTCAGATACTTGACACTCACTAGCTGTGTGACCTTGGGCAAGTCACTTAACCCCAATTGCCTCAACCTTGGTCATCTTCGGTCATCCTGATGAATATCTGGTCACTGGATTCAGATGACTTTGGAGGAGAAGTGAGGCTGGTAACCTACTCAGCTCTCCCTCACTCAAAACAAAGTCTAGTGCAGGTCATGTCATCATTTCTGAGATCTATACCAGTTCACCAATTCTATAGTTTGATTACCTATGAGGGGCAAAAGGGCAAATGGATTCATGGTTCTTGGCACAAGTTATCAGTCTTTTTAATAGTGTATAGCTATGCATTTGAGCTACTATTATGATTGTCTTTTTGTCTTTGTGATGCTGTATGGATGAAAATCATCGACCACAGGTTATCTTTGCATTATAAAAAATTGCTGATGAATTAAAGGGCAATGGGAAGATTTTTGGTGGGCATAAGTAGGATGAGGCATATTGTGAATTATGATTTACTCAGGAGAAATGATGTGAAATGCCTTATTAAAGATAAAAATTGCTGAGCAAGGATTTGAGTTAATCATGGAGAGAGAGAGAGAGAGAGAGAGAGAGAGAGAGAGAAAGAGAGAGAGAGAGAGAGAGAGAGAGAGAGAGAGAGAGAGAGAGAGAGAGAGAGAGAGAGAGATGCAAGCCAGAGTGATATAAAGTATTAAGATAATCAGAGGAGAACTTCTAAAGTAAAAAGTAGATGCCTCTATTAGGAATATTTGAAAAACCTTTGATAAGGATTCTATAGGATGAGAAAGCTCGAAGGGGTTGTGATCTATGTAGGGAGAGAGATGACCCTCATGACCAAATCAGCAACCTAAAATTGAAAGTGATACCTCTGTAGAATCTCTTAAGAGAGTCCAGTACATTTTTGGGGAATGTTTACTGAATGAAAGAAAATGACTTGGGACAAAAACAAAGCTCATCTTTTGTCCATTCTGTGATATTTTAAAAGATCAAATAATTAATTAGCTAAATCTTTCTTTTCTTTTCCTTTTTCATTAAGGCAGATAATTCTACCTATTAGCATACCCATTTTTATCATCACTGTTTTTTAGGTCAGATATTGGAAAAAGAGTAATTATCCAATCACATAAATTTTACAGAGCTTCCTAAGATCATAGGATTTAGAGCAGAAGGGACCTTACAGATCATCTGGGTCTGAAGCCTTTCATTTTAACCAAATAAGATAGCATGTGTAAAGTAGATTCTAAACCTTAAAGGGCTATATAAATGCTAACTATTATTTAAAGATAAGTAAACTGAGATCCAGAACAGTAATGTGACTTAACCTAAAGTCATGCAGGGTGTAATGGCAAACCAGAAATTTGTACACCCATCCTCTGACTCTGGATTTTGCACTCTCTTGTCTGAATCCTGTCAGCTTTGATGGAGGAAGGCCCCTCTGAGGTGTTCTTTGCTAGCAAAAACAGTGAATATTTCATGAAGCACAACACAGCCAAGTCTTACCCATAGTGATTGTTCTTCAACTAACTTATTAAACTGTCACCTTTGATAGAGTGTGTGAACAGATTTCCTCCTCTGTAAAGCATCCTTCCTTTCCTAATCATTTTTAAAGTTATAAATATTTTCAGAAGTTTTATCTATTCCTTTATTTTTCTGCCAGCTGTTAATCATTTTGGTACATCACATGTGTGGATAATGTGCCTGTATGTTTCCTTATGAAGGAGTCACAAAACGCTTCTTGCCAGTCATCATCAATTCATGCTTTCACTTCAGAGCCACAAAAGATGCCTGCTTTTCCCTCACAGAAATCTTGGGAGTCTGTGGCCATCTTCTTCACTGGTCCCTCTGAGACTTTTCCATTTTCACAGTTGGATCCAGGGTTGAAATGTCCCTTCTCTGGCTGTGGGTGGAAAGTGTTCTCTTTTACCATCTTTCTAAATGTTTAGGATAAAATTCCATCAAGTCCTTTCACTGAGGTTTCATGGAATCAGTGAATTGGAAGGGACTTGAAATGACATCTAGTCTCAGTTAATATAGGAGAATGGCGTGTCCGTCATATACATCCAGGAAGCTGCCAACCAGCCTTTTCCACAGGATCTCTTTTGAGGGAAATCCCACTCTCTCCTAAGGTAGTTTATTTTTATACAGTTCTGTTGTTAATCAGTTTCCTCTGTCGTTGAGACTGAATCTGGCTCTGTAGATGTCATCCCACTGCTCCTTGTTCTAGTATCAGGACCCAAACAAAACAAGGCTTGCCTGTCGCCCATGAAATAGCTATTCAAGTTCTTGGAGGAGACAAAACTCATTCCCCATCATGTCTTCCTAATTTTTCATTTCTTTTTCTGTTCTGTTCCTTCTTCCTCTATACTTCTGATGTACCAGTGCTAATTCAGGCCTTCATTTCTCCTTATCTCCTAGACTGATGTCATGAGAAGCTAAATGGTCATCCTGCTTCCATTGGATGCCCTCTGGGAAGCATCTTGTATATGTTTTCTGAGTAATCTTCCTGGGCAAGTGCTAAGGTCATGAAATCCATCCCCCACCTTTCAAAAATTTTCTGTGGTTCTTCTTTATTGCTTATTGAATCAAATATAAACTATTAACTGTAGCCCTCAAGGCCCTCTGTGGTCTAGATCTCTCCTACCCTTTCAGCATCTTTTCATACTAATATTTTTCATTCATTTTTCATTACAGCCAAGCTGGACACCATTCTCTTTCTCATTCTTGCTGTACCTTTGATCATACCATTATCCTTACCTGGAATGGATTTTTTCCCCTAATCCATGTCTGTTGAAGTACTTCTATTCTTTAAAAGCCTAAGTAACATTGTCCCCTGTCACCTTCATGAAGCCATTTCCTGGCCCCTAGGTAAAAGTCACTTTTCTTACAACATGATACTACTTTTCTTCTTTGTGTTTTTCTTATTTCCCTTATATAATACTTATTGGTCAACTTGTCTTTTACCTGCTTTTGTTTTTTAGTTTCTTAAAAAGCAGGACTTGTATTATATTTACCTGGATATCAAGTGTTTGATTAGAGGCCTACCTATTAGGTGTTAGAAAACAAATATTTGCTGAATTTGAAACTTTTCTCAGGTTGGAGTGTTGGGATAAGGAGGGCACTTGAGCATCTAAATAAGAACATGGCAAAGTAGATGAAGGTGATAAGTTTGGTTGAGGAAATATATATTCATTTCCCAAAGGTGTTTCCTTAATTCTAGCTTTCTGCATGGGCTGAGAATTGAGGTTTTTGGAAACAAGCTCAGTAGGAAGTATGTCAGTGAGTATAGATTTTGAACAGCAAAATATCAGGCATTAATAAATGGTATAAAAGTAGCAACAGTAATATTTTAAACAATAACAACAAAGAAAAATAAAATATTCGTAATAAATTTGCTTAGTTCAACAAAATAAATTCCCACATTGGCGATGTTCAAACGTATGTGTCTTATCATGCATTGTAAATCTATCATGTTGTTTGACTAAAGATGTTTCGTCTTTGTCCTCTGGATTTATGATTTGTCATTGCATTGACCAGAATTCTATTGTTTTTATTTATGATATTGTATTTTTTCCTACTTTTATTTGATCTGCATCAGTTAATATGTCTTCTCAATGTCATCTGAAACTGAACTTTTTATGATTTCTTATGGCACAATAATATCTTTTCATATCCATATTTCACAGTTTGATTAACTATCCCTCAATATGAGGGCAATTTTTGGGATACTAGGAGAGGAGATGCTCTACATACACACACACACACACACACACACACACACACACACACGCTTCCTTTTTGAGAATGAGAGGTTAAGGGGGGCTTTCCTATGGTCTCAAGCTGGTATGTGTTTGTATCTAGCTCTTTCCATTGTATCATGCTTTTTAAGTGAGGAGAGATTTAGCACAGTTGTTTTAGGCCATTGGAAGACATTTTTATGTACGTTTATTGGCAACAGGTAAAGGTCCGATCTAGGAAGAAAGATGTAAAATTAGGGAAAAGGGTAGTTGTGGGGCATTCTGACAAAGGAGATAGAAAGAGATGAAGTGGGTACAAACAGAGGAAATTAGCCTTTGTGCAGAGCGGGCCACATCTTTATCAGAAACAAGAGTAAAATAAGGGAAACGTGGAGATGATGCCAAGGGTTTTTGAGTTGTAGAAGAAAGGAGATGGAGCTTTATGGACAAATGACCTTCCTTTTCTGAGCAAGTATGAAGTGAGATCCTCTGCAAGGAGGACTTGGAAAAAGAATGGTATAGGAGATTTGAAGAGGTTTGGGATAGCAAGTGTGGGGCATTCAACAGTGATGGGTCCAACACCAGCCATTCCCATTACCTTCCAGCTCATTTGGAGAATACATATTAATGCCTTCAGAGTGGCTTACCGACATGAGCCATATTTTTCAATAAACTTTTTGCCATCTCCTTTGCTTACCTCTCCATCTAAGTCATTATGTAATAAAGTACATATTGGTTTTGGGTGTTTTATGGAGCTCTGTTTTTCATAGAACTTTTCTAGCTTCTCATCTCTCCAACAGATGTTGATACATGCCTGGCTGTTATATTAATGATGATCTTACGCTCATTATCAACAGTGCAAGATGTAATGACTGTGTCTTATGAAATGATGTTTCTTGTTGTCTTTGTATATTTGATTTAAGCAATTCTGTTGATTCTTTTGTTTGCTTGTTTTTTTTTTTGTATTGCTATTGCAGGACTCACTAATATTTTTGTGTTTCAGTTCTTACCAATTCATAGCTCAGTGGGCAAAGATTTCACATTTGAAAGAACTAAAGTTAAAGTTCATTTAACTTTTGCAGATAGTCTTAATACTGTGTAATTCTTAGCATTCTAAATTCCCTTTTTACCCTTCCAGTATAGTTACTGTGGAAATAGAAGGGAGCTACATAAAACTCAAGGGTATTTTTAAATTTTTTCTTTTTTTCAGAGGTGACTAATGACAAGAGAATCATTTAGTGGCCATTCTGTTGGTGATGAGCCTCTCTGTACCTAGCTAGACTATTCCTAGGGAAGTAGTTACAGTCTGTTGTTAGGACCTTACTGGAAACCTTAGTAGCTTAATAGGGCCTATCAGAGCTTATGCTGGACTGGAATAACCATCAGGAATCCAGGGTTAATTCCACACCATGATGAGACATTGGAATAGGACTTTACAGAGGCAATTAAAAATAGAAATTTAACCATTGAAATTCTGCAGTTTGCAAGTCCTGCTTAGTTAGATAATGTACATTTTATCCTTTTTATTGGGTAAGGGACCTGTCAAGCAATAATCCCTTATATGTGTATAACATTTTATAATGTGTTCATTATATAGTATTTCATGTTTATAATTTCATGGGAGCAGTATGACTCCTTTCAAGCAGAAGGAGCTCATTAAGAAACATTTCACAATCATTTCTAGGATGACTGTGGGTGACTCTTGGGCGCCTCCTGGCTAAACTTGTATTCATTCTTAAAAGCTGAGTTGATTCCTGAATAATTTATCATTTATAACATTTTTATTTATATTCATCCTTGATCTATGCCCAAGAGAATTTTTCTCCTTTATCTATCATCACTAAATGAAACATGGTCAGCATGAAATCTAATGGGAACCTAAATTTTTTTCTCCTTACTCTGTGGTTTAACTTCCTTTGTGTACATGAATTTGAATAAGTTATTTTTCTCCTTTGTGCCTTTGTTTTCTGTTTGATAAGATGGGAATGAATATATCTTTTGAACACAGAGATTATTGTGAAACTAAGTAGATTGTTTTGGTCTAGCACTTAATTAGTCAGTCAACTAGCATTGTTAAGCATTGCTATCTGTCTGTCAGGCACCTGCTCTATGCTGAGGGTACAAACCAAAAGTGCATATGACATTTGCCTTTGGAGAGCTTACAATCTAGCAAGAAGAGACTGAATGTACATGTAAGTTTAGAAACAGTGGATATAAGGGAACGTCAGTGGAACCGCTACTAACCGCTGAGGGGACAGGAAATCAGAAAAGAGATGATAGTTCCATGTAAGCTGATCAGGAAAGAGTGAACAGAAAGCAAAGAAGTCCAGGTCAGACCTCTGGTTTAAATTCACAGTTCGGGGTCATGTTTTGGAGGACAGTTCAGCAAAAGAGGCTGAGGATTATTCAGCAGGTAAGAAAAGAATCAAGGAGAGGTCATGAAAACCCAGAGAGGAGAGTATTCAGGAAGAAAAGTGGTCAACAGTGTCAAATACAGCAGAGAAAGATCAGGAAGGATGAGGCCTGAGAAAAGGTCTTAGTATTTTATAATTAAGACATAATCGGTAACTTTGGAGAGAGCAGGTTTAGTTGAGTAACATGGTCAGCAGTAATTTTGTAGGGAGATAGTCCTTGCATATTTAGGTTACTTGTGTCTTCCTCTTACATTAAAATCTTTTCCTACTTTTTTTTGCCCAAACTGATCTCTCCCTTTTCTGATTTCCTGCGGCATTTAGAGTATAGACCAAGTTCATACTTAAAACAAGGATCTTAGAACAAAGAGAAATAGATCCCAAAGGGGCCTTAAAATGTTATTCAAATGAGTTTATGTTAATGATCAGAGTAACTAAATATTGCTTTTGGCTATATGTAAAATACACACATATGCATATATATTCTTTATATATTCATGCACATATATACTAAAAACATATGCCCACATTTATGTATATATCTTCGAATATATACATATTTAATCAGAACCATTGAATTGTGGGATCAGATAATTTTGATGCATGCATAGAACGTTAGGCCATAGAATATTGTCACTATAAGAGAAATTAGAATCACAGAATATTGGGTCTGGAAGGGATTTTAGCAATTATCTAGTCAGCAGTTCTTAACATTTTTTGTATCATGGACACTTTTGACACCTTCGTGAAGCCTACAGACACCTTCTTAAAATGTTTTTAAGTGGAGGTGAATAAAACTCTGGATAAGGTAGATATAATAGATCCCTAGAGAAAACTGAATGGGGATAAAAAGGAATATACCTTTTTCTCAGCAGTACATGGCACATATACAAAAGTTGACCATGTACTAGGGCATAAAAACCTCCCAATCCAGTGTGGAAAGGCAGAGATAGTGAATGCATCCTTCTCAGATCATAATGCAATAAAAGTTATATGTAATAAAAAACTATGGAAAGATAGACCAAAAATTAAGTGGAAACTAAATAATCTAATTCTAAAGAATGAGTGGGTTAAGCAACAAATTATAGAAACAATCAACAACTTCACTCAAGAGAGTGACAATAATGAGATGACTTACCGATCTTATGGGATACTGCAAAAGCTGTTCTTAGGGAATGCCTACATGAATAAAATAGAGAAAGAGGAGATCGATGAATTGGGCATGCAGCTGAAAAAGCTAGAAAAACAATGTTTTTATTTTTATTTTTTTAAGCTTTTCTTTTTCTTTTTTTTTTTTAGATTTATTTATTTATTTAATTTTTCGGCATTCATTTCCACAAAATTTTAGGTTCCAAATTTTCTCCCCATTTCTCCCTTCCCCCACCCCAAAACACTGAACATTCTAATTGCCCCATTACCAATCTGCCCTCTCTTTTAACATCCCTCCATTCCCTTATCCCCATCTTCTCTTTTGTCCTGTCGGGCAAGATAAGTTTCTATACCCTGTTATCTGTATTTCTATTTCCTAGTTGCAAGAACAATACTCAACAGTTGTTCCTAAAACTTTGAGTCCAACTTCTCCCTATCCCTCTCCACCCATTCCCTTTGGGAAGGCAGGCAGTTCAATATAGTCCATATCTGTGTAGTTTTGCAAATGACTTCCATAATATTAGTATTGTGTATGACTAACTATTAATTCCCTCCATCCTATCCTACTCCCCATTGCTTCTATTCTCTTTTTTGATCCTGCCCCTCCCCAAGGGTGTTGACTTTAAATTGCTCCCTCCTCCCACTGTCCTCCCTTCTATCAACCCCCCCCCACCCCCGCTGATTCCCTTCTCCCCCACTTTCCTGTATTGTAAGATAGGTTTTCATACCAAAATGAGTGTGCATTTTATTCCTTCTTTCAGTCAAATATGATGTGAGTAAGCTTCATGTTTTTTCTCTCACCTCCCCTCTTTTTCTCTCCACTGAAAAGTCTTTTATTTGCCTCTTTTATGAGAGATAACCTACCCCATTCCATTTCTCCCTTTCTCCTCCTAATATATTTCTCTCTCACCACTTAGTTTCATTTTTTTAAGATATGATCCCATCCTATTCAATTCATCTTGTGGTGTGTGTGTGTGTGTGTGTGTGTGGTCCCACCAACTACCCAGGTACTGAAAAAAGTTTCAAGAGTTACAAATATTGTCTTTCCATGTAGGAATGTAAACAGTTCAACTTTAGTAAGACCCTTATGATTTCTCTTTGCTGTTTACCCTTTCATGCTTCTCTTGATTCTTGTGTTTGAAGGTCAGATTTTCTTTTCGGCTCTGGTCTTTTCATCAAGAATGCTTGAAAGTCCTCTATTTCATTGAAAGACCGGTTTTTCCCCTGAAGTATTATACTCAGTTTTGCTGGGTAGGTGATTCTTGGTTTGAGTCCTAGTTTCTTTGACTTCTGGAATATCCTATTCCACGCCCTTCGATCCCTTAATGTAGAAGCTGCTAGATCTTGGGTTATCCTGATTGTGTTTCCACAATACTGGAATTGTTTCTTTCTAGCTGCTTGCAATATTTTCTCCTTGACCAGGAAACTCTGGAATTTGGCCACAATGTTCCTAGGAGTTTCTCTTTTTGGATCTCTTTCAGGCAGTGATTGGTGGATTCCTTGAATACTTATTTTGCCGTCTAGTTCTAGAATATCAGGGCAGTTTTCCTCGATAATTTCATGGAAGATGATATCTAGGCTCTTTTTTTGATCATGGCTTTCAGGTAGTCCCATAATTTTTTAAATTGTCTCTCCTGGATCTATTTTCCAGGTCAGTTGTTTTTCCCATGAGATATTTCACATTCTCTTCCATTTTCTCATTCTTTTGGTTTTGTTTTGTGATTTCTTGGTTTCTCCTAAAGTCCTTAGCCTCCATCTGTTCCATTCTAATTTTTAAAGAACTATTTTCGTCAGTGATCTTTTGAACCTCCTTTTCCATTTGGCTAATTCTGCTTTTGAAAGCATTCTTCTCCTCATTGGCTTTTTGAACCTCTTTTGCCAATTGAGTGAGCCTATTTTTCAAGGTGTTATTTTCTTCAGCATTTTTTGGGGTCTCCTTTAGCAAGGTGTTGACCTGCTTTTCATGCTTTTCTTGTATCTCTCTCATTTCTCTTCCCAGTTTTTCCTCCACCTGTCTAACTTGATTTTCAAAATCCTTTTTGAGTTCTTCCATGGCCTGAGCCCATTGAATATTTATTTTGGATGTTTGGGGTATAGAAGCCTGGACTTTTATGTCCTGATGGTAAATATTGTTCTTCCTCATCTGAAAGGATGGGAGGAGATATCTGTTCACCAAGAAAGAAACCTTCTATGGTCTTATTTTTTTTCCCTTTTTTGAACATTTTCCAAACCAGTTACTTGACTGTTGGGTCCTTTGTCAAGAGTAGGGTATACTCTGGAGACCTGTAAGATATCAGTTCCTCCAAGGTGACACAATCAAGTGTGTGCTGGTCTGGGCGCAGGGAAGAATTTTTGTGCCCAGAATCTTAGCAGTGTTTCCTCTCCATAGACACCTGACCTCCAGTTCTGCCAAACTAGCACTGTGGGGGTGGTGTTCAGTCAAGCTGTGGGGCAGGGCCTCCATTCAATGTGAGACAAAGACCAGCTGCCTCAGGGCATCTACACAGGGCTGAGGTAACACTCAGCTCTTCAGTGCCCCCAGGGGTTTTTACAATCCAGCTATGGTCTCAGGCTACTGTAGGGGCTGCCCTGAGAACTCCTGCTGCCTGCCCGAAGTGAAGGCCCTTCTCCCTTCCTGGCCAGCTGAATAAAACCCATCACTGACCTTTGGTGCTTGTGGGTTGAGGGATCTGCGGACCCTTTGCTGCTGGGAGTGGAGATTCTATGACTGGGGATTCTGCGACTGGAGATTCTGTTCCGGAAGGCTGTTCATGAGCCATGTGTGAGCGGCCAAGGCTGGGCTGGGCTCCGAGCTCCACTTGGCGTCCTGTGCAACTGACATTTCCTGTGGGTCTTTCAGTTCACCCTGGGCTGGAAATCTCCTCCACTCTGTTGTTCTCCCCTTCTGCTGCTTCAAAATTTGTTGAGAGTCCCTCTTTACAGGTGTTTTATGGGCTGTGTGGGGGCAGCCTCCGTATGTGTGTCTTTCAACTCCACCATCTTGGCTCTGCCCCCCAAAAGAATGTTTTTAAATGCATAAAATAAAATGGGATTGTAAAGGAAACATAATAATATTAACTAAACCAATAATAATATTCACTAATATTTATATATCACTTTACGGTTTGCAAAATGCTTTAAAAAAAATCTCATTCTGTTCTTACAACAACTGTGGAATGTAGGTAATATTATTATCATCATTTAAATTATTACCACTCCTCCTCCTCCTCCTCTTCCTTCTCCTCCTGCTATTGCTGCTGCTGCTACTACTACTACTACTACTACTGCTACTACTACTGTTATTGCTACTGCTACTGCTACTACTGGTACTCCTACTACTATTTATCATTTATATATTTCTTTAAGGTTTATAAAACATTTTACAAATATTATTTTCTCTTCAACTATCCTGGGAAATGAATGCTATTATCTCTATTTTACAAATGAAGAAACTGAGGCAGATAGAAGTTAGTGACTTGTCCAAGGTCTGAGGATGTTTTTGAATTCATATTTTCTTGACTCTAGGTCCACTGCTCTGAATACTGCCCCTCTTATCTGCCTCACTGTATTGAGATACAGTCATAAAAATATACTTTTAAAAAATTCAGGCCCCAATTTAAAACCTGTTTTAGTTAAACCTCCTGATTCTGTTATGGTTAAAGATATTAAGGAACAAGCAGGTTAAAGATATTAAGGAACAAAACATACAAAAATTTGTGCAAATTTTTCAGCCAATTAGTGACAAAATTGGGGTTCAAGCCTATGGTTTTTGATCATTAATCCAGTACTTATTTCCTTATGCCAAGCTTCATCCCTACCAGCTCCTTCAATTCACTATTACTTTTCCACTGGGTGTTTGTATCTTTCATTCTATAATGAAAGATTCCTTCTTTGTTACAAATAATTCCAGGTATTAGGGGATAAGTAGAATGGAATGCTTTGATCTAAATTTTTTAAGTGCTGGGGGCACCCTTTGTTATGCCTTTGAGAGCACATATTAGGGAATCTGTCTATATTGGATCTCCATGTAAGACCCATCTAGATGATAGTAATTACTCCTTATATAATGATAACTCATTTTATAGTTTGCCATATTTTTTCTCTTATAACAATGTTTTGAGGTAGGTAGTACAATTTATCATTCCCCTTTTATAGATGAATAAACTGAGGCCTACACATAAGAAGTTATTTCAGCTTTTAGGTATGGGAACCAGTACTTGAACCTATGTTCCCTTATTCAAATTCCACTGATCGTTCTAGCTATACTAATTTGCTTTTGTCTAAAGATTACAAACTTCTTTCCAAATGAGTTTTTAACTTATGTTACTCATAGTGAGAAAAATTGATTTGAGTTTTTCTTACGTTCTTTTCTCTGATTCATCTCTGGTAGAGGAGTTAGGGCCCAGTGACTCAGCAGGAAGAGGAGGAGAAACCAGGGCCGTATTCTATTCAATTATACTTTTTTCCTCCCGTTAGTTGCCTGATGCTATTTCTCCCTTTCTCTTCCTTAGTTTTGGATTGGAAACTTCATGTCTAGTTACTCTTCTTCTCACCCCCTCCCCAAATTATTTTTGCTAAAGCACTAGGGGCTTGGAGTAACTGGAGAGATATAAAAGACTTTGTTTGCCTAAAGTTAAAGAAAGAATCATTAGAAAGGTGTTAGTTTTAAGTTAAGAACACTGATCACATCTTCCTTTTCAAGAGATACAATTCTTGTCTGCTTTACTGTCAGCAACAATTACCAGAGACAATTAACCCTTATGTGTCCTTTCCTCCACTATTGAATTTATAATTGGAAGGGATCTTAGGGATTATTTAGTACATACTTCTCATTTTAAAGGACATTAAATGACCTTCCCCTGTTTTCAAGGTAATACATATGTAAGTGATCGGGATAGAATGAGAATTGTCAAGCCTTTGTAATTATGAAAACTTAAAAAAACCAACCTTGTTCAGTACATAAACTCTATTGCTCACTTTTTTGTAATGACCTCCATTATATTTGAGAACTAATGCTGTACTCCAGGGTATAGCTGAAAGAGTTTTTCAGAGATAGAAAATAAAGGAAATGGATATAGAAATAACCTCACACAAACTTAACATATTAAAAAATAGTCATTTCACAACATCCTTTAAAGCAGTGGCTCTTACGTTTGTTTTTTTTTTTATGTTATGAACTCCTTTGAAAGACTGATGAAGCCCATGGATCCCTTCTCAGAATATTTTCTTAAGTGCATACAGTAAAGTATGTGATAACAAAGGAAACAAAATATATTGAAATATAATTATCACAGTATTAAAAATAGACAAGTTTAACAGACCCTAGCTTAAGTAAAGTTTAACTTTATTTACAAAATACCTTAGGGGACACAAGCAAGATTCTTTAAAAGCAAGGTTCCATGCAATCTAATGTTCTACTGTAACATTAAACTTGATTCACAGAGGCTGGGTACTGTGTCACTTCTTTTCCACAAGGAGCCCATCTGTTCTAGACCCTTGCAGGTATTCCAACCAGACTCATTCCTGGAAGAGTCTGACCTTCAAAGAGATGAGAGCTAGGAAAGACTACCTTTTATTACATTTGTCACCTCATTCAAACCCCCACCCTAAAACTTTGGAGACAAATTGATTCAGGCTTATGTTTGGGTTCACATATAAGTTTTTCCCATAACCAGAAGTAGACAAGTACTTAATACACACGGTAACTGAGGTGTTGAACAGGTTTTTATTTCACACACACATATGTACATTTATACACACACATATACATATACATACATATATATGTATATATACATGGAAAGCTGAAACATTGAACACTCCATAAGCATCATGCATTGACAAAACATAGAACAGAATTCATTTATTCAGCTTATAACTATTATTAAAGTCTCCCAGGAGTTTGATTCTTAAACTTTATCAGAACATAAAGAAGTCTGTAGGATTGTTGATTTAGGCATTTCTATTTCACTTCAGCTCTTCACTGTCCAAGACACTCCTTTTAGGTATTGAGTGGTCAAACAGGCCAGACCTGGGCTAGTCCTCTTGTCAGTGGTTGTCTAGGGCACAGAAGCTTCTCTTAGCTAACAGTAAGCTCTATTCATTGGGCATGGAATCTCCAGAACTCCTTGTTCTCAAAGATGATATTTAGTCACTTAGTGGGAAAGAAAAAGCAGAAGAAGCATCCAAGACTTCAGATAACAGCTCATCTAGTTGAGTTCATCTGCCCAAAGAGTACAGTCCATTTCTCTCCCACTTTACACACCCCCTTCACAGGATGTGGAGAGACAGAACACATGACTTGTTACAGTGGAGAGTTTATAAAATGGGAATAATAATAGATCGCGTATTTCCCAGGGTTGTTAAAGGATAAAATAAGATACTATTTGCAAAGTGCTTTGTAAACCTTATTTCCTATATAAATGTTACCAGTCATAATGATGCTTATGCCAGAAGCCATCTCCTCTTAACCGATACAGCAGCCCACATCCTCTACCTTTGGTATAATGGGAGGGTAAAGTGGGGTAGAGAAGATGTAAGGAGCCAGGATTTCCTTCAAGGTTTGCCATGTCATATCAAAACACCAAAAATCCTTTCAGTTCTGGGTTATCACATATTCCTGCATATGCAAATGGAAAAAAAAATCAAGAATGATCAGTGATGAATGGCTGCTGTACAACTCGATAGTTAACAATTTTTAGAATGAGCAATGAATATTTTCTCTATCAAGATTGCAATTCCAGAGATTTGGTGCCATTTAAATAGAAAAAATGAAGTCCAGAGGAAGTTCTTGTCCTTGGTTAAGTCACCTGTGGAGTGCTGTTTTCAGTTCTGGCAACTGCATTTTAGAGGGGGCATTGACAGAATGGACTAGGTTCAGAGAAGGGGGAGTAACTAGGAGAGGGAAGGGACTTGTGAATATATTATGACAGTATTGGTTGTATTATCTCTGGAAGTATTTCTGGAAGTCTTTAGTATCTGAAAGGGTATCTCAAGAAAAAGGAATTATGTCTTCTGGGCACCAGAAAACAGAACTAGTAACCGTAGTTGGAAGCTGTAGCTTAATTCAATTTGGCAAATACTTAATAAATCCCTATTATGTGTATAGGAATTATATTTTAGGTTAACATAAAAAGGAATTTCCTAAGAGTTGGAGCTCTCTAACAACAGAATATCCATTTCGGAGGGTTTCCTGGGATTTCCCTGTCACTGGGGGTATTCAGATAAAAGCCTGGATGAGCAGGTGTCAGGAATGTAGGAGAAAGGATGCCATCTTCATATAGGGGTTGTGCTTTTTCCCTCTGAAGTAATTTACAACTTTTGAGATTCTGTAATTTTATGAGTCATCCTCTGGCTGTCCCTTCTTCCCCTCCTCAAACCAATCTGACCTCTTTATACTTGTTTTCTGTGGCATTAACCAGAGGCTTCCAGGATTATGTATGTATTTTTAGAGGCCTTAAAACTGGAAATGATGCTTAATATGTCAATGGATCTGGAATCTAATAATATCAGTTATTATGCTTCTCTCCCCAGTGAAGCTTGCGACCCATCCCTGCCTTCTCATCCCTCCTTGGTTCTTCACTTTTTTGAAATCTTTGTTAGAAGACCTTTCTAATGTACTTGAAATATTCTTCTGAAATTTTCAATATTTTGTGGATAAGGTACAGCACTTGTTATATGCTACATAATTAGCTCATATCCTTTCCCGTTTTTCAGAACCTTACTGGTATCTTTTATATTATTGCTATTAACATATTGCATCTTACATGTAATCCACCAAGTATCTTTCCACTGCACTTTGGGTCACCAGATGACATTGTAAAATTCTAGTGCTTTACAGTTTAACATCATGTAGCATCACTAGGAAAATTCATGTTTATATATACATATATATGTTTATATGTATATACTTGAAGGAAACTAATAATTCAGCATACCTTGTTGCCCCATTATCTTTTTACTCTTCCCTTCTTTTTTATGAGCTGTTGTCTGGAAGAGACATTGCTGTTAATTAATGTAACTGATCATCACATTTTTAGCAGGTGCCACATGGAAATGTTGAAAGGGCTTTGCTCTATTGATGATTTAATTTGTTTTGCTATGATCAAGTACTAAGAAGATCATTTCAATGTTAATTCAACATCTGTCAGGTGCACATTTGGAAACTTGCAACTTGATCTGCTCATTTCCTCACCCAGTTGTAACTGTTACAATGCTTGTGACTGTGGAATCTTGCCCCATGGGCGAGCTTTGTCTCACATCATAGGTATTCAAGGTGTCATCGTCTTTACTTTTAATGGTAATGTGTATGTGTAACTTTCACAAATGTGTCTGGGCTTTTGATTTGAAAAATAAGCACATTCTTGGTCAGTAGTGAAGATACAAGGTGCAAAAGCACAAGATTAGGAGGAATGGATTTCATGTACAGTTGTGAACAAGACCTGATGGTTACAGCGGATAATTTTGTAGGAGTTTGAATCTACGAGGTGACATTTTATCCAAAACTTAAAGAAGGAAACCAGGACAGAGAAGAATGAAAGGACTTGCAGATAGGCAGATAGGACTTGAATTGAAGCCTTTGGGCGCTCCCTCTCTCTCTCTCTCTCTCTCTCTCTCTCTCTCTCTCTCTCTCTCTCCTTTCCCTATGTGGGTGTAACATCGTATTTCTATTTTACTTATTTATGTATACATCAAATCTTTCCTAACACAGTAACTTGGTGTAGTAGAAAAATCACTGGACTTAGAGTCAGAAGAAGGGGTTTTAGTTTTGGCTTTGCCATCGACTCACTGTGGGATCGTGGACATGTAACTTCTATATTACATATCTATCAAGTAGAAATATATATAACTCTGCCACCTAATCTTCCATTTTCTTGTGATGAAATACTTTAGAAGATGCAAAGTAAGATCTAAATATGATCCATTAGTATTATTATTACTAGGCTATACAATCCTTAAGTGTGAGGACCAATTCTGGTTTATCTTTATGTCTTCCGTAGTGTCTTAAATATAAAAGGTGTATTTCTGCTGAGGTAGCAAAGAAATGAGTAAGCCATTTTGGGTTTAGATCCACATTTGTTGAAGATAATTTGGTTGGTGCAGTGAGATAGTCCTCTTATTATGCCTGACATATTGTAGAGTCACAATGGTGTGTGTATTTATCTGTCATCTATCTATCTATCTTTCCTTCTCCTTCTCCTTCTCCTTCCTCTTCCCCTTCCCCCTTCTCTTCCTTCCTTCCTTCCTTCCTTCCTTCCTTCCTTCCTTCATTCCTTCCTTCCTTCCTTCCTTCCTTCCTTCCTTCCTTCCCTCCTTCCTTCCCTCCTTCCTTCCCTCCTTCCTTCCCCTCCTTCCATCCCTCCTTCCTTCCTGACTTCCTTCCTTCCTTCCTTCCTTCCTTCCTTCCTTCCTTCCTTCCTTCCTTCCTTCCTTCCTTCCTTCCTTCCTTCCTTCCTTCCTTCCTTCCTTCCTTCCTTCCTTCCTTCCTTCATCTGTGAAGTGTATTTACATACACATGGCTTTACTTTTCTCATCTGAGAGTATTGGAGTAGATGATCTCTAATTTTCCTTTTAATTATCTAGACTGTGCTCCTGTAATCCTGTGAACTTCAGTATTATGTCAAATGCAGAGTTCACAATCTAGAATGAATATGGAAACCTGCAGAGTGTTCAGAAAAAGGAAGTAAAGATGATTAAGGAGGTCAGGGAAATTAGCTCTTTTGAAGTGGCAATTGTTGAAGTTTTTATTGGATGCCACCTTTCCTGCCTTGACCTTATCCCCCTTGATGAGTTCATCTGTTCTTATGTGCCCAGTTATCACCCCACAATAACACAGGATTACAGAATCTCTGTTTTGAAAGAGACTTAAGAGTTCATATCTTCCAACGTGTGTGTGCGCATGCACGCACGCACACACACACAACCATACTCACACAAGCACACACATAATGTAGCAATAGAGAGTCTGTCCCAGATACATTACCTCTGCAATGCATCTTGAGATTGTAGTAGTTTTTTTGGCTGCCAAATCAAAGTATTGAATTATATATGGAGCTTAATCCTTAAAAATGTGACTCTTCTAAGTCCTTTTTAAACAAACTGCCATATGCTTCCCTATTTTATACTTGAGAAGCTAACTTTTTGGTATCCATTTCTAAAACTTTTGCTGCTATTTTAATCTGTTTAGACTTGGTCTAGTGTTCTAGCCAATTTTATTATATGTATGTATGTATACACATATATGTGTATATATACACACAAATATATGTATATATGTATTGTATGTGTGTATATCCTTGTTTCCTTAAGGATAACTATTCTTTGTAGCTTTGTGTCTTCTATGAATTTGATTAGGATATCATTTGTGCTTTCTCCGAGTCACTGAAAAAACAAATTAATCAGTATGGGAGTGAAAAACAGTACTCTGCTGGAGATCCCCTTCCATGTTCATATTTATTCCTTGGTGATTGATTTGTGTATTTTATTTTCTGTTATTTATTACAATTCTCTCATTTCAGCTACATGATTCCCAAATCCATATATCCATTTTCTTTCTTCCCTGTACTCTTATCCTGTTATTTCTAAAATTATCCTTTCTCCAAACTTCTCTATTTCATTTAAGGGTTGAAATTCCAAAATTATCTTTGAATCTTCCCTCTTCCTTATCTCTATTTTATCTAATTATTTGCCAAATCTAATATATTTGGCCTCCAAAACATTTCACATCTGTTTTCTTAGCTTTTCTCCCATTGCTCCCATTTTAATAAATTCTTAATTGGTTCCTCTGGTTCTTTTCCCTCCCCCATTCAATTCTTCCTCTTCTAAGCTATGACAATAATGTTTTTAAGTCTTTTATCTGATCATGTGATGCCCTTACTCAAAAATCTTCAGTGGCTCCAAGTTGCCTCTAATGTAAAATGGCAGCTTCTTAGTACTGTTTAAGGCCCTTCACAAAACCTGTACTGTAGTTTTCCAGCCATATTTAATAACAGGCTAGCTAACTTAGATATAGATATACCCACATGTACACTATATATGTATATACACACATATGTGTGTACATGTATGTACACACAGACATACATAGCACACACACACACATATATAATTTCTTAAGCTTTCATTCTGTTTCAAGCAGTGTTCTAATTTGGGGGCATACAAATGCATGTAAGCACTACAGTCTATCCTCAGGGAGTTTACACTCTAATAAGGAAGATAACATTCAAAGGTGGGTTGAAAGGAAAAGGCTTGTAGTCCAGAGACATCATTTGGAGCTGGCAATTGAAAAGTGAGATGGAGGCAGTCAGTATAAGGCTAGAAGGTACCCATCAGAGCTTAAGATTAAATCCAAGATTTTTATAGGGAGGAGATTGGGATGCTAGCTAATAGTTCACATGTTGTACAAAAATGTAGAAGGATGGAGAGGGCTGGAGAAAAGAATTAAAACTGATCTTGATTCACTCTTCCTCTATCAGTGTAATGTGAGTTAAAGATTTTCCCCACCCATTAATGGAGCTCATCAAGGGAAGCTTGATTACGGGAGGCTTGTTTTGTAGGAAGGTCCATACTGTTTGTTAATTTCTAATGAGGCATTGGGTGGGAGGATCCTGATGCCCTCCAGCTCTGAAAAATGTGTATATACTCTGCGGTTTTGCTTGGAGGCTTACTCTTTGGAAAAAGGTTTATGTGCCACATGAGACTCTGGGTAGCCTTTAAGGAGCCTCCTTTCCCCCCAGCTTTGAAAACCCAGATGTTGGTGCTTTTCTCTCTGATGACTATGCGTGTATGTAATGGTCATATAGTTGGATTTGTCTGTTGATCTGTGTTGTGTATATTGCTTATGGTGAGACAGTTAGAAGCCCTGTCTGTTGGTCTTTATTTCCTCTGCTTGTATTTTCTCTGTTGCTGAATGTAATTAAAGTAGATTGTTGACTCCCTTCTAAGTTGCTTTCCTTAGAAAAGCAGATCTAAGATCCTATGCCAACAGGTCATCCTGGATGTGTGTCAGGGTGGTTGCTGTTACAAAATGTTATACCTTCTGCCTTAAATATGACCTTTCTCTCCACCAATTACTGAATTCCTACCCATTCTCCATGTCTTAGCTGAACTTCCTTCACTTCCATGAAGTTTTCCCCTGACTCTTCTAGCGAGGTGTTGTGGGAAAGAGAACTAGAGTAGGACCTTATTACTCATAATTCCTAAGATATGGTAAAGTATTTACTCTCTTTGCTTCAAAAATTTTAATGGATTCAAGAATTTTATGCCACACCCTCCCTCCTCTACCTTCCCCAATCATGCTTTGTAAAGTTGTTGAGTAAAAATTTTGAAAAGAGAGAGATTTGATGGAAGTTCAGAAAGCAACAGTTTAAGAGCAAATACTTCCTGACAGTGGAAGTTGACAAATAGGTCATATTCTTCCTAGAGGAGGCTCTGATTCCCTTAGACCCAAGCATAGAGTTTTAATCCATTTGTTATTTGACAACTTTCTACTCTTGTTTTCATTTGAAAAGTGTTGGTAATTTGCTTTTCATATCAAGAAGGAAGACCTTTTTTATGAAGAATGTTAAATGAATAGTGATTAGGGGTGGCATGGAAATTATTTTACTTTAGCAAAAACAAATGTTCTTTATTGATATTCTGATGGAGTTGAAGATAATGGTTCATAAGCCATATAAAAGAGTAGGAGAGTGGTGGTCAACTGGAGAAAAGTTAAAGATGATCCTGATTCATTTTTCTCTTCTAGTAGAACACAGCTCATTATGGCATCATTTTGGAAATTCTCTGGGTGAAGGTTGTGATGTCCTGTAGAAAAATACTCACAATATAAAAACATTTTCATGTTAAGTTTATGGACACAAAGTCATTTTTTTTGTTATTCTGAACAGCCTCCTGTATTGAAAGCTAAAATTGCAAAGCTTTGTGGACAGCACTGATATTGATATGATCTAACATGCTTTGTTCTATGGTCATTTCCAGCTCTAATATTCTATGTTGTAAAGCTACTTACAGCTTTCCAATTCTATTTTTCCTTAAGTAGATAATCTCTAAAATACCTTCTAGCTCTAAAATTTGGAAAGTCTATGAACTTTTTATGGGAATATGATGAAATAATATAGCAGAATGAATGCAAACCACTTGATAAATGTTTGTTGGGGAGGGGAGGAAAAGAAGGAAAATAACATTATTTCAGTCCATTGCTTTCTTTATTGTTTGTAACAAGTTTGCTACATTTTTAAAGATTCCAGGATCATGAGAAAATTTGCTTATTTACAAGATGGCTCTATGTTATTGGTTATGGCGGTAGGATATTAGAGTTAGAAGAGGTTTTTTTATTATTTCTGAATATGGAGAGATGAGTGACTCACTTCATCTACCCCAGCAGCTTTTCCTTTTACAGAACCACAGTCTTTCTGAAAGAGAAGATTGAGAGAGCAAAATGCAGTTTCCTTTGGAGTGAGTTCTGCTGGCACTTTGAAGAAATGTTTGTTTTTAACAATGAACCAGACTAGTCAGTTGAGATAAATGGGAGGTGATGCATTGACACAAACAGACTTGCTGGGCTGTGGCTGAGGTAGACTGTCAGGGGTTGCAGTGCTCTAGTTCAGGCAATCATTCACTTCAGTGATATCTCTCATCTAAATTAGTATAAGCAGGGTGGGGAGGGAACCTCTCCACTGAATCCCTCTGGATCATTGGCTTCTTTCCCCTCCAAAGTGGACAGACATAACTGAAGAAGGAGATGATCTTTCTTGAAACAGATTTGAGTTAACCAATAGGTCATATTCTTCCTAGAGGAGGCTCTGATTCCCTTAGACCCAAGCATAGAGTTTTAATCCATTAGTTATTTGACAACTGTCTCCTCTTGTTTTCATTTGAAAAGTGTTGGTAATTTCCTTTTCATATCAAAAAGGAAGACCTTACCTTTGGAAAACAAAGAGAGATGTTTATGAAGAATGTTAATTGAATGTGATTAGGGGTGGCATGGAGTGGGAGTTGACATATATGTATACTCAGAATGTGAAAATACTTGACTTAAACTATAAAAATGTTTTTTTCCTCCCTCTTCTAGGAAAATATCTATTTGAATTATTAAGTGTAAAAGAAGACTCTGTGGTATAATCTAAGTAACCTTTTACTAGAAATCTGGTTTCTAGTCCTACCTTTGTCATAAACTCATCATGTGGCCTTGGGAAATAATTTAATAATTCTAGATTATATGACAGGTGGAGCAATATATTAGGAGCAGGTGATTTGGATTCATCTTGACTATGTTATTCACTTCCTGTTTGATCTTGAGCAAGTCAAATAAGATTTTTGGAAGTCATGTTTCAAAAGTTTTCTCCCAGCTCAAAAACTCACTGGTTTTCTCTATGATAGTAGACTGTTTAAAGCATTTACCATATTGGTAACTATATCTCTGTTTATACATAATAGATTCCTATCTCTTCTCTCTTCTCCATTGTGGGGCTTTTGATCTTACCTTGAAGTTTAAACACTTTCAGTTTTGGGTGAACCAGTTAGCATGCAAATAACCAGAATATACCTCGTTGAATATTACTCTTCAGTTTTTTTTGACTTCTTCATCTCCTTAGGATAAGGTGCTCAGAAGAGATATACTGGTGTAATGGAACATTTACTGAAAGATCAGTCCTTGTTACAGGCTCTTCTCCACAGGCCCAAGACCCAAGGCAGGCCTACAGAGGAAAACTTTTGGGTCTGTTTAAACAGACTGGAATGAGTGTGACTCCTTCAGAGGTGTTCTCTTGGGAGTTTATATGTGGAATCTCATGCTCTTGCTCGAACTTTATATGGATTCCTCTGGAGGAGCTGTCTCCAGATCCTGTAGCATACTCTCTAATGTTTTTTAAATTTGGAACTTGACAGCCACCAGCAGATACACTCATTTCCATGTACAAGACAAATACCAAAGGAAAAATTTCATATGAAACTGTAGTGTATTCTTTTTAGTCTTATTACCAGTGGCAAAATATTTGTTCTTTGAGAGTGGTTTTAATTTTTGGAAGTAACAAAATTTTATGTCTGCCTCTGAAGCATCTCTTACTTATGTCCCATCCTTTCATATTGCACTGCACCACTCTTGGTTATACCCTAATTCCTTCTTGTCTGGACTGCTGTAAATAGCTTTCATCGTCAGTTCAGGGGCTTTCTCTTCTACGAGGCCTTTCCCTAAATACCATCCCTCCCCTCAAAGGAATCTTTCTTTCTTCAGATTTCTCATTGGTCTTTACCCAAACCCCTCCTTTGTACTTAGCACATTCTACTTTGTATCACACTTACTCATGTGCTTGTCTGACCCTTTATTTGAATGAAAACTTTTAAGAGCAAAGATGGTGTCTTTCCTCTTTTCATCCTCAGTACCTAACACTGACTTTGCCTAAGTGGAGTGCAGTTTTGTTGAATTAACAGCCTGCTAGTTGGTTGCCTTCCTCCACATTTTCTTTACTTCACTCCTCCTAAACTAGTTTGTCAAAATATTGTTTCAAATGTATAGGTGTGATCATGTTACGTTCTTGCTCAGAACCCTTTAATTTTTCCTCATGACTTTGAGAATAAAATGTATACTCTTTAGCCTTGCTTTTAACGCCCTCTGAAATCTGCCTTCAACTCATTTCTTGAGTCTTATTTTATTTCATGGACTAAATGTTCCAATGAAGCTACTCCCAGGCATTCTCTTATCCTGTCTTGCAGAGAGGGACTGCTGTATATGGGACAGAATGCTGGACCTAGGCAATGACAGTCTTGGGTTCAAGTCCCTTTTCTGACCTACTAGCTAGCTTTGTGACCACAGATCACCTTTTAATGTCTCCCCTAGAATCAAGTTGTTAGGCTTCTGACATCATCCCTTTTATTCTCTTCCCCTGAAACATCCCTCATTGTTTCTTTGTTGAGTCTGGAAAATTTGCTTGTACTTTCTCTCTGAATTTCTTGATAATTTTTTGGCATAGTATGATTTTTGGTTTTTGTTGGAGTAGTTTTAGGAGAACCTGAGTTACCTTTCAGGTCACCATCTTGACTACAGGGAAGAAAATAAACACTAAACACCACTTCACTCCAGGCACCATCCCAAGTTCTTTACATGTATTATTTCATTCAATCTGATGAGAGGGAGGTAGGTGTTATTATCATCCCCATTTTACAGTTGAGGTAAGAGGCAGAGAGAGAGGCTAAGTGACTTCCCCAGATTCATGCAGCTAGTAAATATTTGTGGGTAGATTTGTACTCAGGTATTCCTGACTCCAGGCCCACTGCTCTATCCATTATGTTATTCAACTGCCAAACTGAATGATGGGAAGTCTTGTAAATGAAGGGAAGCAAACTGAGGAACATGATTATGAATCAAAACTAAGGAGTGATTATAAAACGTTGATTTTCTCGTGTGATTCCTGATTGACAAACTCTTACCCTACTCCACTCTTTCTGCTCCACATCTAACACTGGGAACCATTTTTTAGAATAGGGGTGGTGGTGAAGACTCTGGTTGTTGAAGGGACGCTCTGCATTGCGAAGCTGAAATCGACCACACAGAGTGTCCCTAGAGTACACGTTTTCAGCAGGTTAGGTTTTACCAATTGTTAGTTAATCTGAAATCACGTAAGAAATTAATTTTTAGATAATTGTAAGTGACTAATCATTAGTGCCCAGCTAAAAACTGATGTAAGCCATTGCTCTGGGGAGGGCATGGAAGTATAACTCAGTAAGAAGGCAAGAAACAAACGTGACGTAAAATAAAACCAGTCGCCGTAGCAGTGCTGTTTGTAGAAGTAATAACAGCAGTGTGTCACATTTTTATTTTCTTTGGCCCTTAGAACATTCTTGAGAAGTAGTAAATGTAAGCATTAATTCCTTCATTTTGTAGAAGAAGTTACTGTGGCTCAGAGGGGCAAAAATTTCTTTCCCAGGGTCACACAGCTAGAAGGCAGAACTAGAACTCATACCCAGGTACAAGGTACTCCTTGCTGTTCTGCAGACTTAGGTTGTATTTTCCTGCATGGGAGCCTTTATTCATACCATTCCCCAGGTCTAAAAATGGACTTTCTCACTTGATCATTCCATTCCCTCTGTACTCTGCCTTTTCTCTCAGCCCTCACGTTCATTTGGTTCATTTAATTCTACTTGATTCATTCTCTCCTTTCCATCCCAGTGCTGCTACCCTAATACAGATCCTACCATCTCTTGCCACAACTGTTGCCTGAAAGGTTGACTAAGCATTATGAGCAACACATTGAGGAAAAACATGAATAAAATAATTTTAATAAAATTTTTACTCTTTGTAGGCATAGATAGAAGGGCAAGGTGGAACTGTCACATGTCAATGATTAGAGGTAATTCGTAAGGAATAGGGAGAGAAACCTCTTAGGAAAGAAAGCATGTTTGCAAATATGTTCTAAGAGAATAAATAGGATGCAGTATTACAACCTTCAAGATGGACAAGTCACTGGCTTAAAATTTTAGACTTTCATTCAGTTTATGCTTTGCCACTTAGAAGATTGAGGAAAACATGTAAAGGTTTTATTTCCTTTGTAAAATGAGAGGGTTGGAGTTAGATCAGTATTTCCTTAGTAGTCCAGGAGTCCCCTTGGAGTTCAAGATGATGTTTCAAGGAATTAATTCCTACTAAAAATTCTTTAATGGCACCTTAGCAGTAAATAATTATCCAATTATGTTGTGAACAGATTTTAAGACTATGTTTATTTGGTTTAGAGCCAAATATCTCAAATATTTATTCAATAAAAAGTACACCATAGAAGTTGGAATATTGATTAAAATGTTATTTATATTAAAGAATTTTTGTAAAATAAAAAATTAATATGTCTTTGTAGATAATAGTAAGCCTAGGAGATCTTGCTGGAATACTTCTTTTAATTCCTTCAGAATATCCCATATAAAATATTCATAATCATTTTATAATTAGTTTTATAAATTTATATTTAGAGCTGTTATAATTATAGATAGAAGATAATTTTATATTTTATAATTAGGTATTGTACATGTTAATTTGGAGCTTTTGGGGGCAAGAATTATAGTTATTAATAAGCATGTAATGAATGAATTAAACAAATACCATCAATAGTATATTAAATTACCCTCAGGGCTCCCAGTGCATTTTTGTTGTCGTTGATTTTCACTGTCAGTTTTAATGTTCCTGGACCACAGGGATATGGTACAAATAGTATGGCTGGATTATAGCAAAGAAACATTTTGGATTTGAAACTGGCTAAATGGCAAAACTGTTAGTTGCTAATAGTTCAGTGTCAACTTGGCAAGTCTCTCCATTGGCTCCAGGGATCTGTCCTTTGCTCTGTGATGTTTAATGTTTTTATCAATCACTTTTGGAGAAGTATAGATGACATCTCATCATATTCAGATAACTTGAAACTGGGAGTCATTATTAACACTCTCTATTACAGTGGCAGGATGGGGAAAACTTGACATAATACAATATTAAGTTGAGTTTAGTAAGATGAAATGTAATAGGCAAAACTATAAAATCTCATACTTAGATTCAGAAACTCAATTTTGCAAGTATAGGATGAGGGCTGCATTGTTAGGTAGTACGTTGTCTGAAAAAATTTTTTGGGTTTTAGTTTTAAACTGAAAATAGGTTTATAATATAATATGACAGTTTATAATATAATATGACTTAGTAGTCAAAAAATAACAACACCCTAGTACTATCTTATACTATATTAAGAGAAGCATGATTCTGAGGAAAAAAGAGGCACTAGCATCCTACCCTTTTCAGACTCTGTCTGCATTATTGTCTTCAGTTCTGGGCACTGTAGATTAAGAAAGACATTGAAAAGCTAGCCAGAATCTAGAGAGTGGCAATCAAGGTACCATTTAAGTGATGGACCTAGAAATGTGTTACCAGACTGTGCAAGTCTGCAGAGTTTGGACTATATTTTATTAGTGATAGGGCTCTATGATAGGTTTCAGAGAGTGACAGTGACGTTTTCAGAGGTGTTCTTTGCAAAGCTTATTTTGTCTATGTTTGCAGGATTTGGAGAACAGAGATGAGTTGGGGAGCCAAGACTTTTGTCTAAAAGATATCATTTTCTTTGAAAGGAAGCTATTATATATGGTTTTAAAAGTAATGACTTCTGAATTAAGCATGCATCTAAGTGTCTATTGGTTATGTTAATAAGTATCTTTATATGTGGAATGGGCAAATGTATTTAAATTCATTCATGTGATTTTTAAGAAGACAGACTTTACCACAATGTATATGATTGTAACCTCTCATGATATCTTCTTGTTTATTTCCATAAAAAAAGGAAAACTCTTGCTTGAAAGTTTTATTCCTACAAGAAAAATTAATTTGAAATACCTGTTTGGAAAAAAAAGTCCAAATTAGTAGTTCAGTCTGTCATGAACCAGATAATTCTGAGTGATATTTTCATGTATTGTGGTATCTAATCCTTGACTTTCTAATCACCTTCTTTTTGCATGGCTGTCACAACCTTATCGTTAGTTGAGTTTCTAAAGTGCGTTGAAATTTTAAGTTGTGACAACTCTGGTGTCTTTCACCTCCCTTCAGTATTTGTCACATCAGACTGTTGTGTTTGCTAGCTGTTGATGTGGCAATATTATTTCCAACTGGGATTTAAGTCATTCGGTAATTGATTTTGCTTCATAAAGAGAATACATGATGAACTATTCAGTTAAGCATATTCTTCATCAATGGAAGATAAATATTGGACCTGGCTCACTAATGTTTAGTTAAGAGTTAAATTCCTCTCATCAGTGCGGGGAACAAATAAACTGTGTGTGGTAGTGGAAAGAGGACTGGATGTGGAATCAGAAAATCTGGGTCCAAATTACAATTCTGACATTTCCCCAGGTTCAGTTGGGTAGTTGGTCACTTATTTTCTGTCTAATCATTTTAAGTTCCTTGTCTATAAAATGTGAATGATGATACTCATATTGTCTATCTAGTTCTGGGTTATTGGGAAGAAAATGTTTTTCTAAGTTTTTAAGTGTAGAAATGTGGCATTTCTATATCATCATCATCATTGTCATTACTTCATCATTCTCATCTTTTTCATTGGAGTGTAGGTGAGAACAGATCTGGGAGAAGTTACTATTCTGTTAGGATTCTTTTCTATTTAATGTACTATGGACTGTTGTACAGGGGTGACTAAAACACCTCTCTAGAGTCACTGAAAGCACCCTTAGTCAAACTCCACAGTAGAGATAACAGCGGAAATGACACACATCTCAGCTTTTTCCCACATGGCTTTGTTCTAGGTTTTTTGATCTCCTTGGCCTCTTTGGCCCTTTCAAAATAGAAAAGTTTTTAGTTCTGTTTAGCTTAGAAGTTATGAATTTCTTGGTAGGATGACATCCATTAAAATGATGTTCTTAAGTGTGTTTCTAATCAATTAATTTAAAGTTTTTTTCCCTGTTGATTACTACTGCTATGACTATGATTATGACCATTACCACAGCCACTAGTACTCATGTTCCTACTATGGCAACCATAGCTGTAGGACCTTAAGGAAATCCTTTACCCATCTGGTTCTAATTTGTTTCATTTATTAAATAGAAATATAATAATCGCCGGTCTCATGGGGTCATTAAGATTACATAGAGTTGTAGAGTTGAAAGGTCATCCAAGAGAGCACTTCATTTTACCTCTAAGGAATGGAAGAGAAAGGAGGTAAAGGAACTAAAGTCACCAAGGATAAAAACAAGTTTTCGCTTTAGGGCTTCTTGTTCTAAATCCAGAGCTTTCTCCTGTACCTTGGTATTGTTCTTGATATAGCTAATTTATACAGGTGTGGTAAATATCCTTGAGTAACCAAGGAGACAGTAAAGAAGGGGGGATTTGACACACTGATAACTTACTTTAGGTCACCCACATACCATTGGAAAATGGATTGGAGCAGGGAGAGAGTGAAGGTGGTAAGATTCAATGGGGAGCCATTTTAATCATTGGGGTGAGTCCATTTTGCATAACTAGCCAATATCACCTTATGATAATTGTATTTGCCTCGATCAAAGACAGTCTCATATTATACAGATTGACTCAAAAATCTTGGTTGTTGTCCTTTGTCTTCGAAGGGGACCAAAATGACATCACCATTGTAAAGTGAAATTTCAGTGTGATCAGACCAATAGAAAGTCGGAATGCTCTACCAAAGGTTGGGCACAGATAGGCAGTGTGAATATTTGGGGTGGATATCCCAAATTTGCACATCCTGCATTTAATTTGTGCTATCTCAATTCTGCTTTGCTCAAAGAGCACAGTATCTTTCCCCGTGTGGGCATACCATGCTGAGTGGTTCTGTGTCAGTGTCTCCCATGATGCACAGCAAATCCAAAGTTCTTAAGAGAGACCTTGAGAGTGTCCTTGCATCATTTCTTCTGGCCACCATGTGATCTCCTGCCCCACGCAAGTTGTCCATAAAATAGTCCTTTTGGCAAGCATGCATTTTGCATTCATACAACGTGGCCAGCCCATAGGAGTTGCACTCTCTGAAGCATAGTTTGAATACTTGGCAGTTCAACTTGAGCAAGGACTTCACTGTCTGGTACCCTATCCTGTCAGGTGATCCTCAGAATCTTTCTAAGACAGTTCAAATGGAAGTGATTCAGTTTCCTGGCATGGCGCTGGTAAACTGTCCATGTTTCACAAGCATATAACAATGAGGTCAGCTCAACAGCTCTGTAGATCTTCAGTTTGGTAGTCAGTGTAATAACTCTTCTCTCCCAAACCTTTCTTTGGAGCCTCCCAAAAACTCAAAAATCTTATTGCAGTTTCCTTGGCATTACTCTGTAATATAGAATTATAGAGTTATAAGAGTCATAATATTATAGTTTGAAAGGGTTTAAAATATGGAATATTGTCATCTTTTTCTAACCCCCACAACATGCCATTTTACAGATGAAGAACTGAGACCTAGGGAGGTTCAGTGACTTTTCTACAGCTGTACATTTAGTAAATAGCAGAGATGAGATTCAAATCTGTGTCCCTCTGACTCCAAATCCAGGAATCTTACCACTGTACAACCATGTCTTAATGTTAGTTTAGAAATTCTAATGGTAAAAATTTGATGACATTCTGATTATTAAAATCACAAGATGCATAAAATAGGAGACACACTGCCAACAGTATTTATTTCTATCATGGAGTAAATGAAGCATATACTCCAGGTTGAAGAAAGATTCTGTAAAAATGGTGAGGTCCTAAGATGCTGGCCTTTGCAGATGATATGCTGATTTCTTGGTGCCAGGAACACTGGAGAGCCTCCTAAATGCGATCTGTAATCACTGCAAAGAGTTTAACCCAATTGTGCACACAGGGAAAAAAAAAGAAAAAAACCAGGGAGTGAAGAATGCTTTTTGTTCAGAATATGATATATAGTAGAATGGAGAATCTATACTTTATATATTCACCTGATGCATACATATGGTTTGAGTTGACACTTTTTAGTCTTCTTATACTTTCCTCCTCAACACATATTCTGTGAACTAATGATGTTGAAAGTCTTCCATTTCTTTCAGAAGATGTTACTCAACTCTGGGCATGCTCCCTTTTAGGAGCATTTACAGTGTTTTGGGGATTAAAGCAAATATCATTGTATGCTATCCATAATACATCTTAGGTTGAATTAAAAGAGGCATAGTGTCCAGAACGAGGGAAATACTTATCCCACTGTACTCTGCCCTGGCTAGATCCAATATCAATTTCCGTTAGGAAGGACATTGCCGAAGGGAAGTATGCCCACAATGAAAGGAGTAATGAGTAGATTGCAAAAAGTGTCATAGGAGCACTAGTTGAAGGAACTAGGGATACTTAACATAAAAAAAACGAAGATGTAGGAGAGAGAAGAACATGAAATTTGCCTGCAAGTATTTGAAAGGTTGTTATGTAAAAGGAGGATTAGATGTGACATTGATGAAGTTACAGACATAGAATTTGGATCCAGGGTTTCATATTTTTCTCCAATGTTTTTTCCATTGTACCATTCTTTTGTTTCATCCCTAACATCGGTAAAGAAGAACTGATTTTATTTATGACAAAAGCTGGTTAGCACGATAGAAGTCAAATCTTAGTTCTGAAATAAGCTTAGAATCACAAGCTTAGTCATATTGTCTCTTACTTAGGAATGGAAGGGCTGTTGTCCTTAATTGGTCTGATCCCAACAAATACCCCATTATATATTAAAAACAAACTTATATAGCTAATCCATGTTATATATTCCCAATTCTTAAATAACTAAATGCTATTATAATAATCCAGTGGATCTCTGATCTCATTGAATAGGGTATTTCCTCCAACAATACTGATGTCAACCCATGTTATGCCTTGCCATCCTGTGAAACTCTCATCTGTGCCCTCCCATAAATTTGACTCAGGGAGATCACACAATGTACTGGGGATCTTCCTCAAATACTTCTGACATCCCCAGTGAAGCACATGACAGGCACAGAATAGGCCTGGCTCCCACTAAATGACTGACCCTTGTTCCTTTTCTATAATATGTTTCTTTGTTGACATACTTCACTGCTTCGTGATTTCACATTTGTAATGTGTTGTATTTTTCTCACATCCATGCTGTTCCTCACCATAACGTCGTGAGTGACACTAAACTTCAGTTTTGTGGAAACCTACCTTCCCCGGCTTTGGCTCCTTCAGGCTTTGGCTCATTCATGCCAAACTGGTTTATTCACTGTCTCTCAGATTATCTTATCTTCATGCCTATGCATAAGGTTGTTCTGTAAACTTGGAATTAACTCCTTCCTTACCCTTTTCTCTTAGAATCTCCAACATAACTTTTTACATAAGATTTTTCCTGATTGCTCTCCCTATCCCCCAACACACACACACACGCACACACACACATACGCACACACACAACAAACACTTTACTACTTTTTCTGCCCCCCAGATACTATGCAAACATTTTGTATTTACTTATTTGAATATATATTCTTGCTCTCAATCGAATTTTAGCTCCATGAAGGCAGGGACTATTTCCTTTTTTTTTTTTTTGCATTATATCCCCAGTGACTGGCACAGTTTATGACACATGGTAGATGCATAAAATATTTGTAAAATATATGAATATTGTCAGCTATCATCATCACTACAAGAATGTTGGTACAGAAAATATAGGCCTTCAGGAAGAAGCTTGGGGTCATTTAGTTTAGAATTTAGTTGTTCCTTAAAGGGAGTCAGTTCTGGGACCAAACCATATATGTATTAGATGGATGTACTGTATAGGTTCTACATTCTACTGTATATCATATACTGAAAAATAGGCATTCTTCACTCACTTGTTTCTTTTTCCTTTTTCCTGTATTCACAGTTAGGCTAAGCTCTTCCCAGTGATTACTGATCTCATTTAGGAGGTTTTGCAATGTTCTGGTAATGATAAAATAAGCATGGATGATAGTGGCTTCAGAAGATAGAAAAGCCTTTATACAAGAGGTACTTGACAGGACATGACAACAGTTTGAATAGGATATGAGGGATGAAAGAGTGATGAGCCTAAGTACTTGTCCTTCACATGGCAATACTTCTTCTCATACGTTCTTAACCTCCCCTTTATGTGTTGCCTTTCCACATTAGAATGCAAATTTCTTGAGAGTAGGGACCATTTTGTTTTCTTATTTTTATATTTTCAGCGTTTAGTAGTGCGTAACATAATATGAGTATTTAATAAATATTTTATCCAGTAAAATCTGTCTACTTCCAGTTCACTCTCCTTTTTCAGTCTTGCCCACAAACTTTCTTTCCTTCCCAGCATCTCTCCTCATATGTGAGCACTTCATTCTACATATTGATATATCCTCCTGTCTCCCTCCCATTCTCAGTTTCCTTTTCTAGGTAGTCATCCACATTACTCCCATTAACTGTGGCTGTCCCCCAAGGTTACCTCTTGGGTGGTCATCTCATTTCTCTAAACTATTTTGCTTCATGATCTTGTCAACTCCCTTGAATTCAATTATCATCTCTTTGTAAATTATTCTCACATCCATTTATCCAACCCTAACCTTTCTACTCACCTTCAGTCTCTAAAATCCAACTGTTTAAAATCTCTCCTCCTTCTTACTTCCTTTTTACTGTTCAGGTTCCCAACCTAGATATCAGCCTTGACTTTTTCTTGTCCCTCACTCTCATGTAAGTATGTGCATAGTTCTGTTCTTAATAGAGTGAGGAATGTAAAGAAATTGAAAGGATGGTTCCTACCCTCAAGGGCCTTACTACAAAGTTGCTGATTTATTGTTTAGATGTCATACTTTTTAAAATTCTTTTTTATTTTTCAACATTCATTTCTTTTTTTTTGATGGAAATAAAATAAATACCTTGTTTATTTAATATTTTTTAGAGATACTTCCAATAGATCAAGGAAAACAAACTACTCTCAGAGCAACCAGAACCATCTATCACATGCATGCAAACACACAATTGTTCTTTGTTTCATTCCTTCTTCTTTCTCCCTTCCTTCCTTCCTTTCCTTCCTTGCCTTCCTTCCTTTCTTTCTTCCTTCTTTTCTTCCTTCCTTCTTTCTTAATTATTATCATAATTATTTAGGTAGTGTAAGAAGAAATCATTTCACAAAATCTATAAGTAAAACAAATAATCTATCTCATTTCTACTTTAGCAATTCAATTTATAGATTTTTTTTTAAAGTGAGCCATACGTTCTTTTTTTTTAATTTATTTATTTAACTTTTTACATTCATTTTCACAAAATTTGGGGTTCCAAATTTTCTCCCCATTTGTCCCCTCCCCCACCCAATACACCAAGCATTCTTATTTCCCCTATCACCAATCTACCCTCTCTTCTATCATCCCTCCCTTCTCTTGTCCCCATCTTCTCTTTTGTCCTGTAGGGTCAGATGACTTTCTATTCCACATTAACTGTATTTCTTATTTCCTAGTAGATAAACAATACTCAACAGTTGTTCCTAAAACTTTTGAGTTCCAACTTCTCCACATCCCTCCCTCCCCACCCATTCCCTTTGGGAAGGCAGGCAATTCAGTATAGGCCATATCTGTGTAGTTTTGCAAATGACTTCCATAATAGTCATGTTGTGTAAGACTCACTATATTTCCCTCCATCCTATCCTGCCCCCCATTGTTTCTATTCTGTCTTTTCATCCTGTCCCTCCCCAAGAGTGTTGATTTCAAATTACTCCCTTCTCCCACTTTCCTGTATTGTAAGATAGGTTTTCATACCAAAATGAGTGTGCATTTTATTCCTTCCTTTAGTAGAATGTGATGAGAGTAAACTTCATGTTTTACTGTCGGCTCTCCTCTTTTTCCCTCCACTAAAAAGTCTCCTGCCTGCCTCTTCTATGAGAGATAATTTGCCCCATTCCATTTCTCCCTCTCTCCTCCTAATACATTTCTCTCTCGCTGCTTAACTTCAATTTTTAAAGATGTGATCCCATCCTATTCTATTCACTCTGTGCTCTCTGTCTCTGTGCGTGTGCGCGTGCGTGTGTGTGTATGTGTGTGTAATCCCACCAACTACCCAGATGCTGAAAAGTTTCAAGAGTTACAAGTATTGTCCTTCCATGTAGGAATGTAAACAGTTCAACTTTAGTAAGTCCCTTATGACTTCTGTTTGCTGTTTACCTTTTCATGTTCATTCTTGTGTTTGAAAGTCAAATTTTCTTTTCAGCTCTGGTCTTTTCATCAAGAATGCTTGAAAGTCCCCTATTTCATTGAAAAACCATTTTTTCCCCTGAAGTATTATACTCAGTTTTGCTGGGTAGGTGATTCTTGGTTTGAGTCCTAGTTCCTTTGACTTCTGGAATATCCTATTCCACGCCCTTCGATCCCTTAATGTAGAAGCTGCTAGATCTTGTGTTTTCCTGATTATATTTCTACAATACTTGAATTGTTTCTTTCTAGCTGCTTGCAATATTTTCTCCTTGACCTGGGAACTCTGGAATTTGGCCACAATGTTCCTAGGAGTTTCTCTTTTTGGATCAGTTTCAGGAGGTGATCAGTGGATTCTTTGAATACTTATTTTGACCTCTGGTTTTAGAATCTCAGGGCAGTTTTCCTTGATAATTTCATGAAAGATGATGTCTAGGCTCTCTTTTTGATTATGGCTATCAGGTAGTTCTATAAATTTTAAATTCTCTCTCCTGGATCTACTTTCCAGGTCAGTTGTTTTTCCAATGAGATATTTCACATTAACTTGCATTTTCTCATTCTTTTGGTTGTGTTTTGTGATTTCTTGGTTTCTCCTAAAGTCCTTAGCCTCCATCTCTTCCATTCTAATTTTTAAAAAACTATTTTCTTCAGTGAGATTTTGAATCTCTTTTTCCTTTTGGCTAATTCTGCTTTTGAAAGCATTCTTCTCCTCATTGGCTTTTTGAACCTCTTTTGCCAATTGAGTGAGCCTATTTTTCAAGGTGTTATTTTCTTCAGCATTATTTTGGGTCTCCTTTAGTCAGGTGTTGACTTGCTTTTCATGCTTTTCTTGCATCTCTCTCATTTCTCTTCCCAGTTTTTCCTCCACCTGTCTAACTTGATTTTCAAAATCCTTTTTGAGTTCTTCCATGGCCTGAGCCCATTGAATATTTATTTTGGATGTTTGGGATACAGAAGCCTGGACTTCTATGGCTTTCCTTGATGGTAAGCATTGTTCTTCCTCATCTGAAAGGATGGGAGGAGATATCTGTTCACCAAGAAAGTCACCTTCTATATTCTTACATTTTTCCCCTTTTCTGGGCATTTTCCCAGCCAGATACTTGATTTTTGAGATTCCTCTCCACACCCACCTCACCTCCAGATCTGTCCAGCTAGTGCTTGGGGGTCTGAGATTCAAATGCTGCTCCCCAGCCTCAGGGCTTTGGGCAGGGGTGGAGCTGCTATTCAATGTGAGATTAAATTCAGGTGCTCAGGTGGGGGCAGGGCTGCTATTCAGTGTGAGATTAAGTTCAGTTGCTCAACTGGGGGCAGGGCTGCCACCAGGGGCTCATTTCCCTCAGGGGGTTTATGTGGAGACCTTCACCAATGGATCCAAGCTCCTGTCTGCTTTGGGAGCCCCTTTCCACTGCTGCCTCAGCTGCTGCCTCACGAGGGGGCCTGAGTTATGGTGACACCCGGCTCCCCTCTCAGTCTGCCAAAAAGGCTCTCTCACTGACCTTTGGTGCCCGTGGGTGGAGAGACCTGCACAGCTGCTGGAGATTCTGTCCCTTAAGCCTGTTTGGATCTGCTGCTCTCAATGCTGGACGGCCAAGGCAGGGCTGGGCTCTACTCCGGGTCCGGTGCGAGATAGACCTTTGGTGTTAGTTTTTCAGGTCTCTCTGAAACAGAAATCTCCTCCACTCCATTGCTGTGTGTCTTCTGCTGCTCCAGAATTTGTTGGGAGTTCTTCTTTACAGGTATTTTATGGGCTGTGGGTTAGGAGCTAGCATATGTGTATCTTTCTACTCCGCCATCTTGGCTCCTTCCCCTCAACATTCATTTCCGCAAAGTTTTGAGTTCCAAGTTTTCCTCCTACCTCTCCCCTCCCCCACCAAATAACGCTTTGCATTCTAATTACCCCTTCTTTCAATATGCCCTCCCTTCTATCCGACCCCTCCATTCCCTTATCCCCATCTTCTCTCTTTTCTTGTAGGGCAAGATAGATTTCTGTATCCCAGTACCTGTATTTCTTATTTCCCAGTTGTATGCAAAAGCAATTCTCAACATTAGTTCCTAATACTTTGAATTCCAACTTCTCTCCCTGCCTCCCTCCCCACCTATCCCCACTGAGAAGACAAGCAATTCAATGTAAGCTATATCTGTGTGGTTTTGCAAAAGACTTCTATAATAGTCACATTGTGTAAGAATTACTATATTTCCCTCCATCCTATCCTGGCCCCTATTTATTCTATTCTATCTTTTGACCTTGTCCCTCCCCAAAAGTGTTTATTTCTAACTACTCCCTCCTCCCATTTGCCCTCACTTCTGTCATCCTCTTCACCCCACTTTTCCATTCTCCCCTACTTTCCTGTAGTGTAAGATAGATTTTCATACCAAATTGAGTAAGCATGTATTCCCTCCTTAAGCCAAATGTGAAGAGACTAAGCTTCACTTTTTCTCTCTCACTTCCTCCCTTTTTTCCTTCATTGAAAAAGCTCTTCTTGCCACTTTTATGAGAGATAATTTGACCCTTTCCATTTTTCCCTTTCTTATCCCAATATATTCCTGTCTCAGCCCTTAATTTTATTTTATTTTTTAGATATCCCTTCTTATTCAACTCACCCTGTGCTCTGTGTGTGTGTATATGTATGTGTGCGTGTAATCTGTCCAACTATGCAAAAATGGAGAAAAGTCTCAAGAGTTACAAATATTATCTTTCCATATAGGAGTATAAACAGTTAAACTTCAGAAAGTCCTTTATGATTTCTCTTTCCTGTTTACCTTTTCATGCTTCTCTTGATTCTTGTGTTTAAAAGTCAAATTTTCTATTTAGTTCTGGTTTTTTCATCAAGAATGCTTGAATGTCCTCTATTTCATTGAATGACCATTTTCTCCCCTAAAGTATTATACTCAGTTTTACTGGATAGGTGATTCTTGGTTTTAATCCTAATTCCTTTGACTCCTGGAATATCATACTCCAAGCCCTCTGATCCCTGAGTTTAAAAGCTTCTAGATCTTGTGCTATCCTGATTGTATTTCCATAATACTCATATTGTTTCTTTCTAGTTGCTTGCAGTATTTTCTCCTTGACATGAGAACTCTGGAATTTGGCTACAATATTCCTAGGAGTTTCTCTTTTTGGATGTCTTTCAGGACGTGATTGGTGGATTCTTTCAATATTTATTTTGCCTTCTGGTTCTAGAATATCAGGGCAATTTTCCTTGATAATTTCATGAAAGATGATATGTAGGCTCTTTTTTTTGTCGTAACTTTCAGGTAGTCCCATAATTTTTAAATTGTCTCTCTTGAATCTATATTCCAGATCAGTTTTTTTTTTCCAATGAGAAATTTTTTCATTCTTTTTTTTTTTTTTGTAATTTCTTGGTTTCTCATGAAATCATTAGCTTCCATCTGTTCCATCCTAATTTCTAAAGAATCATTTTCTTCAGTGAGCTTTTGAACCACCTTTTCCATTTGACTAATTTTGCTTTTTAAAGCATTCTTCTCCTCATTGGCATTTTGGACCTCTTTTGCCAGTTGAGTTAGCCTATTTTTCAAGTTGTTATTTTCTCCAGCATTTTTTGGGGAGGGTCTCCTTTAACAAACTGTTGACTTTTCATTATTTTCTTGCATCTCTCTCATTTCTCTTCCTAATTTTTCTTCCACCTCTGTTACTTGATTTTCAAAATCCTTTTTGAGCTCTTCCATGTCCTGAGAGCATTGCATATTCATTTTGGAGGTTTTGAATGCAGAAGGCTTGACTTCCTCATCCAGAAAGAATGGAAGAAAATACCTGTTCACAAAGAAAGTAACCTTCTGTAGTCTTGTTTTTTCTTCCTTTTTTTGGTCATTTTCCCAGACATTTATTTGACCTTTGAGTTCTTTGTCAAGAGGAGGATATATTCTGGTGACCTGTAAGTTCTCACTTCCGCCAAGGTGGCACAGTCAAGGGAGAGGCATTTACTTCTCTCCTGACCTGTGCACTGGTCTGGGAGCAATCAAAACTTTCCCCCCATAATCTGCAAGTAGAATTCCCTCTCCACAATCACTTCCAGTTCAGTCACACCAGAGCTGCTCAGTTCTGAGCTTCAGATCAGCAGCTCAGTTCCCCTTGGGGCTTTGGGAGGAGGGTTCCCAGGGGCAGACTGCCACTCTATGCTGAGATTCAAATCAGCTGCTCAATTCCCCCAGGCACTTTAGGCAGAGGGCTGCAAAAATGGACAATGAAGCTGCAGTGGCTGTTGGGGGCAGTCCAGATTGGGCTTCTCTCTCCTGGGTGAAGGAGCCCTCCCACTGACCTTTGAAGCCAACTGTGCCATTTATGGCTTGAGAGATCTGGGAACTGCTGCTGCCAGTGGCTCCCTGTTATGAGTCCTGTCCCTGCTATGCAGCGTGGCCCACACTGGGCTGTGCTTCACTCTACGCCTGGTGCAATACATCCTTCCTGTCAGCCTTCAAGGCTGACCTGGGCTGGAAATCCCCTTCACCCTGTCGTTTTGTGGCTTCTTCTGCTCTAGAATTTGTTTAGAGTCATTTTTTACAGGTATTTCATGGGCTATGTCAGGGAGTTTCCATGTCTTCCCTCAAATTTGCTCCACAGGACCATCTAATGCATGCTACTGAATCTTTCTGAAATTAGGAGAATACTATTGAAGCACAAGAGCTATTATTTTTTTCACTCAATGGGTGTCTGCTTTGTCTTCATGCTTGCTCATATATTCCTTTGATGTCATCTTTTATACTCTTTGTCCTGTACAATTCCTTGCTTGTAATGTGTTCCAGATTGCCCATTACCACCATTCATCCTTTGTTTTGGGGTTATCCTCAACATTTGGGTCCAAATGAACACTTGAGGAATCATGAGTAAAACCCATTGTGAATTGGTGCCAGTAGTCTTCAGGATGCTCAAATTCATGGGGCTTATATAAATGAGAAAACCAAGCATAAGAATGGAGATTTGGGGCAGAACATCCGTACTTCATCAAGAGGTGAAGTGCACATAATGAGTGATAGCTGATCATTTGCCTGGCTCATGCTTTTTTCCCCAAAGCATTCGTTTTCTTTGTGGTCACTGCTTGTATTGCTTCCCATCTGATCTTACTCATGTGCTAGCATGACCCAGACAGTCCCTTCATTATTCAGTTGCCATCAGGCATAGTGATTTCCCTGGCTCCCCTCTCCCACTTTGTTTGCACAGTATTTGTCCAGCAGCTGCTTCTTCCTGCTTGAGATGTCAGTTTTCCCAAAACAGCTGCTCCTTGATGGATCACTGGATGAGGGGTTTGTGACTTTCCCCAAGATCTCTTTTTCCCTCTCTTTTTACCTCACTCATCACAAAATTAGACGACTCCGAAGCTGTTTCAGGAATATATCACATGGGCATTGCTGATGTTTACCGTCTTTCTATCAGGACTTAGACATGTAAGCAATCATGATAACTCCCGAAAGAAAATTAATATGTGATTGAAGGAGTTGTTAAGGTAATAAGTGCTATTAAGTTCAAGACAGAAGAAAGATTAGGGTAAGCTGGGTGGTCAGAGAAAACTTCCTAGAAGAGTTGGGCCTCGAGGTAGACCTAGAAGAATGGGTAGAATTTGTGTAATTGGTGAGACTGGAGGAGCTCAAGTTATATTACAGAAACAATATCATTTCTCACCCTAATTAATAATGATAATAATAGCTTAAATTTAGAAATAGTTTGCTAAGCACTTTTCTCATAAAAAATTAATATTATAACTAGACAGAATATTAGACGGTTTCAATAACCTCACTAGACATATAAGGAAAGTGAGGCACAGAAAAGGTTAAATGATAGACTCACATCTTCCAGTGGTCATAACGCTGGGATTTGGACCGACATCTAGACTTCCATACTAGTGCTCCATGAACAGCAGTATCATTCCTGCTCTCTCTGAAAGCTTCTCAAAATTGTCAGAGGAAATGCTGGTTGGATATTGGTGTTTGTGTGTGCATGATCTTAACCCTTCTCCCTGGACAATTATGGTAATGTAGTCATTTTAAGCTCCAATCTACCTTCTTCCTTTTTCCCACCTAAGTATATAAAGCAGTGTCTTTCACATCTCCTATTCTTCTGCTTTTGGGTCTGTACATCTTGTTATTGGCTTCCCTGGATTCATTCTCAGGTGCCTTTTAATCTTTTGCTTTTATATCTTTGTATTCCTTTTCTTTGAAAGACTCATCCACTGTCTTTGCCTTTCTTCTCAGCAGTTGTCTCTTAGTAACCTTATCCAGTGCACATCCTTATAACACTTTTGGGGTGAGAGACCATTTGCACTGGAGCTCAGAGAATTTCAAGCTTTCTCTTGGGTTTTCTGTTTCTTCCCTATCTCTTCTTTCCTTGATCCTTACTTTATCTTGTCTTCCTGTTTTTGTATTTTCTGTCCTTGGTTCATGTTAATTTGGGAAGGTATTACAGAGACACTGGACTTTGAATCAGGAGACCTGATTCATGTTACAGCCCTGCCAGTAACTCTGAGGCCCTGAATTTTCATATTTTGCTTCATTTTGAGTATCTATTAAATGTGAGAATTAGATGAGATGACCTATTAGGCCTTTTCCAATTCTAACAATCTATTCTGAGTTTCCTTGTTTTAAGATCCCTTCTCAGGCTGACATCTCATGTTCTTAGGTCCCTTCAAACTTTAATTTCCTTTGTAATCTGTCCAAACGTCCTTGTTCTAAGGTTTCATCCCTGTCATTGTGTTTTAATGGTCAGTGGTCGAAGGTCATTTCTGGCTCTGACATTTCAAGATTCTGTTTGCTGTTCATGCCAGTGAGTGAACTTTTGACCATACTTGATTATTTTTGCACATTCATAAAGCAATTGTCTCCTCGATTTTTAAATATTATTCTGGTATTTAGAAAAAAAATATCAGAGATACAAATGAAACTCAAGGGTGAATTACTCAATATATAGCAACACAGATTAAATAATCAAACTCACATTGACACAGAGAGGTTCATGCATAATTCAGACAGTTAATATTCACTGACTTAATTTATTAGGCAAAGCTGTATTGTCATGGCAAATGAAGCATTGCGGTGAATGAGAATTGAACAAGTGTCCGGAATAGTGCTGTTTGTGATAAACTAATTAGACTTTGATTGCTGACTGTAGAAAATAAATGGATTAATTAATCCATTTTGATTTCAGATTTGAACAGTGCAGGTGATCAGCCTCTTTGGCTTTCCCTTCTTGTCTGGTTTTACTGGTTGGGTTTGAATTGGCATGTAGGATGACACATTGTAGAAGGAAGTAGTTGATATTTCTTTGAAAGTTGAAATTGTTCTAGTTGGAATTACTTGTTTTCTTCCTGAAGTGCTATAGAAACCCTTATTTGCTTGGCATTTTGAAAAATTACTTTAAAATCAGTATGAGACCATCCCGTCATCTTCATCCCTGCCTCAGTCAGGACTTCTGTACTCCTGAGATTCCCTAATTGTAATGAATATTTTTGAACTGAAGGCTACCTGTACCCATCAGGATGTGTCAAAAGGAACAGAGAAAGAGAAATTATACCCTGCATTCTTAACGACCTTGTGACAGCTCATCTCATTATGGGACAGCTCTTATTCTTAAGTTATTCCTTTAATGCTCTAATTTCTCCATCTCTGTGACTTCTCACCTTGGTCCTGCTTCTGCCATCTGTAGCCATACAGAATCTCCAACTTGTGCTAACTCCTAATCATTATCATTTGTCTTTCAAAGAACCCGAAACATATCACACAATTTTTATGTTCTCCTTTTAGTGCCGTCCATCATGGTTAATATTGTCTTCATCAGTGAATCAATAAATAGATTCCATACTAACTTTGAGTCCTCATCCTCAGAGAATAATCTGTCCTTCTATGTAGATTTCTTTATTGCAATCTGATTGATCGTTTCTCTGTTGTCGTCTTTGTTCAATTAAAAAAAATTTTTATCAATATTTATTTTTGCAAGGCTCTGTGTTAGACTCTTGGAATACAAAGAAAAAAAACAGTATTCCCTGCCTTCTAGGAGCTTACTGGACTGGGGATGAGGAGTGAGTACTGATGACTGAAGGGATCAGGAAAGACTTCTTGTAGGATTTTGTGGCAGTCAAGCTCAGCCAATGAAGTACAGGATATTAAGAAACAGAGAGGAGAATGCATAGGGGTTAGTCCATACCAAGGCAGAGAGACAGCAGGTGGAATACCAAGTGTTAATACAATTTCCCCCTAATTCTGTGACTTGTCATAACCTTGAATATAGGATTTAATGGGGACCAATAGGCTAATAGTAAATTAATAGTTTGTATTTCAGTGTAACTTCATAGTTTATGAATTATAGCACATTTTTTATAACAACTTGTGAGATATGTAGAATAAATTTTATTTCCCTGTCTCACACTTGAGGACCTTGAAAATTAAAGAGGTCTAAGGGACTAGTCCAAAGTCACATAGCTGGTAAATATTCTGGGTAGCTCCAAGTCTTCTGACTCTTAAGGTTAGAGTTTCCCCCTAATATCCTGCCTTTTTGTGCTAACAACCTTTGGATTAAATCCAACATGGTTGAGCCTCCTCTGTGTAGTGTTTAGTGTTAGGTGCTAGTACATGATATTCTGACTATCTCTCTTCCCTGTGCAGAGTAGTTGAACTCCATATAATGTTAATGGGAATTGAAGATCTTATACCTTTTGTTAATTAGGCACTGAAGCACATGGATTGTGATGTCTTCTGCCTCAAAAATACTCTTAGGTGAGATTTTGCTTTGGGGCTCACTCATTGGAAGAAGGTTCATATGGTTTGGCCAGGTGAGACACTGGGTAGCCAATTAAGGAGGCTTCTAGCTTTGAAAACCCAGATGTTGATGCTTCTTTCTCTGGTAACTGTGTGTGTATGTAATGGTCCGACAGCTGGATCTGTCTGTTGATCTGTGACGTATGTATTGCTTATGGTCAGACAGAAGTCCTGTCTGTTGGTCTTTATGTTATTTTCTGAGTTTGTAACTTCTGCTTGTAATTTCTGTTCATATTTTCAGGGTGCTGACGTGAAACTAAGTGAATGATATATGTGTTTGATTAAATAAGATGGTTGACTCCTTAAAAGTTGCTTTCCTTTAACAAAAGCAGATTAAAAAACCTGTACTAGTAGGTCATCCTGGGTATGATGGGGTGCTTGCTGTTACATCCTAATGTTCTAATTTCTCAAATCATAGCATTGGATGAGGTGATCTTTTTTTTTTTTTTTGATAAAAATTTTTTTATTTAACTTTTACATTCATTTTCACAAAATTTTGGGTTCCAAATTTTCTCCCCTTTTCTCCCCTCCCTCCAACCCAATTCACTGAGCAATCTAATTTTCCCTGTCTCCAATCTGCCCTCTCTTCTATCATCCCTCCCTTCTCTTGTCCCCATCTTCTCTTTTGTCCTGTAGGGTCAGATGACTTTCTATTCCTCATTAACTGTATGTCTTATTTCCTAGTAGCAACAACAATACTCAACAGTTGTTCCTAAAACTTTGAGTTCCAAATTCTCCCCATCCCTCCCTCCCCACCCATTCCCTTTGGGAAGGCAGGCAATTCAATATAGGCCCTATCTGTGTAGTTTTGCAAATGACTTCCATAATAGTCATGTTGTGTAAGACTAACTGTATTTCCCTCCATCCTATCCTGCCCCCCATTGTTTCTATTCTGTCTTTTGATCCTGTCCCTCCCCGGATGTTGACTTCAAATTGCTCCCTCCTCCCATTGCCCTCCCTTCCATCATCCCCACCCCCCTTGCTTATCTCCTTCTCCCCCACTTTCCTGTACTGTAAGATAGGTTTTCATACCAAAATAAGTGTGCATTTTATTCCTTCCTTTAGTCAAATGTGACAAGGGTAAACTTCTTGATTTTTTTTTTCTCAGCTCTCCTCTTTTTCCCTCCACTAAAAAGTCTCCTGCTTGCCTCTTAAATGACATATAATTTACTCCATTCCATTTCACCCTCTTTCCTCCCCCTACCTTTCTCTCTCACCATTTACCTTAATTTCTTTTAAGATATGGTCCCATCCTATTCAATTTTCTCTGTGCTCTCTGTCTCTGTATGTGTGTGTGCGTGCATGCGTGTACGTGTGTGTGTGTGTGTATGTGTGCGTGTCATCCCACCAACTACCCAGATACTGAAAAGTTTTAAGAGTTACAAATATTGTCTTTCCATGTAGGAATGTAAACAGTTCACTTTTGGTAAGTCCCTTATGACTTCTCTTTGCTGTTTACTTTTTCATGCTTCTTCTCATTCTTGTGTTTGAAAGTCAAATTTTCTTTTCAGCTCTGGTCTTTTCATCAAGGATGCTTGAAAGTCCTCGATGTCATTGAAAGACCATATTTTCCCCTGAAATATGATACTCAGTTATGCTGGGTAGGTGATTCTTGGTTTGAGTCCTAGTTCCTTTGACTTCTGGAATATCCTATTCCACGCCCTTCGATCCCTTAATGTAGAAGCTGCTAGATCTTGAGTTATCCTGATTGTATTTCCACAGTACTGGAATTGTTTCTTTCCAGCTGCTTGCAAGATTTTCTCCTTGACCTGGGAGTTCTGGAATTTGGCCACAATGTTCCTAGGAGTTTCTCTTTTTGTGTCTCTTTCAGGCAGTGATTGGTGGATTCCTTGAATACTTATTTTATCCTCTGGTTCTAGAATCTCAGGGCAGTTTTCCTTGATAATTTCATGGAAGATGATGTCTAGGCTCTTTTTTTGATCATGACTTTCAGGTAGTCCCATAATTTTTAAATTGTCTCTCCTGAATCTATTTTCCAGGTCAGTTGTTTTTCCATTGAGATATTTCACATTCTCTTCCACTTTTTCATTCTTTTGGTTTTGTTTTGTGATTTCTTGGTTTCTCATAAAATCATTAGCCTCCATCTGTTCCATTCTAATTTTGAGAGAACTATTATCTTCAGTGAGCTTTTGAACCTCTTTTTCCATTTGGCTAATTCTGCTTTTGAAAGCATTCTTCTCCTCATTGGCTTTTTGAACCTCTTTTGCCAATTGAGTGAGCCTGTTTTTCAAGGTGTTATTTTCTTCAGCATTTTTTTGGGTCTCCTTTACCAAGGTATTGACCCATTTTTCATAATTTTCTTGCATCTCTGTCATTTCTCTTCCCAGTTTTTCCTTCACCTGTCTAACTTGCTTTTCAAAATCCTTTTTGAGCTCTTCCAAGGCCTGAGCCCACCCAACATCCCCCTGGGATGTCTGGGATACAGAGGCCCCACCCTCCACATCTTTCCCTGATGGTAAGAATATTTCCTCCTCATCAGAATTGAAAGGCGGGAACATTTTCACCTGCTCAAAGAAGCTCTCTATCATCTTTTTTTTCTTCCCTTTTATGGGCATTTTCCCAGCCAGTTACTTGACTTCTGAGATTCCTCTACACCCCTGCCTAGATCCACCCAGCTAGTGCTTGGGGTCTGAGATTCAAATGGGCTTTCACCGGCAGGCGCAGCTGCTATTCAATGTGAGCTTAAGTTGTGGCGCTGGGGTGGGGGCAGGGCTGCCTACCAGGCTCAGTTCCCTCAGGGGCTTTATGCAGAGACCTTCAGTAATGGAGTGGGTGGGGACCGGGCCACCTCCCAGTCTCAGCTCCTTCAGGTAGTTTATGCAGAGACCTTCAGTAATGAAGATCCTGCCTGCTCGGGGAGTCCCAGGGGGCCGCCAGTGCCCCTGCCTCTGCCTCCGCTGCTTCCTCCCGAGGGGGCCCGAGTCACGGAGACACCCCGCTCCCCTCTTGGCCATCCCAGACGTCTCTCTCACTGACCTGTAGCGCCCGTGGGTGGAGGGACTTTCCCAGCTGCCGGAGATTCCATCCCTGAAGCCTGCTCAGATCTGCACCTCTGGGGCCGTGGCCAGAGCAGCGCTGGGGTGCACTCCGCTTTCTGGGGCATGACGGACCCTGGGGACGGCTCTCCAGGGCTCTCTGGAACAGAAATGTCTTCCACTGTGTTTCTGCACACCCTGCAGTGATCCAGAACTTGTGGGGAGCTCTTCTTACATTAAATCCATGGGCTGTGGGTTCGGAGCTAGCATATGTGAGTCTTTCTACTCCTCCATCTTGACTCCACCCCCAAGGTGATCTTTTTAACTTAAAATTCTGTGATTCTTAAGGCTCTTACTTTCTCTAAAATTCTAGCTTCTTAAAACTCTTCTACCCCTGACATTGCATAGCAATTCTAATAATAACTGACCTTACTATATGGTTTTAGTATTTAATATGTTATATATATATTCATTTTCTTCATGTATGCTACTGTATGTAGGTTAGTTTTATGTATATTATCTCATTTGGGCTCCACAAAAAGTCATGGGAGGTAGATGGTGTAAGTACTTTTGTCTCCCTTTTGAAAATGAGACAATTGAGACTCATAGGGATGAAATGATTTTACTAAGATCGAATAGCTGGCATTTAGACACTGATTTTCTGACTCTAAAATTCTTTCCATTACATTATAACTACACCAAGTTTCTCTTTTGGAGTCACAAAGGAGCCCTGGATCTTTCCTTTCCTGGTATGAGTGATATAGGAATAGATAATTGGGTAGGTGTGAGATTGTGGAAAACAATTGTACAGTATCAATTGTAAAATGGAAAAGTGTTGGAAACTGAATGAATAGTGAAGAGAGGGGAGTAAAACAGGGAAGAATTTAGATCATTATAAGGTTGTGAAAATGGATCACTGGAATAATGTAATATTCTTAATAGAAACCGGAAAGTTTGGCATAACTTTGCATTTAGGGGAGGAAGATAACGAATTCTTTTTTGAACAAGCTGATTTTGAAATACCTAGTAGGGGAAGTGTCCCCTTGCATTTGGTGATATGGGGACTGTTGATCAGGAGCATAGTTAGGATACATAGAGTTATTTGTAACTGAATCTATGGTAGCCGATGAGATTTCTCCAGAAAGAATGTGTAGAGGGCCCAGGACAGAGCCTTGGAGGATGCCTAAGCTTGGTGAGAGATGGATAATGATACAACAAAAGTGACTTAGGAAGAATGGTCTATAAGATTGGTTGAAGAGAACCAAGAAAAAGAAGTGTTAGGAAAGATGAGGGAAGAGAAACTATTTGGAAAGAGGAGGTGGTATAATATTAATAGTGATAGTGAGGTACAATAAAATGAGAGCTAAGGAAAGGCAATTGGATGTAGGAGTTAAAAATTTGCTGGTCCCTTTTAAGACTGGTTTCATTTGAGTGGTGGATTTGGAAGTCAGATTGCATGGGATTGAGAAGTGAGGGCAGGAATTCTTCCTCTCCCCCACTTTTGTATTCCTAGAGCTCAGCACAGTGCCCAGCATGTAGCAGACGTTAAAAAAAATACCTGTTGACTTTACTAGACAAGTTTTTGTAGAAGAATGTCTATGAAATAGAATAAATACGTACTTGAGGAGGATGGCAGTCAAGGGAACATTCCTAAAGAATGGAATATATCCAGTCAACATTGCAGGGAAGAAAGCAAAATCTAAGGAGAGCTTGATGATTAGGTAGGGAAATGGAGGAGTTGAAATGGCAAACTACTGGAGACAATGGAAAGAGAAGGCTTCAGGAAACCAGAGATAGAGCCAAGATTGGAGGATGATGTCAAGAAGTTTTAAGTTGTGGAATGAGAGAAGGGGCTTAGGGCAAAGCACCTGTTTTCTCTATGAGGTAGGAGGCAGGGTCTCTACTGAGAAAAAAGCAGGGAGGGACTCTTGAAGAGAACATCTCAAGTAGTTGCTTCTGGGAAAATAATATGGTCTGTCCAGAAGCATAAAGGAATTGCCATGACCATAGAAAGGGTTCAGTGAGATTAGGCAACACAAATTTGCAGTAGACCCAGTTACTGAACTTAATAGCAGTGTTTAGTAATGAATAAAAGCAGAGAAAGTGAATGAATAAGTGCATGAAAGAATATAAGCACTTATTAAGTACTTACTACCTTCCAAACATTTACTCAGCATTGGAGTTACAAATACAAAATTGAGCCAGTTCCTCCCCTCACAGAGTTCATATTCTAATAGGGGTAGATAATGAATAGAGAAGAGCACTGGGCAGGCAAGGGAGATTTGGTCTGAGAATTCAGTCGTGGTGATTTGAGTTACAGAGGAGCTGATTAACTGATCCTTTCCAGAAATAATATTAGTACTGATTCAATTATGGTTCCCAGAATTAGAGGAGTTGGAGGAGGATTACAGTAAACAAGGATAATTTAGCTCAAGAATGAGGGTTCCAAAGCCTAATGAATTAAATCTCCTAGGGGCATGGTTTCCGGAGGTCTTGTGATTTAAAGAGTGTTGTAGCAGTACTGATTACAAGAAGGTGTCTCGGGAGGATGACTGGATGCAAGGATGGAGTTAATCCAGAATTCAACTCTGAAACAGAAGTCCTTTTGTGCTTACAAACAGTAATATGAAAATGAAAAGATTGCAAAGAAGTCTAATTAATGGTCTTGTAGCAAGAACACTAAATTCAGGTTTAGGTATAATGGTTGATAGTTTCCAAAATGAGGAGAGGAGGCCAGAGAACTTCTTGGTTTGCAAGAATGCCCAGTGTGCCTCTCAAAACATATTTAAATATTTAAATGTAAAATTCAGTTTCACTGGGATTCATAATTTTATCAGTGTAAGTATTCCATCCACTGATGACTATCACTGTTTTGTGAAAAAGGTGACCTTTTATCTGTGAAAAAAAAAATCACCTTTTTACCAGATTGGTGATGTCTCCCAGGTTTAAATCAGTTGGTGATCAGATGATGGCATGATGTAGAAACTTGTGCTCTGAAGGATTAACTTTTGAAAACCCAGTTTCAGCTCTGTGAGATGTCAAAGAATGATTTTAGTGAAGGAAATTCTTGCCTGTTTTGAAGTGGTAGCTTCCTCAGTTTGTGGTATAAGGGGTTGCTCTAATTACTGATTGTTCCAATTTAATAAAAAATACTTCAACATCCAATCCTAAATGTTTAGGAGGAAATGGAAAACTGGTATAGGAACCAGAGGCAGGAACTAGTGGAAAATATATATATTGTCTCAATTTGTTATAGTAATTTTTGGATTTAGACAAGGTTCCACAAAAGAAGCAGATAGATTAATAATATATTGAAATAATAGGCTTTCATTATGTCACTTCACCTCACATAAGATTTTACCTTTGTAATCTCTTTTGTATATACCACCTTCCCCTTTTCTCCTCTGATACTGCCACCCTGTGGTACAGGTCCTTCCTTCTCATGTCTTGAATACTTCAAAATGCTGGTGAGTTTCTTCCTGCTTGAACCCATCCTCCGTTCAGCCCCCAAAGTGATTTTCCTAAAGTACAGGTCGATCATGTACCCTTTCCGCAACTTCCTTCACTCACCCCCTTCAGGAAACTCCATTTACTTTCTATTGCTTCTAAAATCAAAATATGAAATTATTTGTTTGGCATTTGAAGTCTCTCATAATCTAGCCTCTCTTACCTTTCCAGTCTTCTTACAATTCCTCAGCATGTGCTCTTTGATCCAGTGTCGCTGACCTCCTAATTATTCCAAAAACAAGATATTCCATTTCTCAGCTACAGGTATTTTCTTTGGCTGTCCTCCATGCCTGAAACATTCTCTCTGTTTTATTCTATTAACCTCCCTAACTCCCTTTAAGTCCCAACTAAAATCTCACCTGTTATAGGAAGCCTTTCCTAACACTTAATTCCAATGCCTTCCCTCTGTTAATCATCTCCAATTTATCTTGCATATAATCCTGCTTTGCATATATTTTTATGCATCTTGACTTCCCCATTAGATTGTAAGCTCCTTGAGGACAGTTACTATCTTTTGCCTCTTTTTCTGTCTTCAATGCTTAGCACACTGTCTGAAACATAGTAGGTGCTTAATAAATGCTTACTGATTTGACTGCTTGATAAGAGAAAGTTTAAACATTACCATGAGAAGGTTGTGCTGAAGCAAGGGGAAAAAAAGGGGGAGTGAAAGAAAGTTATAAACAGATTTTACCTGACCTTAGATACAATCTTTCAAGCCATCTCTAATGTCTCAATAATATGAACTATTTGTGCCTGACCTGTGTGGTAGAGATCTTTGAATTTGATATTCTAGATTCCTTTTCTGTGCATTCATACAGTCTAGTCCTGTTTCGTACAAGGTGTTCGTTTTTTCTTATTTTTAAGAATCCTTGTTTTTCAGGAGTCAGCTCAGGTTCGAGTGCCCTATGTGAAGCTTTTCCTTATGCCTTTGGGTAATGGTATGTGACATATTTTAAGATCAGTATTTAAGATCAGATCAGCTGGGAGTGCAGTAAGATCTGGGTTCAAATGTAATTCAGGGAGACTAAAGAAGCTACATGAGGAGATGTGCCAGACATTGATAAAAGCAGGCTGGATTTGAGTCATGGAACCCATATTTGAATACTAACTGTTCTTTATTACCTGTGTTACTTTGGGCAAGTCACATCATGTCTTTTTTCCTTTGTTCTGTACAATTAGAAGATTCAACTCTGTGACCTCTGAGAGCCCTTATAGGACTAAATCTGTGATTCTTTGTGTGAGTCTGAGTTATCTATGAAATAAAGGGCCTGATCTAGCTCACTCCTGGCTCTAACTCTAACCCTAACCCTATTGTCCTGTTGCTCAACTGACAGATTCAGGGGAGATGTGATTGTTGTTTTCAAGTATCTGAAAGGTTAACATGATGCAGAGGGATTTGACCTTCTTGGTCCTGGAGGGCAGAACTGGGATGGATGGATAGAAGTTCCTGTCAGATAGATTTTAGCTCAGCACAAGGGAGAGATTCCAACAGTGAGTACGGTCCTACAGTGGCATGGGTTGCCTGGAAAGAAAGTTAGTAGAAATGTTCAAGTAGAATGAAATTACCCCTTTTCTGAAATCTTATAGAGGAGATTTCTGATCAGGCAGAATTCTTCATGGTTGTTCTCTGAAGACTTTTTCTATTCAAAATTCTCCAGTCTGTGATTCCGTAAGCAAGGAGATTTGTTTTTCACACGGGTGAAAAAATCTTACACACCTATTGCTTTTATCAGATAAGCCATGAAGGACTGTCTAAACAATATCTTTAATTTGGCCTGGGAATTAAATCCAAGGACTTGTGTTTGACTCAACAGGGATGTATGAATGAAGTAACGCAATGTACCATTTAATACACAGAGAGGTGGCAGTTTAATTCTTGAGAGGTTTACAATTAAGGCATGTACCTTTAAAAATGCAGTAAATACTTTAAACTCATAATAAACCTGTTGGTATATTAATGGTGATGTAAGATACACCAAATAATATTTTTGCATTTGATTTCTTGGATTCAGTTATGAAGTCCATTTAGATCATCCTAGATATGTCATTATCATTGATGATGTAAAAATAATTTCCTTCTCTTCCCTAGTCTCCCTGGAAAACTAGAATATAAACAACAGTCTGGTTCTGAAAGATGTCAATTCAACAACTGGTTCTATAACAAACTGTAAATATTCCTCTAGGTGTAGTATAAACTTTAAAGGTACATAAATGCTAATAGGATTCAGTGAAGGGAAAACTGCCCTTAATTTCTCCTCTTGTTCTTTTGTTGGGGCTGTTCTTCTCAGCAGGCATGCCACCTGCCCAGCTCTCTACTTTGTAAATTTTATCCATCCTTCAAAGTCAAATTCATCCGACTTCCTCTAGGAACGGCTCCTTCCCTTACGAATCCAGGACACACTGATATCTACTTCTTTGGTTTCCTTATTTTTTGCACCGGTCATTAGTTGGTTACATTACTGTTATGTTATTCTCTATGTTTTTTTCAAATAGTATGTAAGCCCCTTTAGGGAATAATGGAAAGGGCACCAAAGTGAGAATAGGAATAAGAAGGAAAGTAAGGAGAAAACCAAGCCTAGTTGTTAGGATGTCAGTTTTGGAAACCCTGTTGTCTAGCCTTGTATTCAATGTCAACATTTAGTGATATTTTTAATCTTAGCAGCTCTTTAAGTTTCTCTTACCTTCCAAAAAATCTGTGAAGTAGATGACATAAATGTTATGGTTTGTCATAGATGTGGTAAATAGTGAAGAGGGCTTCCAATCTGGCTCTCCTGATGTTAAGTCCTATTCTTTGCCTGCTGTACCCTCATCTTTCCTGCTTCCTTCCTATCCACATTGTCTCATACATATGCATGCATTCATGCATGCATGCATGTATGTATGTATAACTGCCAAGTGCGTAGTGCAAACAGTATTTGTACATAAAAATCCCCTAACCTAATATGCCTTAATCCTTCAAAACACACAGATACAATCACTCTCTGAGATTCAAATACTTATGAATTGGCTCACTTAGGCCACAGAATAGCCTTCAGATATCACAGAACTATTTTTGGTTAGTAATTTCTGAAGGTGATGTTTCTCAAGTAACCAAGCCATCTTGTGAAGCACCTATGTGACTTGTGTGATTGAGGTCACATGTGTATAAAATCTCCTGTGAATACTTGATGCCTTGCTGTAGAGAATTCATTTTTGAATTCTAACTAATTGTGGGTGTCATCTCAGAAAGACTGAGTTTGTGCCCTAATAGATAATATTAATAGTAATGATGGCATTATCAATACCATAATTCTGTGTAGTAGTTTAGTAATTTCAGATTTATCTTATGGATTTGAAATGTATTCCAAAAAAAGGTGACGAGGTAAAATATCAATAACTACCCTATAACAAAAGCAAGTGTCAAGTCATGAACAGCACACATGCCCCATTAGTATCCATGTAGTATCAAGAAATGTAGATGACCCATAATAGCCTATTTGATTTGAATAGAAAGACTTGACAGGATAATGTGAGCAAGAATCACAGATTCTTGCTATGAATGTCTGAGATGAATTGTGGTCTTCATCATTATGGAAAGTCCTCATATTAGTTGAGATTATAGATTCCTTAAAGTATTTATGTATCTTATGTGATCCTAACAGATACAGTGCGAGAAATAGTGGGTAGAAATAATTCTCTCTGTTTTTCAAGAAAAGAAGGACATTGAGGCTGAAAGCAATTAATTAATCTGTTCAAATTCATGGCATGGTAGTAGAACCATTCTTTGATTCCAGGTTTTCTAAATATAATTCTATTCTTTAAAAAAATGTGGCACACATTTGCTCTGGGCTTACTATTCTAACCCTTTCTTACTCTTATATAGTGAGTCCTCAGAGCAAGGCTAGATTGCTTTTTCCACTCTAAGTTTATGGAGTAACCCTCAGGAATTGGGCTTTCTCTAATGCTGTTGCTCAGGAAATTCCGTTTACATTATTCCTGCAATATCCATTGCCAGTTATTATTTTCCACAATATCTAATTCATGAACTGTCTAGATATCAATCCACCAGTTACCATTTCCTTAATATCAATTAGCCACCTAATATCATTTAGTCTTTACAGAGGGATAGCTAGTTAAGAAATAAAGCCACAACCAAAGTACAAAAGTGGGAACCCACTGTCCTCTACTATTACTATACCTGAGGAGAGAGGACTTAAATTTAAAATGATGACTACAGACAGTCCCCCTACCAATTTCACTTCCACATGTGGTATAACTAAGGGCTGAATCATTCTCTTACTTCCAGAACAAACTGTTACTTCCAATCTGCTACTACACCATGGTGGCGTGATTACAAAGGGAATACGGTCCATAGCATTGCTTACAATTGCTGCTGTGGCTACCTCTCATTCCACACGAGGCCACAGAATTTATCCCTTCCTCACTCAAAGTCCGATCATGAGAGAGTTCTTCTGTTAGTTCCAGTTTTGGAGCCAATTAAAAAGGTTTCTATTAATCCCAAAGTAAATAGAGAGGGAAGTAATGATGCCCGCACTTGCTTTGAATAAGGAAGGCAAAGAAAAGGCTCTTAGCCCCTCCAATGACATTTTTAGACGTGAGCTCACTAAGCTAAGTTAATGCAGGGCTGAGCAAATTTTGCATGCTCTGAATTTTGCATTTGTGAACTTTGCTCCATGAATTACAAAAAATGCCACCTATATGCAAATACTGTGCCACCTCTTGGGTTGTTACAGAGATCATTAAGACATTGTCCTAGCTGTAGTCAAGTTTGAATAATAGTGAAATAATTCATGTTTGTGGGTAATTAAATAATAATTATTACAGAGTTGTTGCAAAGAGTCATGAAAAGAGAACTTGCTTGAAACCAGGAACAACTGAGTTCAGGTCCCATCTTTAACACAGGTTGTGTGGCCCTGAACAAACACTGTCATCTCTCAGTGCTCTAGGCAGCTCTTCAAGATTCTACATTCCCAAAGAAGTGCCAGTATTGATAGAAGGATATTCCTCACATATACCAAGGAAATCACTATCCTTGCCCCTAACATCAATGAGAAATACAGTGTTCTATGATCATATCTGGCTGGAGAGATTATGGATGACTTCAAGGAAGAACTAATAGAATGGGGTTTTGAAGAATAGCTATGTGTTAACTACACTTGTGGTTCTCTTGCCTTAATTTTCTTCTGTCTTCTTTGTTCTATATTCAGTGAAAAAAGTTGGGAAGTCAGTTGGTGGGTGGGTAGGTGGGCAAAGCTATGAAAAGACAGGCACTAGATGCACTGCTTCATAATTAACTTGTTTCATCTTAAACTTTTTTTTCTTTGTCAGTCCTTCCATCTTCTGTCCCTCACTGAGATATGGCACCTTATTGTTGTCACTACTTTTGTTTCCACTCTTTTAGTTACTTGTTTAGATATTCTTCATATACTGTTTCCTAGACTAACTAACCAGGTGGAGGAGTTGAAATACTCCTTGCTCCCCATTTCCTTTTCTAGATTCTACCTCTAACACTTTCACTAAGCAACCTCTTCTCCTTTGAAGCTCACATTTGTTCATTCATTCGTTCATTCATTCATTCATTTATTCATTCTTTCATTAATTGCCCAACAATCGGTACCTCTAGGATATTCTCCTTCCTTCCCTTAGTGGCTCACTTTTTTCCCTCCTTTGAAACTCCTGCCCTCACCTTAAGTATCTTCATCATACATGTTGTGAACCCTCAAGTACCCTAACTTTTCAGTTCCCCAGTCCCCATGACTTATCTCCTTCACTTCACATGAGCTGTACAGAGAGGTGATCATACCTTTATTCTTGCCATCACTCATAAGTGTTCATTACCCTTGATCATAAACTCTGAAATTCCTTTATCTTGTCATAATTGTTATCATTCCACTTCCCTGTTTTCTATCTCTAACACTGTTCTTTACTCTCACTGTGGCCTCCAAACTTTCATCTTCTTGTTCTTTTTTCTAGGCCATCACCCCTGCACTAGTTACAGTCTACTTCTTTTCCTCTCTTAGCCTCGTATTCAATTCTACCCTGTCTTTTACTTTAGAATCTTGCCTTCTTTTCCTATTTCTAACATGCTTTATCAAATTCCAGCCTTGGATTACTCCAGCCATTTGCTTATTCACTCCTATTTATGTTCTGCTGAACAGAACTGGAGAAAATCATAGAACCTTGCCATTTACTGGAGTCATTACAAAATTATGTTATGTAGCATCAGCTGGACTCTTAGCTAGGTAAACATCTTTTTCCAGAATTGATTTGCTGTCCCCCTTTCCACAGTCATTCCAATCATCTCTCCTCAAGCCTCTTATGACATTCATTTCCCTCACCCTGTTTACTGAGAATGTTTCTGACCTCATAATTCACTGAAAAAAAAATTGACATCATTTGTTGAGAGCTCCCACTTCTCCCTTTCTCTGTGTCTTTCTTCATTCCTACTTACTGTGGTCGCATATGAACAGACGGCCTGTTGCCTTGCCAAGGCAAATTCTTCTTCATATGCCTTTGGTTCCATCCCCTTCCAATTTCTTCAGCAAATTGCCCCTGCTGTCATCCCTGTTTTCTCTTATCTTCAGTCTCTTTCTCTAGTGGCATCTTCCTGCTGTTCACAAACTGCCCAGCTTCCTCGTTCTGTAAAATAAAAACCCCAAACCTCACTCGATCTGGCCATCCCCAACAGCTATCATCCTCCACTCTGTATCTAAGCTTCTCACAAATGCCACCTGCATTTGGAGTTTCTGCTTCATTGGACTGTGCTGATCACCTTCTCCTCTATGCTCTCATTCTCTGTAGATTTTTATGAAGTCATTTTGTCTTGGTTCTCTTCCTTTCCCCTTCCCCTTCTCCTTCCCCTTCCCTTCTCTTTCCCCTTCCCTTCTCCTTTCCCCCTCTTTTCTCCTTCCTCCTCCCCTCTCTTCCTCCTCCCCTCCCATCCCCTTCCCTTCTCTTCCCTCTACATTGTCTTACTTGGTGATTTTTTTCCAGTTATCTAAGATTTATGGAAGTGATTGTAGAAAACTGAAAACAAATAATTTCTGAAATAATTCATTCGGATGATTTCTAGTTCTGTATTTCCAGTCCTGGTCTTCTTTTTGAGGTCAGGTTTGAGTCTCCCAACTCGATTTTGGATGTTTAGACCTCCCCCCATTCCTACCATTCCTGACTTCTTTATTATGTCCGGGTGATGTGCCATATTCTACCAGTCACTCATGCTCAGAACCTTGAGATCATCCTAAAGTCTTCATTCTCATTTATCCCATGTGTAAAATCTATTGCCACATCTTACCATATCTACCTTCACAGCGTCTCTTATATTTACCTCATTTTCTCTATTGAAGCCTTCGTTCAGGTCCTTCCATCACTTCTTCCATGAACTAATGTAATCGTCATATGACTGGTCTGCCCCCTTCAAACAACTCTCCCCTCTAATCCATCCTGTATTCAACTGCCAAAATAATTTTTCTAAAGCATATATCTGACCATGTCACCCATCTCTTCAGTGAGGGCCATTGGCTAACCATTTTAGTCATGATAACCTATAAAGTCATCTGTTTGGAATGCCTATCTCTTCATAGCCTAACCCCTTCTCACCTTTCTCATCTTTTCATATTTCCCTTCGCACTCCATGATCCAGGGACGCTGGCCTACTTGTAGTTCCTTGCATAGGACACTTCATCTTCTACGTCCTTGTCTTTACTTTATCTGTCCCCATTACCTGGAGTGTTCTGTCTTCTCCCTTATGCTTCTTGGTTTCCCTGAATTCCTTCAAGACTCAGCACAAAGCCCACATTCTGAAGGAGGTCTTTCCTATTCTTTCACAACCTCCAACCTCATAGTCCCCTTTCAGGCTCCCTCCCCACCCTAGCTGTCAGTGCCTTTTCTTGTGGAGTACCTTCTATCTGGTCCCTTGTCTTTAATATACTTATTTATGTTCTACATTAGACTGTATGTGCCTTGAGGACCGGAATTGTGGGGGTTTTTAAAAATGTGTTTTATGTGTGTCCCTAGAACTTAGCACAGTCTGGCGTGTAAGTTATTAATAAATTTTTGTTGATCTGTTGACTGATTGGACTGTTGATGGATGCATGGAGTGCCGTAGCAGTGCTGGAAAGGAGTTTGAGATTTTGCCAGGAAAGGGACTGAAATATTCATGGTCTTTGGCAATGAGATCTTACTGCTTGGCACATACCTCAAGGAGGTTGAAGTTAGGAGGAAAAAGAGCCCCATATACACTAGAATTTTAATGGCAGCACTTTTTATAATGTCAAAGAAGTGGAAACCAGTAGACACCCATCAATTGGGGAATGGCTAATCAAATTGTGCTATGTGAATGAAATGGAATATGACTCCATCATAAGAAACAAGCATAAAGAGCATGAAGACATGCCAGATGATTTATATGAAGTGACAAAATGCAGTAAGCAGAGCCACAAAAGATAGAGAACTACCACAACCACATAATGGAAACACTATCAAAAAAGCAAATAAAGCAAAGGAAATTCTGTTGTAAGTATGAGAAATCTTGGTCTCAAAGAAGAGGCAAGGAAATGCATCTTGCTCCATTCTTTGCATAGGTGGGGGACTGTGATTGTGGACCATTGCATATCCTCTCATACTTAGTTAATATGTTGGTTAATTGCTTATTTCCCTATGTTTTCTTACTTGGAGTAGCATTGCAGATAGGAGGATTTTTTTTTTTTTTTTTTTTTTTTTTTTTTTTTTTTGCAGGAGGAATAGACATATAGGAAAGGCATGGTATAAAATTAAATGATATGAATTAACATTTCTTTTTAAAAGTTAAGTGAGAGCATAACAAGTAAGCCTTGACATATGCAAAAGTGGTCATTGGGCAGAGTTATTTTTCTATTACCAGTAAATCAATCCCATTAATTTATCACCTGCTTCAGGCCACATTGTAGATTAAGTACTATAAGAGAGACTGGTGAAATGCAAAGGAAATATAAAGATTGGTCCCTAATAATTCTGAGATTCAGAGAATTTCAGAGAATGATGATCTTTGATGTTGTTTTTAACAAATATGTTTTTTATTTTGTTACATATTTCACATTTAAAAATTTTAGCATTCAGTTTTAATATTTTAAGTTGCAATACCATATTACCATGAGACCTATTTCAAAAGAAAACACACACATACGCACACACACAAAAAATAAAAGTTAAAAAAGTTGCTTCAATCTGCATTCAGACTCCATTTCTCTGGAGGTGAATAGTATTTTTCACCTTGTGGCCTTTGGAAATGTCTTGGATCATTATCTTGATCAGAGTAGCTACTAAGTCTTTCACAGTTGATCATTATTACAATGTTTCTGTTGTTGTGTACAGTGTTCTTGTTCTGTTCATTTACCTTTGCATGAGTTCCTGTTAGTCTTCCCAGATTTTCTGAAACCATCCTACTCATCATTTCTTATAGCACAATATTTTATTACAATCATATATAGAGTCATTTACCACAACTTGTTCAGTCATTCCCCAATGGATGGCCATTCCCTCAGTTTACAATGCTTTGCCACCACAAAAAGAGCTCTATAAATATTTTTTGTACAAATAAGTCCTTTATCCCCTTTTTTGATCCATATTTGTGTCATAAAAGGAATTTGGTAGGACTCCTTTGCCCATTTTTTCAAATAGTTTATGTAATATTGGAATTAATTGTTTCTCAAACATTTGGGAGAATTCACTTGTAATTCCAGCTGATCCTGGGTATTTTTTTCCTTAGAGAGCTTTTATATAGTTTGTTCAGTTTCCTTTTCTAAGATAAGATTATTTAAGTATTTTATTTCCTCTTTTGTTGAACTGAGCAATTTATTACTTTTTTTTTGTAAATACTCATCCATTTCAGTTAGATTATCAGCTTTCTTGCATTTAATTGGGCAAAATAACTCCTAATTCTTGCTTTAATTTCATCTTCATTGGTGGTACATTCATCCTTTTCATTTTTGACACCTGTAGTTTGGTTTTTGGCTTTTTAAAAAAACCTACTTAACCAATGGTGTATTTTATTGTTTCCCCTCCACCCCATAAAACCAGCTCCTAATTTTATTTGTTAGCTCAATTTTTAATAAATTTTTAATTTTATGAATCCATCGACATTCAGGATTTCCATTTTTATATTTAATAGGAATTTTTAATTTTTTCTCTAGTTTTTAATTATTATTTTTTAGCTGCATGCTCAATTCATTGATTTGTTCTTTTTCTGGTTGATGTATACACTTAGATTTAAATTTTCCTCTAAGTGCTGCTTTGACGGCGTTCTACCAGTTTTGGTGAGTTCTTTCATTGTTGTCATTCTCTAGTGGAATTGTTGATTTGTTCTTTGACCTACTCACTCATATGGATTAGGTTATTTAGTTTCCAATTAATTTGTAATCTGTACTTCTATGACCCTTTATTGGATGTCATTTTAGTTGCATTGTGGTCTGAAAAGGGTACATTTAATATTTCTGTTTTCCTGCATTTGATTATGAAGTTTTTATGTCCCAGTACTTAGTCAATTTTTGTGAAAGTACCATTTATGCTGAGAAAAGGTTATACTCTTTTCTATTACTTTGTTTCCATAGGTCTGTCATATCTAACTTTTCTAAGATTCTATTCTCCTTAATTTCTTTCTTATTTTATGCTTTGAATGGGGAGATTTGAGGTGACTTACTAGTATAATTTTACAGTCTAAAGTCTGTTTTAATTCTGACCACTGCCTTTTTTTATCCACCCTTCCCTTTATCATAACATCTCCCCCTTTTCTGATCCCATTCCCTCCTACTTCCCTGTTAGGTAAGAAGAATTTGTATATCTAATGTGTTTGTGTGTGTGTGTGTGTGTGTGTGTGTGTGTGTAGCTTCCTTCTGAACTAATTTAGAGGACCATTGTGTGCCTCTTTTACGTAAGATCATTTCCTCCATTCTTCCTTTCTCTTCCCCCTTCCCCTAGGCACCCCTCTTTCTTGCCCATCCTTTTTTTTACATCATCCCAACATAATTGACTTACTTATGTGCCATGTATGTGTATGTGTGTGTGTTCCTTCTGTCATAATAATAATAAAGGTCTTTGAAGTTACAGAAATCACTTTCCTTTATAGGAATATAAACCATTTAATCTTATTGTGTCCTTTATGATTTTTCTTTCAAGTTTACCATTTTATACTTCTGCTGAGTCTTATATTTGAAAGTTGAATTTTCTGTTCTGCTCTGTTCTTTTCATCAGGAATGCTTGAAAATTTTCTATTTCAATAAATAACCATGTTTTGCTTTGAAGGATTATACTCAGTTTTTGTGGGTAGTTGATACTTATACTGATTCCTACCTCTTTTGCCTTCCACATGATCATATTCTAAGTCCTCTCCTTCTTTAACATAGTAACTAAGTCTTTTGTGATCCTGATTGGGACTTCATGATTTTGAATGGTTTCATTCTGACTGCTTGAAGTATTTTCTCTTTGACCTGGGAGCTCTTGAATTTGACTATGATATTCCTAGGAATTTTCATTTTGAAATCTGTTTCAGGTGGTGATCAGTGTATCCACTTTTAAAAAAAATTTCTATTTTACCCTCTGGTTCTAGGTTATTGGGGCTGTTTTCCCTTATAATTTCTTGATGTATGCTGTGTGGACTCTTTCAAGTAGTCTAATAATTTTAAAATTATCCCTCCTCAATTTATTGTCCCAGTCAGTTGTTTTTATAAATGAGATATTTTACATTTTTCATTTTTAAAAATTCTTTTGACTTTGTTTTATTGTTTCTTAATATCTCATGGAGTCATTAGCTTCCACTTACCCTATTCTAACTTTTAAGGAATTATTTTCTTTAGTGAACTTTTGTATTTTTTCCATTTGGCCAGTTCTTTTTAAGGAGTTATTTTAATCATTGAAGTTTTTTTTAAACCTCTCTTTCCATTTTGGAAAATTCTGTTTTCTAAGGTGTTCTTTCTTCAGTTTTGTGCCTCTGTTACCAAATTATTTATTGTCTTTTCATAACTTTCTCCCATTTCTCTCATTTCTTTACCTAGTTTTTTTTCTCTACTACGCTTGATTTTGAAAATCATTTTTTAAAAAAAGATCTTCTAGGAATTCTTGTTAGGTGTGTGTCCAGTTCACATATTTCTTTTTCTTTGAGGCTTTGGTTATAACTCTTTTGATGTCATTGCCTTCTTCTGAGTTTGTTCTTGATCCTCCCTGTCATCATGGTAGCTTTTCATTGTCAGGTTCTTGTTGTTGTTCGCTTACTTTTCCATGCTATTTCTTGCCTTGGAATTGTATGTTAAAGTTGAGCTCTGTGTGTATGTAAGGTGTGGCAAGGTAGAGGTCATTGTCCCCAGTATCATTTCAGAGCTGGCTCTAGGGAGTGGTAAGTTTTTGGTGCTTCCAGAATGGGAGAGATGGTGTCACTGCTCTCCTGGTCTCTATTCTAATTCTTATCCAGAAAGGGATCATCATCCTTTGAAATTTCAGCTGATGTTGCTCCTCAAGATCCCTACTCCCTTGGGACCAGAAGTCATACTGTTCCTTAGAGCCTCTTCTCTTTTGGGATAGCAAGTGATACTTCCTCGGGGTCCCTGATTCCTTGTGACCTAAAGTGATATTGTTCCTCAAGGGCCCTGCTCCTTCTTGACAGAAAACGCTCTTCTATGCCCTTGAATTATGAATCGCAGTGGGTATAGGTAATGCAATTATCAATCCTGGTGCAAGGGCCTTCTGTAATCTTTTTCTCATGGTTTCATTAGAACTTTGAGTATATCATGAGTCATGTCTATGAGTAATTAGATGTGTTCTACCTAGCCTGAGAGTACAGATCTAAATCTGCTGGGTGAAATTATAGGCAGAAAAGGGATTTTTTGCTTAATATAAGGATTTTTAAAAAATATTTAGAATTGTCATACTATATATTGAGATTACTTGTAAGGTACCCCGTCCTTGGAAGCTTTTTGGTGGGTATCACGTGAGTTCCTGGTGTCAGACTGGATGTCCTCAAGAATCCCTTCCAGTTTTGACATTGTACGATTATATCATCTTGTGATATCACTAGCTACTAGCTGAGACTGGATATAGCATTTACTGAGCTAATGGTCTGATGCAGGAGCAGAGCCCATTTTTCTTAGGTCTTAAAACATAAGGACTGTTATATTAAATGATCTAACTTTGTGAGGTACATTTATGTTGAAATAATGGGATGGTTGAAACCCAGACTGAAAAATGTCTATTTATCTGGGGAGAAAAAGCCTTGGGTTTTTCCCTCAGTCTCAGTTTTCTCTCTTCCCAAGTCTCTGTGTTGAATTATAGCCACCGATTCAATGAAATATGCTTCTCAGTTATTTAAACCTGCTCACTGATGAAATGTGGTATCAGAGAGAGAGAGGGCTAGTGTCATGTTTGGATGGCACACCGAGTCAATCAGTATTTTTAAAGCAACCATTGTGTGCCTGGTGTTGGAGGAATTACAATGCTAATAGAAATGGAACTCTTCTTTGGTGATGTTTATATTCTACTTGAGGGTAATACAACAGAATGCAGTATGTTCTATGTTCTTACCTTCTATATTATAAGCTTCCTTCCACTTGTAACATTTGGTGTTCCAAGGGCTAATAAATAATAACCTGTATTGTATTACAACATCCATTCCAGTTCAGGGAGTTTTAGGATTATTTGCTGCTTCATCATCACCCTCCTCTCCCTCCCTACTAGACTCTACCCTACCCTGCCCAGATTGGTCCTGGCTCTCCATCAGTTCAGTAGAAGTTGCATTTGTCCATTTTTAACTGCCCATTTACAGAATAAAAGTGATGGAAGGTAATCTTTGCCAATTACTGTTTCTCCCTTCCTATGAAAGGAATCTTCCGTCTCCTTTATCCGTCTCCTTTATCCTGGAGGCCATCATTTGGTATTCTATTTGCATGTTGGACCTATATATCTGTATGAAGTAGTGACCCTCATTTCACCCCACTGGCTACTGTGCAGGTATTAGTAATGGGTAATAGGGCACTGGTAATGCTTTTTACATGGTCCAATATTCTGGTCACATTTTCACTCTCATTATAAACAAGGCTATTTTTAGTACGTTCAAATTTAAAATCTGCCTCCTAAGCTCCAGGCGAATTTATTGAGCTGCTGTACGTGTTTCTGAAAGGAATTCTCTACTGAGTGGTCTGATCTGGGGTTGGGGGTGGGGAGGGGAACAACCCAACCCTCTGACAGGCAGCCCTGCATTATTTAACTGCTAGAGCTATATTTAGCTACAGCTCCTGGGCCCTGCCATTGTGTTATTTTACCAAGAGATGCTGCAATTTCCTTGCTCAGTGGCTTAGCAAGACAGACTGGGAGATGGATGAGCTGGGGAAACATTTTGTGGTGCATTGAATGTGCACTAAACGTACTTCTCCTGTAACCTAACCACACCATGAACAAACTCCCCATTTGGGGGACCTATTTCTGGCTCTGTTTTCTAGACCATGTGAATCAACATCCTAGGTCAGTTTGAATCTAATTAAGAAAGACATAGACATCTTAAATGGTCTTCATTTAGTGAAAAGAGCACTGAATCAGGAATTCAGGGTTCTAGTCTCTGCTCTGCCATTAATTGCAAAGTTTGTGACCATGGCAGTAGTAGTAGTAGTAGTAGTAGTAGTAGTAGTAGTAGTAGTAGTAGTAGTAGTAGTAGTAGTAGTAGTAGTAGTACTAGTACTAGTAATAGTAGTAGTGCTTACAATAACATTCCTTTTAGTCTTTCAAGGGCCTCTGATCTGGTTATACATGTGAGTGCTTCATTGACTGAAGAAAAGATCACTGTCCCCCCTGTGCCTTAGGAAATGATCTTTGCGAGTTGCTGTGGCAACAAAAATGGTCAGGTTTTGCCAGGCTGGTCTTCATGCATTAGATAGTCAGTCTATTTTCATCTTGACTCTTCCTGCCAGAGCTGGTACATCACTGGTCTAGTTTTCATGGGCGTTTAAGGGTTTCAGCAATCCAGCCTTATTTTCCCATGACTACTCTTGATGCATTCTGTTTCCTGACCAAGCTAAACTATTAGATTCAGCATTCTACATCCATTCTCTGTGCAATGGCACAAGCTGTCCTCCAGGGCTCACATGTATGTACTTATTCCTTGTTGACTTTCAGAATCTTGGCCTCCTTTCAAGGCTCCACTCTGGCCTTCTGCTTCTGTTCTTCCTTGATGGCCTTCACATTCGCCACTCTCCCCCCAACCCCCAAGTTTTAATACAAGAGTATGTTTATACATCTATGCATATGCAATAGCCCCTCAATAAAATTTAATCTCTCTGAGGCAAGTTCCATCTTTTTTTCTTATCTCTGTGTCCTCAGCACCTAGCATTAATGCCGTGCCAATTGGTAATGTTTGTTTAAATGAAATGTTGAATAAGGTCTTATTCACCATTCCAGCAAAAACAAATATGCATATATGTGCACTATATTATAATAAAGATGTTTATGTAACAAATCTATATATGTCTATGCATATATATGTACATATGTACATATTTATGTATATATGTGCATATCTATATCTATAGACCCCCCCCATATATATATATATATATATATATATATATATAACTTATTGCTTCCAGTACCAAGGAAAGAAGTTTTTAGGTTTCATGACTTAGAACAGTTCAAACTTAAGGCCAGAGCAGAAATTCTAAGCCCCCCATTAATTCAGCAGTTTCCCTTTATCTGTTTGTCCATCCTGATTCACTGAGCTATAAATCCTCTGTTGTGCTACAGTATAATTGCTCTGATTTATCCAGAACTATGTTGACTCAATTAATGATGACCAGAATTAGCCCTTTCCCTGATGCTGTCTTTAAAAACTCTGTTCCTAATGAGCAATGTTAGGGAGTAATTGAGAGCAGCTGTCCCTGGATGTGACTGAATCCTGTCTTCCTCCCTCTCTGCTTTCTTCCCTGTAGGAAACCTGTCAATTCTTCCTCCCACAGTGGCCTAAGTCGAGGGCATTACACTGAGGACAGTGGAGGAAATGCTTATTTCCTGTGTTCACATTTCTTTTCAATATTTTCACTCCTGGTAAAGGCAAGAATGAAGCATGGTTGACCTGGGCCCATCTCTAAAATGAAAGCCTCCAGGAAGGATTCTTCAGTGAACTGAAGGGGTTGAAATGGTGGAGGGATGTCCCAGCAGGAGAAGGCTCCAGGGACTGAAGGAAGTTTTAGGATGAGAAGGTGGCTGAATCATGGTGGCAAAGTCTGGAGAGTTAGAAGCACACTAAGGACTATTTTTAGTTTTTACTTTGTAGCCTGACTTCCTAGCATAGTGCCTTACATATATTAAATACTTAATAAATGCTTTTTGAATTTGTGAATGACAACAGCCTTGGAAGGGAGCCAACACAGCCATGTTTATTCTAATTTTAGAGAAAAGGAAACTGAGGAATAGAAATATCATTCCAAAACACACAGTGGCAAGTAGCAGAGCCAGGATTTGTACCAAGGTCTTTTGTCTCCAGATCCAGTGCTTTTATAGCACCTTCCTGCCTTGTGGATTGTCAAAGATCACAGAGCTAGTAAGACATAGAATCCTAGAGTCCTTGAGCTGTAAAGGACTTCAAAAAACATTCCTCACATCACTTGAATTCTGTTTATTGTAGAGTCAGGACTGAAATATTAATCTTCTCCCTTTCCAGTGTGATTTTCAATGTCCTTGTTTTGCCTCAATAAGAATGGAAAGCAAGTCCCTCCTTTTATTTATAGCTCAGGTTGCACTGAGCCATTACTGTTAGTGGGCTTCACATTGTTTTTCATTTTGAAACATTAGTGGAGTCTATACAAGATTTTCTGAAGGTGGCCAGGTTTTCTTCTGTAGTTTGGAGCATTATACGTGCGGTTTTGTGAATTTGGCTTTCCTAAGAGAGTTGTCTTTGTAAATGATAGAGGCTAATAGAAAATTTCTATTCAGACTCCTCAGAATAGAGAGGCATTTTCAAGAAATTGAATGAGAGAAGGCATGAAATATTCATTTCCTGATAAATGTTATAGCAATGAAAAAAAGGTGAGAAAAAATGGCTCATTTTCATTCTGAACAAGAAAGATGAAGAAAGGAGTCTGTGAGGGTGAAAGGAACAAGGGGCAGGGCTAGTGGAGGTGGTTGCACATTGCCCTATGCTCTGCAAGATGGAAGAAAACCGTTCCTTGGCCCAGTAATTTGCTTTGTATATTTAGGTAGCTGTTATATATACAATGTGAGAGAACCCCCTGGGGCTTTATTTCATTGAGCAATAGCATCAGAAGATTATTCAAAGAATAGTTGAAGAAAAAACCCCACTGGGAACACCTGTCTTCCAACCCCTTTAAATGCCCAGAGATTGGCCCCCTGAGGAGAGGATCAAGGAGTTATCAGGGTGCTAAAGAAAGAGCTCTGGGAGTGGTGGTGAAGCCCTTCTCCAGGCTCTGCCTAAAGATTTAAGTGGATCTTCAGGAGAGGCAGGACTGGACATACTGGATAGAGTGTGTGTGTGTGTGTGTGTGTGTGTGTGTGTGTGTGTGTGTGTGTGTGTGTGTGTGTATCTCCTTCCCCATTTTCCCCTATATCATATTTTCTGAAATTTTCAGTAGTCTGCTGAAATGCAACCAGTGGAGAGATCTTCTTCACCTGTCACCTAATCAGGGATATCAGTATCAACAATTTCCTCCCAGTAAGGGATGGTAGAAACAAGTGGGTTTGGATAGATAGACAGGCAGACAGACAGACATTCAGAGGGATAGATAGAAAGTAAATTTATTTTGTGCCTATTTCCCAGCAAGATCAGGGAACAGCTTGGCTGTCAGAGCTGAGGGACCCCAGGCTTCTATTGGCAAGTAAATGAAGATGATGGACTGAGTACAAGGCAGCTTGGTGTTGAAATGGCAGGGAAAATGTCGGGAGGCCTGGTTTGGGACAAGATATCATGAAACCTCACTTGTCAAAGGCCAGTGTCCCAAGGGCCAAGTTCAAGGTTAAGCAGCTTGGAGTTCCAGTGGAAGAGAGTCAGAGGACTAGGCTTTTGAGTCTCTGTCCAGCCATTTGTGAAAGTGTGACTGTGAATGAATGTTTTCACCTAAGACTGTTTCCTCATCTTTAAAATTATAATAATAGCTCTGCCACTTTCTGCTCACCACGGTTTTTTTTGGTGGTACCTCTTGCCTGCCTTTCTGTAACTTGCTTCTAGTTTTGAACTTCAGGGGCAAACAAAATTGTGCTAATTTTCTTTCTGTCTGTCTGTGTGTACATGTATATACACATAAATACATACATTATAATACATATAATTAATAGGTAATTACACTTCCCCATGAGGAATTTTTCAATACTTAGAGACATAGACGCTTTTCTTCTCTAAGTCTTCTTTGCAGGGTAGACATACCCTTTTCTTTCAACTGATTTTTCCATGCGATTATTTCTGATTTCACCATAATGGTCACTTTCCTCTAATTTATTCCATTTTCTTAATGCCTTTCTTAGAATTTGGTGCCTACAACTATAGATAAAACTTCAGATCTGATCTGATCAACTAAGAAGATGTCTGTTCTATCACCTGTTAAATTTTGACATTAGAATTTTATTAATGCATCCAGTAGTCCCATTAGCTCATTAGCATGTGACACCATTAATATTTGGCTTGCAGCCCAATACAAGCCTCAGCTCTTTTCACCTAAACTATTTCCTTTTCCTCTGTAACCTATCCTGAACCTATATCTAGTTGAATTTTGAAGCTGGTGAAGGACTTTTATGCCTATTCTATTTCTTTACTTGCCAGACAGTGTTAAGTGCTACGGAAACATACAAAAGCAAAAAGAATCCTTGCTTTCAAGGCACTTACTTCAAGGAGAGGGAAATGATATGCCAGAGGGAGCTATGGTCAAGGACAAGAATTTTGTTCTGGTAGGTTACTGATATGGCGATTGGGGCCATAGAGGAATAGATTAACCCATTTCTCCTAGTAGCTGTGGTGACAGTCATTTGCTTACAGTTTTCAGAGCTGGAAAGGGAATCTGGGTAAATGTCCTTTAGCAGCTGAGTGGAAGATGGGCCAGAGAGTGGAGAGATGAGGTAGGGAGAATAGTAAAATGCTATTGTAATCGGCACGGGAAGATGACGACCTGAGATAGGGAGATGGCTGGGTCAGTGAAGAGTGCATATACAAGAGATATTGTAAAGGTAGAAACAACAGGATGTGGAGATGTGGGTCAGTGAGAGGGAGGTTAGCACTGAGGTTGTGAATTGAGTGAGTGCCAGTGTGCTTGTACCTTAGTAAGTACCCTAGAAAGTTGGGCATTTTGGAAGGGGCCAGTGAGTGGGAGGAGAGAGTAGAATTTCTGCTTTGGACATGATGAGTTTGAGATACTCCAGGCTGTCTAGTCTTTGATGTTCAAAAGGCTCTTAATACAGAGCTCTAGCTCAGGAGAGAGAGTCGGGTTACATACATAAATCTAGCAATCATCTAAATAGAAATATTGAACCATTGAAAAGTTGATCTGATCACCAAGTCAGGTAGTATAGAGAGAAATGAGAAGTGGTGCCAGGACAGAGCCTTGTTGAGGGGACAAGGAGACTGAGAAGGGGTGATGGCAGAGAGTAACTGGTTGGAGACAGTGAGCAACAGTTTCAAGTGCTGCAATGGGGTCAAGAAAGAGGACATTTACAGAATTTAATCTTAAGTAATATGGGTAGTGAATCCTAGATCATCAACTGGAAATTAAATGAAGTAATAACCTCTGCAAAGTTTCAGGATATAAAACAAATATATATAAATAATCATCATTTCTATATACTATTAATAAAATCTAGCAAGGAAATGATAGAAATTCCACTTAAATAACTCTAGAATATACATCTAGCTACCAAGATTTGAACAAGAATTATATAAATTAAATGACCAAACACCAATTACAGAGACAGACCTAAATAGAGAAATATTAATTGCCTACAGACCTGATGTACCATTATAATAAAAATTGCAACACTACCTAAATTATTTTGCTTGTTTAATGTCATATCAAACTACTGAAGAATTTATAGATAAAAAGTGAAATTATGTAGAGGCAAAAATGGCCAAGAATCTCAATGAAGAATGAAGAAAAATGAGAAAGAAGAATGCCAACAGTATCAGATCTCAAACTATACCACAAAGTAGTAAATCTCAAAATTATTCAGCACCTCTAGTTAAAGAAAAGAGAGGTTAGTTACTGGAATATATTAAATATACAACAAATAGAAACACACAAACTTAATAACCAAGTGTTAGATAAATTCCTCTCCTTAAGTAAAAATTCACTATTTGATTAAAAGCTGCTGGAAAAATTGGACAGCAACACAGCAGAAATTAGTTACATGGCAGTTCTTCATGCCTTTTCAAGATAAATTCTAAATAGATACACAACCTAGATAAAAAAAAAGATTATGTAAGCAAGTTAGAAAAATGAGGAGAAAATTCTATTTCAGCTGTATTGGCCTCAAGAGACTTGTGTTTGAAAAATGGGGAACAGAATCAAATAAGATAAAATGGATAACTTTTATTTACATAAAATTAAATTTTTTTAAAAAAATTACAAATCCAGTATACTTAAGATTAGGTTTAAAACAGTTAATTGGGGGAGAAAAATCTTTGCAGAAAGTTTCTGTGATGAAGATCATCATTTCCTAGACATATGTGGAACTGATTCAAATTTATAAGAACAAGAGCTATTCCCCAATTGATAAATGGTTATGAATGGGCAGTTCTTAAGGGAAGAAACTGAGGGTATCTATGTTCCACATCACTAATTATTAGAGAAACACATATTAAAGCTATTCTGGGGTGATAAAATTCCGAGGTTGATTTAAAAAAAATGACAAATATTTGTAGAAGTTTTCAGATAACAGGCACATTGATGCACTGTGGATGAAATTGTGAATTGGTTTAATTATTCTGGAAAGTATTTTGAAATCATGCTCTGGAAGTTATTAAACTCTGCCCCCTTTCACCCAGAACTACCATTACTAGGCCTATTTCACAAAGAGATCAGAGAAAGAGGAAAAGGTGATATATGTACAAAAATATTTATAGCATGTATTTTTGTGGTGAAAAATATTGGAAACTAAATGAGTTCCTGTCATTTGGGGAATGGCTGAACAAATTGTGGTGTACAAATGTAGTAGAATGCTACTTTGATATAAGAAATGTGACTTCTCAGAGAGACAAGAAAAGACTTGCATTAACTTGACACAGAATGAAGTAAGCAGAGCCATAACAATTTATATACCATTATCATAAAATGAAATATTAAGAGCGGCAGTCCATTAAATGCTTGACCAGGGTTCCAAAGCTCTGATGAAGAGCGCTGTCCACCTTGTGAAAGAGAGATCAGGGGACAAATGTACAGCATCAGAAATGCATTTCTTATGTGGAGATTTGTTTTCCTTGATTGTGCTTATGAGACACATGGGTTATTTTATCCCTTTGCCCTCTTCTTCTTCCATCTTCCCCCTTTCCCTCTTGCCCTTCCCTCTTCTATTTTCCATCTTCTCCTTTACCTCCCACTCTCCTTTTCCTCTTCCCTCCCTTTCCCCCTCCTCCACTTTCCTCCATCTTTCCCCCTCCCCTGTTCCTCTCTTCTGTTCCTCCTCCTCTTCTTTCCCTTCCACCTCCTTCTCTCTTCTCCCCCTTTTCTCCTCCTCTCTTTTGCAGGGCTGAGATGTGGACATGGGCTCGACTAAGACAGTTTGTGATCTTGTGAAGTCCTTAATTCTTCTAGGCTTCAATTTCTTCCTCTGTACCAAGGCTCTAGTGATCTTTAGTGTGAAGGTCAGTCCCAGATACAAGCTGGGTCACAATTCCAGGGAGTTGGGTCAGAAGCTTTTGCTTCATCTGCAATGGATCCTGGGGTTTTAGAGGCCTGCCCTACCTGGTTCATGAAAAAGAACTAGGTCCTGGAGGTTGCTGATATGTCCTTTCTTCTTTCCCTCCCCTCATTGGCCTGCTAATCTGAAGGTCATGCAGCTGGTAACTTAAATATTCTCATACTTTTCCCATGACAAATCCCTGGTAGAAATGTTATTTGTTATCTTCTGATATTTTGGATAATATAACAAGATTTATGGGAATATTTTTTGTTGAAAATATTAGTGAAATTCACATTCAAGTCTCATTAATTTAGCATTTAATTTTATATGTTTAAATATAATAATATTGATTGAGAGCTACATTTTGGGAAGGGAAATTAATCAAAGAGAATGATTATTGTTAGGTGGTGTTAATAGACTCGTGTCAGGTGTAACCTGATTTAGTGTAAGAAACATCCCAAAACAAACAAAATAAACAAAAGCATAGGACTTGGAATCAATAGATTTGAGTTTAAAAATTTTCTGTCCTTAATTTTCTGTGCAGTGTTATGCAGGTCTGATCACCTCTCTGCGATTCATTTTTCTCTTTTGAAAGTGCAGATGATAATATTTGTAACACTGCCTGCCTCACAGAGTTGCATTGCAGAAAGCCCTTTGTAAATTTTAAGGCATACAAAAGTAGTGACTGCAGTCTATATTTCAATGATAAGGAAATGGCCTCAAAGAGGTTAATGCCTTCTGCCAGGTCATATGACAAGCAAGTGACAGAGCTGGCATTTGCCTCTGTCTCCTGATATCTTGGCCAGTGCGCTTGTAATTATGTACAATTCAGGAACCATGACACATATTTATATGGAGGCTTGATGGCCTTCTGCAGATGTTATTGAGAGGATTCCTGCTCAGCCTCCTTTTTATTGGAATCTAACCTCTTAGGTCCCTTCTCATCTCCAGATTCTTTGAGGATAGGGAGATTATTAAGAGGAAGGCAATAATTTGCTTCCTTAATTACTTACTTTTCTTAGGGTAAACTCACTCTATCTTGACTGCTTGGCTTTTTGACTTGAAATTTTTCCATTTTTTTATGAGATATTCTATTTCTTGAATTACCTACCACATCGGGTTATTTGTGGGAATTAAAATAACTAATATACATAAAATAAAATACATAAAATAAAAAATATACATAAAATTTGTAAAATGCTATGTAAATGTGAATTTTTCTTTATCTTTTTCCCTCCTTTTCTTCTTGTTATTATAATTTGCATTATTTTTTATTTGTGATTGATTAATTCCCATGTTCCCAAACCCTTCCCTCCTCCCACTATTATAAGCTCCAAAAGATCAGAGATGGTGTTTTATTCTTTGGGCTCTAATCTCCATCCTTATTGAATACCAGGCCTTGCTCATTGTAGACTCAATGTTTTTGGAATTGAATTGAAGTGAATTAAATTCCGGTGTAACTGGGCTTGAAGAAGTGCAAAAATTAGTCAGTTTATGACTGAAACAAGGTCCCAGACTCTGCTAGGAGTCATTATTCCCTTAGGAATTAACATGCCATGTTAAAAGGTGGGTCTGTTTTACGCAAGTACTTTTATACTTCATCACTATTCTGCTGCCTTTATTCCTTAATGATTCCTTGAGTTATTTTATTGACTTGTTTCTAATCTGTGCTGTACTTCTTTCTTTAGGTTTCTCTGCTGACGTAAAATATCATTCCCCTGCAAATTAGATTATTTTATTCTTAGCTTTTAGAGCAAGTATAATCATAAGTGAGTGTTGTTAGAAAAAATAATAATAGATCGCGTTTATATAGCACCGTACAAAATTTTTTTTTTATGTATTCCCATGAGATAGGCAGTCTTATTCCCCTTTGACTAATGAGGACACTGAGGCACAAGTAGGTAAAATGATTTGTCCAAACTTAAATTTCTAGTAAATGCTGAATCTCAGACGTACATCCTAGTCTTTTCATTTTCAGTTCATTGTTTTTTTCTGTTTTGGCCATTCATTTGCTTGCTAAGTTGCACTGTTCATGTGTGTCTGTCCCAGAGGCATTCACTTCAAAGAATCCTAGAATTTGATGGAGATGGGGTTTTTTAATCAGACTCGTATTTCATCCTGAATCTCCCCTAGAAATTCCTAACAAGTGGTCATTTGCCCTCTGCTTATAAAACTCCAGGGAGGACTTTATTACTTCATGAGGCAGCCTCTTTTTTTTGCACAGCCCTAATTCTTAGGAAGTATTTCCTTATATTGAGCTCAAATTCTGCCTGTCTAAAACTTCTGTCCATTACTCCTCCCTCATTTTCTTCCTTCTTTTGGACCTGTTAGTGATTTGTCTTTGTGCTTTAAAAAGATACAAGTTCCTTTTCTACAAAACTGATGCTCGGGCCGAATGTTTATGGGAGAATTGGTGTTTGGATGGCCCTTGCTTCATTGGTATAGTACAACAAGTAGCAGACTAGCAGTTATGTCACCTGGGTTCAAGTCTGGGCACTAATGCTGACTAGGCATTCCGTGTTGGGGCAAGATACTTAAGCTCTATTTATCTCCCTTTTCTCCCTTGTTAAATATAAGGCTTAGACTAGATGATCCATAATTTCCTTCTAGATTGAATACTTGGTGTTCCACGGTATCTCTCAGCTCTAACATCTATGCTGCTTCTACCTTTGAGATGTATTTTTAGTTTTTGAATTGCGTCTTTCTCTTTCTTTAGTCTTATGTTCCTCTCTTTTGCTTGAATGTTTGAAAACTATATATGCAAAGAAGTCCTTCTTCCATGTGTCCTCACTTAGCCAATTCAGTCAACATGCTTTTATTAAGTGTTTATTATGTGCCAGACATTGTGTCAGCACTGGGGGGTATAAAGATAGGCTAAAAAAATATTGTCTGTTCCCGCAAAGTCCTCCCATACCACTGTAGAGGACAACATACAAATAACTTTGTATATACAAGATACAGTCTAAATGGAAGGTATTATTAGGAAGAAGGCACTAGCAATGAGATTGGGTGGGGAGAGAAGTGAAAAGGCCTCCTGAGGTGCTGAGGAGCAAGGATATTCTGAGAGCCAGTGGAAAGACATGGAATCCAGAGAGAGAGTGTCATTTCTGAGGAAGAACAAGGCCATTTAGAATGTGTGAGGGGAGTAGTGTAGGAAGACTGGAGTGATGGGGAGGGGCCGGCTCTAAAAGTCTCTAAATGCCAATTAGAGGATTTTATATTCAATTGTGGAGGTTATAGGGAGCCTCTGGAGTTCATTAGAATAGGTGTGACATGGGCACTTCAGTGACTTCGTTCATTGATGACACAATATTTTCTCCTTCTTTCCCTATCAGTATTCTGATGTCTTCTTTACATGGATTCCTCTATGTCTCCTCAGTTAAACTCAAAACCGCTGATGGTGGGAACTGTATGGCTGTGATATTGACTTCCTGTACATACTTGGGAAAAGACCTTGAACCGCTCTAGATGATTGGTCCAAAGAACTGGGAGCATTTTTCCAGGTGAAGAAAAAGGTTTTGAGAGAGACTACAGTTAGAGGAGAGTCATTTCCCTTTCTTTTTAAAATATATATATATTTTCCCCCAATTATGTATTGAAACAATTTAACATTATGTAAAAGTTTTTAGTTCCATATTCTGTTTCTCCCTTCTTCTTTCCCTCTCCACCTTTCCCTGAGATGGATAGCAATTTGATATAAGTTATACATGTGCAGTCATGTAAAACCTTTCCGTATTAGTCATTTTGTACAAGAAGACTCCAATAAAAAAAATAGAAAGAAAGTGAAAAGTAGCGTGCTTCAGTCTGCATTCAGACAATATGAGTTCTTTCTCTGGAGGCAGATTGTATGTTTCATCATTAGCCCTTTGGGATTGTCTTGGATCATTGTATCGCTGAGAATAGCTTAGTTATTCACAGTTCTTCATTGTACAACATTATTCTTACCTGTACAACATTCTCCTGGTTCTGTTCAGTTCACTTGGCATCAGTTCATGTGAGTCTTCCCAGGTTTTTCTGAAATCATCCTACTTGTCATTTCTGATAGCACAATAATATCCCATCCCTACATGATTTCTATTTTTCACTAGTTAAAGGGCTGTGTGGAAGAGATGACGTGTGTGATTGGGGCATGCATATGGTGAGCAACTCATTGCTCTGATACTGTGTCTTCTGATGCTATCATCTCACTGCTTTCTCTTTTCTTCTCTCTCATACTAAGGCAGTATGTCTCTGCATTTCCTGCCTCTCCCTTAGTACTGAACTTCTCAGTTTTTAATTTATCCCTGGTCTTGTGGTTTCTGCTAGGGAATACTCTAGACTACCAATATCTGTTCTTCATCTATTCAGTAACATCCGCAATCCATCTCTTCTCTGGTTTGCTATGTTGTGGTGCCTAGAAATCATTCAAACAGTAAACATATATTAATCATCTATTATCTGCCAGGCACTGTCTTAAGTACTGGGAATACACAGAAGAGACAAAAGATACTCCCTGCACCTACTATTTAATGGGGGAGACAGCATACAAACAAATTTATATAAACAGTTCTATATAGGGTAAGTAGGAAGTAACAGAGAGAAGGAACTAGAATTAAGAGGGATTCAGAATGGCTTCTTTTAAAAGATGGGATTTTAGTTGAAACTTAAAGAAACCCAGGGAAGGCAGTAGATAGAGTTAAAGCAGAGCATTCCAGGTATGGGAGACAGAGAAAATGGCCAGAGCTGTGGGATGGAATGTCATGTTTGTGGAACAGCAAGGAGCTCAGTGTCATTGGATTGAAGGTTGAGAGTAATGTGTAAGAAGACTGGAAAGGTAGGAGAGGTATAAATTATGAAGGGTTTTGAATTCCAAACAGAGGATTTTTTTATTTGCTATTGAAGGCAACAGAAAACCACTGGAGTTTATTGGATAGGAAGGTGACATGGTTGGACCTGTGTCTTAGTGAAGTAGGGAGACACCTGAGGCAGGCAGACTGACCAGCAGCCTAAGTGTGAGAAAATGAGGGCCTGCACCAAGGTGGTGGCAATAAGAGAGGAAAGAAGGAAGCATATTGGAGAAATATTGCAAAGATGACAAAGGCAGACTTTGGGAGATTAGCCATAAATCCTCTCCCTGATAAGGGCAGGTTGATAGCTCTTTAGTCATAGCAGTCTATATTCAGTTCACAAAAGCAAGCAAAGCACTTTTAGGCCGATATTAAATCTTTGTTTTAACCCTCCACATCTCAGACTGAGACCACAGTGCTTTCTTTGTCCCTGGGAATTATCTGGTTAAGGGTTAGAGATTTTGAGCATCCTCCCTGACTTGGCATATAGAGGAATATGAGTCAAAACTGAAGGGAAATTAATCAGTCATTGTTCTTTCCCTACTTAGCCTATATTCCTACTATCATTATGTAAAAAATCTCAGTTTTGAAATCCCATACCTTGTGTGTTAAGTGATTAATATATTTCTAATGAATAAATGATTCACGTTCCCAGTTTCTCTGTCATGGATCACTCCTTTCTTGATACGTTCGTTCTGTAACACCGCACTTTCATGAGTTAGTGTCCAGCTCCATGTCTTCTTCTCCCCATCGCTCTCAGAGTTTGACCTCTTGTAGTTCACTGAGAGAATTGAAGCCTTATCTTCCTGATGTCCACCTCAAGTGCTATTTCTTTCATGAGAACTCCTCAAACTGCTATTCTCAAATTTCTCGTGACACGTTGTCTAAGCTATCTTTTTCCCCT